>OY998172.1:61701822-62301822 GCA_963921995.1 Oxystoma pomonae
ACTTAAAAAATCACAAAACACCAAAATCCATTCGAAAATTATGCAGATGCTGCCTGTCAAATTTGACAGATGAATAGCTGCCAAAATACTCAAAATCAGCTGACGGGGCGTTTTACTGTGGAAAACGCTTATCGTTTCAATCTTTTTTTTCCTGCTCGAAAAATTTTTGATAATTTTTTCAAGTTTTTGTGGTTAATCTCTGTGACTGCGTCTGCAGCACGTCTGCAAAGAAATGTCAGATAACGTTCATTTTTATAGCAGTTCTTTTATTTACACTGTGTGTAGATATTATCTTAAAACAATAGAGAGTTAAGATGGATTCTAACAGCACCTACAGCCATTTGCACCAACATATTTACTTATTTAGGGGTCAACTAGAATAAGGTGGTCTAGGTTAGAGAAGAGTTTCGTTTGTATTTAGAACTCTCCTAAACTATCTTAGGTGATCCCTAAATCTAGGGGCCCCTTTTTGGTCCCCTAACGCACCCCTAACCTAAAACTAAACTAGATTTAGGTGCCACCTAATGCTAGGTTACCCCTAAATATGTTGGTGCAAATGGCTGCTAATATAATTTAATTTAGCGTAATGTAATTTAACCTAAATTAAGGAAAATTTATGGTGTTCATACAGCTTCCTTAAGTAGCTGCCAATTTTTGCTGTTTTTTTATCAAAAACTTTGTCAGCTGGCCAATCAAATTCTTCCTGTTCTTGTATTTGTTTACAAGTTGTGAAAAATCGGCATCCATCTTTGTTTGAGCATGCGCAATTTTGATTTCACTTATGCGCAATTTTACAACTCATAGTTAAACGTCAAACCTCAGTTTAAACTACAGATGTCGACTTTTTTACGTTTTATAGGTGCAGTTTACCAACAAACTTCGGTTTAACCGTTACCAGCGGTCTGGGTGTTTGTTAAACTTCAGTTTAATAGTTACCGAAAGATTCTAACCTCAAAAAAGTTACTAAAAATTTGTTTTTGGTAAAAATACTGTAAGTATTTAGTGAAATCGCTATGATCAATGACTTAAAATTTATTTTTGATCAACTGGATGAAGAATGACGAAATTATTGACATTGTCGAAGCACGAAGACCAAATATTATTTGTCTTAGAAGCAAACCTTTAGAGGAGTCCGACGATATGTAGATTTTAAAAAGAGGTTTGAATTATCTAAAGATATATGCGAAATTGTGCACAAGGAAATTCGACAAGAGTTGGAACATCCCACAGACCAGCAAGTTTTATTCTCACATCGAGCTTACACGTATATATATATATATATATATATATATATTGTATATCTTTCTCTCTGTCTGTAACCAACGCTGATATCTCTAAAAGTACTTGATTGATTTTTATCAAGTTTGGCTCTAGTTGGTGCCATTTTGGTTAAAATAATCAACCCTATATATGTAAAGAAAATGTAGTCTTTCTTCATGGCCGCGGTTTAACTCCGACTTATAAAATTGAGCAACTTCTTTACCGATCGATTAATCCAAAGATTAAACTGAAGTTTAAACTATGGTTTAATCTGGAGTTTTACCTTTGGTTGTAAAATTAGCCCTTAAGGAAATTTAAGAAAATATAAAAGTTGGGCATCTCTTAAGTTAAATTTCGCTAAATTACGTCTGTATGAACGCGATCATTAAATCTCATAAGAGCAACTCTTACGTTAAATTAAATTACGCTAAGTGCTGTTAGAATCCACCTTTAATAGACCACTAATTTAATATCTTCACCTTATTTGCTTACCGTATTACCGTAATTGAGATGCTAAAAAGAGTTTTTAAAACCACAAAAACAAATTACCGTAACCGTATTCTTCTGCCCATATACAAACTGCCAATGTAAATAGAACAGAAGAAAACAACAATTCCTGTGTTTGAAAATTCACTTTCACAAAAAAATTAAAAACCTAACTATCCAAAAAAAAAACGAATTATCACCTACTATAAAGAAATTAAAATAATTTAATTTCTTGTCTTTTCACATGGTTCAAAGCAGGACGCTTATTCTTGACGGCGCGTGAGTTGAGGTGAGTTCATTCCCCGTGGAAATAGATGGCGAAAGTAAGCTCACCTCACCTCACGGGCGGTCAAGAATAAGCGTCCAGGTGAGAAGTGAGAAATATTTTCACACTAATGGGCACGGTGGAGGTGTTGGTTCAAGTGAACTACAAAATTTTATTTATGCCTCAAGCTCCACACTCTGTGCTCCTTCAACAAATATTCGAAGTAAACAACGGCGGTGGGTGTTGAATTTTATCTAATTAGCTCCCCCAATTTGCAGAGATTTCTGATTCCATCGCTTAGTGGCCGCTTAGGAAAAATCCACCACAGAAAACGTCCTAAAAAATCAGCTGTCACTACCGTCTCACGTCAACTGTCATTGTCAAAAACAGACGGAAATAAACGCAAATGGTGGACGCGATGGCAGCAAGCAGTGGCGGAGTCGTCGATTGGTCTTTAGTTTTAAAGCCCTTCCTGTCGCCCAATTACGAACAGAGTAGTGCCAACGAGTTGCTGGAACTGTGCTCCACCATCGTTAAGAGGTAAGGGCGCAGTACCATTTCGCTAAGACACCTAAAAACCCATTTTGAATTGATTATATTTTTTTGACATTATCACCCAATGGTGGAATCATTTCCCAAAAACCAACTAACCTAAGTTACGTCTTCGTAGTACTCTTTTTGTCTCAGTCCTTAATCAAACAAAGATAGATACGAGATTATTGAAGATCAAATGACTAAGGCAACACAATTTTGGTTAGAGGGTTTCCAATTCTAATCAATCCAATCCAAGTCACCTCGGTTTTGTTGTGTCTCTTTGTTTGATTATGAGTAAACGCTAAGGACGGTGAGCGAAATGGTCCAAACAAACGATAATCCGTAAATGTTCTTAGGAAGTCACCTTAATCAACCGTGGTCAGCTTGATAATTTACCATCTTTGTTTAAGATTAATGGTTTAACCAGGACAGACGGTTAGATCAGCTGATTGATTACAAGAAATTGACAGAACCGATCTCACTTGGCCCAAATAAAAATTTTCCATGATTTTTTTATTTCTTTTCTAATTTTTTGAAATGCTATTTTTACAGTGAATCCGAGATTTGGCGGCATAAAGAGAGCCACAAGAATTTCTACAATACGTTTGCAGTGTTGGCAGCCGATTATATCAGTAGCAGTGTCTCAAAATGTGAGTTTTTTTCCTAGGCAAGAGGGGTTTTGTTATTAGGTCAATATTTTGATTTATTTTTAGATTATATAGGCAGCAATACATGCATTAGCTGACAACACGCAACTTGGCAAGAATCTTAAATTAATGCCAAAATTACCATAAAATCATTAAGTACTTTTATTAAATCTCTTGTAGGACCTAGGAACAAGCCATATATTGTTTTAGGGCAGTATATTGACTAAAAATCAAACCATTGATTTTTATCATAAATATCTACATGACTCTTCTGACTCACCCTATGATGAAGTCATTCCAAAACATAATACAAATAAGTACCTACCTAGTAATTTCAATTTATTTATAATAAAATAATATAACCAATTTTTTGCCTCCTTTTTTTTCTCCTAGTATCCTGCAGTCAACTAGAAACTGCCAGTGCCGCATGTCGAGTCCTTCTCAAATACTTACTGTGTGCCCTACAAAGTGCCAGCAGTGAACAATACCAAGACAGTGCTGCTATTGAACGATACCTTATTGCTATTCAAGTGTTGTGCATAGGTACAGGCTTGTTAACAACCAAAGAAGTCTCCAGTTTAGTGGATACCATGAAAGGGGAGAATCCTCCCCAGGGGGCTACAGCTGGTCCCCCTGGCAGTGAGAAGGAGCCCACAAGCAAGCAGGAGAGTTCCAAAAAACTGACAGATCTTTCTGTAACAATTTTCGAAAGGCTGACTTTACCAATGCGGGAAGGGCCTTTTGGATCACCCCAAGACCCTTCTACTAACCAGTCTAGTCCACTGGAACCTTTGCCCAATGCAGATCCCAGCGCAGAGATTCAAAGGTTATTTCTTAGAGCGAACACAGAGAGTTTGCAATCGCTAAGAGCTGGGGAAACGCTTATTGATTTATGTTTAAACCTTCCTGCAATCAAAAAGTCAAAGACCAAAGTGGAGGAAGCATTGGCAGGAAGGTCATTTAGTATACCTTTAAATCATACAGAAGCTTTGGCTCATAGAAATGCGTAAGTAAATATATTTTTCTCCAATTTTGCTAAAAATAATAAGATATATCCAGACTGCTAAATATGCCACTTGAGTTGAAATATCTTGTAATTTTTTTTACAGCTTACCTCAAACAGTATCAGAAATTACTCTAGCCATGTCTGCAATCAACCTACCAGTCCTGGAACCCTTATCGTCAGCAAAATTAGACAAATTGTGTAGTTTAGCAATGGCTGCCCTACATTGTGCTGTTGCCCAGGTAGTTTCATTGTAATTTTAAAGACATTTTAAAAAATACAAACAACTGCAAAAAATATATAAACATTTTAAATGAATATGGGTTTACATCTATAATTAAAGAAATAACTCGTTGGAATAAAAATATATCAAAAGGAACATGTATTGATCATTTTTTTGTTAGAAATCAAAATGTTTTTAAAATATCGCCAGTAATATTAAACATAGATATAACTGATCATCACATAACAACCATACAAATTCAGATTAATGAACAAATTAATATAAATAAAGAAAATTATAAAATTATTGAAATTATAAATTATTTTAAATTAAAAGATAACATATAAAATCAAAATTGGGAATATATCTGTACAATTACCAATATCAAGTTAGCATACAACAATTTCGAAAACATTTTAAATAACCACATTAATCAATCTAAAGAAAATATAAAAATTAATGTAAAAAAATTTAAAATTAAACCATGGATGACAAATGGCCTTTTAAATAGTATAAGAAAGCAGGATAAATTAAACAAAAAATATAAAGCAAATCCTAATAACTTACAAATAAAAACAGAATATCTTTCCTACAAAAAATCTTTAGAAAAATTAATTTGGTTAACTAAATCAAAATATTGTGAAAACAAAATAATACAAGAAAGCTGTATTAAAAAACATTGGGAAACTTTAAAAGAAATTGAAAAAGTAGTCCATTGGTGGAGGGATTTCAAATAAATGAAAAAGCTTTGATCATTGGGAAACTTTAAAAGAAATTGAAAACGTAGTCCATTGGTGGAGGGATTTCAAATAAGTGAAAAAGCTTTGGTCATTCTCTAATGTTTTATTGAAAAATCACCCAAGATGTTTCAACAGTATAGACTGTCATCTTCAGGGGCGTACTGAAAGAACCCAAGAAGACTTATTGTAAAATTGATATTTGATATTTGTAAAATTTATATTTGAATTCTCTATGTGATGGAAAGTTGTCTGTTAAAAGAAATAACAGGATCTAAAAAACAAGATATAAAAATAAATAAATTACATATTAATAATAAAATAATACAAAATGAAATAGCAATGAAATAAATTCTTCCTTTTCTAAAGTTGGACAAAAAATTGCCTCAAAATGTGAAAAAATAAGATGTAATAAAAAAATTGAAAATAATTTCAAAGAGAAAATTATCAATTCAGAATTCAAATGGAAAGATATAACTGAAAATGAAGTTCTTAATCAATATAAATCTCCTGGAATTGATAAAATTAAAGTTAAAACAATAAAAGAAATAAAACAATTTATTGCAACACCAATAACACATATTTTTAATTTGTCATTTAAAAACGGAATTTTTCCAGAACGACTAAAAACATCCTTATTAATTCCAATCTTTAAATCTGGCCAAAAGGAAAATCCAAGCAACTATAAACCAGTAGCTTTATTATCTATTTTCTCAAAAATATTTGAAAAAATAATACACAAACAAATATATGATTTTTTACAACAACAAAACTTTTTTCAAAATGCCAATATGGTTTCCTACCCACAAAATCAACTGAATTAATTAATTTTACAAATGAAATTACTCAAAATTTGAACCAAAATAAGAAAGTGAGTGGATTATTTATACATATACAAAAAGCATTTGATACAATTTCACATAAAAATTTGATACATAAGCTTTCATTAATAGGAATAAAAGGAAAATGTTTGCAATGGTTTTCCAGTTATTTAGAAAATAGAATTCAAATTACAAGAATAAGCAACAATACAATAAGTGACAGTGAACCAATACTGAGTGGGGTACCACAAGGTTCAGTATTAGGAGTATTGACAGTTTATTTTTGTCTGAATTTAAAGGTACAATTATTATAAAATTATTTATAAATCAACAAATTGGGAAGCAAATAAAACAAATATGCAGAATGATTTAGAACTACTTCAAAGTAGGTATACAAAAAATAGTATGTTTATAAACTCAACGAAAACAGAATATATAAATTTTAGTTCAAGAAACAATTATAAATTTTCTAATTCCTTAAAAAGTATCACTTAAATTGTAAAAATAATCAAAATTGTAATTGTGAAATAATAGAACAAAAAAATAAAGTTAAATATTTAGGAATAATATTTGATGAGAACCTAAATTTTAAAGAACATATTAAATATGTAACAAATAAATTAAAATATATTTTGAGTAGCTTTTTCTTTATAAATATAATAATATAAGTTACGGAAAATAATTTAAAAATTATTCAAAAATCTTTTATTAGAATTATAGAGGGATGCAATAAGAGAGAACATACAGCAAATCTTTTCAAAAAACATAAAATTTTAAATTTTTTTAAATTATTCTGCATAAAAGTTTGTAAGATTATTAAAAAAATAGTGAATTAAATCTTAAAAGAAATCATAATGATCAAAATTATTTTATACCACGAGTAACAAAACACATAGTGAAAGGAAGTTTATGTATTTAACACCAAAAATATTGAATTCAGTTCCAAAAGAAATTCAAATCTTACCGTTTAAAAAATTTAAAATAAAGATAAAAGAAGTCTTTTTTTCAAACTCCATAGTAGAAGCAATTTTAAAAAGACAATAAAAAAAAACGAGTGTCTAAATAATGAATTAGCAATAATTTTAATTTGTTTAAATTAACATTTGAAAAATTTGAAAGCTATTATATGATGTTTTCTATTTCTACTAATTTGAAAAAGCACACAGGATTAATTTCCTTGCTTTTTCAAATACTATTTCAAACACATTAAAAAGAAGAATTCTTTATGTGATGGAAAGTTGTCTGTCCTATATATACCGATTTTTAATTTATGTCAGAGGAATTATATTAGACTTAAATAATAATTACTAAAATAAGATTTCAGTCATATTTATATACCAATCTAATCCCTACATATAATAAATCTCCAGATAGACCATCTCTGTATGTTAAATATTTTTTTTATTTTTTGGTGTTTGCTTCTAAACAATTCATCTAGATGGCAAAAACTCAATTTTTAAAATTTTTATCTGTTTGGCTGTAACTACTGCATTCCTTAGAGTCCTGGGCAGGACCTAGACTTTATTTCATCAAAATCGGTTCATGGGAACAAAAGTTATGAACATTTGAAGCAAGAAAGTCGGGATAAAACAGGTAAAACTGCAGACAAAGCTGCCAGGACTTTAGCTAGTGGAAAATAAAATGCAAGGCATTATTCCTTAAACTTACTTAAAGCTAAAATAAATATCTATACTCGAGGGGTCATCAGTTGCAGACAGCAGGTGTACAAATCATTGACAATACTTTAACAATACCTGACAATACTGGACAATACTTGACAATACAGGACAATACTGGAGGAAATACTGGAGACAATACTGGACAATATTGGAGACAATACTGGAGACAATACTGGAGGAAATACTGGACAATATTGGAGATAATACTGGACAATACTAGAGACAATACCGGACAATACTAGACAATACTGGACAATACTAGACAATACTTAACAATACTGGACAATACCTGACAATCCCGGACAATACTTGACAATATTTCAGTTCTTGAGAGTAGGTGTACAAATTTTTGGCCAGCTGTTGACCCCGAGGTGTCATCAGCTGCAGAAAGTAGGTGTACAAATCGTTGAAAATACTGGACAATACTAGACAATACTGGACAATACTTAACAATCCTGGACAATACTTGACAATATTTCAGTTCTTGACAGTAGGTGTACAAGTTTTTGTCCAGCTGTTGATCCCTCGTCTATACTATAAAAAAAATAATGAAAGGAAAATTTAAAAATAAAGCAAAAACGCTGTTTCCAAGTGACGTAAACATTAGCCCATTTTGGAGAGAGAAGAAATAATTATAAAAAAGGAGTATTGCCATAAGTAAGTTCCAAACTGTTTTCCAGGCTGCCTCAAGCGCCTGCCTTTCTACGATGTCATCCGTGTCACCAAAAACCGCCGGAAATCAAGCAGCCACTTTAAAAGAAGAAGATTTAGATGCCAATGCAGTGAAGTTAGTAGAGGAAGCTTTAGGCATGTATTCGTTTATTGGAGGAGTCATCAAAAGCTCCACTAGAGCTGGAGGGCATGTAAGTATGGGCACTTATAATACATTTGTTGCAAGTAAACTTTTCAGTAATTTTAAGGTCAGAATCTTAGAAGATTGAACTACTAGGGGAGAAAGAAATCTGTGTTGCCAATTTTAATAACAAAATTACGCAACAAAAAACTTTTTAAATTTGGATTAAGTTTTGACGCTTATTTATTAATTAATTAATGAGGTTTAAGATATATGTTGAAAAAGCTAATATATACAATATATAATACAACCTATTTAAAACTTTCGACGTTTTTTGAAAATTTAACATGTGTTTTCCTTAAATATCTTCTTCTTCTGGAATGTCATTACTGTTTTAAAAGTGAAAGTTTCAGCACTTGTCAATAGTGTTTTTTTAATATTTTTGTGAAAAGTTTGTGGCGAAAAATGGTTCTAAAGTGTATTATTATATGCAAGTTGAAACAGAAGCCGGGGGACCGCAGTAATTCATTTCAGAGGTACGTTAAATTAAAATATTAACTAAATATTAGGTTAGAATTCGTCATATTTGGCCATTCTTCATAAACAAAGGCAGGAAATCTGTTTTGCCGGCTTGTCATTAATTTCAGTGTGAATAGGGACTTCCATAGCACCTTTTCCTTATTTTTACAGTGTACATCCTACTTGAATACATTTTTAGATTTTTTAGAAACATAGATTTTTATTAGTATATCTAGACCATTTAATTAAACGGAACTAACAATTAATGAAGGTATTTTAAATAATATTAAAAACAGGGGAAAATGTATTAGGTTAACATGACAACAATGGGATGAAGATGTTAAACTCAAACATCCTGCTCCTTCCAGTAGTTCAATGTTCTAAGGTCAGAATATTATAATTAAAAAAAGTTTTTCTTTTATTTCAGAACCCCATTTCTTAAACTCTGTTTATTTTTATTAACTCATTATTTTATTTTTCATTTTCCATCTCGTCAATTTTTATTATCTAAATCTATCTTACAGGTAAACCAAAACTACCTTCTAGCAGGCGCCTGGGTGCTGATAACGGGCCTCCAAACCCATCTAACCCAAACAACGGCCACCACTGTGCCTGAAAAAACCTCGTCCACACATTCCCAACACAAAGAAGGCCTCACCGACAATAAGGGGCGCAGTCCTTGTAAGGCGCAGAGCAGGGAGTCTTCAGCCTCAGGTATTTATTCTCTTCTAAAACTTATCATAACTCATAAACTATTAAAGCTACTTTAATGAGGGGTTCAGGGCTTTAGAGATATTGCGCAACTAACAGATCCAACAAATCTTTCCCCTGGGAATTACTAACGCTTTACCCTAACTCTAATTTAAACCAATCTGTTATTTTTCCTGGACAACATCAAAAAAGGACAGGTATATGTTTAAAGTAGCCTTAGTATGTATTTACTGTTATTAAATCCCAGGCCTTTTATCCCTATTTTTGACCATAGCTTGCGAATGAATTTATCTATTAAAAATCAATTATTAGTTTTAGATGAGTAGGAGTTTTCTTTACAAGTTTGTTTTATGTCAAATCGTTAGTATTTGAGATATTGTTTGTTTACTCTAGGGAGTTCAGCAGGTACAAGAACAGGCCTTCAAAAGTTCCAGCAAAGTTTCGGGGTGTTGTCAGTGGCCTTAACCTCAAAAACCTTAATGCTACTCACCGAATTATTTGACGATTTAGCGCTGGAAGTGTGTGGTGGCGCTGCGGGGTCTATAGTACAGGTAAATGATTTTTACAAAAACAAACAGCAACATATCAAAAGGGCAACATCAAAAAAGTGACATATCCAAAGAGCGGCATTCAAAAAGGCAACATTCAGAACAGCAACATATCAATAAGGCGATACCATTACAGGGAAATTTCTGGCTGAGTCTTCTCTTTCTTCCAAACAATGCTTTTTTATGGAAAGGTCAGCAAGAGTTCGCTCTGAGGTTTTTACATTATTTTTGGTGTTAGTTAAGACCAGGCTCTAAACAAGCTTAATTGCTTTTGATGTCACTCTTGATAAATGTCGCTTTGTTTCTCTCTCTTTATCTAAATTTTCCTTTAGGTTGAACCAGCCCCCCTAGCAATTATGGGACAATTTACGGCCCTCCAGAGGGTCGCCCGAGTCCTAAGCGCCGCCCCAATGAACCACCTTCTGTTTTACCTGGCCATCGTTAGCTACCGCAAAGCGTGCTCGCTAAAAAGACTAGTTCCGGCCGAGGGGGAGTTTAGTAGGCTCGACACGGCCGCTTACAATGAGGATTTGTTTGACAGCGCCGGCGACACGACCGATGAAGGTAAATTTGATCTCGTTCTCTATCACATGAAAATTGATGGGGATCACTGGGAATCGCTGGTAATCTGTTAGGAATCATTGGGAATCACCTGAGGATTATTTCGTAATCACTGGGATTCATTGCTAGTTAGTTGGGAATACCTTTAAAAATTTGGGCAGCAAGTACATGTACATTTTTCTGGAAATTACATGGTAATTTCTGGGAATCACTTGGTAATCACTGGGAATTCCTAATAATCAGGTGATAATCATTGGTATACCTTTAAAAATGAGATCACTGTACATTTTTTGGGGCAGCAACATTTTTCTGGAAATTACATGCGAATCACTGGAAATCGCCTGGGAATCACTGGGACTCGCCTGAGAATCACTGGAAATAATTGGGAATCATTTGGGCAGCAAGTTTTTCCTGCAGAGAAATTTGCGAGTAGTATTCACTGTACATTTTTCTGGGAGTCGCCTAAGAATTACTGGGAATCATTTGTTAATCACTTTAAAAATGAAAATTACTGAGAGAGCGAGTTTCCCCTTGGTTCACTGTCTAGGCAATAACAAAAATTAAAATTTTAGGAATTTTTGCGATGTTGTCATATTTTATTCAAAATTTCATAAAAATGACATTGTAACGATTTCTATTTTTAGTTTTAATATTAGAAAAAAGAACAGGCCATTTTCACATTATTTTTAAACTTCTTTATTTTTCTAGATGAAGACAGTGAACCAATCTTGGGTCAGTGGTTCGAAGAGACCCTCGCCCCGCCTGAGCCGAGCGAGTGTCGCACCCCCTCCCTGTCCGACGTCGACTCGAAATCGAACAACCAATCGTTAAGGGGGCCATCTATAGTGCCTGAGAAAGGAGAAGTCGACGGCTATATCAGTTTGTCAACTAGTATTTTTGTGTTTTTAAACAGGTAATTTTCACCAATTTATTGTCTTGGCATTTGAAAAAATAATAAAAAGATAAATTTTAAATTCTTATTTTTGGTTGGTATGAACAAATCCGTCTGAATCTCGTTTTTATTATACTCTCTCACCATCCAAACTCGTTAAATATATTTACTATTGAGTTCCAGGGTGTATAAAAAATTATTAAAATGTTGTAATTTTTTTCAGGCACTTTTTATGCTCGAAAAGTACGCTGATCGCGAGATACGTCAAAAACGGTTTGACCGAGCAGCAAATGATCATCTTGGCAGCCCTAATTCGGGATTTGGACAGAGAGTGGGCCAGCACCGATTTTAGTAAGTTTCTCAAAAACCACACCAAATTTTATTGCTGTTTTATTTAAAATCTAGGAGTATATGATTCTGGCTTTTCATATTCTTAAAACTGGTCTCTCTGCTATTGGCTAAAGCATTCTGTTTAAATATAGCAATGGAATTTATTAAAATGATCTTAGAAAACATAAATACAAAGAAATAGTTTTTCTCACCCATTATTTTTAGTCCACCATACCAATATGAGTTACCAAGGTTCCTTATTCAACGAAAAAAAAATTGTCTCTTGTCTGTCTGTATACATGATAACTCAAGAACGCATTAATCGATTTTAACAAAATGTGTTCCAAAAATCCTCTATTGACTGACCATGAACTTATTAACTTTTGGGTAGGGTGGTGGGGGGTTGAAGGGGGGGGGGGGAAAATATATATCTAAAAAAATTGTAACTTTGGAATAAAAGCAAGCAATACGCTTTTCAGATTAAAGTTTCCATGAATATGGGATACAAATTTTGTTATAAAGTCCAAATTCGTAGGAGCCTTAGTTTCCGAGTTATTTGAAAAAACGTTAAAATATATTAAAAAAAATCAACTTAAGAAGTAAAGCAGCTATTAATATGCAGTTTTCAGATTTTGGTTTTCGTAAATATTACCCAAAAATTTTGTTATAATTTTCAAATCTGTCTAAGCTGTTTTCGAGATATTTTCATTTCGTTTCAACATTAAATAATTGATTGTATGGACGACTATCCATGCTTTCTAGCACCATTTTTTTCTCTTCAGGCTCCCAGTACAGCGAGTTCTCGAGCGCCTTAATGAAGTTTACCCACAACTTAATCACAAGTCAGAATTTAAGCGCCTTACAGGCCTGTTTGCTGAATCACTTGGGTGTTTCTCCGTGGACCACTGACGTTCCGCATGCCTGGCCCTTGCAGGTGTATCCTAGAACTTTGACTGTTCTAGCACAGGTAAGATAATGAATGTTCTTTGTTTTTTTCTATTAAGATTTAGTACAAAATTAATTGACAACCATTGGTTGTTTTATTGCTTTAAAGATCATCAAAAATATTCCGCAAAAATATCGATTTTTGCCCTGTACCCATAAACATTGAAAAAATTTAACAGGTGCCCACGCTACATAAGAAATTGGCGGGGTTCTTTCATAAAAAGAAAGGATTTGAATTTCGTAAAAAAAAAGAATTCACAATCTTTTGACAAATTTCACACTTTTTGCGAAAAAGTCAAAATTTGCACTGTTTTTACAAACTTACACTCTTTACAAAATTTTGTTTAAAAATTGTCTTTATGAAATTTGCTCCTTTTTACAAAACATTAAAAGAACCGTTAATTCACAAGCTTTTCACGAAATTTTCACTTTTGCGAAATTTTTAAAGAAAAGTGTAAATTGAAAAAAAAACTAGTTCTAAGCTTTTGAATTTTAGAAATACCAATGCCTTCTCGCTAACAAATCTAATTCTTTGTTGTAGGTTTTATTGTTGAGGCCGCAAAATGAAAAAGAAGCCTCAGTTATAAGTATTTGGCACCGACTAGTCAACACTTTGATAGAAAATGTTTTAAATACCAATCAGGCTTCTACAGAAGAAGTTGAAGGTAAGAAAGTATTGACTGAGACATTTACATAGACTAGACTTGAAACCCTGGTTATTAAAATCTTTTTTAATTTTTTTTTCTTTCTAGATCTAAACGTAGAACACGCCGAAGTTCTCCTCTACTTATTCCACTCTTTAAATTTAATGCAAAAGAAATCAGTGGTGTTACTGATGGCCGGTGGAGTTCTAAGATGTTCGGAGATCGCGAGGAATTCCCTAAGAGACACCCAACTGCTGAATTTGTCCAGATTGCTGCTCTTGTTCGATTACATTATGAAACACTTGTATGATGTTCCTTCTTCCTTGTTAGAGAAGGTAGGAGTCTGATGAATGAATGTTAAAAATAATCATTTTCGGGGATAACACCACTACATACGTTTACTACTACGCTTCAGGCTACTGCGAACATAGGGCGGAAGAAGTCCAATTTGCCAGTGTACGTACATGCAGGGACACCGCACACCTATCAGTGAAGCAACCAATACTCAGGCTTGCGATCACCACTTGCGTGACTTGCGTTTAGTATTTATTACGCCTCTAACCACGGTGCTGTGTGGAGCGTAGTCAATGAAACCGGAATTTGGTCAATAAATATGCAAATTTTTATAACGTAATTTTCTTATTTTTTGTCACTGACAACGTGTTACAATGAAAATAATAAGGAGAAACAAAATAAAAGCAAGTTCTCAAAATAAAATAATACATTCTAAAAACCAAAAAGATTCTCCCAGTCAAAAAAAAAAATTAGAGCAAATGCTCGAAAAGTCCTTGCTCGGCTAGACAATATCCGAGCCTATTATAAAAACCCCTTCTAACGTTTCCAAGCATGTTAGGGGTGATAGTTTGAAAAGCTTCTTCAATTTTAATCCAAAGTTCTTCCAAATTATTACTTTCATGCCCGTAAACTTTATTTTTGATATAACTCCACAGATAGAAGTCATTAGGAGCAAGATCGGGTGATCGAGCTGGCCATAAAATAGTTCCCCGTGTACTTATAACCTGATTAGGAAATACATTATCAAGATATTCCCTAACAAGGCCAACATTGTGAGCGGGAGAACCATCTTGTTGAAACCATGTTTCACCATATCTCACACCTAACAACTGCCTAAAAGTTGGAATAATATGCTGCTGCAGTAGATCCAAGTATTTAGGACCATTCAAATTGTCGTTAATAGAAAATGGCCCAATTACCTGTTCCCCTACAATACCCCCCCAAACATTTAGTTTTTGGGGATACTGTGTTCTTACATCAAAATACAAATGCAAATTTTCCCTCAACCAATATCGAACGTGTGTTGGGTTATGACGATTCAATAATGGAAAAGTGCTTTCATCTGTGAAAAGAATAGATCTCAGAAAGTTTTCATCACGATTAGCCCTTTCCATTATTGTTTCGCAAAATTCAATACGACCATAGTTGTCCTCCGGAAAAATTTTATGCGTTTTTGACGCTTTGTAAGAATGATAACCATTCTTTTTGAGAACACGTAAGACAGTGGCTAAAGACGTCGTCAACTGCTTCGGCAATTTGGTGGCTAGTTAACTTTCGATTTTCCTCCAATGCAGCCAAATCATCACATCTCGTACTTCCTGCTCGTCATTCAAAACAGTGGGTTTTTTATGGTTTCTTGGCGCTACACAACCAAACTTTTCAAAATTCTGCACAAACCTATAAATCGTTGATAAACTAGGTTCTGGGCGATTTACAAAATTCTCCAAAAAAAGTTCTTGAACATGGTCTGCCTTGATAGTACCATTTGATCATCTACACTTTTTCGGCAACTTCGTAGACATCCATTTTTAGTTTTAAAAATGTATTATTTCACTTAAGAACTTACCAATCTGTTTCTCGAGCAAGGCAGAAATAAAACAAAATAAATTTCCAAAAGATAACACTGCAGTGTGCTTCGAATCCACCTCGGTCGTACGGCACGGAGAGTAAATTGGACTTGATTCCCCCTATGTTTGCAGTAGCCTGAAGCTCATTGTATAGTGTATTCTATTATTTGCACAGAAAGCATGCAGGACTGAAAAATTATTTCGTTAATTTTTAAGCTTGAGTGCTGTTTTGGGGATTATTTCACGAACGAAAACATAAAAAACATAAAATAAGTAATACATTTGCTAACCGGTTTATTTTTCGTTGTTTTTTTCCTCTCTAACAGCTTCAAAACAATTTATTTTACGAATTTAAAAAAAAACAGAAACTGTCAGAATGATGACCCACAAAATTCAATGAAAAACCCGGTTGCCAATGGCAACTCATTTTTGTTATAATAAAGCATTTGTATACAAAATGAGGACAGTAAATAAGGAAAAAATTATCAATATAATTCATATCACTTGACGTAAGTCATAAGAAGTATTGCTGTACTCTAAATTCACACTTTTCTTATGTGATCCGTGGTCAATTCGAAAATTGTAGGGTCATTTCATATGAAATCAACCAAAATAAAGGGAGGTTTGGCAGACTATCTCCCCGATTTCGATAATTTTTGTTAGATTTATTCTAATGATAAAGGGGATGAAAAATCCAAATTTGAAATTTTTTTGACAATTAGTTTTTTTTGCTTTGTTTGAGTTCTCCATTAGTTGAGGGAGAGACAAAGTCTTTAAACAATAATCGTACTTTTTCAGATTCAGCACAACCTATTCGACCTTACAAACCTGAATGCCGACTCTGCGGTTTCAAGCAGCTCGAAGATAGAGACCATGTGGGCGGAGGTAGAGGAGCCTTATGTAACGATAATCGCCGAACGTCATCCCAGTCCAAAGTTCTACAGGTTGTCACAGATGGAGGTGGGTAAAAACAAAAAAGCCAATGATATAACAAGTTTTAGCATAATAGTAATTTTTACAACCATAAACTCTGAACGTCGTCTCAGTATCATGTTTTCTAAACTTCTAGCATTCTAACAAGTGTTAGGGTTATCAAGTAACACTTTAAATCTCTATTATTAAGCTTAAGTCATTTTCAGATATCAAAATGCGGTTTTGCGTTTTAATTTAGTAGAAATTTTTAAATAAATATTCGCCGGAAAGAGCAAAAAGATCCAACAAAAAAAAGTAAAACAAATATAATTGCGAGTTCAAATTGCTTTAATTGCAGGGTTTCAATTGACGATTAGCTATAGTTGCCAGTTGCAGCTGACAATTGCTAGTTTCAACTGTTAGTTTTAATTGCTGCCTTCAACTGTCAGTAAGCTTTAATTGCCAGTAGCAACAGACAATTAGCTATAATTGCTAGTTTTAAGTGTTAGCTCTAATTGCTGGTTTCAACTGACAGTTAGCTTTAATTGCTAGTTTCAAGTTTTAGCTCTAATTGCTCGTCTCATCTGACTATTAGCTATAATTGCTGGTTGCACAATTAACTATAATTCCCAGTTCCAACTGAAAATTAGCTTTTTTTGGCCTTTTCAACTGACAATTAGCTATAATTGCTAATTCCAACTTACAATAGCTTTAATTTCGAGTTTCAACTAACAATTAGCTATAATTGCCAGTTCCAACTGACAATTAGTTATAATTTTCAGTTTTCACTGCCAATGATCTATAATTGCTTATTTCAACTGACAGTTAGCTATAATTGCCATTTCTAATTGACAATTAGCTACAGTTACCAGTTCCAACTGAGGTTTAGTTATAATTGGCAGTTCTAACTGACAATTAGCTATAATTACCAGTTTACAATTGGTATAATTGCTTGTTTCAAGTGACAATTACAACAAACAATATTTTTTTTTCAGTTGGAACTGGGAAAGGCTTTTTATAATATTTTTTTTAGGTTAACAATCAAGATGCCCCAAAGCTTGACGGCCTCGCGTGCAATTTCATCCTGGGAACCCCAGATAAACTGCGCTACCCCCTCCTGCTAGACGCCCTAATAGAAATCCTCAATATCACTCACGTGGTCACCGCCGCTTCTGGCTTAAAAATGACAACTCTAGGACTGTGCGCCACTCAGTACTGCTTTACTATTTGCTGGAGGTATGTACATTCGTTGGTGCTCATTTTGCTTCATTTGCATACCAATTGCGATGTCTTCTGCCACTGCGCGGTAAGATTCCCTGCTTTTTCGTCTCTCAAAAAGAATTTATTACCCTTTTTTCACCATGTGATTTTTTTTTTCAGGCTACTTCAACTTCTACCCCCCTCCATACCTTATATGGAACGCCTGGCGACCGGCGAACCTCTAAGTCCCGGCCCGGTGCTGATGCACTCGCTAATATGGGGCCCGCGGTCTTCTCACAAAAATTTCACCCGGTGGCTCAAGGACTGCCTGGTCAAACAGGGCATGTACACACAAAACACGGACAAGCTGGTTAAGGCGGTTTCAGACGCGGTCAATACCGTCGAGTATGACGCGGTGACCGCCAAGAACTGTATTGTGGCGCTAACGCCGGAAGTTGGTAAAGGTGAGGTGTTTTTCTCAATTTCAGGGTCCTTATTTGGTACATATTTTTTACAAAAAAACATTTATTTTTGTATGTTGTCGAAAGTTGATGCAATACGTCGATTTCCTTTATTTTAGGGCCTTGTTTACTACATATTTCACAATTTACTACGTATTTTTAAGCTTCTTATTTTAGTCGGTTTTTTCAAATTCAGGGGCCTTATTTAATACATATTGTACGATTTATTTAAATATTTTTGAGCTTCCTACATAATGTTACATATTTTTCTAAAAAATCGCAAAAACTTCATATTTTTCTGGGTGGTCCCTTTGTAATTTAATACAGTACGTTGTTTTACTCAATTTTAGAGGCCTTATTTGCTACATGTTTAAAGATTTACCCTCGGATTTACACATATTTTTAAATAAAATCTACATCTACATCATTTTTACAAGAATTCGTAAAAAACTTTATTTTTCTTTGTTTTCTTTTTAAACTTACGATTTACTGCATATTTTTAAGCTTTTTACATGATATTACATATTTATCGAAAAAATCGCAAAAAACCTTATATTTTTCTGGATTGTCTCTTTGAAATTGAATAGGATACGTCGTTTTTCTCAATTTTAGGGCCTTTATTTGCTATATATTTTACAATTTACTACATATTTCTGAGCTTCCTATACAAAAAACTTCTGCCACGTATTTTTGAGGTATCTACATAATCTTATCAATTTTTCTAAGAAAACGCAAACATATTTTTCTGGTGTGACCGTGGACTACTACTCTTTGTTTCTGTTTAAAAATAAAAGTTGGTTCTAAATTGAATTTTTTATTGTTACACTCGTTGTTACACAAATATTATCTTTTTTTTTAGGTTTCGTTACAAAGGAAGCTTTGCCACCTTTGTGGCAACTGATGCTCTTGGATTGTCTTGTTGCAAAAGTCGAGGTAAGACAAAAGGTATCTCGATTTTCGGAATGATTTTTATTTTGTTTGGAATCAAATTATTATGAGTGCAAGGTGTATAGTGAGTTTTAACTTTTAGTTCTATATTTCTTGTTTAATAGGTATCTTTGGAAGAGATACAGCAAGCCGACGCCGGTGTCTCAGTGTCCGAACGCAGTTGTATCCAAGATTTGGTACCGCACGTTCTAAAACTAGCCCAGTCCATTTTGCACTGCACTAGGCTGTCGACTTTTTACAATCTGACGGAACATCCGGACAAAAAGGTATTTGTGTAAAGATATACACTTCATTTCAAATTCAATCGGAACAATGAAAGTCCCATTTAGTTTCTGTGTGTTTAAATGTCAGTCGAGTCGCCATATAAAAATTGGTCCGAAGAATTTGGAATGAACAGCAGTCTTCAATAATAAACAAAGGAATGATACAGAGATCTAAGATTATTTTTATCGTAACAAAGGATTATTTTTAAATAATTTTAAAGATAAGGATTAAGTTTAGGGTTCTCTAGTGGTATTTTTTAGTTTTTTTTTCTGTAAATTTTGCACGTTTTTTAGCAACCTAGATTTGGCACCGGAAACAGCAGCAACAGAATTATGTTATTTGTTAATTTTTTTGTGGGTTTTTTACAGGTACAAATGCAAAATATTGAAGCCCTCTATAACATAATAGCCATCTTGTCCGAGGATAACGAACTTTTAAACTCTTTGGCGAACGAAGTCAGGTGCTTTTTGCCGAACACTGTATGTTCTGCTCTCCTCGATTGGCGATCGGAAGATGCCGGTGAAAGTCCGGTAAGTACACGAATTCGGAGAGTGGTTTTCATATCGCAACTACACAACACCGTTTTTTTTTCCTTGGCTTTAACTATGCATTTTGTGTTCCCAACTTTTGCGTCATGAAACCAAAAAACACACACACGATTTTTTTAAATTTGATTTTATTTCTATAGGTCCATGATTTGAGCGAGGTCATCCCCTCCGAGTCGTACATCCTCAAAATAATCGACATCCACGTGTCCTCGCTGTCGAAATACTCGAAATTTAGCATCGACATTTCTCTGAAACGCCTCCTGGAAAACCTGGTCAAGTGTATAGTGGCGCACGCGCCAAAAATCGAAAACACCGACACCAAAAACAAAGCGATAGAAATGCTGGTTTCCATCACGTGCGACGCCAGGACGGAGTTTTTGTATCACACGGCCGCAGAGGCGTTGGATAAGATGATAGGCGATTGCGAGACGGATGAGAGGCAGAAAAGGGTAAGTGCATCACGGACTGGGGCACGAAAACACATTTTTTTTGGGGTGAAATTAAAACGCTATATTTGTTTTTTAAACAGGTAAATTTTAAGTAAAAACATCCACTTTATCTTAGCGTGAAAAAAGAAGCAATTAGTAGTGCTCATAGGATATTCCCGATAGGTAGTTTCAAACCTGGAGATCTCAGGGGTCACCTCTGTATCCGCAAAGAAATAAAACTGGAACTTGAATAAATAATATTATTATAAATGTGAGCAAACCAACCGACCAAATGAAGGTCGTGAAAAATAAGCAACTACCACAAGCCGAGAACGCCTCGCTCTGGTACACTGACGGCTCCAAACTTGAGAATGCAGCCGGATTGGGCATTTCCGGCCCTAATTTTAAGCTATCCCAGTCACTGAGAAAACATCCCACCATATTCCAAGCTGAGCTGCTTGCAATCAACATGTGTGCACAACAGTGTCTAAAACAGAGCCTAAAAAAAAACACATCTTTATACTCGCAGACAGTCAAGCGGTTTTAAAAGCCCTAAACACATAAATGTGTGTCAAAACTAGTCTGGGAGTGCAAACCTTGATGTGGCTACCAGGACACCGAGGCATAGCGGGCAACGCGGAAGCTGATACCCTTCCAGAACAAGGTGCTGAAACGCCATATTATGGGCCAGAGCCCTACTGTGGACTCATGAAAAGTCACGTTCTAAAAGAACTCAACAATTGGGAAAAGGACCAATTGTCAAAACACTGGAGACACACTCCAGGACTATGACAGGCAAAAAGGTTCATCACCACATCAAAAAAAAAAAGAGCAGAAAAGCTCAGAAACATGAAAATGAAAGACATCAGAAGAGTTGTCAGAATGCTCATCGGACGCTGTCCGGTAAAATATTACCTAAAGGTAAAGGTAATAGGAAGAGCAGAAGATGAACACTGCAGATTTTGCGAAACCGCAACAAAGACCGCATAACACTTACTCTGTGAATGCCCTGCCCAAGAGGCTTAAGCACCTCGAAGGGGTACTGCCATCTATCCAAGAAGTGGGCCAACTATCTCCCAAGAAAATAGCTTCCTTTGGAAGAACCCAAGTAGCATTTGGACTTCAAACTACGTCCTCTATCCTTGGCTTAAAAACCCCGACGTTGGCAAGCGGACTACAAATCTCATTCCATACGACCTCATTCCAACCTAAATGGGGAATACAATGGTATAGTAGTTTACCTATGACGACGTGATGATACGTCCGCCAGCTAACGTAATTTTATATTATTTAATTGATTACTTAATGTGATACTTGTTAAGTAAATTTTAAATATATATTAACGAATTATAACTCACAAAAAATAAATGGCCACCTTTTTATTTCATTAACAATAAAAGTTATGTTATTAAAAAGGGCACTTTACTGAGTAATCTAGAGCGAAATATTTCTGCGAAGGCGACTACTGACAAAGTTGGTCAAGATGGGGCGAAAAATAACTCCCCCCCCCCCTTACAAATTAGCACAAACTAGCAAAAAGAAAAAATATTTAAAAATTACATTTTTTAAAGCACTATTTTGGTTGTAATTAATACTAAAATCACTCAAGAATAATACTAAACGCATCTTTAAGGCATTATTAAGTCTCTTTTATTGTTTTTTGTTCAATAAAAACAAGACAAAAATGTTGTCAATAATGGCTGCCCAAGCTTGCAACTCCAAAATGGCCGAATTTGGGCTGGTATAGTACTTTTACCCATTTATTACTAATTTGGACAAGGACACCGATTTGCAGCCCTAATTTTATCCAAATCTAACGAGCCAACGTTAAACTACGTAATATGTGAAAACGTTCGGAATCCGCCTCCATTCTTCGTTGGCCATGTAACCAAAACTGACTTAAAAGAAGAATGACAGTCAGCTGAACATAACCTAGAAAAATATTTTCCGTTTTTCCTTGTTTTTTTTTCCTTAAAAACATAGATTATTTTAAAATTGTATTTATTAAAGCACTGAATGAGCTCGAACCTGTCCCGCAGATGTGGGAGGAGGTTCCCAATCAAAAAAAGCGACATTAAACAATATCAGTGTGACCCCACTAATGCTCCAGATAAAGTGGACTGGAAGAAATATAAGTGCTGAAGGTCCATTAGATTTTTGGTTGTTAGCAAGCCAACAAATTATGCAATTTGATGTCCCAGATGCAAAATTGTATTTTAAGTATCCTTCTTTTTCTTCGTTCCTTTTTTGGTAGGTATCCAAATAAGGGCCCTGAAATGCGACGTCGATTAAGGTAACAAGGCCGACGATGTTTCGTGGCCGATTTAAGTATAAGCGTTAAAACAGTCGGCTTTGAAACGTAAACTGACTACTGATTTGTACAAACTACGTTGCCTATTTTGACGTCGTTTAAGGTTCGCATATGCGTGCCTGACTATGTAAACGTCGGATTTTATTACAAAAGACGTTTGTCGTTCGACTTACTAGTAGACAACTTTATTTTGTACCTAATACGACGTAGCTTTATGATAGATTAGGTTGGAAGACGGATAAATGCTACTTGAGAAGCCTTAAATTGTTGGATACGAACTAAGATGTAGAGTCATGCACAAAATTTATGCAAAGGAAGCAGTGCCGTGCGGCTAAAAGAGCCGAAACGATTCCCCCTGCAATCTACAATCTACAAGTAAAAACATGAAATTTTGTTTTGTTTTAAAACTGCAAAATATTTTTTTATTGTCACCAATCGACTGCGGAAAAAGGGTGTATTGTTAACAAGCATTATATTTTTGACAAATTTATTTACTTTCAGTTGTTTTAGCAAGTCATCGTGACGGCTTTCTATGAATGAAAAAAACCATAATTTCTTTGGTAGACTTTAGACACTTGATAAATATATAAAAATACTCTAAATCTCTCCTAAAAGAAACTTAAACATCTAAACTGCTAACACTTTTGTCAGAAATAAAACTTTGACCAAGTCCAATCTTTGCAAATCGTACATGTCTGGTACGTGACACCTTTTGTGACATAAAAAACACTTTTTTAGAGTCGTCATCAAGGAACTTAGGAATGAAACGTTGAGGTCCTTACAAAAATATATTTTGTTACTGTGTGTTGTATGAAAATATAAATTGCGGTAGATACCGTCTGTCCTGTACGTTCTTCAATTTATTACCGAATTGCAATCAAATTGTCATGGTTTATTATAGCACATCTTCTTCTACAGAGAATTTAAGTACGGTTACAAAATCAAATCAAGCGCCTGTTAAAGCTAGAGACCCTGTGGGTATATATGACATACTTTGATAAAAGAGACACGCGACAACTCATCAAACTCAAGTTGTTTCATCTCTTTCTTTGATAAATGTCATACATACAGCAGATTTAGATTTGGTAGTGTATTATTAATAAATGTTATCTTCTAAGTGAACGTAGTCAGAGATGTAGCTTCGGAGTTATTTAAAAAATTCAAACAAATCTGATTTAATTATTTGTTTCTTTTCAGGTATATATTAGGATTTTAGATCACACTTACCACCTTCTAATGAACTACACCACGTCCACAGATCCGCAGAAATTCGTAGAAGAATCTATTTTGCACAGTTGTCTCAAATTCTATGAAAAAATCATCGAAAAGGCGTCCGGCAGGCAAGCTTTGGAGACCTTCTTTACCGGAGATAAGGATTTGGTGAAGGTTCTGATGTCGGTTTCCAATCCCAAAATGTCTCAGCAATACAGCACAAGGTAATGAAACGTTTTTCTTTACAGGCGGAGTAAATAGTACCAGCTTTGGAGAAGTTTACTTTCAAAGGACAAAAGCGATATTTGCGAATTTTTTATACGTTTAAGTGTTGAAATAGTAGTTTTAACAACTAGTGGCTAAAATAGTGTTTTTTTTTACAAGCGTTGGTTTAAAAACGCGAGTAAAAAGAATCACAGTTTAGCCGCGAGTTGTTAACACTATTTTTTTTAATACCTTTATCAAGAAATCCAAGAAAAACAGGAAAATACTTTTAAAAATCTCGAACAACAACACATCATCTTTACACTACAAATCGAGGCGGCTGGTAAATGAAATAACAATCGTTTCCATAGCGATGTGCTATTTTACTCGGTGACGTTCATTGTTGCGACATTTTAATCTTTAACAGTTTGATATTTTGACGATGTTGTTAAATGATTTTTTCGTAAATACTTGGTGAAAACGGGCGGAAATGGCCTAATTTTTAGGCAAGAATAATTAGATTTTTTCAGTATTACTATTTTGCAACTTGTAGTTATAAAATTGAGTTTAATTAATAACAAAAACATTATTTAGTCAATTTTGTGAAAAAAAATTACACTATGTCAAAATTTGGGATGATGGATTATGTCAAAACTGAATGATACAGGTATACAGGGTATTTTAAAATTCAGTGCAAAGATTTTAGGCACGAATTTTTCAGGTCAAAATAAGAACATTAAAATCAACGGAGCGTTGACTTTTCACAATTTTTTAGTTTTTTCTTTATAGCTCTTGCAGTTTTTGAGATATTTGCACCAAATTTAAAACATAGGCTACTGTTTAGGGCTCACGTAATCCAAACATACTGACTGATCGTGAGAATCTATAGGGTGATATTTTTCCAGAGGTGAAGTTCTTCTTTTCCCTTTAAACTTTTACGTGGTGCGCCGCTGATGGATTGGTTTAGAAACTTTCGTTTTATGTAAGTTTTTCGCATTTGTGACTGTAATCGAGAAATTAAATTATTAAAAATCATTATTTGTAACACAATTAGATTTTTTAACAACTGGGAAGAGCACATAGGAATATTTAGTGCTTTTGGCCGTTTTTCTCAAAATATCGCAAAAAATCGCAGCCAAGTAAAATGTTTTATTGGTTTATGGTTTTTAAAGAATGCAAAAATAATAAAACAAAAGTGTAAATATTTGAAATTTTGATGTAGGTATAAAGAAATTAAAAAAAAATATATTTCAAAAAAATATAAAAGAACTATTAAGTGTCAGCAAAAAGGACAAAGATTATATAATTCATTGCTTATGATTTAATTAAACCGTGGTATATCAGCAAAAAACTAGGTACAAAATAGTAACAAAAATGTTAGTGTCAATTTTTTTCTTAATGTCCATAAAAAGCATTGCACCGAGCCACTGTGCGCCGCTGCCATGAACCCTTCTCTATTTGTTTGTATTTTTCTCAATTTAGGGTCCTGCATTTCTTCAACAAATTGTTCCAAGCGGCCGAAAAAAGTTCCACCGATCCCAGCTTGAACTATTTATGTTCGAGCATGAGCAAATTAGCCGATGTCGACAGCGAAAAGTTGCAAGCCTGGTTGAAACAGATCATAATTGGACCAAGTGTAAGTCCTTTTCTTTTAAGTCCTTAAAAAGAAGGGTGTTATAAGTTAGATCCCTATGTCTGTGCGCATGAAACTCCCGAACCAGTAAATCGATTTCAATGCGGTTTTTTTCTGTTTAAAGCTTATCCTTTAGGGATTGTTCTTATCTACGTTCGATAAAAATAGGGTAAGTAGTTCCAGAGATAATACCCTTTTTATACACAGATGTCAAGGAACTTGAAATGTAATGACGAATATAACTTCTGAACTGTTTATCCGATTATGATGAAATTTGGTGTGTACGTGTAGATTAGGCGCTAGTTTATTTTAGTTCCATCAGGTAAAAAAATCACTTCAGGGGCAGAGCAAAGGGGGGCAGCTTTTCGAAAAATTCGCAGAGGAGGTTTGAAAATTTTTTAATTTTGTTTTTCTAAACAGGCCGAAATAGAAATAGATAGTCTTGTAAATATCAGACAATGACCTCTTTCCAAAAAGAATTTTTGCAGAAAGTTTGTCGTAACTTTTCGAAAAACCACAATCGCTGTAGTGCTAAAAAGGTACTTTGCATATGGAAAAATGTGATTTTTGCAAAGTATTTACATGTTTGTACGGCTTCTGGAAGAACGGTTTGTTTGTCCTATGTAAGCTGATCCGACGTAGGTAGCAGCTGATTGTGACAGTTTGTTAGACAGGCTAATTAGTTGCAAACGATGTTGCAAATATTTGTGCCTAATATGATATCTCTCACTTTTTGGAGAGTAACTATTAATATTTTGAGTTTTTTTTTTGTTCAACTCTGCTATAATTCCTAACATTTTTACGAATTATGTATTTTACTTTCGGGTAGGGGTCGTTTATCTATCTCAAACATTACCTGGGGATCCACTAATTATGCTTACCAGGTCTCATGACTTCATCTATTCGGGGAAAAGAATGCTCCCGGGAATGAGAAATGCACCTGATTGGTCGAAATCTCAGTTTTCTGTCACTATTCTGTCTGTTTTGGCACTAATGACTTTGCTCGTGAGGTTTTTGCCGTCATTTTGTTCTCCTTGTATAAGGCAGGAAAGCAAAATCGCTCACAACTAATGCCATTAGTGCCAAAACTGTCAGAAATGTGACAAAAAAATGAGAATTCGGCCAATCCAGTGCGTTTCTATTCGTACTGCTGCCAAAATAAAAATTATAGTACACAAAATTTATTTTGGTTGGTTGAGCATAAAGACAAAAGTCTAATAAACATGCGGCAACGTTGCCGTGAATAAATAATGTGTGTGTTCAAGAATAAGACATATTTTTTCGGGGAGGTGATGTGACCAATAGTTCCCGGGCGTTCAAGAATGAGGTCCCTCTTTTCTAACCTGCTCTATAGTGTGAAATTTTCCGAACAAAAAAAACTGTGACACTTTTCTGGTTGGTTGAAAAAACAATAGTTTTCCGTCTTTTTTTGCAGGTTGAAACCGTAGAACCGAACGATTCCGACTCGAAAAAAGTGAAAAAAGACGAGGACAACCTGAAAATCGAACTTTTGGGGCAGAAAAAGTCCGTGGTTCAAGAAAACAGCCAACTGCTGCAGGCCCTCACGAGTTTCATCGTCAAACAAAACAGCAACGTGTCCGAGGACGTGTCCGTAACCATTCTTAAGGCCCTGATACCGCTGGGAAGTCACATTCTAAGTCCTCCGCTAGAGGGCGTCGGTTTCACCGAGCTTATGAACGTGATGATGATGTTAGCCGACGCTGGTCTGGGAAAGGGTCACGCTTTCTTGTTCCCCGCCGCCGCCGAATGGGTAAATTATATCAAACACCATGGTTTCCGCCATTTTGTTGGTAGCTTGCCTCGAACCACCTTTATATGTGGTTCTGTTGCTTTATTCGCGTTCATTTTAGCTGGTTTTGGTTGGTTGGAGAATTTAAAATGGGCGAAATGTCCAAACCCGATTGCAGCCATTTTGATACTGGGCACGGAAAACGGATTGGTTGGTTCTCCTGTCGTGGAGTAATATATCAATTGAAAAAGAATAAAGTTTAACTTTTTGTTTAATTCTATCCAGTTTTTTTTAAAAATTAGAATATTAAGGCCATAGTTTCTCTCCAGATTTTTAAGAAAAAAACTACCACTGGCAAGTCTTTTTCCATAACTTTGCCAGGGCACCCAGGAAAAACTAAACGTCATAATTAGCTGAAATTTTTCACGGTTGTTCATTTTCAAATTCTTAACAAAAAGATCTGAAGGCTTTTTCAAAATTTTCAATATTTTTTTCGATAAAGCTTTTTTGCAGGTTTCAAACCCGATTTTTTAAAAAAATTGGAGAATTATCAATGATTTTCTTTTATATTTTCATGCCTTATCGTAAAAAAAACTTCCAAAAAAAGGTTTCTTTCTTTCTAAAAGCCTGGGAATCCCGGCCAAATGATCGATAAATCTTTCTTTCTAAGCTTTTTTATTTCATTGAATTTGACAGAGAAATGCAGAGTTCAAGGGTTTTAATATAGATCGCAGTACTCTTAAGTTGTGGTCGATGTCATTTTTGTCTGATTTCCTGGCGTTTCATGCGTGTAGTGTTGCTAAAACTACTTCCCTAGATCGTAACTATGACCTTAAGGTCGTAGTTACAATCTGGGAAATTTTTCTTAGCAACACTGTACGGGAATAACTATGTCGACCTGATTTTTTTGCAAAATTTTACGTCATTGAATTTGTTTTCCATGTCAACGCGGAGACTTTATTTATGTTTATCCACAGTGATTGATCCACAGATTTTTTAGCACCGGGTCAAAAATTTGGGATTAGGTTATTTTGACTTTTCGCATTCTGCGCCGCTAAAAAACCAAGTAAAATACTAAAATAAAAGAAAACCATTTATTGCAGAATTACGTATTAAAGTAACTGGGTGTAATGTTTATAAATATAAGGTTGCATTTGCAGGGGTATTTATAATTGAATTGGAAATACTCCCGCTAGCTGATACCGACAACAGGTTAACTTAAAAGCATGCTGCGCTAGACCAAATAATCGTATTCTATTTTAAACAGGAGCGTCAATGACTAACAAGAGTCTTTCTAACCTCTAAATGGGGCTTTACTGACCTGTTTTGTTAATACTCGAGTATCCGTGTGTTTTTGAAACTGAGGTTCTAAAATCTACCCTTTGCACTCCAAAATTTTACTAGTACCATTGCACATAACTATGCCGAAATAATTTAAATTTTAAAAAAAAATGGGTGATTCAAAATAAAAACAAAATTATATGGGGTTATGGGCGCCGAATGTTTCTATGCGAATTCCTAGTAATCCCAGCGAGCCAGTAAAGTTCTCTTGGTTCTTTGATAGACTCGGGGTAATGCCCGCGCAGCGCTAGGCCTTTTTCGGCGGGCGACTGCACACGCGGAGTGGGTTCATCTTTGTTTTAGAACAATGTTTTTTAAAACACATTTTTGGAAGATAAACATAACCTCAAATGGTTTTCTGTCAGTCCCACTGCGGCCCGATTTAAAGTTTGTTGACAAAACACCTGCAGTTACCATAGAATCGTATCAATTCTGCCGTCTATCGGCCAACACTTGAACTGCGTGTGTCTCCCAAATTCAATGAAGTGTGATTGATTGATCGGTTTTCTTTTCCGGAGTGCACAGGATTTTAGAAAAAAGGAAACTTAGTTTTTATTTTCGCTAAAGCAAGGAAATATAAAAAGGAAAAATGTAATTCAGAGGAAATTGTGAGTATTTCTCTAGTTTTTTTTGTAAATCGGGTTTTTTTCTAAACCGCAATGATTTTGAGGGTTTTGGGATAGATGGTAGCACCAGAGCTTTTATTTTAAAGAAAAAATAATTGAGAATTTTGAAAAATCCTTCAGATATTTTTGTTAAGCATTTAAAAATGATCATCCCTGCAAAATTTCAGCTAATTCTGATGTTTAGTTTTCCATCTGCACTCTGGCAAAAGTTTAAAAAATTAAAAAACAAGGCGTTGCCAGTTGTACTTTTTTTAAGTTAAAATCTGGGGAGAAACTAGCCTTAATCAAGGGAAAATTATATAAACTAGCACAAGCTATTTTCAGGGCTATGGTGCCATCTATACCAAAACACAGGAATTAACAGCCTGCCCACGCCATGCTTTGCCTAAACAGCTGATTTCAATAACTGAATGAATTTTTCAACACAAAATTAAATGTAAACAAACATTTCTAATATTGTTGAGTAAAAAGAGATAATTTATGAAATTGAAAATGAAGCAAACACAAAAAATAAACATGTAAAAAGTCAAAAAGTAAATATGGGTTAGTCGACAAAAAAGAGTTTTGATAATTTTATGCTATGGCCTGTCTCAACAAAATTTTCTTGCGCAATAGTCCCATGCTCATTCTAAAATCTCCAACATCTTTGGTTTTGGTTGAGACTGCGTATTTTTTCTGTTTTTTTTTTTGGTTTTTCTTTGCCTTTAATTTTTTTTTTGGACTTTTTTTTTTACTTTATTTTTATATAAACACGTGTTATGTTTTGTGTGCAGAAAACCAAAAATTACAAAAACCACATACATAAGTCCAGAGCTGTTTGCAAGCTTAAAATAAGTGAGGTTATGTAGCCGATTGTGACGTAGCTGCCATCAAAATGGTCGTCAAACAAATCTCGTTCGCGCAGATAGGAAGCGTCATAAACTAATTAATTGAATGACATAAGTACTCTGGTCCATGTTAGTCTAACTGAAATAGTTTCTGAGATATTTGAACTTTAATCTAATAAAAATTTCTGTTTCTTCTAGGTAGAAATATGTGTTAAACATGTCAATAGCAAGGAAATATTCGACAAAATCGCAACGGATCCCGAATCTATGAAGGACAGCTCGATGCTGAATGCGGCTTCTTGTATTTTGGACTATCTGAGTGACGTTGTGTTACAAATCACCGACCAGCCGCCCAGATCTGTAAGTGTTTTTGCAATATGTACCATGTCCATTTACCATGTTTTCTTTGAACGTCGGCAATCATCAGTACCTTGTGTTCTGTTCTTCTATAAAGTGTCGTTGTACTAACACCATGCCATTGTCTAAGATTTTTAAACCATAATATTAAAATATGGCCAAATATTCAAGTTTATGCCTTTTGATGGGATCCTTATCCATTCTAAGCAGAACGTATTGTGTTACATTTGCTGTCGATCCGAGTCGAACTTTATGCATTTGCATCTGCAACATAGGACCTTTATGTAAATGTGAATTACACTGTATTTAGTCAAAAATGATAAGCACCAGCTAAAATAAAGAACATTGATATGACATAGTTTTGTTATAATGTCAAAATTTTTCTAAAAACGATTAACAAATAACAAACTATTGTATGACGCAATGAAATAAACCACCTTTTCGGTCAAGCAATATCGCAAAACCTATAATAAAATTAATTTTAAATATTTTGCAGATTTTCAGCTGCTTATGCCTTTTTTAAGTCTTGTATTGTTTCGTGCCCATTTTCTACGTAAATTTGACCCCACAGATATCCCTATAGATAAAAATCATTGGGATCGGGAGACCTCGCTGGCCAAAGAATCGTTTCGAAGCGTCCAATTAATCTATTGCCAAATACGTTTCTCAAATATATCTTTACAATTCGGCAATTATGAAAGGACCAAAGCTAAAAGAGGAATAATTAAACGATGTTTCGCCCTGGGCAACCAGCGTGGACTCATCAGTGGTTTCACTAGTCACCCTCCTCAAACATCAGTTAACTCCATCATACACTTTGATTTCCAACTTTGAATCACTCACAAATAGGCATCGTTCCGCACTTGTACTTATTATAAGTCACCTGATACGGGTTCGTCCTAGCGTTTTAATACTTCCAATAGGAACATGCTCCTAAGGCAATTAAAGCAAAAGAAAAATAAGTTAAAAAAAAACTTACTCATCCAATTTTTAATTTCCATTTGTCCACACAAGATCTTTTAATATTCTTTTTTCGATTCTTTTCGTTTGAAGTAACTGATTAAGAAGTTTGAGAGTGAGTCTTCGTTTAATATGAGCTTCAAAACTTCCGTGTAGACTTTGTCTTGCCCTACTGCTTTTACTTACTTACTTACTACGTACTTCTGCTCTTATATCTATGCCTTGGTTTGCTAATTCCTCTGGTTGTTTGGATAGATCGATTTTTTTTGTAGTTGCACTATTCTTTTAATTTTTTTTTGGTATCAGGTAGAATTTTGCCTTGGTTGTCAACAAAGATTTCCGATGGTCTTTCATTAAATAATTCAACCGCTTCCTTTATATGTTTGTGTAAATTAAAAGGGTCAGTGCACCCATTAGTAGTTCCTCTAAGAAAAATATAACTCTTCGTTTGTTAACTTTCCTTTATATTGTTTTCATACGTTTTAAGGTGAGTCCCCCTTGGGAACATGAGAGCCCTCTGGATTTGGACGTGGAATGGCAGGACGACAACGAGGACGCCAACGACAGCGGCGAGGACTCCGACGAGGACTCGTTGTGTAACAAGCTGTGCACCTTCACTTTTACGCAGAAAGAGTTCATGAATCAGCACTGGTAAGCATATGAATCGCTTATGTATTTGGTTTTTGTGTATCTTTTAAAGTGTATTTTTTTTATAGAAAAATTGATTTTTATAAAAAATACGTTATAACTTTGTTATTTAACATTTTGTGAAACATTAGAACTTTTCCTTCCTCTATTGAATATATTTGAAAAGCTTTACCACAAAAACATTTACTAAAAAAGAGGGATGTTCCAAGTTTGACCTCTATGCCTGTGTTTGTGTGTGTCTTTTAATTTACTTCTGTTTATTCTTAAATCCTGGTACCATTTCTCTTCCAGGTACCACTGTCACACCTGTCGCATGCTAGACGGAGTGGGCGTGTGCTCGATCTGCGCGCGCGTCTGTCACAAAGGGCACGACCTGAGCTACGCGAAGTACGGCAACTTTTTCTGCGACTGCGGCGCCAAAGATGACGGCTCCTGTCAAGCGCTTGTCAAACGCAACTTGGCCTCTGAAGGCAACCAAGCCGGTGCCAAGGGACAGAAGGAGCTGGAGGGCAGCGACGCGTCGATTTTGGCTAGTTTATTGAGGTACTAATGTTATAAATGCGACAGTTTGTGTGTATGTACGTGTGTTGGTTCCTCGATCGCGCAAAAACGGCTGTACCGGTTTGGATGAAGTTTTGTAAGGTGTGTTTTCACTCAATGATAGCTGTCAAATAACATTGTAATTGACAGTAGGTGTATTGTTAACAATACATTAAAAATACCTGACATTACTAGACAATATATTTGACAATATTAGACGATACTTAAATTACCGAACAATACTTGACCATACTCAATAATACCGAAAAATATTCAACACTACCGGACAATACTTCACAATATTTGATACTGGACAATACATAACTCTATCGGACAATACTTACCTACTATATACTCAACAATATTTCAGTCATTGACAGTAGGTGTACAAATTTTTGTCAAGATGTTGACTCGAGCAGTTTCTAATAGTGAAACAAACCTTCGATCAAGATTTTCGATAAATTTATCATTTTTCAAACGGTAGATTCTTGTCCTTAAGATTCTTACAGAGGTGGGTGTTCTTGGGTTTAGGACAGGGGATGCTTCAATAAGACACTTGAATTAAGGTTATGTTTCGAGTATATTTTTACTCTTCAAAGCTGATTCCTAGTCTTCTGCACAAAGAACACAAAGTAGACACTATAGGTAACATAATTGCATTTTGTTACTTTAGATCATAAAACAAATTAAAAGTTATTTATAAAACAATCGAGTATTGTTCACTGGACTTGGTTTAAAAAAAAACTATTCCATTGAGGATTTTTCACGTTTTTTCTGCGATTTTTTCATTCATTGTTATTTCTTCCGTACATTTTTGCGGCATCGTAATTAATTTTATTTCTTTGTCTATAATAGAAGAAGAACTAGTTCCCCAATCCCAACAGATAGAATCCTGTTTGATGAAAAACGCAGGGACAAAGAAAAGAAAAAATTGGAAGAGTCGAGGGAGACTTTACTGAGTTATTTGAGCTCCAGCAATGTGACTGCTTCTTTGCTGGACTTTTTAAAAGGTAGGTTTGTCAGTTTTTTATGCAATTATTTTTTGCACTTTTATTAATTACATCCTTATGTCTGTGGTGTATGTGAACTGTATAACTGAACACTGAACCGATTTCGATGCCGTTTTTTTCTGTTTGAAGCCTATCCTTCAGGGAGTGTTTTTGGCTATGTTCGATAAAAAAATAGGCTAAGTAGTTTTAGAGATAATATGCTTTTTACACAAAGATGTCAAAAAATTCGAGATATGATTACAAATATAATCGAGTGTAAATTCTGCACCGTTCATCCGATTATGATGAAATTTGGTATGTAGATGTAGATTGGGGACTAGTTTATTATCACTTCAGAGGCGGAGCAAATGGGGCTAGTTTTTAGACGAATTCGCATGATTTTTGGGGGTGTTTTAAAAATGTTTAATTTTAGGTTTGATTCCTGCCATCGAAGCCACCTGCAACCTAAACAGCCCCGTGGGTTGTCACGCAAGAGGGGTGAAAGCGCTAGAACAGCTGTACAGCACCGAAAAGAAGTACCAACACACGGATCAGCTGATGGTGCCCACTTTGGGTTCGCAAGAAGGTTAGTTTTGTTTGTATATACCAACTGACATGCTATATGTATATAATTTAAGTTGTTTATTTAATATGGTAAATAAAAACTTTCTATTCTATTTTAAATGACGGTCTTGTTCGACGTTCGCAGTGATAAAACGTTTCTCGACCAGTGAGCATCCAAATTTTAGCAAACACCATGAGTGTCGCCATTTTGATGGCTTCTCCAACCAACCTTTATCTGTGGTTCTGTTGCTAATTCCACTCAAGTCTTGTCTTTTTTGTGTCTTCTTTGCGTTTATGTAAACTTTTTTTTTCTTTAATTTTTGTTAAACACATCTTTTTTTATTTTTAAAAAGGGAGAAAAAAATAAATTATCCTTATAAAAAAAAAACAATTATTTATTTAACCAGCCGCGAATCCCAAAATTTTATTATATTACCGGGTTGGGATTAGCTTCATGTTTCTTTGTTTTAGTGGGTAAGCTTTAATAAAATAACAAAGGGCCAACAGCTGGTCAAAAATTTGTACACCTACTGTCAAGAACTGAAATATTGTCAAGTATTGTCCGGGATTGTTAAGTATTGTTCAGTATTGTCTAGAATTGTCAAGTATTGTCTCCAGTATTGTCATCCATATTGTCAAGTATTGTCCAGTATTGTCAGGTATTGTTGAAGTATTGTCAACAATTTGTACACCTACTGCCTGCAGCTGATGACCCCTCGGGGTCAACAGCTGGCCAAAAATTTGTACACCTACTGTCAAGAACTGAAGTATTGTTCAGTATTGTCTAGTATTGTCCAGTATTGTCTCCAGTATTGTCCAGTATTGTCACCCGTATTATCAGGTATTGTTAAAGTATTATCAACGATTTGTACACCTACTGTCTGCAGCTGATGACCCCTCGGGGTCAACAGTTGGCCAAAAATTTGTACACCTACTGTAAAGAACTGAAATATTGTCAAGTATTGTCCGGGATTGTTAAGTATTGTCCAGTATTGTTAAGTATTGTCTAGTATTGTCAAATATTGTCCAGTATTGTCTAGTATTGTCTTCAGTATTGTCCCCAGTATGGTCTCCAGTATTGTCAAGTATTGTCAGGTATTGTTAAAGTATTGTCAACGATTTGTACACCTACTGTCTGCAGCCGATGACCCCTCGTAAAAGAAATGTATTTTTAATTTGCGCGTTTCTGTAAAAACTCTACTTTGCAAGGTAAACGTTATGCGGGGTAACCGATTTTCATGGTAAAATTGTTGCGTGGTTGGTGATCTTGCGCGGTTATGTCATATTGCGCTGTAAAACAATGGCAATGGCGCAGTAATGCGGTGTGTTTTGCGTTGTAAAGTCCGCGATTCTTCATCTATGAATGGTATAAAAGTGATGTTTCTATTACAAATTATTCGGTTTTTGGGAGAATTTAAAATACACTTTAAAAATTATTAAACATTTCGTCGTATGCCTCGAATAAAAGTCAAAAAAGCCCTTTGACAGAAAAACCAGCACGAGCATAGAGAGCTCGTGCCAATAGTGCGGAACTAGTGGAGTGTTTCCTTAAATTTGATCACACAGGATACATAACTACAAAAATGCTGTCACTTTTTGTGAGTTGAACAGAAAACGTGATGAAAACTAGCAAAGTTAATTACTGAAAAGGTTCTAGATCTGTATAAAGTTCTGTTTTTCTTTTAGGGGCCTTTGAAAATGTCAGGATGTCGTACGCAGGCGATCAAGGACAGACAATTAGACAACTTCTATCGGCTCATATTATAAGAAGAGTTGCAATGTGCTGTATGACCACCACACAAGGTAAATATACCTTTATTAAAAAAAAAAAACGTTTTTGGGCAGTTCTTTTATTTTGGTACCATGGTCGCGATTCTTCAAAAACCGTCAGAAAATCTCGCCCTTACAAAAAATCTGACGATTTTTAAACACAAGTTTACACTTAATGCTTTTTGTCAGGACTGTTTGCTAATATTCCTTAAAATTTACTGTCTTAATACTGTTCTAGTAAATAAGCAATATGTCAGTTTTAATTTTTGTAGGCTGTTTTTCTGAAAACCCTGTTTTTTATTTAAAAATGTATGTTATTAAGCTTATTTTTATGTGTAAACAAACCTTTAAAACTTTTAACATACAAAACCATAGATAGCCATGGAATATTTCGTTGTCACTGTTCAGAAAAGTCACACAAATTCTGTCTTTCCTTTTACATGGTGAGAATTTTCGACACTTTTTAGCGTTTATTGGTAGTCCTGCAGAATATCTTTAAAATATTATATTTACAAAATGTTATTAAAAAATATTATATTTACAAAATGTTATTAAAAAAATGACGCAGTTTCTCTTACAACGTTAGGATAAATATGAAGGACGCTGTGTTTTTATTTTAATTGAGGCGATAAGTAAAAATCGCCACTTTGCAGAATTCTGACGAGTGAGATTTTCTGTCGTTTCTGAAGAATCGCGACCCATGTGCTGTAAAATTTTCTTTTTACCGTTTTAACAAAAATTAAAATTTAAAAAACAGATTTGTTTTTATATTTTTGTTTGTTTAATTTCTTCTAGGCAAACGCCAACATCTGGCAGTCTCGCACGAAAAAGGCAAAATAACCGTTCTTCAGCTATCGGCCCTGCTAAAACAGGCTGACTCAGCTACCAGGAAGCTGACGCTGACTCGGCTCAGCTCCGCCCCGATACCGTTCACGGTGCTATCGATGACCAGCAACTTGTGCAACGAAGATTTCTTGGCCGTTTGCGGCCTCAAAGATTGCCACGTTTTGACTTTCAACAGTAACGGGCAGGTCACAGATCATTTGGTACGTAGATTCACATATTTTATTTTGCGTAATAGTTTGTGAGAAAATTACACTTGTGCATTTGGCTAGCAATATTATTTGCGATTGATTACGTCGAATATTTCCCTAATGCCATATGTGAAAGTTTCATGACTATTTCCTCCATAAAGGATTGACTATGTTATCTTATAATTTCCTATAAACTAGCGTAAGTCGACAGTAAAACACAGGCTCTTCCTAAGAAAAATAAATCGTCTTCATTATTACACTCATTTAAAATATATATTTTTTTAACGATAATCGTCTGGACAAAGGTTAAAAGTGTTAAAAGTCGAAAGCACAACACTCTTAGGCTTGGTTGAAACAAGAAATAAAAAGAAAGTTTGGATGAACGATGAAAACCTGGAGTTGATGGATAAAAGAAGCGGTAAAAAAGGCAGCGATCATTAACATGAAATCAATAGAGAAATAAAAAACAAGATAAGGTCAGCAAAACAAGACTGGATAACACTTCAATGTCAAGAAATAGAAGATCTAAATGCTAAATATGACATTTTCAATTTACACAAACGCATAAAGGAAGCGGCCGGATTATTTAATAAAAGACAAGCTGGAATCCTTGTAGACAATCAGGGCTAAATCATACCGGATACCGACGGCACCTATATAGGCACTCGAGACCATTCTGGGACTGCCGCCGCTTCCGATCTGGATCAGAAAAGAAGCGATGGCGACCCACCTCCGGCTGAGAGATACAGGTCAATGGAGAGGAAGAGGGGAAGCTGCGGGGCATCTTAGGATTGCCCAAATCGTCGAGAGAGAAATCCCTATGGCAGCGATTAAAACACAAAGACCAAAAAAACCCCTGGAGATTCAACAAGAGGTACAAAGTAGTCATCCCAGACAGGGAACTATGGCAGAGTGAGCCAGGATCGGGGCAAGCACCCAGTATGTAGGGCCGGAACCACTTCTAGGAACAACCAAGAGGCAACTGCAAAGTCGACTCAACAAATGGGCCAACGATGCCATGACGACCGCTTGGAGAGCAGGAACAGGATGCAGACAGACCAAAGACTTCGTGAAGGGCCCGGATGTAGCCAAACAAAAATGGCTCCTGGGGAGATCGCGAAGGGATGCTGGTCTGCTGACAGGTATCATAACATGTCACAACCAACTAAGGAAGCACATGACCCGGATCGCGGTGGAGAATGACTCGACCTGCCGGGGCTGCGGGCGGGCAGAGGAGACATCTCGACACGTTATAGCGAACTGCGAGGCATACCAGAGGACGAGATACCAGGTATTCGGTTTCCCGACCCTGGATGAGGAGGACCTGCACACGCTCAAATGGGACAAAATACTGAACTTTGCAAAAAGAACAGTTAGACCAAATGAGCAAACTGCCAGACCAGTGGTGCAGGCGGTGGATTAGGGGCAAGCTCGGGGTAGGGCAGAAAGGGCCCAGGGAGGCCTACTTGCCGGGCTTCGCGCCGCCCCTTCTCTACTACTACTACTACTACATACCGGATACCAAAGAAAAACTAAAAGACAGGTGTAGCTACATAGAACATCTCTTTACCGATAATCGATCCAAACAGCCAGAAGAATTCCCAAACCAAGGCATAGATATAACACCAGAAGAAGTAAAACAGGCAATATCTTCAGCTAAAAACAGAAAAGCGGCAGGGCAAGACGAAGTACACACTGAGTTTTTAAAGCTAATAAAAAACGAAGATTCGCTAAATATGCTGGTCAAACTTTTTAACTTGATTTATCGAAGCGGTGAAATCCCTGATGACTGGCTAAAATCAACCTTTTTTACACTGCCTAAAAAACATTCAGCAAATAAGTGTAGTGATTACCGCCTAATCAGCCTAATGAGCCATATGTTAAAAATATTTCTAAAGATTATCCATGAAAGTATTTATGGAAAATGCGAATTCTTTATGGGCGACCTGCAGTTTGGATATCGTGGTGGGTTCGGACAAGAGAAGCCCTGTTTGGCATTCAAGTCTTAGTTCAGCGGTCTAGGGATGTGTCGGTGCCAGTATATGCCTGTTTCATAGATTATGAGAAAGCGTTTGATCGAGTCCAACACGAAAAGCTCATAGAATCGCTACAAGAAGTTGGTCTAGATGAACGAGATCTAAAGATAATCGCTAATCTATACTGGAATCAGACTGCTCCAATAAAGGTTGATGGCCAACTGTCCGATATTGTCTCCGCTGTTGGTTAATATCTATAGTAAGAAAATAATAGAGAATGCACTTCATAACTGCATAAAAATCAACAACCTACGATATGCCGACGACGCTGTCATAGTAGCAGACACGGTGGAAGGTCTGCCAGAGTTGTTGAATCAAATTGCTGCCAAAAGTTCGCAATTCGGGCTTAACTTAAATGTTTGAAAAACAACATCGTCATATCCGAGGAAAAGATCATCAGAGGCATGTTAGAAGTAAATGGGCAGCAAGTCGAACGCGTAGATTCATACAAATACTTGGGTTGCCTCTTCAGTGAGAACTGGGACAACATGCAAGAAGTTCGTGCAAGAATTGAACAGGCCAGATCATCTTTTATCAAAATGAAATCAGTGTTGTCTAGTCGCGATCTTAATACCACTATCCGAATTCGTGTGCTTCGGTGTTATGTTTTTAGCATCTTATATTATGGCATGGATGAAGAATACTAAGGATATCTTGGATGGACAGAGTAACTAATGTCTAATAATAGAAAGCAAAATTGAAGGCAGAAGAGATCCGAGTCGTAGACGGATATCATGGCTTAAAAATCTTGACAATGGTATGGTGTTAGTAATACGACACTTTTCCGCAAAGCATGGAATAGAGTACAGATCGCACTGATGATAGTCAACGTTCGAAGAGAGTGTGCCACTTGAAGAAGAAGAATAATATTAGACATTTTAAACAAAGGTGTAGTCAGGATCTTACCGAAGTTAGCGACCATGAGCTATTGGCGATCATGCAAGAAAACGTGCACTCAAATTAAATCGTAAAAACATGGTAAAACCTATCACAGACATGCTCTAAAAAAAGTGATCAAGCAAGCGATGTTGCCAAAACAGAATCAACTCAAACAACTCCAATCGTTGATGCCTTTTCCACTCAATAAATTTTTATTAGGTGATATTTCAAAACAAAACCAAATTTATGTATAAAATTTAAGCCAGCGAAGCGCTCAGTCTAGATATTATTTCCTATTTTTAGGTTTTGCATCCTCAACTGGAAACCGGCAACTTTATCATAAAAGCGTTATGGCTGCCCGGTTCACAGACACAACTGGCTTTAGTGACAGCGGACTTTGTCAAGATTTTCGAATTAAATAAGGACGCTGCAAATCCCACTTATCACTTTTTGGTAAGTAAAACCAGCGCGATCCATCACTTGTCACTTTTTCGAACGTTTTTGCGTTTTTTCGGGCACTATAGTGGTAATCATTGGATAAAAAAGCAAAACCATTCAAATAATTTGTTTATTAATTTGTAGAATGGTTTAACGATCCTTTTTTTTTTCTTGGCAAAAGCTATAAAATATTTCATTGCAAGTAGACTGTGCTTAGAGCTGGGTTAATTACTTTTAAATAAAAAAAAGTAATTTAGGGAAAAAAATATGAAATAAAAAAAATATTCAGTAAATTTTTCTTAGATGAGTGATATCTACCCACTGTTAAAATTTAGTAGCTATCAAAGGTTTTTAAATTCATTATTTTAGCTAATCATCCGTTTTTTATTTATTTTCATATGTTAATAAATTTGTATTCTTATGTTTCAGAGTGTTGAAGGGATATTTAACATTTTTAGGTACCAAGCGGTAAAATACGAGACTGCACTTTTATGCACGAAGATGGCACCTATCACATCTTATTAATGTCTTCCCCTGGGCATATTTACACGGAAGTTTTGAACAACGATAGTTCCACCAAATATGGCAGTTTTTACGTCACAAATACTTTGGAGGTAAGCATTTTTTAATCGCCGACGCAAATGAGAAAAAAAGAGGGTTGTTATAAGTTTGGCGTTTATTTATGTTAGAACCAGCTACAAAGTTACATTTTTGGTTAAAATTTGGTAAAATATTCCCGACTTAAAGTGGGGACAAAAACCAAGGTAATTTGGTGGGATAAAACAGGTAATTAAAATTTTTTTTTCCTGAAGGTGAATTTGCCCAGAGGACACTTTTTACCAACTTTTGGGATACATGTACACATCTGCATAAATGCTCATCCTAATTTGTGTCCTATTGTACACAATGCCCTCTCCGTGCCCTCTTGTTTTTCTGTGACTGAAGTGCCCTCTACGTGTCAGAATAGAAGGAGATGAAAACATTTTCAAATGAAAATAAAGAGAAAAATAATAATTATGTCTATGGACTACAACAACTTTGGAAATAAAAAATGGTGATAAAAATCAGTATATTTTAATCATAAGTTTTAAACTACGATTTTAAACTATTATTGGGAGGAAACCGACATGCGCCGAAAATTTTTTTGTTAAATTGTTTACTTTTACTTTCATAAAATTCACGCGCCCATCGAAACATGCAGTTTTAACAAAAAAATCACCAAAATTATGCTTCGAGAAAACACTAATTAAATATTATTTCCAATTAGTAATCATAATTTAATATTTGGGTATGAAACAAGTGTAAGTAAATCATTTCCATAAAGATTTTGTAGTTTTTTTTCAATAAAAATAATAAAAACTTGTTAAAAAAGAGAAAAAAACATGGCGCTTCACCTTTTTTTTTCGACCGTGCCCTAAAAGTCGTGTTAACCATGTTTTTTTTCCCTCAAACACAAAATTTCCAATGTTGAAGCCTAAATTTCTTATTAATTTTGCATCAAGGACGGTTTATCCATTTTTCGAATTCATTGCCAATTGTTCCCCGCATACCCCCTGCCCATTGTTCGGTTGTCAGTTGTCATGTTGATTGTTGACGTAAAGCCGGATTTACGCTGGTGAGCAATTAAGCAAGTAAAAAATTCGAAAAAGTTCCATCAAATGGGAATACACACAATCTTTTGCGCTCGCAAATGTCATAACTTGACATATGACATTTGCGAGCGTAAACGATTTTGTGTATTCTCATTGGTTGTATTCGGCACTTGTAGAGATCCACTAGGACTTGTTGGCTTCCCACTATCACTTTTAATTTCTTTAACTTTTCTGTAGAAACTGCTTGATGCTGTGAAAGCTTTGTTTCTTTTTTCTTTTGGCAAGTTAAAACACAAAACTGTCAGGATCACCCCACTACTAGGTAGGTACTTTAACACAGAGTATCCTTTTTGACGATCAAAACATAAATGCCAACTCTTCCTTAAACCCAAATTTTACCTAAACATCTACTTTCTTTGTTTGAATTTTGAGCTTCCATCTGGTTTATCCTATCCATTTTTATGATAGGAGGGTAGGTATTTAATAGCCCAAAATCTAAACAAGGGTTGAAGATACAATAGTAATTAAGGAAATATCTTATAATTTGGAAATACCGAGAAGGAACATGAAAGTTATGATTACTGATTAATCTAAAGAGCTGATCATGACAGTTCGTTAGAGGACACGTGACGCAAGGGAGTTTTCTTGTTTTCTACCAGACTTACTTTCTTCCCATCAAGAAAAACAAAACTGAAGTTTTAATATGGTAAAATAAAATAGAATAATTTTCCATAAAGTTCGAACATATTTTTAGGTTGTACTTATTTGGTCAAAAAACCAAATTTTTGTCCTAAAACTTATTCCAAAAAAAAACCCTAACTTTGAGGAATAACTGTAGGTCAAAAATAAGTAACTTTGAGTTCAGTTTTAAACCAAAAACTTGTTAACATTGAGGGATTTCTTCAGAACATTATTAAAAACTTTTGACAAGCAATGTTGAGCAAGAAATGCCCAAACAAGGCGGGGACATCCGAGTAGAATTTCAAGTCAAGTTTACCATCAATTTACCTTCTCTTTTAACTATATATTCAAAACAACTTTGAAGACATGATACGAGGAAAATAATTCGAAAAATATCCTAAAAGAAAACCTTTAAAATGTCGTGTATATAATGACCGTTTCTTAAGGTTATTTGTTCCAATTTAAAACTTATTTTCAAACCTCAAACTACAAAGTAATTTTCTGAAGGAAAACGGGGATGTTTTGACGTATGATTGGTTATCTTTACCTTCCAACTTCCCAATATGCCCTAAAATGTTACTTGGGAGTGATTTCGATGCGTTTTTTTCTGTTTGGAGCTTCCGGGAGTGTTCTTATAGCTATGTCGATAGAAATAGACATAGTTAATTCATGGATGCTGGGGCTCAAGTCCATTGTAAACAGAATTGAAATTGAATCAGAAGTTTGAAAAGTTTTAGTTTTACTTGTTAAGGGAAAAAAGTGCTTGAAACTATTTCAATCAAAACATTGCTAAACATATTTTTTTAGGTGTTCCATCTAGACGTGACAGATATTAATGGTCAGGTGGCGGGAGGGGGTGTGTCAATCTACTACTCGCACACACTTATGCTGCTGTTCTACAGCTACGCGCAAGGAAAAAGCTTCATTTCGCCGCTCGTACCGAAAAGTAACTGTTTATCACTGGTGTTCCCCATAACCCTTCCTCAGACTTCGAATGGGAATTCCAAGAGCAATAGGTGAGTGGTTTCTTAAGGAAATATTTGTTTGTGACAGCTTGGCTGTCATTGCCTGTACAAGGTTTAAAAATTGGGTATAAGATTTTAACGGCTTTTTCTGCAAACGCTTATTTAGCGATCTACACCTCGTTAAAAGTTTCAAAATTCTTTTTCAGTTTTTTCTTTATATCTCTTGCAAATTTGAAACATGCGTTACATTTTGGGATACAGAGGAGATTCTTGACTTGTGTACACATACATACGGATTATATTTGTAATGTAATATTCTTAATACTTAATTTTGAAGCACCCTGTATAAATGTTGCCTTTCGGATTGCCTACTTTGTATTTATGTTTTTTTCTGACTATAGCTCGAGAAGTCCAGCTCCCCAACCTTTGTGTCAATGGACCGAAATTCCCAATCACCCGGGATTGATTTGCTGCGCAATGCAAAGCAGTAATCAACCGGTTGTGCTCATGTTAAAACCGAGTACCATCATGATCCAGGAAATTAAGGTAAATAAATGGTTTACTTCTTTTTATCGTTCTTAAATAGAGGGGCCTAAAAAAAATCGTACTTTTTTAATTGTCAAATTTGAACAGGTTGTAAAGTTTTTCAGTTTTATATGTTTATTTTTTTGGTCTGGCTAAGTTTGGTTCACCAAACGAACTTATTTAAAATTGTGTGACCAAAAAAATATATATTTTTAATCTTAAAAGGTATGAAAAGTGAACAGTGAAAGATAATAAATGAATAATATAATGAATATATAATCGGGTGTCACTTCCGAACCGTTGATCCGATTATGATGAAATTTGTTGTGTAGATGTAGATTAGACACTGGTTTAATTTCAGTTTCGTCAAGTAAAAAAAATCGCTTTAGAAAAAATTCGCATAGTTTCGGAGGTTTTCAAAACTTTAATTTTACTTGTTCAGGTAGTACCGGCCAAAAGTAAGATAATGGACATGGTCGCTATCAGGCACAGTTCGGGTAACGATTCGAGAACCACCTTGATCCTTCTCTGCGAAGACGGCAGTCTAAAAATGTTTATCGCCAACATGGAACAAACGGGATTCTGGATGTCGAGCAGCATACAGGCCACCGTGCCTATTGGTAATTTTAACTTAAGTCACTTTTTGCACTCTTTTTATCATTTATAGATCTGCGTTGAGCGTGAATAATTTTTGTTTGTAAAAATTAGCCAAACGATGTATTTTATTTTTTTCTTATTCGAAGAATGGGCGACGAATTCTACTTTAGACGACTATTGTGAAGCTACAACAGTTTTGTTGATATTTTGATTTAATACTGAAGATTGTGTTTAAAATTACACCCAAGCAGCATTTATCCAACTTTCAACTAAATCTGACATAATCCAACGTTAGTTAAAGTCAAAATTTAAGTCACTACTTTGTTATTTCGTAAACGACGTCGTTTTTAAACAAAAGATATTAACAGAAAAGATTTGTGGCGGTAGCTCAGTTGATAGAGCATTAGACTGATATTCTAGAGGTCCCGTGTTCAATCCTGGTGGAGGAAAAACTTTTTTCCGATTTATTCCCTCACCCTTTGCCTTCATTTTGTAAATATGTTTGGCTGAAATTATTAGTTGGAAATTCGCCATCTGACACCTCCAATAAAACGCTATATGTCGTGTATCGTTGGTTGATAGATAAATAGAAATTTCGTACATCTAATAATCGTGAATGTGTATCTCCTTGTCTTTATAACATGTCTAGATTTTTAAAGCCGCAGTAGGCTTCAAAGATCTCCCCACTACTAACAAATGAATCGGACGAAAGGATTTCCGAATAGCCAGTTAAAACCCCAGTTCCTCGGTAGCTCAGTTGGTAGAGGATTAGACTGGTATTCTAGAGGTCCCGGATTCAAATCCTAGTGGAGGAAAAACTTTTTTCCGATTTATTCCCTCACCCTTTGCCCTCTACGCCACAAATCTTTTCTGGAAAATAAAGCAATTAAAAATATTTATTCATTGCCCTATACTTATAGTCATAGTCATACTCTTTACAAATATGTAAACACATCCATGAAACTTTAAATAAAACATTTTTCCAGTTTATCTTTTAATTTGTGTAATCAACTGCGCTCATATAACACAAGTCCCAAAATCTCCCAAATGTGTCAACAAATAGTTATAAAAAATCAATTTACTTTCGAGGTGTTCAAATTTATAACAATCTACCTGACCATATAAAAACAAAAAATGGTGTTAATTTTAAAAACCAATTAAAAAAGCATTTTTTTTGAGGATCCTTAATTTTGTATGTAATGTCAAAAATTCTTGTATACCCTTCTTGCAATTAATGATAAGCAAAAAAAATCAACGATCGTAAGTCAGCAATCCGTCGACGTCGCATATTATATACGACGTCGTCGGTCTTGGGTTGGTTTCTATGACGTTAAATTAGTTACCCTGTCCAACGACCAATCGTCGTTGGAATCGGTCGTTTAAGGATGGCCGACAGAATAATATAATAAACCCTAAGGTTACGTTTTGTTCAATTGACATACTTAACGTTCCGTTGTTCAACCTTTTTTTGGACGTCGGGTCATTTATTCGCTACGTTCGCTTAACGTAAGATAACGTCCAAATGCTGCTTCGGATACAAACTTAAAGGGCATTTTTTTTCAGATTCGTTAAAGACTCGGCATTAAAATAAATAGTAACTCTTGTTTTTAACAGTTAAGCGGCAATTCTTAAAACATTTTACATTTGGAAGTTCCTTATACCCAAAACGGTTTTCAAGATATTTGCAGTATTTAAATTAAGGGGCAACATTTTTTTCGTTTCGTTTTTTAACTGATTTCATTAGCCCAAACAGGATTTTTACCCTACCTTGTGTTTAAATAAAAACTTGAAGGAAAAGATTGTGTTTAAACAAAAGATCGCTAGGATATTTTTAGTGACCCATTCCTTGAAATATTTCAAGAATTCTATTATTTTGAGGTTCTAGTTTTAAAAACACAGAAGTGTTTGACAATACATATTTTTCTTCGTAGGTTCTTCTGTGAAACCCAAAAAGAAAAAGGCGATAAAATCGGGGAAACCCTCGACAGCTCCTGTGTTCCCGGTCGATTTTTTCGAACACTGTACACCAATGAACGACGTGGAATTCGGGGGAAACGACCTACTGCAAATTTACAACGCCGCGCAGTTGAAACACAGGCTCAACACCACGGGGTGAGTTTTTTAATCGATTTGAAGTTATATTTTGCCCTAGTTCCTTGAACAGATTTGAACTTGTTTTGATGAGGCATCATTTAGATCTTCGGACTCGATTTGGGGTTTGCCGAATACATGTTCGCAAAGTATACGGGGAGGACGTAAAGTTCGTTTAGTAGATGAATGTTATCGCGAGTTTTAAATTTTTTAAATTTTACTTGTTATCCAACCCAAAAAAATTTATTTATCTATCTCTATCTCTCATTTTTTACAGGCTGTATGTTGTTTGCAACAAGGCGCAATTTCAAATCGAGGTGACCAATAACGACTCCAATATGGTTATGTGTGGCATTAGAGTTTTGGTCGGCACCCAAGATGGTCAGAAAGCTCCCTCTTATGTCGAGGTAGGTATTCATTATTTAATTTATTGAACGTCAAAATCTAGAATGTTTCGTTTGGTAATCGAACAGTGTTGGCAATTAAAGACCTAAAAGATGTGTTTTCCTTTTTATTAAAATACTAAATTAGCTCTCGAACCAGTGAACCGATTTCGATGCTGTTTTTTTCAGTTTGGTGCTATCCTTCTGGGAGTGTCCTCAGCTATGTTCGATACAAATAGGCTAAGTAGTTCCAGAGTTAATACACTTTGTACCCACAGATGTCAAGGAATTTGAGATATGTTAAATATAATCGGGTGCAACTTCTGAACCGTTTATCCGATTATGATGAAATTTTATTTCAGTTGAAGCAAATGGAGTAGATTTTAAAAAAGTTGGCATGGTTTTCGGGAGTTTTAAAAATTTTGCTTGTATGTAATCTTTTAATTTTTATCAATAGGTCTTCGGTCGAATAATTTCGTTTAACGTGACCCGAAGTCGCTGGTTCGACGTACCGTTCTCTCGCGAAGAGACCCTCCAGGCCGACAAAAAACTGTCGATCGCCTTTGGCCCGTGTCAGGATCCCGAACTTATGACGATGGTGGACAGCATTAAGGTGTATGGAAAGACCAAGGATTCCTTCGGCTGGCCGGAAGATACAGAAGAGGTCGCCGAGTCGGCAACCAGCAATACAAACGGTGTGGCTAACGGTAACGCTAACGAGGTAAGACGACGCCCTCTATAAATATATCTCTCTCTCTTCTTTCTTGTGTCTGCTTCAATCTGGACAATTTGTCATTACTATTTGGTGGACACCAAAGTATTTTGACTTCACTTTTCTTACTTTTTTCTTATTTTTTATATCGTTCTTACCTATTTCTTTTTAAATATAAACTGTTTTTAAAAAAAATTATAACAGGAGAGGGTTAGTGCTGCGCTCTATACATCCATACTGAGGACTGTCACTTTGGGAAACAATTTCAAGAATCGATTCTTCGTAAGACTATTTTCTAACAGAATCGTAATCTATCACAATGAAACAATCATCTCCCTCAAGGTCATATGGATCAGTTACGCATGTGACCCTTTAATGTGTCTGCCTCAACGACGTGGTTATTTTGACTCCGCCCCCAGCGCATTGAAAAGGCGGTCCCAATTCAGAACACTTGCCATTTATCGGCACGGTTAGGTCTGTCGATGTATTCCGGTATTTCCAGTTAGATGCGGAACACTTTTCTTGTGTCAAACTTCCCTAAGCTTTGATTTTATAAAACAGAAAAGGACGAGTAGTATTAGTACTAGCGGTAGTATAGGGGCGGCCCGTGGGCCTGGCAATTAGGCCTCTTCATGGGCCCTTTCTGTCATATTCCATTCCTTACCGCTATCCCCCTACTTCCGCTGCAACTCTCTCCGGGCCTCCCTGTCTTCTTTACGAAGTTCAGTATGTCGACCCCTTTGAGCGAGTGCAGCTCTTCTTCCTCTATCGTGGGAAATCCCCACTTCCGCTGCTATCAAGTGCTGCACCGATTCCTCTTCGAGCACGCCAGCGGGACACACGGGATCTCCTGCCACTCTTATTTACGTTAGATATTTGTTCAGCCGATTGTGCCCAGTCAGCATCTCTGTCAGCAGTCCAATGTCCTTTCGGGTCTTGCCTAAGAGCCATTTAGTTCTGGCTACATTCGGACTATCCACGAATAGCTCGGACTGCTTGCACTTTGACTCTTGCCTCCAGGACGTCTTCAGTTCATTGTTCGCCCATTGGTTAAGCTCACTCTGCACCTGTTTCCTTGTTATTCCCAGATAGGTTCGGGTCATATGTATTGGGTTTCGGCCCCTAGTCTGTCAAGTTCGTCCGCTTTCTCGTTCCCTGGTATTCCCTCATGACCTAGGACCCACACCAGTGTCACCCTCTTGTCTTGAGCCAGTGTTTGCAGTGCTTCAGCGCACTCCTCCACCAGACTACTGACTATTTTCGGTGTAGTTAGAGCCTTGAGGGCAGCCTGGCTGTCGGAGCATATGTATATGTCCGCCATTCCTGACCTCCGATAGGGTTGCTGCCATGGTAATGGCATACACCTACGCTTGAAATACCATAGCGTGTTCTCCGAGTGGATAACTTTTCGGAACTTCTAGGCTTTCCGCGTACACTCCTGCGCCTGTTGTCTGCCTGGCTGACAGTTTAAAGCCACCCGTGTAGCAGACCGTCGCCTCTTGCCTTTGCCACTCATTCCGTTCTGGTATTGTGACCTTGTACTTTTTATCGAACCTCCATGGTTTAAGCGGTGCTTTCTCTGGCAGTCTTAGGAGGGGCAACTCTTTCGTCGCCAGTCCCTCGACCGCCAGATGGCCCTCTCTTTCCTCCCTGGTCCCTTAATCGCAGGTGCGTCGCCGTCGCCTCCTTCTTGATCCAAGTTGGAAGCGAGGGGAGACCCAAGATTGTTTCCAGGTCGTGGATGGGGTTCGTCCTCATTGCGCCGGTTATCCCTCTGCAGAAGAGTCCTTGTAGGCGACCAGACCACTGATCCGTATTGGATCCTTGGTCTTATGATGGCCGTGTATATCCAGTGTAGGATCCTCGGGCTAATGCCCCAGGTTCGACCGACCACTCGGCGCAACTGCCACAATGTTGCCTGGACTTTAACGGTCATTATTTTTTTTTTTAAACAAAATTTTACTGCTAGCTACAATCTCACAGTGTTGTTTTAAGTTATCCTATTTTTAAAATTCTGATGTCACCTTGTAATTACATGTATTATTTTTAAAGAAATCTGCGTCCCTAAATGAACAGTCGACCAACCCTCAACAGCTGACCAAGCTGGAACGCTTGGCCATGGACGTATTTAAAAGTCTAGACGCGGCCCTCTATATTTACGCGTGCGAAGAGAAGTTCGCCAAATTAAAGCCCATCGCTCTGAACATAGCCACTCAGCTGTTGACGTTGCCTACGCCTCCATCTATACAGGTAATACACAACTTTTTTATAAATAAAATACTTAAACAAACGGCAAGGCGACCTTTTTGACAAAATTTTTAAACGAAAAATTTGTTAAAAATAAAAGATCTTGGGAAATAACGAAAATTCAAACTTGGATGAGCATCTCACAAGGAACACACAAAAGATCAAAGCGAAAAAAAAATGATTAAACGATGTTTCGCCCTGAGTAATCAGCAGTAGACTACTGTAAATATTAACACGCCAGGACGAATCCATATCAGATAACTTGGATAAGTACCAGTGCGGAACGATGCCTATTTGTGAGTGATTCAAAGTTGGAAATCAAAGAGTATGATGGTGTTTAATGATGTATGGTGGAGGGTGACCAGTGAAACCACTGATGAGCCCACGCTGGTTACCTAGGGCGAAACATCGTTTAATCATTTCTCTTTTCGCTTTGGTCTTTTGTGTGTTCCTTGTGGGATGCTCATCCAAGTTTGAATTTTCGTTATTTCCACCCAAGATCTTTTGATTTTTGGTTTTTAGTTTCTTTTCGGTTCAAGTAACTGATTTGAAGGTTTTTTAACTTCTTTTTTTAAAAATTTGTTGTTTTAAAAAATCCAAATTTTTCCTACAAATCTGTCAAAATTGCGCTATTGTCTGCCCACCTGCAAAGTCTTGCAGTTATTAACAAATTTCTGGTTGTAGGTGCACTCTAAAGCTTTGCTGTTGACGCTTCATCCGACCAAGCAGCAGTATCACTCCTACAAGGACCAGGCGTTGTTGCAACACGTTTTGACGGAGTTGACAAACATGACAGAAAAGAAAGGTGAGTTACGTACGCAATATATTGTTATTTGACATTTTTTATACACCTGAGCTGTGCATACACACACAGCTAGGTAGCGTAAGACAAGAGGACCTGTATACGAATTCTGACAGTTATTGTTTTACCAGAGTGCTTATTCTTCAAAGTAAGAGAAAGGAGTGCTTCCTTGGAGCATTTATTTTACAAAAATCATAATCTCATGTTTTTGTCAGTTTTGCCAGTAATGGCATTAGTTGTGAGCGATTTTGCTCTTCTACCTTATACTAGGGAGCAACCTGACGGCAAAACCACTCACCAATAATGTCACTGTGTGCTAAAATAGACAGAATGGTGACAGAAAACTGAGATTTCGACCAATTAGGTGCGTTTTGTACCATTGCAATATCTATTCTTTCAACCGGCAATACAACTCTTTAAAAAAAAATTATTCTATCCACCCTTGCATTATGCCTATATTTTTCGAGATATTTTCAATACTTAAAAAAAACATTGTTATTCTAGGATTAGAGGTGGTAGACCTAGACGCGGAAAGCTTCTATCGTCTCGTACTTATCGCGCGCGGTATCGCTATCGCGAGGCCCCAAAATCTAGTCAAATTCGCTGACAGCAATGGTTCCATCAAAGATGTAGACATCCAGGATCCTCTGTTGGAACCCAAAAAGTTTGCCGCCGAAGGACCCGCCAAAGAAGGTGGTTCCAAAGATGCCAAGGAACCGTCGACGCAGATTAATTCGGAAGCGCAGAAGAGCAAACATTTGCTGTCACAGCTGATGGAGGTGCTTTGGTTGCTGCATAAATTGAACCCCGTGATCGCGGCGCTGGAGCCAGTGGTGGTGCCTGGATTAAAGTAGGTACCATGCGTGCAAATCGATTGTCGAGGTCCGATTGTTACCCTGAGTTGTGCCCCTCATGATCCCCTTTTTATCGTTTGCAATCCTTCAGTCGAAAGGTTGATTTTAAAAATCCAAAGTAAAGCGGGTGATGTCACTCGCAGGTTAAGGCTCGAGAAAGCTGTTAAGTTGCTATATTTATTGGTTTAGGATCATCCAGTAAATTCTTATTTTTAAAAAAGGGATTTAGCGAGGGTGAATAAATTACAAAATAAATGAGCGAGCCTTCCCCCAAAAAAGGTAACCGTAGATCCGGATTTCGCAATTGTGGTGCTCATCACTACAGTGCTAGGAATTAGGAAATGAAATGATGATGAAAAAAATCTGACACAGGATTCATGTAAATGTTATATTGCAGAATCGGCAGTTTGAAGGAAATTTAAGTGTCTCTACGGAGACAGATATAATTTTTTTTACAGATATCCTTGTTTTGCCTCCCGGAATTCTTATTTTGTTTACTGTATTAACTTAGCTTTATAGTATGAAAAACAAGTTTTTTTTTCGGCTGCAACATTTTTGACAAAATCTCCAAACATTCGGTAAAGGGATCCATAGCAACTATCTTCTTTTTTGTGTGTTTAAACATACCCTAAAAAAAACGTAGATAATATTTTTATTTGCCCCATGTTATTTACACTTATAACCCTCAAAGCAACTAAAAAAACACTAAAATTAAACCACTTTGCATTCCATCGCAAGCAAACGAAAACAACAACAAAATCAATTTAATTGCATTTACTTTAAAAAATCGTATTTAAATTGTAATATTTTCTTTTTATATTTCTCAAAGTTTTAAAAAGCCTTACTATTTTTTAGATATACAGAGCAAGTAATCCACGCTCTGGTTGAAATAATTCACGCCTTCAATAGCTCAGGCTCGGAAGCATATAGAAACGTCACCATTCGACTGTACCTACAACTACTCCTGTGTCAAGATCCTATAATTGCATTCAGTGCGAAATTGGCACTGTGTAAGGTAAATCAATATTTAATGGTCTAAAAAATCGAGTAAATGATGCCATAAAAATTATCCTGAAATATTCAAACTTGATTTTTTTTTAAATTAGGTTCTTAAGCCAAAAATAAAACGACGAAGAGTTTTTATACCGTCACCCATCAGAGGCGAAAGTCCGGAAATAAGAGAAATCGCCAGACCTGCGCAGTTGCCGTTGGTAACGTCCCAAGAGAACATCCGTCCAATACAGCCTGTAATGCCGGTGGCTTTACCAGCTGGATATGAGGTAATGCTTTAAGTTAAAAAAATAGCAACGTGACCAACCAAAAATCATTGAAATCGGACATTTCTTAGCAAAGATATCGGCTCCCACCGTAATACTTTTTTGGTGGTTTATTTGCTATTCTTTTTAAACTAATTTTGATTTTTCTCAACAGGTGGACATGGTCGAAGCTATTGGACTTTTGGAACAGCCAAACGAAAATCACAACATAAATCCCTTGGAAGCCCTTTTAGGCAAGTATTTGTGACAAACTTTAAAAAATCTCGGTGATATGATTTAAAAAACGTCCAAAATAATATTTAATTTGTATTATATTTGTGTAGGTGGCAGTGGTTTCCCTCCTCTTCTAGACATCCCTCCAGACGCTGACGACGAAACCATAGTGGAGTTGGCTATAGCTCTCAGCTTACAAGAGCAAGCCAACGAATTAGGTTCGTAAAATCTTGTTATTTACCGTGTCAAATGCTTGGGCGTAGTCGGTGAAGATACAGAGTTTCAGCACAGCCTAAACCGATGGGCCTAGAAGTATAAAATTTTGTACAGGAGTTTCTTGTATGACGTAGATAAGCATTAGAAAAGGATTTTTTAAAATTCATTCTCCAAGGGGTTAAATTAATTTTTTGTGTATGTTTTTTTTAGGTGCCGATAATAACCAAGAGTTGCAGCAACTCCAAGCTCAGCTGAGAGGCGCCGCAGCGGCAGCCGGTCAGGCAGCGGCGGCCGTTGCGCATGCGCAGCTTGAAGCGGCTAACTTCAGCGACACTACAGCCTCGGCCGCTGGCAGTGACGATGAAGGTAGGCATTTGACAATTTAATTACAAAAAAATGTTTTGAGCTGACTTGTGCTCCTACATCAACCCATTTTTGGGTTGGTTTCAAAAACTCAAAGTAAAGCGGATGATCATAATCATTTTGGCTGGAATTTAAACGTCCCTAAAGAATCGTAGGCAATATTTTTACTTATCCCTATTTTAACAAAACCTTCACAACAACTAAAAAAACTTTAATTTATTTATGGATGCTGGAGTCTTGGCCCAAAGTCCATTGAAAAAGGCAGATTTAGAATCAGAACTAAAAACTTCTGGAATTATTAAAAGTTTCATAATTTTGAACTCGATCGCAAGCAAGTAAACATTAACAAGAATGGCGAAAATCGTCAAAACAAGTTAATTATTTTGTCTAGATTTTAAAAATGGTATTTTAAAAAAATGTACAAAAACACCATTATTATATGATTTTTGCAGGTTCCACAGCCGCTACAGACGGCTCCACTCTCCGCACCTCCCCAGCCGAGCAAGGGGGCAGCGGCGCAGGATCTGAAAGCGGGGGCAGCGGCGTGGACAGCATCACCGGCGAGCACAACATGTCGGGCCGTTCCTCCGCCTATGGCGACGAGGGGACGGTTCGCAGTTCCGAAGTCGCTTCGAGCAGTACCGGGGCGACTGTGGACAAGGAACCGGAAGGGCAAAGGGTTCGGGATGTTGAGAGCGAGGTAAAATAATTTTTCTACAACTACATCTGAAAATAGATTTTTTCATACGCTAGACAGCCTCCGTGTATAAAAAACGTTTTTTGCATGCCAATTAGGTAGGGTAGTAGAAAATAGTTATTTACATTTGTTTTTAGGTTACAATTCAGGCTCAAGAAGATCGAGAAAATCAAGAATTTGAAAGCGAAAATAACGCCAAACTTCATTCGCTTAGACTGCAACTGCTCAACGAGCTTATTGCCTATCTGCCAGTGTTGAAGAATACAGAAGGAGTCAGAACCGTACCGTTCTTCCAGGTCAGTAAGATTTTATTTAGAAAAATAGATCTAGTTTAGTAATTTTTTGTTTCTATGTGCAAAATTATGTTTAGTATGTCTAGGTTTTTTATTCAGATTCATGGTGATTATTTAGTATAGAAATTATTTTTCTCGATGTAGGTTGTCTCGCAGTTAACTTCAGATCTGGACGGTCAGTACGAAAAAGACCGAGCCTGCCTTAACAAGCTTCTAACCACCATATCTGACGAGTTGAAGTTCAATTCTGAAAACGTTAATGACATTTGTACCAGATCCAAGAATAGCGAAGTGCATTTGCTCCTACTAAAACTGATTTGTAAGAAAAGTTTTTTTTTTGTATACCTTAATCAGAACCCAGATTTTAGCTACTTTTATATCTAAAATAAACGTATTTTGTTTTAGCAAACCTCCTACAAAGAAACAAGTCAGCAACGGGATCAAAAGCAAGTGCCTCGGACGCTTGTAACTACGTGCCGCGTACAACAGCTACTTTTCTTCACAAAGCGGACATAATCGGCTACTGTCTCAAGATAAGTCAAGTATTGTTGAACGATTACTGGAAAAAACAAGTTTCAGATGAAAATTCGAACGTACCTACGACGGGCAACTTGTTAAAACCTCATCTAAACCATCCTTTGCCCGATATGACTCCGTTTTTCTTGAAGACCCACCTGAAAGAAAACTGTACGGATATTTTCTCAAATTATACGCAGTTGCTAACAGAAATGATATTGAGATTACCGTATCAAGTCCAACGCTTGTCAGAAGTCAACGAATCAATCACCACGTCGTTCGATAGTCCATGGTATAAGTATCTTTGTGAGTACATGATGTTATCCCTTCCTCCAACCTCGAGGAGAAATGCCAGAAAGCTTTTACTTTACGTTTGCGGCAATAAAGAAAAATATAGACAGTTGCGTGACTTGCATTCGCTTAGCACCCATTTGAAGGGCGTCAAACAGTGCGTTGCCAAAGGAGGTTATCAACAGGACACCGACTTGCAACACGCTTTAAGTCTACCTTACGATTCTTTGGTAGAATTGGTCGAACATCTGAAGGCATGCTTGGACACAGCCTTGTTCAGAACTGGCAACTGGCAGAGATTTTGTTTACATACAGAAGAAGTGCTGCCTTTCTTATTAAGAGTCAGTTTCTTGTTAGACGACGGTGTAGCTCCCACGATACTTCATCTTTTGGCTAGCGCCTTAGTGGTAAACGCGAATCAGGTTAAGAGAAACGAAGCGGCAGTCAATGCTAAAGCCTCGAGCAGTAACAGAAAGGATAGAGAGAAGTCTGACGACTCAGGGGTTGAAGCCGTATTTGAAGAAACCAACTGTGTCGCCCTGGTCGAACAGATATATAAACAAGTATCCAAAGAAATTTTAGCAAGATTTATCAAAACTTTTACTTTAGAAAGCAATACGACGTCTGTAAGATGGCAAGCACACAGTTTAGTGTTGGCTTTGTATAAACATTCGAAACCCAAAGAGCAGGAAGAATTGTTGGAGCTTTTGTGGAAGCTGTGGCCACTTTTACCGGCGTATGGAAAGAAGGCTGCTCAATTTGTGGACTTGCTAGGGTACTTCTCGTTAAAATACACCGAAAAGAAAGAAGGAGAGCATAAGATTGAAGAGTACGTTGAAAAAGCCGTATCTGTGCTTAGAGCTCAGAACGAGACTCTTGCTCACCATCCCAACGCGATTCTTTACGCTCACATGTCTCAGTTTGTTGAGTTGGACGGATACTATCTCGAATCCGAGCCTTGTCTAGTCTGTAACAATCCAGAAGTACCTTTCAGTTCGATAAAGTTATCGGCGATCAAAGTGGATTCAAAGTTTACAACAACAACTCAGATCGTGAAGTTGGTTAGCAGTCATATCATCAGTAAGATTACTGTAAGGATAGGCGATTTGAAAAAGACAAAGATGGTCCGTACCATTAACATTTACTACAATAACCGTACGGTGCAAGCGGTGGTGGAGTTGAAGAACAAACCTGCCCTTTGGCACAAAGCAAAAAAGGTCACTTTACAATCTGGTCAGACGGAAGTAAAGATAGAATTCCCTCTTCCGATTGTAGCTTGTAACTTAATGATGGAATACGCAGACTTTTACGAGAACATCCAGGCTAGTTCGGAAACTCTTCAGTGTCCAAGATGCAGTGCCTCGGTCCCGGCTAACCCGGGCGTGTGCGCAAACTGCGGCGAAAACGTTTTTCAATGTCACAAATGTCGTGCCATAAACTATGACGAGAAAGATCCGTTCCTATGCCACGCTTGTGGGTTTTGCAAGTATGCCAAATTTGATTTTACCATGCAAGCTAAGCCTTGTTGTGCCGTAGAACCAATTGAAAATGACGAAGACCGAAAAAAGACAGTATCCAGTATCAATACTTTACTCGAAAAAGCAGATAGGATCTATAAACAATTGATCGGCAACAAACCAAGTTTAGAGTCTTTAGTCTTGAAGATTGCCGAGCGTAGAAACGATAAAAAAGACGAAACACTATCAGGAACTGCACAACCAGTTCCCGCTGCCAACAATGCGATACAACTGTCTCAAGTTAAAGTGAACAAAACCATTCAGATGTTGGCACAACAATATTGTACCGAATGCAAGACGTCTTTCGAAGAACTGAGCAAGATTATCCAAAAAGTGTTGGCCTCGCGTAAGGAATTGGTTTCTTACGAAAGAAAACACCATGATTTGGACCTGCCCGAATCAACTTCAGTATTTGACGACCTACAGATCGACTCTGGCATACCTTGTGTAACGAATAAGTGTTATGGTTGCGCAACAGCTGCTACAGAACACTGTCTTACTTTGCTAAGAGCTTTAGCTCTCAACAAAACTACCAGGCAAACACTATGTTCTTATGGGTTGGTTCAAGAGCTAGTTTGGAATAATCTGCGTAAAGGAAGCATACATAATCAAGAAGATGTCAGATTGTTACTCTGTATGCTGACTAGAGATAACCAAGAGGCTACAGAGGACTTGTGTAAGCTGCTAACAAAGCGAATAAAAACAATTTTGACAGGGGACGTCAACAGTACGGATTTAGGGGGCAATATTCGACACGAAATCGCTTTGTTAGCCGCGATGGTTGAAAAAGAAGACGAGTGCTGGGAACTGAAGCTCAGTTGTATGATGAGTCTATTTTTGAAAGCTTGCGAAGACTCGAAGAGCCCTCTAGTAATGGAGTCCGTCATACTGCCTTGTTTAAAAATTATTCAAGGTTTAATGAAAGCTCGAGATACTACAGTGCCCACCACAGCGTCTACAGGGTCCAAGAAAACCAAAGATAAAGAAAAATCGGCAAAAAATGCGGCTGCGCCTAAATTTTTACCACTGAGGGCACCTGTGGAAGTTAAGAAATTTTTAAACAAAGAGCTGGGTCATTCGTTTGGTGGTTGGAAAGCGAGGATAATTAAAAAAACCGAAGCCAAACCACCTCTTCCTTCGAGCAAAGAAGAAGTTAGAAGGCTGTATCTGTCGGAGAAGTACGCTAGAAGGTGGAGTAGATACGTCAAGCGACAGATTGCTAAGAACAGACTTAAACTTAGCGCCACCTCATGGATAGAGACCGTACTATTTAACCCTAGTTCTAGACAAGCCAGACAGGTGGCGTGGAGCATAATCGAAGCCATGTGTAACAGTTACGAACGAAAAAAAGAGATTATCACACTTTTGACGTACTTTTTGTCGAAACTAAGCACTGCTGGTGAAAGCGCCGCAGAGTTTTTGAGTTTGTACCAAACGCTAATTCAAGAAGGACCGTGGAAGCAATACTTGGCGTCGAAGGGGTTGCTTATGGTGCTGGCTAACCTCATGACAGCCGAGATTGAGCAGTTGCACAGGTTAGAGGCCACCACTTTGACCTCAGACCTTACGCAGGGATACGCTTTGAACCAAATCACGGAACTACTTTCGTCCTTCTTGGATGACACTGCGATTAGGAGGCAGTATAAAGGAAGGTAAGTCAGTTGGTGTGTTCTTTTACCTCGTCACCTTTTTTTGTATACGACTGCTGCAGGTATTTTTTTGTAACTGTTTGATTAACTGGTAGGACTGTGGCAACTGGTAAAACTGTGTGACTTATTCTTATTACATCAAAAAATAACCAATAGACTTTTAATTTAAAATATTTTTGTGCGGCTCAGCCTTTCCAAAGTCTAATTATAAAGGATCGAAAACTTTTTCCAGATAAACCTGGTATTAAAAAAAACAATAAAATATTTTCAATAATATGTGACATTGAAGAATAAGCGTCCAAAGGGATTAATATCCACGTTTCGGGTGATGTGCACCTCCCTTAGCGACAATTTTGAGGTGCAAGCCTGTCTATTTCAAATTGAAGATAAAAAAACACATCTCAGCAAAAAATAGTGAGGCAGGTTTCCTATCCACCACAATTTATGCCATGAACTTTGACTCTATTACTTTTTAGACTGGTTGGAGCGGTTCTCAACGGCTACCTCTCGCTCAGAAGACTGGTGGTACAAAGAACCAGATTGATAGACGACACTCAAGAGACCCTTTTAAACCTGCTCGAAGACATGACCACGGGTACCGAGGAGGAAACCAAGGCTTTCATGTCAATATGTATCCGAACGGTGGACATATATCCTTTGACGGATATTTTGACACCCGTCTTCATCTTTGAACGTCTGTGCTCCATTATTTATCCCGAGGAAAATGATATAGGTGGGTTAGGTTAATTTTTGGCCCACTTATACAGAATGCAAATATTTTAATGGTTGAAGCCAAGACAAGAAAAAAAGTCATATAACATGTGGGCCTTTGTTTTCGAGATGCAGGGTGTTAAATTGCGCGATTTTTTTTGTTTTTTTTTTGTATCTTGTTAAGAAATTGATAAGAAAATAGTAGTGGCTAAAATAGTGCTTTTTTTACAAGCATTGGTTTAAATAACGAGCGTAGCGAGGTATTTAAAAACGCGAGTGAAAAAAAAGCACAGTTTAGCCGCGAGTTGTTAACACTATTTTTTTTAATACCTTTATTCAAAAATAAAAACACAATCAGGAAAATACTTTTAAAAATCTCGAATGAAGAGCACTTCTCGCAACACACCATCTTTACATTATAAACCAAGGCGGCTGGGACATGAAATTATAAAGGTTTTCTGTCACCTTTTTACTTGGTGACGTTCATTGTAGCGCCATTTTAATATTTGACAGTTTGATATTTTGACGATGTTGTTAAATGATTTTTTCGTAAATACTTGGTGAAAACTGGCGGAAATGGCTTAATTCGTAGGCAATATTAATTAGATTTTTTCAATATAGTAGTATTCCCCTATTTCTCTTTCATTTTGGCTTAAAAATGGAGATAAATCTTTTTTTGCACCCGTGATCAAAAAAAAGTTTTTTTGCATCGGTAACCAAAAAAACCATGCTTTAGTTATCTGCAGACAGTTACTAAAATCCTGTTTTTGATGTAGGTATAAAAAAAAGTTTTCGCATCGGTAACCAAAAAAGCCATGCTTTAGTTATCTGCGGACAGTTACTAAAATCATGTTTTTGATGAAGGTATAAAAAAAAAGATTTTTCTAGAGTTGGGTAATAATTAAGCGTAAAAACAATTTACAAAATAAAATTAGTGTCAAAATAGGGGCCCTTGTTTGAATGTTCTTCTGGTATTAAAAGGAGGTCACCAGTTATACATAGCATGGAACTATCATGATAGTTTTCCAAATATTTAGGTATTTCTTATAAAAATTAAATTAATATAAATCCTCGAATAAATCTTTTTTAAGCATTGCAAAGGTTTATTTTGACAGTCTGTATCTCCTTAATTTGTCAGGTTTAAAAAAACTGAATCGGACTTTTTGGATCTCTTTAAATCAAAAAATAATTTGGCGGTTTCAATTTTTGGCAAGTTCTTTTTTTCCACTTCTCGAGCTTTAAAAAACAAATATCTTAAACACAAAGGAGTTCGGACCCAACATTATAGGAATGTTTGTTCTTATTTTTATTTCTTATTACCCATTGAAATATCTTTTCCCCTACTATTTTTTGAAAATTTAATTATCTACATGTTAGCCACTAAATATTTTTGGTTGAACTAGATTTCCTAATGTTCTTTTCTTTTAGGTGAATTCTTCTTAACCCTAGAAAAAGACGCGCAACAAGAAGACTTTTTGCAGGGCAGGATGTTGGGCAACCCATACTCTAGCAATGAGGCGGGGTTGGGCCCCCTGATGCGAGACGTCAAAAACAAGATCTGTCAAGATTGCGAGTTGGTGGCGCTGTTGGAAGACGATAACGGGATGGAGTTGTTGGTTAATAACAAAATTATGAGTCTAGGTGAAAACATGTTATTGTTATTATTTTTTATTGTGTAGGAAAAACATAGAAATATCAGGGGAGTAGAAGGATTTTTGACGAGTACGCAAACACTATAAGCGACGCCATTTTGATGCTAGCTTCTCCTGAAATTATTCTTCCTACCTTTCTCTGTGGTTCTGTTGCTGACCTCACTCGCATTCATTTTGGTTTGTTTTGGTTGTGGCTACATTTTTTTTTGTATTTGCGTTTTTTGTTGTAACACTTGTTTTGTAGGCTTAAAGTTTCTGTTGTGACAGAGAGCATATAAATCTAAAGGACACTAATGGTAATATCCGACCAGCAAGTCAACGCGATTCACACACATCGAGTTTTTTATTGTTAGCTGAATGCGCCAGGGATAATCCCGCGCGTTGAATGAATATCGAGTTATCATTGGTGTACATACTTATATTTAATGCAATTTTAAAAGAATTTGTTGCTAAGGGAGCTAGCAGAAAGCTTTTATTGTATATATTTTTCAAGATTTTATTCTTCTTCTTCTTCAAGTGTCGCTCTCTTCGAACGTTGTCTATCATCAGCGCGATCTGCACCCTATCCACTGCCTTTCTGAAAAGTGTCGTACTTCTGCTTTTAAGAGTTCATATTTGTCATTTCTCAAAATATGGCCAAAATATTCAAGTTTACATCTTTTGATGGTAAATAAAACTTCAAGATTCTTATTCAATCTAAGAAGAACATCCACGTTACGTACTTTGTCCACGCCAGATATCCTCAGCATTCTACGATAGCAATACATCTCGAATGCCTCCAATTTTTTGCACATGGCATCAGTCAGTGTCCATGCCTCTATGCCGTAATACAAAATGCTAAACACATAACAACGAAGCACGCGAATTCGCGACTACACAACACTGATTTCATTTTGACAAAGGATGATCTAGCCTGTTCAATTCTTGCACGATTTTTGCATGTTGTCCCAGTTTTCATTGAGCTGACAGCCCAGGTATTTATACGATTTTAAGCGTTCGACTTGTTGGCCATTTACTTCCAGTATGCCTCTTATGTTTTTTTGCTTGGCTATAAACATCCATTTTGTTTTTCCAACATTCAAGTGAAGCCCAAATTGCGAACTTTCGGCTTTATTACCAGTAATAATTAAGGAAAAAGCAGAGAGCATATAATTTAGGTTTTCTCCGGTAAAACATAAGTGTTTTTTTTATTTATTTTTTAAATATTTTGCTATCTAAGATTACTTCAATTTTGCTATAAAAAACAAACATTTGCAGCAAACCACCCAAACTATGCTTCTGTACCAAATTTTAAAAACCCCGTCATTTCCGAATGTTTGAAGAATACATGATTAGGAGATCAGAATGGATGAGAAGGTATGTGAAAACTGATGGTCTCATATAATAAATTTCCAAAAGAGTGTGTCAATTCTCATCATGAGAATCTTCTTCAAAAGGGAGAGACAAAAATTTTTTTTTCAGAAACTTAACATCTGATTATGATTTTTTTTTTTAATTTGACCGTCGAAGACGAAACCTTGTAAAAGAATAATGTTTAATTTAAAATAAAAGAAAAAAACTGGCGCCGCAGGGCAACATTTTTGGGGAAGTTGTTACGTAATTTCGTCGGAGAGGGGGTCGATCGCCTCCCTCTGTATTCACCACCTGTGACTGTAAGGATCTGTTGTCTGCAGCGCAACGCGGACGATCGATATTATGGATAGTTCCCAACGAGGAACTTGTCCAAAAAATGCGATTTTCCTGTGCGCCGCTACTGCTTTGGATCGATAAAAATGAGCAAGAGCGAAAGCGAAAGTGGGTCACCAAGTTTTCAAGCCAAGAACCAAAAAAAAAACGATAGCTGCGCCACTTGGTTTTCAAGTCAGTTGAGCGGGGTCGCAAATTTACCCTTAGGTGTCCTCTCTATTTAGATTTATATGCTCTCTGGTTGTGGACTGTCCCTTTGTGGCCCTGTTTCATACCTAAGTTGTGTTGTTTGTTTCTGAACTGCAGACAATGTAAAAAAAACAAGCATTGCAGTCAGATTCTTTTTAAACAAAGGAGAAGTGAGGTAAGGTGAGGAGTTGTGAGGTAGCTACCATCAAAATGATCGCCCAACAAGTATCAACGTTCGCGCACGACGCGCTATCTATTCCCTCATCTATATCTTTGTATAATAATCATAACAACAAAATATTTATTCATTTGTTTGTGTAGATCTACCTGTCAAAGACGTCTACAAAAAAGTGTGGCTCGCAGAAGGCGGGGATCCTAGCGCAATGCGTGTTGTCTACCGCATGAGAGGTCTTTTAGGGGATGCCACAGAGGAATTTATCGAGACTTTGGATAATAAAGGCAAAAGTGAGGTTAGTAAAGTAAAAAAATATTAATTTTGTTGATTGGTATGCAACGAAACAATTTTTTTGATATTTTTTGTTGCTTTAAATTGTACTTCGACCTTTTTCCTCGGATCACGTGATTAAAAGGTAGTAACCCGGTTCACGCTAGATGGCGCTACGTTTCAAGAGTAGAGAACTTTGCTTCTCCTTGGTCCCAACCATACTCACTGATCTATGGTAGGGACACGCTCATTCCTGTTTTAGCGCTGATGGCGAAAACGTGAGTTAAAAAATAATTGTGCTTAAAAATGAGTAAGAAAAGGAAAAGTGATTACGATTCAGACTCCTCAGTAACCTCATCGGAAGAGGAAAATATTGAAAGAGAAATATATAAACTGCAAAATAGACTAAAATTAATAAAAAAAGTGAAGTGTCGGAACACTGGCAGTGGACCAGCGGCACCTCCGGCAGCTGCTCCCAAAAAGTTAAGGCCTATTGCAATAGGTTGGGTGCCACCTCCACCCCCACCAGCTGACGCGCCGCCCCTACCACCTGGAACGCCGCCACCACCAGCGGGGCCGCTGCCACTGCCACCGGGGCCTCCTCCGAGAGGTTCAGAAGAATTGGCATCCACATCAGTTGATCGGGCTGGGGGCGCTCTGGAAGACTGTTTTATGGAGGGTTGGTTTGAAGAAGATGATGGAAATGAAATATGTAAGTCTTCTACCTTTGTTAAACGATGTTTTTCAAGGTAATTCCAGGTGATATCTGGATTATAAAAGTAGTGATATGAAACATTCTTAACAGAATTCTTTATGTTCCCCAGCAACCTTGTTGAGCGATGTTCTACAAGGGGAATTTTTCAGGTGATATCTGAATTATTTAACCGTAGGTAAGTGCAAAACCGAGTCTCACTCGGACACCTTTGTCGAACGATGTTCACAAGGGGTATTTTCCAGGTGATATCTGGACTATACATTTACAATAATATTCAGTTTCCTCTGAAAAAGGGAGTTCACAAAACAAAAATGTGTCGGTGGTTCCCTCTACATTGAGTAGGTAAAAGTATAATTTTTTACCAAGAGCGCCCTCTATTGGTTGATTGTTGAATAATAAACCTGAGGCGCTTTCTGTGAGGGAGGCCACCACTGCAAGCAACGCTGGCGTCCCCTATGAATTGGTGGCACAAGCAATGCAACCGCCTTCTATGAAAGGCATGCAACAATGCGGGCGCCCTCAATGCGATAGAGGATTAACATCAGTGTCAATAAACTGCATTGCATTTCTGTGACCTTGAACTTGAAAAAATGGTTTATTTTTGCTAAAGAACAGCTGATGGGGAATCCAACCCAAATATAAACGAAAATTAAAAGATACACGTTTATATTTATATCCTTTGTGTATGTTTATATTACAGGCTTGGAAAGCCAGAAGTCAGATGCAGTGCCAAACAACACTGACACAGCTTTGGATCCAAGAATCCTGGAACTTCTAGGATGTGAGAATATAGTGGAGGCAAATCCAGAGAATCTAATAAACCAAACATTGGCAAGACAATGGGGCACTATTTTGAGCAATGGTCTGGGAGAAGACGTAATGAAAACATTGGTTGGAAAGCACACTGGTCCAAAAAACTGTCCAGAAATGACTGTCCCAAAGCTTAATCTGGAAATAAAAGCAACCGTAACGGAAGGATGCCTTCAAAGGGACCAAAAAATGTGTGCTACACAGGGACAGCTAGTAGCCACACTGTCTGCCATTGGAAAGGTACTGACAAGAATGTTATCCCCAGAGCCATTAAAACCAGAAGAAGGCCTTGAAATTATTGAAGAACTTAGTGACTCTGCCAGATTACTTTGCAATTTGCATTACAATGAATCATTTTCAAGAAGAAAAGTGATTCTAAACTGGGGATTTCCTAGGAAAATCAAGGAAAACCTAATGGGGGTTCTCTTAAAGGCTCCATATGGTGAGTGGCTGTTTGGCCCAAATTTAAAAGAAAACCTGGATGAAGCGAAATTGCTTGAGAAGAATACCTATTCTTTAATGGAGGCTCCAATAAGACATCAGCCTTTAAACTTAAAGAGCCCGCTGTACCGCAAGACACCTCAGAGAACATATCAGACTCAGGGCATCCAGCCGCAAAGAACTTTCCAGCCTCAAGGAGCACAGGTATCTCAGAGGGCCCTTCAGACCCAAGGGGGCGGGCAAAAAATACCAGGGTATCAGACAAGGAAAACAAAGATTCCATCTCGCTCTCCTTACCCATACCAGAACAAGAAAAGGGGCAAACCAACAGACCTGAGGAAGGAGAACAGGACAAAATAGAGGTAATTAAACTGGCTGGGAGGTTATCTAAATTTAAAGCAGTATGGGAAAAATATTGTAGTGATCAGATAGTACTATCCTGGATCAAGGGCTACAAAATTCCTGTTACTCAAAAGATAACCCAACCTTACCCCCCAAACGAGCCGATGTGGTCTCTGTCTGAAAAATTAAAAATGTGTGATTCGACAAAACATCTATTAGATATTGGGGCCATCATTCCATGTGAGCCATGTGAGGGGCAATTTGTCTCTAGCATTTTCTTGCAGCCAAAGTCCAATGGTACATATAGGTTTATATTAAATTTGAAAAAATTTAATGAGTTTGTACACACCCAGCACTTCAAACTGGAAGATAGGAAACTTGCCTCTAATTTAATTTACAAAAATTGCTATATGACGACGATTGACTTGAAAGAGGCATATTTCTTAATATCTATTAACAAAAAAGATAGAAAATACTTAAGGTTCTATTTTGAATCTCAATTGTATGAATTCACATGTGTACCATTTGGACTATGTAGTGCACCCTGGTTATTCACCAAGCTAATGAGACCAATTTTAAGTCATCTTAGGGGGTTAGGTTTGCTTTTGGTAAATTATCTTGATGATTATTTTTTGATCTCATCTTCAGTTGAAGAGGGCATAAAAAATACAAACATAACATGTGATCTCTTGACTTCCTTAGGGTTTATAATTAATTACGAAAAATGTTCTTTGATTCCTAAAACAGAATGTAAATTTTTGGGATTCATATTTAATTCTGTAAGAATGGGTCTTGGGTTGCCAACTGATAAATGCACTAAAGTAAAACTTTATTTGCAGAAGTTTTTAGATCTAGAAAAATGTAAAATAAGGGAGTTTTCAAGACTATGTGGAATATTGGTGTCAATTTGTCCGGCAATTCCTTATGGGACTGTATACACGAAAAAATTTGAGAGGTCAAGATTTTTAGCTCTTCGGGGAAGTAAGGACAACTATGATGTTGACATGAATATTCCACAGTACTTAAAACCGGAAATACACTGGTGGTTAAAAAGTCTCCAAAAACCTTTTTGTAGTTTGCCGCAATACAAATTTAAAGTAGAAATATTTTCGGATGCTACGCCTACTGCTTGGGGCATATTCTGTGGAAATGTGACTTCCAGGGGATTCTGGAGTAGCCAGGAGATGGGGGAGCACATTAATTATAAAGAACTTCTTGCTGCGTTCATTGGATTAAGATGCTTTGCAAAGGACTTAAGCCAATGCGAAATTCTTTTACGCATTGATAACACCACTGCAATAGCCTATGTCAATAAAATGGGGGGGGTTCAATATAAAAACTTAAACACGCTTGCAAGGCAAATATGGGAGTGGTGTGAGACAAAAAACATTTGGGTCCATGCATCATACATACGCTCTTCAGAAAACCGAGAAGCTGATTTACAATCTCGGATCACTAACAATGGAACAGAATGGGCCTTGGCTAACTGGGCATATTCACAAATAATACAGAACTTTGGCTCCCCTGAAATAGATCTTTTTGCAGACAGAAATAATAAAAAATGTAAAAAGTTTATTTCATGGTTTCCAGATCCAGAAGCATTCCTAGTGGATGCTTTCACTGTTTCATGGAAAGATTATTTCTTCTACGCATTTCCTCCATTTAGCTTACTCCCCAGAGTCCTTAAGAAAATTATCACAGACAAGGCCCGGGGAATAGTCGTAGCACCATATTGGCCAGGGGCTGCTTGGTATCCACTTTTAGAAAAGCTATCAATTTCTGAGAGGTTAGTTTTAGATCCAAACCCAAATTTATTATATTCTTCTATTGACAGGTCGCTGCATCCCCTGCGGAGCAGTCTTTCCCTGGTGGTCTTGGTGTTATCAGGGAAGCATACAGACTAAAGGGGATACCAGGTGATGCTATTGAAATTCTGATAGCCTCCTTAACAAAATCCACAGTTAAGCAATACAACTCTGCATTGAGGTCTTGGTGGCACCATTGTCAAAAGTATAAAATCAGTTTGTATAAAGCATCTGTCCCAGAGCTACTTAAATTTTTCATGGAATGTTATAATAAAGGGAATAGCTATGGCACATTAAACAACATTAGGGCAGCTATTTCTTTGATAATGAACACAAATGTAATGGGGGACGGGAGTATAAAACGATTTTTTAAAGGGGTGTTGAATTTAAGGCCGCTTAAACCAAAGTATACCACCACCTGGGATCCTGAAATAGTATTTAAATATCTGGACTCATTTTATCCTCATGAGAACCTTTCATTTAGAGACTTGTCATTTAAACTTATAACCTTAATGGCTTTATATACGGCACACAGAGTTCAAACATTTGCTCTAATAAAGATTGAAAACGTGGAAATTACAGGCGACCTTTGTCAAATTAAAATTCCGGATAGAATAAAAACCACTAACCGTAACAGGTTGCAGCCATTCTTTCAACTGGAAAGACATAATGACCCTAAAAGGTGCATAGTTGATACCTTAAGGAATTATTTGGAGGCAAGTAATACATTAAGAGGGGATATTAAAAACCTTTTTATAACTTTTAAAAAACCTTATAAAGCCGCCTCCTCGCAAACATTGTCCAGATGGATAAAAGGGGTTCTAGGCAAAAGTGGCCTGAACACAAAAGAATTTACGGCACATAGCACGAGGCATGCCTCCACCTCGGCGGCCTATCGGAAGGGGGTCGATATAAAAGTTATTAAAGAAACGGCAGGGTGGACTGAAAACTCAAATAGTTTTTCTTTTTACTATAACAAACCTTTAGCAGTATCAAAAAATAATACATTAGGGGGCAGTACAGACTAATCAAGTCAGTGCAATTTTAAGTGTGGACAAGATGCATTAAATAGCTATTATTTCAGAATAGGTTGTTAATTACTTAGAATAAGTAAATTCGGTGTTACTTTTGTTCTAATCTACTGATAAATAAAAAAAAAAAAAAAAAAATTAAAATTATAAAGAAATATTTTATTCATTTTAGTTGGGGAGCAAAAAATACAAAGAAGCATATTGATTATTAAAAGTAATTTTTAAGCACATGTTACAACTAATTAAAAATCTTTGAACATCTACCTTTTAATCACGTGATCCGAGGAAAAAGGTCGAAGTACAATTAATAGATCAAACGAACTTACCTTAAGTGATGTTCGATCTTAATTGTATGTAGACCTTTTTCCGAGGATCACACTCCCTCCCTTTACTATTACTTCTTAAAATTACCCTCCCAAAAATTAGTTGTAACAGCTTTAAAGAATGAGCGTGTCCCTACCATAGATCAGTGAGTATGGTTGGGACCAAGGAGAAGCAAAGTTCTCTACTCTTGAAACGTAGCGCCATCTAGCGTGAACCGGGTTACTACCTTTTAATCACGTGATCCTCGGAAAAAGGTCTACATACAATTAAGATCGAACATCACTTAAGGTAAGTTCGTTTGATCTATTAATTATCTTTTATTTTTCCAGGTTGATAATGAAGAAGTGTACAAAATGGCGAACGTACTGGCGGACTGTGGAGGGCTAAAAGTGATGGTGACGAGATTGGGGGCTATACAGAATGTTTGGAGGGCAAAACCCCTTCTTCAGGTAGGTTTCTGCATGTTCTATAGTAGTCTGGTTCCAGCATAGGTTGGCTTTCCTTAGATTCTATGAGCTTTTTATGTTGTACTCAATCAAAAGTCTCATAATCCGTGAAACGGGCATACACTAGCCTAGATCGTTGAATGCCAAATAAGGCCTCTCTCCTCATAACGTTTGTCATATGCAACTACACTTTTCTCCACATAAAACTGGTACAGCAGAAGATAGCTGCAAATACAATTTTTTTATATTTTTAGTCCCATTAGGTTATATTTTTGGCATATGTAAACTTTTTATAAGGAGGCGGCTTGTTTATTTTTCACTAATTCAAAATATAAGGCCTCTAAAAATAAAAACTACAGTTTCAAAAAAGCAAAAATGTTTTATTAACTAAACAAAAGCCTCACAGTGATTGGTCTTTTCGACTATCTGATTATGAAAGAAGCAAGTGTACGATAGTAACCATAATAAATCGATTTCAAGAAAAAGGAACTTTTCCTCGAAAGGAAGGCACCGGTTTGACGAAAGTTACTAGCCAAAAACAATTAAAAGGCCAGATCAAGTTAACAAAATAAATAAAATAAAAAAAAAATAAAAAAAATTCAAAACATGAATGAAAATGAATGAATGAAAACATTTTTATTGAACCATTAGAAAATTTACAAAAAATTCAAATTTGATTCCTGCACTATTAAAGACTAAAAAATACAGAAACAAAATTAAATTATATTCTATCTATGTATGACTACAGCATAGATTATATTTAAACAGCAAAAACTACATTATTTAAGTCACTATAGCGTCACTATATAAACATATAAAAAAAATATTTATTTTTAATAGCGCGTCATTGCACCCAACGGTGCTTTGAAGTCTTCTGGGCATTGAATTGGCTAAATTTTCAAATAAGTTTGGATTTTTAGCAATAACTTCCCTATATACCCTTACAATGAGTTCCATTGCTAATTTCTTTGCGATAAGTCCCTAAACGTTCTCTATTGGATTCGCATCAGGGGTTTTTGCGCAATTCTGGCCGTATGAACTGGACAGTTATCTTGTTGGGATACAAAATGATCTGGATAAGGGACTCTCACCTCTGGAAGCATTACATTTTCTAGCATATTAACGTAAACTTCGACTGGAAAGCGCCCATTAATTCTAAATAGAGCGCCATGTCCTCTAGCTGATATCCAGCTCCAAACATTTACCGAAAATCTTCCCGCCCGGTCTTCGTTTCCAGAAATATATCGTTCTTCGTATCGGATTCTTGGCGTTCGATAAACCAGAATTTGTTTTTTAGACTTAAAGATCTTTTCATCTGTGAAAACCACCTGCTGCCAAAATCCTTCGTCCCTCGGAGAATAATTCAACGCAAAAATTAATCGAGACTTTTCCTCAATTAGTTTTTTTTTGCCGCTATGCGACACCTTAGCCTTGAACGTTTAATTCTCCTGCCTAATGTTGTTATGGATCCTCAAACATTTGATTCAATTTTTACTTCTTTCGCTTTGGCAAACGGATGATTTTCTAGAAAATTGATTGCTTCTTGGTCTTCCTCTGGGCTAGTAACTTTCGTCAAACCGGTGCCTTCCTTTCGGTGGATAGTTCCCTCCGCTTGAAATAGGTTTTTTATGTTTACTATCGTAGACTTGCTTCTCCCATAATGAACAGCTACTTACCGAATAGCCCTCTAGTTTTGCGAACATTTGAACCTTATCAAATTCGGAAAGATGCGGCGGCATTTTTTAAAATTTGGATCACACATGATGTTGTCAGGAGTCTGTGACATTGTCACTTATAAATTTTTTTAAAAAATTAAACAGGCTGATAACTTCTGGTGTACCAGTATTATGTGGAGAGAAGTGTATATTTATATAAAAATCTTTGTGGAAAAGGTGGAAAAACCGAAATAAAGACGATAAGATTTGACGAGAAGTTAGCCACAGTATTTGACTTAACTAATGCCTAATCTACAGTGGTTTTACCAATGATTTCTATTTCTCTCTTTGTCAAAAGGAGTGAGAAGCAATACAAGGCGAAAGATGCATGCATTAGTTCGAAACTAACAAAAAGCTCGTTTCGAAACCATTCAAATTGGTGGAAAAGTGATGTCATTGATAGCTAGCGGGCAATATTCATATTTAAACTAATTTTACAAATAATTAAAAAAACAAAACCGTTTCAACTTTATTAGGATAGGCAATTTAGATATAAATTTTCTGAATAGAGCGGAAGTTGTCGTTGGAAAGGCAATTTTATCTAGTATAAGATCCAGTGAAAAGCGTGGCCTTTTTTTGTATATGTCAGTAACAGTGGCGTATAAAAGAGTTTTGGTACATTTTGAAATTTTCTAGTTAAGAAAATCGAACTACGCCACTGGAAACATTTAATTTTCTGATATAATTTAGGTCATTGTTCTTACATCTACCCTGCCAAGTTTGGTACTCATAGGTGGAGAAATCTTGATGAAAATGCTAAAAAGGAATATGCAAGAAATTGTTCAAATTGGCATCACTTCTGCTTGGGTTTTTTCAATTTTTCTGGTAGACGGAGTGGTTTAAGCTACTTATTTACTTATTGATAGAGAATTAAATGTTACCGTTTAGGAGTTATCCTAGAAAAATGCTTTTTTGCAGTTTTTTGGAGGTTAGAGATGACAGTTCCCGAAGGGGTAGGAATGGGGACTTTTAGTATATTAAACGGTGGACCTTCCTAAGCTTGAATTGACTGGGTTGTAAATGTTTTTTGAGCATTAATAACACGAGATTTCGTAGTTGTGGCGTCACTAATCAATAACGTAATTATTGAAAAAGTTTTTCAAAACTGGTTCAATGTGAGAAAACGTCTCGGTATTCTTTATTTTTTAGGTGCTCCTGAAGCTGTTCCGCATCAGCGTCAAAGTGGTCAAATGTCAAGAGGTCCTGATCGAACCCGAACTAGGAGCGATGGAGGTTTTCCTACGAATTTTGCACCTGTGCCTCGAGAAACAGGGCGAAACCGGCCAACTGGCCATCGTCGAGCAACTCTTGGACATTATGGAGACTCTTTTAGCCAAGGCGACCAGTCAACCTTTAGAGAGCTTTAAGAAGTTGTCGGCAACGTTCGGAGGGTCCGAATACGTGAAAACTTTGCTGTCGTTCACCATCAATCCGAGCGTTAAGAACAACACGGCCGTTCTCGAGCATCTGACGAGAGTTTTGGCAGCGCTGGTCTATGGAAACGACGAAAAAATGGAGATACTGCTTAGTCATTTCAAGCCTGTGTTGGAGTTCAATCGGTAAGCAAAGAAAGATTGGCCGCTGCGGTATTTAAAGCACCATTAAACTAAGTGATAATTTGAATTGCAGCATCCATAAATACTTTGGTGCTACTGGCAATTATTGTCGTAAAAAAGGCGTTTTAATCCTAAGAATATCATAAAAATGACAATGTGTTTATTGTAGCCTCTTCATTACTTTTTCATTGTTCTCGAACTAGGTACGACATAGACCATTCTACCGACGACCAGCAGAGATTGGAGATGTTCTGCTTGCTGACCAACAGCATAGAAAAGAACGCTATAGGCAACACACTGAAAGATTACATAATTTCCTTGGACATATTGAAAGACGCTTTGGATTATATTACGATGCACGCGCCCTGTGTGAAGCCTACTTTACTGCGCACCGATAGCGACGAGCTGAAGGACTTCATATCTAAACCCGCCTTAAAGTATATCTTGAGGTAAGAACAATATTTAAGGGAAACCGGAGGTCAGGGAGTTTGATATTGTATGGTTTTGACTATGTTTCTTGATTTAAAGATGTTATGTTCTAAATACAGACAAGGTTTCTTAATATAAAATAAATCGAGTAAAGGTTTACTCCAAAACTTCCCTCGCTCAGAAGAACATATATTTTATAAAAAACCGCTACTCATTTATACATGGGTTAGATTGGGTTGGTCAGACTTTTCCAGGGTATATCTAGACTTTTTTTGGGTGTATCTACACTGTTCAGGGGTGTATTCAGACTTTTCCATGGTGTACTCGGACATTTTCACAGTGTATCCAGGTTTTTCCAGAGTGTATCCAGACTTCCAGGGTTTTCCCAGACTTCCAGAGTGTATCCACAGTTTTCCAGGGTCTTTCCAGACTTCCAGAGTGTAGTCAGACTTTTCCAGGGTCTTTCCAGACTTTCCAGAGTGTATCCAGACTTTTCCAGGGTCTTTCCAGACTTTTCCAGGGTCTTTCCAGACTTTTCCAGGGTCTTTCCAGACTTTTCCAGGGTGTATCCAAACTTTTCTAAGGTGGCTTTATTGTTTCTAAAAACATTTCTTTTTACATGTGCTTTATATATATATATATATATATATATATATATATATCCTCATATACATAAGATTTTTGCCCATTAATCATGAAATTTGATTAGACAATAGGGTGTGAACTGGATCTTATCTTAAGCTACTTTTTATTTAACATTTCGTTTCATAACTCGAGATATATGGCACAGAAAATTGAATTTTTCAATTGTTTTTTGCATTTTTTATGTGATATATATATATGTAGTCAAAAATTTTGGCGCCATTCAACTAGAATTTTTATAAGCTTTCCAAAGGGGGTATCACACGGTAAGAAAAAAAATATATTTTCTTTTTAGGGATGAAGTTTTTTGGGGGTAGCTCCAAAGGGTCTACCAGGAGAATGCTCAAAAACAATAGGGGTCTGCGCGTCAGCGAAAGTAATCACTATGTCAAATTTTCTTATGATTAGTGAAGGAGTTTTTGAGTTAGAGTGGCTACAAATTAGGCGATAGACAGACCGACAGACCGACAGACAGAGCGACGGCGTCTGGATTCGTGCTTATCACCATTCGGAACCTCAAAATTCGTGAAGGATCATGAAAATCTCGAAGTGCGATTTTTCGATGATTACATTACTTCCCTTTACCGAGGGAAGTAAAAATGTTGACATTAATAAAAAAAAAGGTCACTAACAAGTAAATGTTTTTTTTTTAAATACAGGAAATTTCGCGACTATACAATACTGATTTATTTTGCCGGAAGATGGTCTGGTCTATTTCGCTATGATCATTTAGTTTGTTTTTCCACAATTCAAGTTAAGCCCAAATCGCGAGCTTTTAACTGCAGTTTGATTCGACAATTCTTGCAGACCTTCCAGCATGTCTGCAGCTATGTCAGTGCCTTATATAGTAATATCCCCTTTGCAGTTAGGCAATTCCACGCGTGATGAAGGTTTTTGGAATTTTTTTTGATTTTTGTATCTCAAACACTACCAAAATAGTGTATGGGGTATCTTTAAACTTTTTTCCAAATCATAAAATAATAGCCAATAACAAAATATTAACGTTTTATACGAAATGTCCCATGAGTTATCAAAAAATTACATTTAACTTAAAATCAAAGCAAGTAAAGAAAAGCAATATCATACCATTTTATTATATCTAAGAGAAAAAGCTCTTTCTAAATCCATGATTTTTCTCTGCCCGTTTTTGATGTCCCTTGAGTATATCCTGGACTTTGAATAAAAAATGAATATGATTTTATTTTTAAATTGTTCAGATAAACCCTCTACAAGTCTACATAATGCTTTAAAATATAGAAAAATGAGATAAAGAAATTAATTATATAAGATTTGTCTGTTGTTGTGAGTTATCATGGAATTGGCCAGTTTATAATACTGTATCTAGATATTAAACTACAGTGGAGACCGTTGTACTAATAGCGATTTCGTTTTCTTGCACCGGTGCGCACTTAGTATACCTCTATCCTTTATTTTGATACAAAATAGAAAAGGATAGATATACACTTGGTGCGCACCAGTGCATAAAAAGGAAAACGCTATAAGACTTGACTACCAAAATAAGGCTTGCCTTTTCTAAACTGTGTGTTCGCATTTTCCATTGATTTATTTATGGATAATCTTCATCGCTACACTTCTTTGCTGTTTTTAAGGCACCTTGTAGGCATGAAATTGATGTGGGCTCAGAAGGAATTATGTATTGTTTTTTTCTTACAGATTTTTGACAGGCCTGGCTCACAGCCACGAGAACACCCAAATGGAAATCTCCAAGGCGGACACGATCCCGATCATTCACCGCCTAGAGCAGGTGTCATCGGACGAACACGTGGGTTCTCTAGCGGAAAATCTGCTGGAGGCGCTTTGCACGAATCCGGTGGTGGCCAAGAAGATCGAGCAAGTCAGGGACTTTACCAGGAGCGAAAAGAAACGGCTGGCCATGGCGATGCGCGAGAAACAGCTGGGCCAGTTGGGAATGCGGACCAACGATAAAGGACAGGTAGGGATAAAAGTTGCTCTCTCTCAAACACTATTAAGTTTTTTAGCAGGATAATTTGGTTGTTGTTGAATTCTTCTAATGTTGGGCTACAAAAAATATGTAAGGCAATTTTAGTTAGGATTAGCGGCTTGGGATTATTTCTATCGAAACCGAACAGACAAATGATTTTGTATGTGGGGCACACGGTTTTGGGAAAGTTGTATTTTCAAAGCTTTCCAATCATTGACACATAGACTGCACAATGTTTATGCCTGCAGATCTCTTACCAAAAGTTTGAGCAGTTCCAGCATAAAAATTGTTTGAAGCTTATAGGCATTGTAACAGATAAAGATGAAGACTTTATTTTTCCTTCCTACTACGAAATAATGAAATGATTTCTTTTTTTGACAGGTGACAGCCAAATCCACAATTCTTCAACAAATCGAAGAGCTGGGAGACGAATCGGGTCTAATATGCTGTATTTGTAGGGAGGGTTACAAGTACCAGCCTACCAAAGTGCTCGGCATTTACACGTTTACCAAGAGGTGTAACGTGGAGGAATTCGAGACGAAACAAAGGAAAACCGTGGGGTATTCTACTGTCACGCACTTTAATGTGGTACATATAGGTAAGTTTTGATTTCACAGATTTCGGTCATCTGTCCTCTCCTTCTCTCAGTCTCTCTCTTTTTGCTTGTTTAAATGTTAATAAGTAAAATTGCGCTTGCAGGGGTTCTTTGGCTTCAACTTTAAACCACAAACAACTGTTTTTTTAGAAAAAAACTTAATAGGTTTTCAACGTGACAAAAGTCAAGAATTTTCTATGTAATAAAAAATAAAAGGTAATGAAGAGAAAACCGCTCTGTAGAGGGTGATTTTTTTATTACCGTTCCTTCTTTTCTTATTGTTTGTAGAAAGATGAAACAAAACAATGAATTATTTGTGAGATCATTGCCCATTTTTTTCCTTATCTCATTCTTCACTAGTGGCAATGGACTTCAGGCTTTTCAGCTCTATCGTCCAATCATTTTGAACTTGTTTAGAGAGATTTTTATTTAACCATTATGGATGTGTAGGATGATGTTTTATGAACGTACGTTGCGATAACTTTTTTTCTGTTCGTTGGAAAAAGATAGGAAACACTGTATTATTTGTGAGAATACTGTCCTTTTTTTTATTTGACAGCTATCACTAGATATGACAGAGCAACATGAATGATCTTTTTAAATTAAAGAAATGATTCTTGTTGATCTCCGTCAGACCTACCGACAGTTGTCAAAAAAATTGTCAAATAAAAAATGGGTAATAATCTCACAATCAATTCAGTTTGCATTTTATCTTTTTACGACAAACAGAAAAAAAGGTATCACGAAGTACTCTCGTTTAAAAAAACGCATACATTCGTTTTTTCTATCCCATTCATCAATTTAAAATAATGCTCTTTATGATGATGACTTCTGGGAGAGGGTTCTCAGCAGAAGAATTTTAGTGCCACCAAATTCTAGGTTTGATCCAAAATACGCCAACCAAATTAAGAAAGCTCGACATTTTTCAGTGAATATGTGGGGCTGGTTTAGCGCAAGAGGTTTGGGTATATTTTGGCAAATCAAAGGAAAATTCAACAGTCAAAGATATGTTGAGGTTCTTGAGGATGTTATGTTACCATCCGTGCAGATGTTTTACGAAAACATCGACTTCGTTTACTAGCGGGACAACTGTTCCGTCCTCACGGCTAATGTTGTTCGCCAGTGGTTTGAAAACAATAATATTGAAACTTTTCTTTGGCCATCCAATAGCCCTGATCTCAATCCATTCATTTTATTGTCGTCATTTTATCAACCAGAAAATGAGTGGCCGCTCTCCTTACAGACCAGCCCTCTTCTGTAACTCGAGTGATAATTACTCTTTTGCTATAAAGATTGTTTTTAAATATATTTATTTGCTGTTTAAATAGCGATTTTTGGTATCATTAAATAATTGTATCCGAGATTAAAACATTGACTTTAGAATCAAGAAACTTAACTCAAAACTCTCTCTTGCGTTGCGTAATCGGGTAATAAGGTTATTTGTTTTAAATTAAGGCATTTTTTTGATTTAGAGGCCTTTTTATTTTTTATTTTATCAATATCACATAACGTCATCTTAATACCGAATTTAATGCTGTCAGACATTACAAGCTGAGGGTGTGTTTGAGTATACACTAATAAAAATGCGTTTTTTTAAAAAACAAGAGTACATTTAGAAAAAATCGCCCTACACATCTGAATTTTTATTATAGATTGTCATATGAGTGCCGTGCGATTGGCACGCACGCGCGATGAATGGGAATCGGCCGCACTTCAGAACGCCAACACCAAATGCAACGGTCTCTTGCCTCTGTGGGGCCCCCAGGTGCCCGAATCGGCGTTTGCCAGCTGTCTGGCCAGGCATAACACGTATCTGCAGGAGAGCACCAATCATAGGTAAGGATTTGTTTTAGGAAATCAAAGCCGGATTTGATCATCCGAAGACCACAGGATCGAATCGTAAGTCTTTTTTCTTTGCCGTGATAGAGACGAAGACTTCCGCTCGAAACAAGACTTGACGAGAATTGTGGAATCCCACCTCTGAGCAGGGATGTGTTCAGGATTCGCTCACCTTGGTCGCTATTTTCTGTCATTTTTGTCTAAACAGCGGCGGTTCCCATTTCTATTTATGTTTCCACAGAAAATGAATCCTACAATGGTGATTTCCTTGAAGATTCACACTAGGGCCATAAGTGCTAGCAAACAAAAATGAAGAAATGAGGAATATAAATTTAATTATTTACGTTTTTTAGGGACATCGGACACAGTTCCACCATTCACGACCTCAAGCTTCTACTCCTAAGGTTCGCCCAAGAAAAACCTTTCCACGAGGACACGGGAGGGGGCGGTCCGCAAAGCAACTTACACATGGTGCCCTATTTGATACACGTCGGACTCTATGTTATCAACACGTAAGTACAGGGTGATTCGTCAGCACGCGTCAAGGTCAAAGACTGTCATTAGCCCTGCATTAAGATGATGTTAGCCTGACCTCAAGAGTAAAGGATGTCATCAGCCGTGCCTCAAAGGGGAATGATCTGTCCCAAGAAAGAAGGGTGTCATTAGCCCCACCTCAAAGGCCAAGGCTATCATTAGCCCTGCATTAAGAACGAAGGCTGTCATCAGTCCTAGTAGCTGATATTAGAGTAAAGGATGTCATCAGCCCTGCCTCAAAGGGGAATGATCCGTCTCAAAGGCCAAGGCTGTCATTAGCCCTGCATTAAGAGCGAAAGCTGTCGTCAGTCTGTCGTCGGGTTAGGTCAGTTCCTGGTGGCGTAAAACCTAACAGGGAACTGCGGGAACGACGTCTCATGAAAGTCCTAGCCGACGGAGTGGTGTTATTCATACTTATATATATATATAATTAAATAAAAATAAAGTTAATTTACGATTGATGGATCGAACTGTCGCAAGACTGTCAATCAAATTCCAATCAAACTAAACGCAGGTCACCAGTCCTGCGACAAGTCCCAGTAGCTGATGTTACCCTGACCTTAAGAGTAAAGGATGTCATCAGCCCTGCCTCAAAGGGAAGAAGGGCGTCAGTAGCCCCACTGCAAGGGTAAGGGCTGTCATCAGTTCCAACTCGAGGGTGCAGACTGCAAGAGCAGAACATGGTATCTATTGTGTGTAATATTGTAATCAAGTTAAAAAGTTTGACCAGCGTTTTCAGCGAGTCTTTGTGTGCTTCAAAACATTCGTCTTGCCTAACCACTTTCCTATTTTTAGCATAATATGGGACGTGCTGTACTTCCTTTTTTTTTGATAAGGACACAGAAGGGAGGCTCCGTGAAAACAATACTGGGTCAGTCCATATCAAGTCAACCAGGGTATTTTACCACACCATCTCCGATGTTGATGATTTTTAGTATACATGTTTTTCCTACCAAAAAACTGGAAAATCCAAAATTTCAGACTTTTTTGACCAGTTGTTTATTTTGAATTAATTTTTGAAAATCGAAAAAGTCACTTATTTGTCCTTAACATGTGCGCACAAAATTAGGAATATCCAAAGAACCACTTATAATAGAAAAGTAGGTGAAGGTTCATTTTAAAGCTCTTATAAAGACCTTTCATATGAGAATATTGCATAACATATATTGAAAAAAAAAATAAAAAAAGGCCATTTTTAATTTTTTTCAAAAAATTATATTATTTTCTTTAAAGTGTTATTAAACTATTCATAAAATTTTGAGATGGACAAATCATGGGTTCAATGTGAAAAAATTTATTAAAAATGTCACATGCATGAAAAATCGCCTATAAATAGACAATGCATTTTGGTAATTAGAAGAATATAATGGGGTTTAAAGTGATATTATAAAAATATTTAACAATATTTTATTTAATAAAAAATTATATCCTACGTTTCATTCTGTATCAGTAATCAGATTAAAATTGCGCCCCATTGTAATATTTACTTACAAAACCTCTTTTCCACCGGAGACGTACTATTGGATGTTCCAATTCTTAGGAAAATATGCCTGTATAAACCTGCCAATACTTTTGTGAAATACTGCCTGTTTATTCCTGTTTAACATTAAGGACACACCTCCTTCATTTTATTGGTCTGTTTAGGTACATTGTGGGGATTTGCTGACATGAAAATTCCTGCATAAATTGATTTTAAATTTTTGGCAAGTATCTTCCTGATACAGCTCCAAATAATCGATACATAAAAGTTCGACTGAAGGTTTATCAGAAGTCATCTCTGTGTAATTTTAAAAGTTTCAACTATGGGTGAGGCAAGTGGATGGACTAAATATATAGTAAAGTGCTGTGATCCACTAGAGTTAAAAATCAAGCATTTTGGGAAATTAAGAAATGTGACCAAGTGGATGTGCAGTTACAAAAATGTCAAAATGGGAATGAAAATCTGTGATGGTTGTAGACTAAAGCTTTCAAAGGAGTTTAAGGCATCTGAAGAAGATGAGGCAGGGTAAGTAACAAATAGTATTTTTTAATATAAAATTAATAAACTAAACCAATTGCGTCAAGTACGGAGTGGAAAAATCTCATGGCATTATTTTGCATGGCATTATTTTGCATGGCATTTTGAGAATACAGACATTATGTACAAATTTCTTGGCATTATGTACACATTTTGGGTCAGCTGTTACCCCCTTTTTAAGTTCTTATAAAAAACTAACTTTTTAAATTTTTTTAGACCCAGTCAAGTTCCAGAAAATGATCCAGATTTTCAAGATCCTGTTGAATCATTTACTCTTTTAAACAAGTCATTGGAGCTTCTTGGTGTGTCGCCGATTAAAAGAAAAAATGTATACAAAGAAAAAATTGATATTGTACAGCATACAATTGCGAAAGCATTTACAAAGGAATCAGATTCAACGCTAGTAAAGGAATGCCAGAGTGACGAAAGTGAAATGATTAAGCAGTTAAAGGACAAATTTTTAAAAACCGAAAAGAGGAGTGAGAAAATACTAGTTTTATCATGTTTACCTCAAAGTTGGAGTAGAAAGAAGATTGAAGAAGAATTTGGAGTTTCTCAATATTTGGCCAGAGCTGTAAAACAGTTAGTTAAGGACAATGGGATATTATGTTCTCCTAACCCCAAACCGGGAAAGACCCTTAGTGATAGAGTGGCCCAAATAGTGGTAGATTTTTACCAAAGGGATGACATTAGCAGGACCATGCCAGGTAAAAAAGATTATGTTGTTATCAGAAAATATGGAGCTGAAAAAGAATATGTACAAAAAAAATTAGTCTTAGCTAATTTAAAAGAAATTTATGCATTGTTTAAAACTGAGTACCCCAATGAAAAAATTGGGTTTTCAAAATTTTGTGAACTGCGACCCAAAAACTGTATACTGGCAGGAAAAAGTGGGACTCATACTGTATGTGTATGTACTATACATCAAAATATAAAACTAATGCTCAATGGCTCCAAATTAAATAAGCTATATGATGAAAATAACAGGCCTCTTGCAATATCTTATCATGATTGCCTTTATAAACTAATGTGTAATCCACCTTCAGTGGACTGTTTTTTAAGCAATAGATGCAAGCAATGTCCTGGAGTAGAACAGTTTAAAAATACGTTAATAGAAAAATTTGAGGAAGAATTAATTGATGAGGTCTCATTTAAAAAGTGGGTCTCAGTAGATAGGTGTACTATGGAAACCGTTGTTAAGAAAAGTGATGATTTTGTCCAGGAATTTACTGATGATCTTGTAAAACTTAAATCACATTCTTTTATTGCAAAAATGCAAAAAGATAGATACAATGAAATAAAAATTAACCTTAAACCTGGAGAGTCTTTGATCACTTACGACTTTGCGGAAAATTATTCCTTTGTTATGCAAGATGAAGTCCAGTCTTATCATTGGAATAACAGCCAGGCAACCCTCCACCCTTTTGCCATTTATTTTCTAAGTGATGGTAAACTGCACAACCTTAATTATGTGTTTATTTCGGAAAGCTTGACACATAATACAATTGCATTTCATTTATTTTTTAAAAAATTAATGCCTGATTTAAAAATCAAAATACCAGGACTTAACAAAAATTTTTATTTTTCGGATGGATGTGCTGCACAGTACAAAAACAAAAAGAATTTTCTGAATATATGCCTGCATAAAAAAGATTTTGGTGCTGAAGCAGAGTGGCATTATTTTGCCACCTCGCATGGCAAAAGTGCTTGCGATGGCTTGGGAGGAACTGTTAAAAGACTTGCTGCCAAAGCCAGTTTGCAGAGGCCCTATGACAATCAAATAATGACACCTCTACAATTGTTTAATTGGTGTGAAGAAAACATATCTGGCATTGATTTTAAATATTGCACAGAAGCAGATTATACAAATCATGAAATAATTTTGAATAAAAGATTTGCGGAAGTCTTAACAATACCGGGGACACAAAAAATTCATGCTGTAATTCCTCTTACAGAAAGCACGTTTTTGGCAAAACAGTTTTCTACATGCTTAGAGGTCGAAACACATAATCTTTTTAAAGGTGGAAGCATTATTTTGCAAAATATCGAGTCAGGGTTTGTCACTGTAGAATATGACAGTGCTTGGTGGCTGGCTTGTGTCTTGGGGAAAAATAATGAGAGCGGAGAACTGAAAGTAAGCTTTCTTCATCCACGAGGACCTGCCTCATCATTTTTTTACCCAACACCTCAAGATATTTTAATTATTAAACCAGAAAGTCTTATAAAAAAAGTTGAACCCAAGACTGCTACTGGCAGAACTTACAATGTCAGCAAAAAAGAAATGTCAGATTCATCAGAAATTCTTAAAAGAAAGTTAAAAAAATAAATTTTAGGTATATAGTTAGTCTTAGTGTTTTCTGTCTAATTTTTATCAACGAAGTAGAAAAGTTTGTTTATTTCTTTTGCGAGTTTAAAATAAAATAATTTGTAGATAAAGCCTCTGGGTATTTTTTAAAACCTGTATCCATCCAACAAATTTATTTATTTTAATATCCAGTGCACTATTGGTGCTCCTAAAATATGTTTATTTTTTTAAATGCATGATTTTTAATGTACTTAATATTTTTGATATTTTTTTTGACATTGAACCCATCATTTCTCCATCATAAAATTTTGTGGATAATTAAGTAACACTTTGACCAAAATTATATATTTTTTCAAAAAAATTAAAAATGGCCTTTTTGAATTTTTCAATTTTTTTTTTGTTAAAATTATGTTGTGATATTCCATAAAAAAGAGCTTCAAAATGACTTTAAAATGAGCCATTTATTACTTTCCTAGTGTAAGTGGTTCTCGAGATATTGCTAGTTTTGTACATTCTTGTTAAGGTCAAAATGCTGACTTTTTTATTTTGAAAAATTAAAAAAAAAAAACTACGAATCAAAAAAATCTAAAAACTTGCATTTTCAACTTTTATGGTAAGAAGAAAATATATACCAAAAATCATCAAAATTGGAATTGGTCGCGTAAAATTTTTGTGATTTTTTGGTTGATTTGATATGGAATGATCCTACTGTTTTACCTGGCGAAGGTGAAAAACCTGTTTAAGAAACAGGACTACAGCAAGGTCTATAATGAGCAAACTAACTGCAGCAAAAGACTAAACCTCCTTGCTTCTCCAGAAAATATAGTTTTTTAAGAAACGATTATTTTTTATTTTATTTTCCCAGGACAAGAGTATATTCGCGAGAATCCACCGCCTTACAAACCTACACCTCAAATGACATTTCGCTAGAGTCCGCCTACCACTCGGAGGGGTCCCTATACATGGCCGCCATGTCTCTTTTCCTGAGGAGCAGGGGCGAGTGGGAGAAGGAAAAGATGGCGCACCTGTCGCGACTGTTAGTCACCGCGCAGGCGCGCGTCACCCAGCCCAGCGGCGCCGGAACGAGTTTGACGGATAAGAGCGTCAAAGATTACGGCGTGTACAAGCCTTATTTGGTGTTTTGGGGACTGATCGATGGCGTCAATAAGTATTTCTTTAAGGTAAGGAGCCTAACTTTTTTTAGTAAAAGAATTAATTTAATGAAACTAAAAATCCATTTGACTCCTAGGCTACACATTAGGGTTTCTGTTGGTTTAGCTATTATTAACCGTTTTTGGGATATTTCCAGTAAAAATTTGTTTTTATAAACTTCTTAAGCATTTTAAACCAACCCTCCTTGAGTTTTGGACATAGATTGATTTATATGAAGAATTTTAAAAAATTTGTTTATTGAATAATCATCTTAACACATTCTTTTGTTGGATTTAAGGAGAAAGTTTCAATTTAGAAGAAAAGAAAATTAAAAAATTTAAATCCAAGCGGGGTTTAAATAGTAAACACTCGGTAGAACAAATTAAAACTTACCCTGATGTCAGACAATGATTTAGATGGGTAATAATAAAATAAGGAGTAGGTTAATTTTATATTTACTTAAAAGGTGTTTTTATTTATGCACCGAGTTATGCACTATGGTAATTTTGATTCCGATGATTTTTAATGTATTGCTCTGCTGAGTTCATCTGAAGCTAGCAGAACATGCTGTATTTTTTTAAAAAAGAAGCACTAATTATGCACTATGGTAATTTTGATTCCGATGATTTTTAATGTATTGCGCTGCTGAGTTCATCTGAAGCTAGCAGAACATGCTGTATTTTTTAAAAAAAAAGCACTAAATTATTAAGTGGGGCACTTAATTAGCACCTAATTATGCACTACAAAAAAAGTTGTTCTGCTTGCCTTGCTCTGCTAGCTTCAGGGACGTGAAATCTTTACTACCCTTAGAAACGATAAGTTTTGTGTTAGTTTTTGCACTAACGATGTATTCATTCACAGTATAAAAGTAATGGTAAAGTAAGAAGGTTTTTATCCTTTTTTTAAATAATAAATTATTAATGTTGAAAATTTAGCGAGTTTTCTGTTGACATTTTAAGTTTTAATTGTGGTTTAAGTAGGTTGTCGCCATGTCTGATGTGATAGTTGTGATTATCTGAATTTTTTCCGAAATTGTCCTTATTTTTATGAATTTCCACAAGTTGTTGATAGCACCAGACATACAGTAAGGGCATAATACCAAATTTTCTAAACCAAGGATGAAAATGATCTCGATAACCGATTTTTGCAATAATTCGTATAGCTTGTGTTTGAAGTTTTAATATTGTATCCGACGAGGTTGAATTACCCCATAAAATTGCTCCATAACTAATGTGAGAGTGAAGGAGTGAATGGTATACAATTATTAGATATTTCTGATCAATAGTTTCCCTCAGTCTGCGCATGACAAACAGTCCAGAACTAAGTTTTCCATTTAGCATTTTAATATGTGCAGTCCAGTTTAGACAGTCATCAACAATTACACCTAACAAATTTACCGTTCCACCGTTTGTTACATTTTTATTGCTTGAAATAGTTTCGAGTTTTATCCAAGTTTAGTTGCAGAAAGTTATTTCTAAATCAGTTGTTTGCTAATATTTCCAGCTCAGTTAACTTTTGTTTAAGGCTGTCTATAGTTTTTCCTGGACTCGTGCCGGTTGTGTCGTCAAAATATACGATTATATAGTGATTAAATTGTCTTTGTAACTTTTTACAGGATGTAGAAGGCGAACAAGAGCAATGGCCGACCAATTTGGCCGACTTCATTCGCCACAACGACGAAGCTCTGATGAAGGCGTCGGAAAAGTTGCTGAACTTCTACACCGACGAGCTGCTGCCCTGCGCTTCGTTTATGGAATTTTGCGATGTCCTAGGTAAGTTGACAGGTGACTTTGACAGTGCAGAAAAGTCCTCAAAATTTTATACTGGGCTACCTCTAATAATAACTTCTTCTTTACGCCGGAAGGTCACCGCTTGTAAAACAAGTTCAGTGATAGAGTCCAAACTGAATGAGCTAGAGAAGAATAAGAGTAAACTAGAGTTTCGAACTTCCATTTTCTTTATTCTTACTTTTTCACAACGTTTCGAGTGCTTATTTATCTGCAATCGTGATCAGGTGAATACTAACAAAAATCTAAGACTTCCTAATCTTATATACTAGCATGTGTTCAGGGAACCATGAAGTTGGCCTCCGAAAAGTGTGGGTTTCCAAATATCCTTGATGGTGATGCTTGTTTGAGAAAATACATTCTGGTTTCCCAGGATGAATGCTGTTTCTTTGAATTTTCGCTTGAATAGATTTTTTTTTATTTATTTCTAAATTTCCTTAAAATTATTAAATTCACATCAATATGTACAGCACGGATTGTTCTTGCATTCGGACGATTTATGGCCATATCTTCCACATCTGTAACATTCTTTGATATTAAGAACTTCTACACATCTACATGATCCCCAACCAATTGATAAAATTTTGTCAGCTAATTTTGCATAAGTTTTTCCAGGAGTGTGAGTGAATTATGAATTTTGATGTGTTCCTAAACATTTTCTTCGTTCTTGTAATTTCTAATTTATCTTCATTATTTAAAACATCTGGATTTAGCATTTTTAATTCTTCTAATAATTCTTCCGATTAATTTTTCTATAATTGCCATAGTTGGTTTTCTCAATTGATAATGGGTCACTTCATAATTTTTATGTAGTTTTTCATTTTCCATGTTATAAAAATCTTCTGAACTTTGTTTTGTGTTTGTTTTAATTGTTATTTGTCCATTCCACTTATTACAATATGTGATATTAATTGGCGACTTTACCTCTATAGGGTTTATGGTTGTTGTAATATCGAATTTACTCTTTATTCATTCTTCACCATTTCGGCGTAGCTTTTAATATTAGGTGTCTTTGTATTTGTTTCTTCAAAATTTATGTTTAATAGTTTACTCGAGAGTTTATCAATTTTTTCCTCCAAAACATTTAGACGTTTTAACACTGAATTTTTCTCTAATATTTTAATTTTTTTTATTAATTCTTGATTTTTTCAGTTAAATTTATAATAAAACTCCTAATTTATTAATGTTTGTTTCTAAATTTAATGTATTTAGAGGTATTTTCGATTTATCATTCTTACTTGTTTCACAGAAATCACATATCCATGGGAGATTTTGTTTTTTTAGCTGTGTTGTCTCTTTTCGTTTCAGTTTTGAACAGTTCAGGCAGTACCATTTATTGCAGATGCAGCAACCGATAAATACTAATTTTGCATTATATTCTTTTTTGCGTAATGCACATTTATCTTCAATGTTTTCAACTACTTGGTTATGTTGAGAATTTGGAACCTTTGGTTGCACTAAAACAAAATTATGATTGTTTTCCACAAAACCAAAACTACACTTTTTTGCACTCGACAATGAAACATTGTTTATCATCTCCTGATGATGCTAACGTTGTTAGCGAAACGCGCGTCGAGTGCAAAAAAGTGTAGTTTTGGTTTTGTGGAAAACAATCATAATTTTGTTTTTTTGAACTACTTGGTTGTTATTGTCTCGTGCGATTTGGGATGATTGAATGGTTTTTGATGTTGAGGCAGTATGTCTATCTTGGCTTGGTATTATAAGTTTTCGCTGGCTCTTCATATATCGTGTCTGATGGGTATTTTGCTGGCAAATACTTGCTTTCTTGTGAACTGAAAGAATCTTGTGATTGTTTACCATCAGTATCCTTTGTTTTGTTTTTCTTTTTTGACATTGATTTTTGTCAAATTTTTGTCAATTTCTTTTATGGAAAATAATACTTATTTATTTTAAGATTTATTTGGTTTTCAACCTGTTCGTACTGTTTACTTGTAGAACAGATCTTCTTCTCCGACTGGTTCAATTTATAGAATTTTTCGACTCTTTGAAGTTGTAAAATTTATGTAAATTTTGTGTAGACAATTTTTATAGACTCTGCTTCTCTAGTTGGCGGCGATCTTTTGGTTGCCTATTCTTCTTATCTTTTCTGAGATTCCTTTGATGAAAGAATTATAAGTGTCGCCTTCCTTTCAGTATTTACGTCTGTCTACCTTTGTGTTGGTGTGGTCTGAAGAGTTTTATTGATCGTGTAGTTGAAGAAACCGTTTCTTCGCAGATTAGATCGAGTTTTTGCCTTTTCTTTATTTAAAGCTTCTTCTGTATTGCAGATGCAGGTGGCTCGATCTAAGAGAGATTTTGCAGTTCCTAGTTTGGTTAATGTGGGGTGGTTTGATTTGAAATTGAGTCCAGTATGAGTTGGTATGCGACAAGGGAAGTTTGAAACTCTAGTTTAGTTAGATTTTGTCTTTGTTGTCAACGAGGATTCCCGCTTGTCCTTTTTTAAATAATCCGGCCGCTTTCTTTATGCGCTTGCGTACCTTAAAGTCCCATGTTTAGTATCCAGATCTTTTATTTCCTTTCCTTTCTTACCAATAACTTACTGGCGGGATTAAGCATTAAGTTACTCAGTACAGTCAGTGGGATAAAACTATAACTCAATAATTAATCTCTGTAGTGAGTTATGGATCAAGATATTGCCCAAAAACCTTCGCACTCTCAGATTAAACTTTTTTCTGCGTGACCTATATATGGTATTGTGCTCACTAGTACTCACTGCTAGTAGTACTGTACTCACTAGTCTAATAAATAACTGTTTTTAAAACGAATTTAATGTTTTTAGGTCTTTTGGAACAGATTGAAAATCCCGACGAATTTATAAGCACCGTTTTAAACAGTGTGAAGTAGGTACATTTTTATGTAAAAAAAGATGTTAAAAGGCTGTTTTTAATTCTTACTATATTATTATTGCTTTGCTTTTATTCTAGGTAGTTTAAAAAATTACTAAAGTTGTACTAAATTATTGTGAGAAAAAAATATTAAAAATATATTGGAGTTGATTAGGGTAGTCTTCCTAAAAAACCAAGTCCAACAAAAATGTTTTTTTTTTTAACAGTTAAAAACAAAACATGTCTAAATCTTTTAATTATTTACAAAATTATTGTCAAATTATTGTCAATTAAATCTTAACAAAAAATTTTCCATAACAGCCATTCCAGCGTAACGGACGGAACACTTTGCACGATTTTTTTAAATTTAAAATTAAATATTGCCATTAGGCACTGCAAATATGTTAACGCTGATACCAAAAAATAAATATATTAATTGTACTCAAACAATTCAAATGTAAACCTATTTTTTATCTACTTTATTAAGTTGGTAAAAAGCCTTTTAATATGCGTAACGGACGCAACAGGAAAAATAAGCATACCTTCATTCATTTTTGTATTATTTATTTATTTGCCAATAGGACCTCAAAAAATGCCAAAATTTAATATAATCGTAAAGTTAAAATCACACTTAAATAATATTTGTTACTATTTTACCAAAAAACGAAAAGGTTAAGAATTGAACAAACAAAATGTTGCGTAACGGACGCAACGTAACGGACGGAACACTATTTCCACTCAAAGTTGAAACAATATTTAAATTACAAGAACAGCGATTTACGCAAAATGAATAAATCTTGATAATACTAGCAAGCCTACTTTATTGATTTTGTATACAATTATTTCATGGATAGTGTGCAAAAATATTTGAGAGTATAGTTGTTCCAAAGAAGGATTTTAAATTACTTTTTTATTAGAAACAGTTTCAGCTTCTGGAGGCAAATTAAAATATATATAATTGGTCACAAAGAGTAGTTTAATGCCTTCGTTAATTCGTATTTTGTGATATTACTCGTGGTGGACTTTTACCTGGAATGTCTGATAATGAATCAAAACTTTTAAAGTTCGAGGGGTAGGGGAAAGAAACAGGTTGGATATTCTTGTTTTGTATACGTGAGTAGTTTTTTTTAACGCCCAACAGAAAAAAGTTACTTTTAATGTACTTCGACCACAATATAACTTCCCTTTTAGAGCTTTTTAAGCGCATTGAGGTTGTTTTAAACTAGTAGGAAAATGCACAAAAAAAACATTTGCTCTGGTAATTTTTGCACAATTCGGAATTGTCGAAAAGTTTACATTTTTAACGAGGTGTGGTTTCGCCATTTTGTTTATTTTATTGTGGTGTTTTCGTGTTTTAAATTTTTCTGGCGCTACTTTCTGTGATTATAGTAGTCTTAGACCTACCCTTCTAAAATAAACTAGACATTAATTGGCCCTTAACCCTCAAAATTTCTCGCTTAGAAAGTCAAGGGCACGGAATGCCTACAAGAGCACTTGTTTGCCCTACTTTTAGTCCAATAATTGGAGAAAGTCATAGATTGACCTTTGTTATGTTTTCATGGGTATTGAGTTCGTTTTCAAAACTCATTCTATCTTTTTCTTTTATATAGCGTGTTCTTGGTCTTGATAAAGAACACGCTATATAAAAGAAAAAGATACAATGAGTTTTGAAAACGAACTCAATACCCATGAAAACATAGCAATTAACTCTAAAATTATACTCACCAATTAAGCCGCAAAGATCCTGGTTTTTGTTTTATATTCTTGTTTTGTCCGGGTTTAAATCTAGAGGAATCCAATTTTCTATTGATACGAAATTACGGGACACTAGACAACACTTTTTATTTTTTTTTTAAGTAGTGTCCACTCTATTAATAAATTTTCCAAAAGCCAACAAAAATAATAAATATAACATAAATTTTCGCTGTCAGATGGTTGTCAGTTGCTCTCACTACCAGCGCCACCTAGAGGAGAATTTTTTCTTTTGCCTGAGCACTCCCGTTTGACAGTGAATCCACCACCAGTGTTAGTTCAATGTTTTTACCTAACTAGTACGGAAAGTGCGACTTTTCCGCACACGATTGCGCGTCGTTCGGCCAGCAATTAAGTGCAGAAAAGTCACTTTACGCGCGAGTTAGGTACAATATTTTTTCTACTCACTTGACTTGAGTATTAATTAAATTAGTGCCCTGAAATTAACCTCACAAGCTAGTGTTCTGAAATTAACCTCACAAGCTAATGCCCTGAAATTAACCTTCGGTTGAACATTTTACTACAAATTTCTTTTTAAATTTCGCAAGACAAATAAATGGGTCGATCTCACTGGACTTCATGTCTCCATGTCTCAAAAATTCCACGTTGAAGAGATCAGAATATAAGAATATAATTTCTTGCGGGAAAACCAAACTCAAACATAAACTAAACGTAATCTCAAACGACTCCACAAACACCCTAGAAAGAAATACCATAAATTATACACTAAACAATTTTTAAAAAAATTATAGAAACAAACTTGGTATGATATGATTTAAGCTTAATATCAATAAATTATTACCTCAAAACCGAGGGTTCCTTTTCCTTTAAGGAGGGTTTCTTTTCTTTCAAAGAGAGTTCCTTTTCTTTCAACTCTGCTTTTGACCACTTCTAATAAAAAATTTAAATTTTGCTGAAGGTTGTTGTTTGTACCGAAGAATTTTCCAAAATAAATCTTTTAATCTTTTGTTTGCAACCAAGTAAACAATATTTTGTTTAAACAAACGAAATCGTTTTCAAACAAGAGAAAATCTCCAACAAAATCCTACTTGATCAATTATTAACTACTAGCTTTCAAATGTCAATCATCCATTAATGATAACAAACTTCACTAAATCAAAATGAAGGCCAAAACAAAGTGGCGGTCACTAAGTTAAAATAATGTTCCTAGTTGACCTACTAACAGGGCAGTTTTACTGCCCATAATCAACCATTACAATAAAGTCGTAACACATAGGACACTAAATTTATTTTAGACATCAAAAGCTAATAATAAATTATAACATTTTATGAACTGCAAAACGAAACTGTTTCACAAGGTAATAGAATTAGAACATTTTTATTTACCTAGATACTCACTTTATCTGTTTTAAAAAAAGTATAAAACAGGCTCAGTTTTAAGTTGAAGCATTTGTTTCAACAGGATCTAGAAATCGAATAAACAATATTTCAGTTTTTTTTTAAATCAAAAGTCAGTAATAGTTAAAGCTGTGCAAAAATTAAAATGAAAACAGTCGAAAATGTCAATTCACACAGTACTGCACCCAGGACTTGACTCCGGCGGGGGGGGGGGGCTGTATTCATGTGATAGGTTCTTTGATCTTTCAAAACATATATTTAGATCCAATCATTCTAACCATACTTAAAAGATCTGATTGTAGTCAGAGTAAGCATTATTTTCCTTGTAAATTACCCCCTGCCTTACGTGAGATTTTAGCTGATAAATTCAATAAAAATATGTGTATAGTGTATTAAAATATGTAATTTCATCACATATTGCATTTGCAAAATCCAGTTGACGTCACATTGTGCGAGAGAGATATCAAGACCCTGCGCACTGGCATACCGTGTTGGGTGTATCGTGGTTCCATTCTATTAGCTTCCCACTTTTTTTGACAAGGAAGGAAATAGAAGCGAGGGGCATGAAGTAAAACTGCATTAAGCACTGAAACAAAATTGGTTTGGTTACGTCGTGCGTTGTAAGCACAACTGTAACTCTTTTTTTTAAGGTTTTCACAAACGCAATAAAGATACGCTAACAGCAAGGAATCAAAAATAGCTTGCCAACAACAAGTGTTAGTATGAAATAGGCTTACCTCGACTCTAGATCCAAAAAGTCCGAAAATATAGAAAAAATAATTCATTAAAATATTATTTTCTGCTTAAGGTGACAGCGGTCACACATTTGTCACAGGAGTCGACAATTTCGTTTTTTTTTTTTAATTTTCCGACGCTTAAAAATAAATTTTAGTTGAATGTCTTGAAAATAAACAAGGCAGAAGGTGCTCTCTCTCTCTCTCTAAAAAATGCTAGAAAATAAAGGACCGATATTTCAACTATTTTTTAATAATCTTGAGTTTGGTGGGTCTCTTGGATATATAACGGAAATAACCAAGTGCACTCAACAATTAATTATATATTATAAAGATATAGAAACAGAACACATCAAAAATTCTTACAAACTAGATCGTTATAGCTAATATAGCTAAGATTGGTTCTCTATTCATTTTAAGTAAAACACGTCAAACTACTCACATTTTTAGTGATCCACAGTGTCACTTCTTAGAGCTCACTTCTATTTTCCTTTTCATCGTTTAGAGAAAGAGGGAAATATATTTTCTAATGCCATCTAACTCTCTTCGATAAAGAGAGATATAGAAGTGAAGCTGTGGATCAGGCATTATTTAAACTTGGCACTTTTTTAGCTAGGAACTAGGAATTTTTTGTTGAACGGTAAAAAAATAACGGAAGGAGTTTTTCATAAATTATATCCGATACTATCTAAAATGTCAAAATTACCAATACTAAGTGTTTAAAACTAAAAACAGCCATATAGTAAGTTTTCTTTTTTGAAAATTGGTTTTTTAAAGAATATGCAGAATACGCAAATTTTTTCCAGGTTTTTTAATTGAAACAAAATTTCACCAGGAAGTAGTAATACTTGTCAATTCACAAAAATAATTAGTTAACATTTTAGAAAAAAAAAAACGTTGCTCGACACATTAATATTTTTAAACCAATGTCCATTTTCTAAGGAATTCCTTTTTTTTTCTAATAAAGAACAGTGTGGGGAGAGGTTTCCAACCAAGGAGTTAGGTCCAACAATGGTATGGCACTGGTCTGACAGTCTTCAAGAGGGTTACTAAAAAATTAAATGATATTTATATTGGGGTGATTAGTATACAAGGTATGAGGGATAGTTTAAAAACACATTTCGGTCCCGGTTGCCCCCTAGGGGCCACATACGTAATTTTTTATGACACAGCAGGGTACGTTGCCGGAAGGCCAACATATGTGCCAAATTTCATTGCTCTAGCTCAAACCGTCTGAATTTAAGAAAAAAAATTTACTACTTTTAGTGGAACATTTATTATTTAATTAATTTAATTTACGGGGTAGGTACCCACATAGCAAATGGTTATCCTTAGCATATGCATAGAATATCCTCAAGAAGAAAAAGGATATTCTAAGGATGTTCTAAATTAACATTGGAACATCCTATGTATGTGCTAAGAATATATAACGTTCCGCTCTAGGCACCTGCTAGGCAGGTTCTTAGGATGTTCTAATAGGTATTCTTATCAGATGATTGGCATGTGCTAAATCTATAGTAGCGCAAAACCAGTATAATTCTTAAAATATGGCTTTAAATAAAATAAAAAATATATTTTTGAGCTCTAAAAACCATGTCTTATCACAATACATCCTAAGAAAAAAAATAAAAACAAATAATAAAAAAAAGTGCGACGCGCCGACGTGGTTCGAACCGAAAACCTACAGGTTGATAGACCAATGCTTTATCCACTGTACCATGCCCTTATAAAGAAATAGGTTTAAACCGCGTAGTATAAGCGTTTTGGCGGTCGACTGAAAAGTGTTAGTAATGATTAAAGAATTTTCGAATTTGGTGGATGTATAAAGCATCTCTAAACCAACGGTTACCGGGTTCGTTTCCGGTCATCGATTTTTTCTCGAGTTTTTTTTAACTTATTTTATAGTTGGTATATATTTTGCATATGCTAAAGATGTCCTAAAAGTAACCTTCTTTATGCTAAGGAAATACTAGAATAACATTCTTTTGATGTTCTTTTACGGTCCTTGCTTGTGCGCTAAAAGGACCAAATAATGTTACAATAATTGATATATACTTTGCATATGCTAAAGATGTTCTAAAAGTTACCTTCTTTAATGGTATTTCCTTGCTACTACTACATAGTAGCATATGCTAAGGAAATACTTAGAAGCTCATTCTTTTGATGTTCTTGTATAGTACTAGAATAGCATGTGCGCTAAACGGACCAAAAAATGTTTTATTTTGATATATTCTTTGCATGTGTTAAAGATGTACTCAAAAGGACCTGCTCAAATGGTACACTCGTAGCATTTACTATAAATAGTATGTAGAAAGCATATGCTAAAGTTGTGCTCAAAAGGACATCCTCAAAAGGAGGTTTAACGCATATGCTATGCATGTAAATGATCTTTCATTACTATTTGGGTAGTTATCATAATTAGCATGGATCTATTTTGGTGTTTTTTTGCAGTACCAGAATAGCATGTCCGCTAATATACTTTGCATATGCTAAAGATGTTCTAATAGTAGCCTTCTTTAGTGATATTTCCTTAGCATATGCCAATAAAATACTTAGAATCTCATTCTTTTGGTGTTCTTTTATAGTACCAGAATAGCATGTGCGCTAAACGGACCAAAAAATGTTTTAAATTTGATATATTCTTTGCATGTGTTAAAGATGTACTCAAGTATTTGCTATGGATATCCTTAATAGCATATACTTAAATAGTATGTACCAAGCATATGCTAAAGATGTGCTCAAAAGGACATCCTCAAAAGGAGGTTTAACGCATATGCTCTGCATGTAAAGATTCTTTCATTGCTATGTGGGTATCAAACTTAAAAAAAAATTGTGTGAAAATAACATACCTAATAGTTTTCAGTTTCTGAGAGGGCGATTTATCAATCAGGTGAAAAGTCAGCCCGCGTTTATAATGAATGAGCATATATCTTAAGGACAGTTAAAGATTAAATAATTTTATAGTTTCCGGCATGCCAAGTCATAACGGCCCTGAAAAGTGACTCTGAGTGACTAACAAGCACCTAGAGACGCTGGGAATTGCCTAAGACTCGGAGTGTCGATGGTCCTTGCATGTCCTACTGTTCGGCTCTGGCCAGGTCAAGAGAGTTGCACCTTGGGAACTATCTGCTGGCCCCAGGCGATGTAATTAAGAAAAAGAACTATGGGTAGTGTGCAACGGGCCCAGCAAGATGGCCTACCGATACATGGGAATTGTCCCGCCCGCATTTCTACATTCAACACTAGCGCACCCAGGAATTAACTTCGGGGGGTAGTGATAAATAATAAACAAAACTTAATTTGAAGTAAAAATGTGACCATAACCAGGCTTCTCGGGAGGGGGGGATTAACCCCAAGACCCCCCCCACCGCCAGTGCATTCAAGTCTTTTAGTTTCTAAGAAATTTATATAAAAATTGCGGCAGTAAAAGAAAATATATTGGTACTTACGTATCGCTGATCTGTTCAAAAACCCTCGGTTGCATCTTCTTAATTTCGTCTCCGTTATCACAGATGATTCTGGCCAATGAGGCCTTCTCAATTTCTTTTAGCTGGGCTTGTGTAAAAGGTTTTGGTTGGTTTTGATTGGTGTAGAAATATCGGTCACCTAAAAAAAATTAAAATATTTTTGAGATATTGAAGAAAAATAAAAATACCGGGTGAACTAAAAAACCGAAATTACTTTATAATATATAGCTCTACTCAAGCGAAGTAACGAGTAATAAAACCGGTCAACAGCCTAGTCTCTGCCAAGGTGATCGACATATCGCTCATTAAAATCGGTTAAGAAGTACAAAAGTTGCGGTGATATAAATATATGCATTATTCACATAAAGAGCACTAGAACTTCTCCTAACTTTTTAGGTGTAAATCCTAAAGTACTTAAACGATTTTAGTGAGTTCCATAAAAATAAACGAGATTAATTATGATTATCTTTTATAATATCCGCCATCTTGAATTCAAAAATGATCGACAATTTTTTTGGTCGTCGCAGGAAAATTTAATTCTTGATCCAACGAGCTATCACTCATTAAAATCGGTTAAGAAATAAAAATATATTCATTATTTACATATAGGTCACTGGAAATTCTCCCAAATTTTTAGGTATAAACCCTAAAGTACTTAAACGATATGTCGATCGCCTTAGTAGAGACTAGGCTATTGAATAGTGTTAATATTTTAATTTTATTTAAGTGGATTCCTTAAAAAGAAACGAGTTGAAATATATGCTTTACTTTGACAATGTTCACCATCTTTGATTTTAAGATGGCCGCCAATTTTTTTAAATTTATGAAGGGAATTTTATGCGCTTTCAATAGAGCTATCACTCGTTAACATCGGTAAAGAACTAACAAAGATATAGCCATTTAAAGTCATTCGGGTTTTTTTTTGGGCCACCTGGTATATTTAACAAAAATCGTCACTCACGAATCGTAGCACATAGCCAAACATGGTTTTCACATTTAAATGGAAAATTATTTTATTTATAAGTTGCTGGCGTCATTTTTTTTTCAAAAATTGTTCTTATCATTGAGACCAGATGATGCCAGGTCAGTATGTTAGCATTCATAATATAACTTTTAATATAAATTTTAAAACACCCGAGCACCATGCGAATTTTTCTAAAAACCACCCCCATTTACTTGGTTACTGGTCAAGAAACGCATTGAAATCGGTTCTCTGGTTCGAGAGCTACCTGCTTATGGGCACACAGACATAGTCAAAGTTATAACCCTCAATTATCGCATTCGCTTCGGGGGTTAAAAATAAAATCGACTACTTTTTGAAAACATGACATATGTGCCACATACAATCAGAAACGAAAAGAAGGAAAAAATAGTGCTCTAAATAAAAGATTACCAAAAACAAAAACTCTTACCGTTTTTAAGTCAAAAGTCGTCTTTTCTTACCTCTTTTAGTCCTAACAACTTGATCAGCTACGATACAGGAAAATGTCGGCCCGAACAAAGTATGCGGGTTATTTGGCTCTTCTAGAAGACCACCAATTATCAGGTCCACATCGTGAGGGGAGGCGTACAGCTTGGAAAGAGTCGAAATGTACTAAAAATAAATTAATAAAATTATTTGTTCCAACAAGAATGAGGCGTTTTGAGGAGGACACTTTTTGAAGCACGCGCCCCTTTGGAGGGGTAAACCAATATTTTGAATAGGGAAAGTGGGTCAGTCTTGTTTTGAAGGTCCCTTGAATGTCTTTGCATTTATGTTACCTTTTTCGGAATATGATCGCTAAAATCTTCAAAAGTCCTGACAGGTCTCAAATTGCAAAGCTGTCGATAAGCAGTATAAGTCGGTAACCCGTGATCCCTTCCTCTTTCGATGTCGAAGCTTAATACGTCAAAGCCAAATTTGCCGTTGCTGTAAAGCTGGTTAATCAACTGAAAGAAAAGATAAATAATCTCTAATAGCAGTTTACATAACAAGCACTCATTAAACGCGAATATGAAGTTTGAGACGCGAGTGTCTTGATTTATCTGAGCGTGTTATGACCATAACATGCGAGTTAATGTACTATACTTTACCTACGACCAATGAAAATGTCATCATAAATATCAGAAATTATTAAAAATATCAAACGCGAACACTCTTAAGTTTACAACTTTCATAATTTGAAGTTTCAATGACGTTCTATCTAAAACGTCAAAACAACCAATAGTTTTCTGACAGATTTTATAGTCAAACCAACTCATAACATTTTATGGGTTTCTATCATTACACCCTTGTTTTTTTTATAATATTTTAAGAATTTGTAAAAAAACGTTTTTTCATGAGATTTTGGGATATTTTATGATCAGACCAACTCATAGAACTTGACAGATTTATATGAACATTTATAATTTTCTAAGAGTTATTAAAAACAATTTTTTTTTAATTTAAATAGATTTTTATAGTCAGAAAAACTTACAACATTTTATAGATTTTTATGTGTCCACCCTGCCAAAAAAACCACATTAAATCTCATAAAAAACACACCTGATTTTTATCAGTTTTTTCGACCACCTGAAAACTAATTAAAAAAAGCTATACTTAGTAATACTTACTTACTTCTTCAAAAAAATTTTTTTTGACTCATGATCCTATCTGATCAAAAATTCATAATCCCCCTGTCTGACAATTTTGATTGAAATCGAACAAACTAAATCATTTTCCCCCTCCACTTCCCTCGTTAGAGGGAGGTGGGTACCTGAGAATACCATATTGTATTGTATTTTCACCGGAATTATAAACGCATTCCATATTTGAACACAATCGGATGTGAATAAGTCAGTTAAAATTCGTTAGCAAAACATGCGCCATATTGAATTTTCAAAATCTGATCAAAAATTCGTATTCCTTATCCCTAAAAGCCCCCGTATACCAATTTTGGTTGAAATCGGACAAACTTAGGTGTTTTCCCCCCTCCACTCCCCTCGTAGGGGGAGGGGTGCCTAATAATGACATATTATTGTATTGTTACTGGAACTATAAATGCATGCCAAATTTGAAAGCAATCGAATGTGTATAAGTTAGTTAAAATTGGTTAACAAAAGATGACCAAAAATCGTCCATCTTGAATCCGCTATATTTGAATTTTCAAAATCTGATCAAAAATTCGTATTCCTTATCCCCAAAAGCCCCCGTATACCAATTTTGGTTGAAATCGGACAAACTTAGGTGTTTTTCCCTCTCCCCCCTACGAGGGGAGGGGTGCCTAATAATGACATATTATTGTATTTCTATTGTTAACTATAAATGCATGCCAAATTTTAAAGCAGTTAATGTGTATAAGTTAGTTAAAATTGGTTAGCAAAAGATGACCAAAAATCGTTCATCTTGAATCCGCCATATTGAATTTTCAAAATCTGATTTTCGTTATAACGGCGTACTTCAACTGTACCCCCTCCACCCCCTTTGAGTAGGGGGAGCTGACAATTTCTTCACAGTATATTCTTGTGTTCTTCAACTGTACCCCCCTCCACCCCCTTCGAGTAGGGGGGAGCTGTCAATTTCATCACACTATATTCTTCTGTTGTCACCGCAACTATATAAGCATGCCAAATTTGACGCCGATCGAATGTCGGAAAGTTGGTCAAAATTAAGTTGCAAGATTCCACCCGAACAAACATATCTTGTTCGTTACATAGATAGATACATTGCAAGTTAAATAAGAGCTTGCAAAAAAATCTTATAGAAATTTATGAAGCCAACATCTCTTCCACACGTTTTACTTGGTGACATTCATTGTTGCGACATAAATAAGTACTTATACAAGAACAATTTTCTGTTAGATATGTAGATATTGTGCAAGCACAAGGAGTGTTATTGTATTATAGTGGTTTAGGTTGTCGTAGTTTATAGTTTAGGTTTAGTTTGACTGTATATTAATCTCTTACATTACTCTTGCTACAACTGCTAATGTTGAGCTGTAATTTTTTATTTTTGGAATGTTACAGGTAGATCTTGAGGAATTGTCATATTACCATAAAATATTATAAACTTTTAAAAGCCAACTGGCTGATAAAATATGATGAACTCCTATGCGGGATTTGTGTTTCACTTTCACTAGTCAAAAATTATAAAATATCATAAGTTTATATGAGCATAGATTATAAAAACTTATGTTTTATCTGTTATTTGCTATGTCTTTTATGAGGTTTTTTTGGTAGGGTGTTGATTAACAAACTGCACTTAAAATTATCTTCGTGTATGTAGGCAACTCCACTAATGGTACATGTATGCACAGATTTGTACGCGCGTACATATCTCAAGAAATGTTCGCGTGTCTGCAAGTTCCTTTATACGACACCTGCAGTTGGTGCAAGACTTAAAATTGAAGGAAATGTAAAAAAACGCACCCGGTGATTGTTCTAGAATACTAGTTTATGCAATACTCACATCTGGCGTATAAAAAATATCCAGCTTCTGGCTTTTCTGAGTGGTCAGTCCGCGCGCGAGCCCATCCAAAACCCCACCGTTTCTCAAAATCGAAGCGTTGTGAAAACACTCTTTCATAATTAGGGAACCATTGTTGATTTCAAGCCGGTTCTCGTTGTACATTCGGGGAGTGTCCGAGAGGGACTTGAGGGAGCGCATGACTGCATTTGCGAAGGAGTTGGAAACTGCAGGGTCGAGTTTTTTTGTGTATTCGTTTGTACCGGACAGACCAGCAACGGAGTTTTTTCCTAAAAAAATCCGACATAGAGCAAAAGTGCATGCCCCAATGGCACAGAAATATTCGCTGAATGTTCAGCTAGGATATTGGGAACATTCCCTTAATGTTCCCTCAAATCCTCTAAGCATACAAGGGATGTTCAGGGAATGTTCTGTGTTCAATGCAGGATAACTCGCGAACGGCGGATTTTCATAATTCTTTTATTATTGGATAAAAATATTACCTCTCTCCCCGAATCCTCCCAAACGGTAGTGGAAGGGATTTATGTTATTTGTTCTATGCAGGTAACTCCCGAACGACTCAACCGATTTTCATAATTATTTTTTTATTGGAAATAAATATTAGCCTACCCCACTAGGTCTGTGGCCTACCCTAACAAGCTTTTTGAACCAAATAAAATGTTAAATTAGATAGAAAATAGTAGTTTTAAGAACTAGTGGCTAAAATAGTGTTTTTTTTACAAGCGTCGGTTTAAATAACGAGCGCAGCGAGGTATTTAATAACGCGAGTAAAAAAAAGCACAGTTTAGCCGCAAGTTGTTAACCTTTTAATACCTTTACCAAAAAATCCAAGAAAAACAGGAAAACACTTTTAAAAATCTCGAACGAATAGCACTTCTCGCAACACACCATCTTTACACTATAAATCAAAGCGGCTGGTGAATGAAATAACAATGCGGTGTCCATATCGATGTGCCGTTTTACTTGGTGACGTTCATTGTTGCGACATTTTAATCTTTGACAGTCACACATTTTGACGATTTTTTTAAATGATTTTTTCGTAAATACTTGGTGAAAACCGGCGGAAATGACTTAATTTTTGGACAAGAATAATTAGATTTTTTCAATATTACTATATTCCGCTATTTGTGTTTAATTTTGGGTAAAAAACGGACAGCAATTTGTCCACAGACCAAAAAAGCCATGCTTTAGTTATCTGCAAACAGTTACTAAAATTATGTTTTTGAGAAAGGTATAAAAAAATATTATTTCCTTGCATGGCATGATTTGATTATATTTTTTTAGGCCAACAAATTAGTTTTTTCTTGTAAGTAAAAATAGAGTATTTTTTTTAATAAAAAGAAAACTTGCAGCGAAAGATAAAAATATCCCGAAAAAAATCTTTGCCGCAGCTGTTAGAATAAAAAACGTTACAATATTGTGTGATATTTTTAGGACTTTGGTAGAACATTCGTAGATTATCCAGACTAGAATTTTCGCTGAATGTATTTTCCAGAATATCTCCCAAATGTGCTATCAACGTGCAAATGTAAGGACATTTTTAGGACCTTACCAGAACATTCGTGGAATATCCGGCATAGAATATTCGGTGAATGTACCGTTCAGGATGTGTAACAATGTTTTTACGGAAAATGGCAGAAGATTCACGGAATATCCTGCATAGAATATTAGTAGAACATTCAGGGAATATTCTGCATAGAATGTTAACTGAATGTACTAGACAGGATATTCTGAGAATGTCTTTTAAGTGTGCTGTTCATGTGGTAACTTGAAAGTAATTCAGAGCACATTTTTGGAAGATCCTACGAATATACTGTGGATGTGCCAGAACATTCAGACATTCACAGCACCTTACTGGGATATCCCTGGAATATCCTGTGCTATTAGGGTGGTATAAATTATGACAGATAGGCAAAGCCAGGTTTTATATATAATTTTGTTTTCAAGCACTAAATCCGCTAAATGACCTCCATCGAACTGGAACTGGAACAGTACTTTGATCTATACTACAAACCCAAAGATTTAAAAAAAAAAACAGAAAACGACGTTGCCAGTTGGAATTTTCTTTTCTTTAAATTCTGGAATGAAACTACCCAACTAGCAATTTGTCGACGTCTCAACGTTGTGCACCGCGTGCTAACGTTGCGTCGCAACGTTTACTTTTACTCAAACACCACCCACTTTTGCACCAATTTGGTGGATGATTTTTTGGTTGAGTCAACGTCGCGATCGCGACTACAGTTGAAGTAATAGTTCAGTGGGTTTTGGAGTACAATTATTTGTTCAAAATATTATTCATTACGTAAAATGATAAATACACTATTCGACTACAAATTAAACTATTTCTAACACCATAATATTATTAAAATAAAATGATCTTCTATGTCATATATCATGTTTTGCATCATCATAACATGCGAACCAATGCCAAAATATATAAACAGACGGTAGTTTACTGTCAAATGTACAGTTCGTAGCTCTAAAAAACAAGCGCGCCCTCGATTAAGATGATTTTATGAAATTAAAAAAAAATCATGATTTAAAAATCGCTTCGAAAATCCTCTAAAGATGTTGCTTAGGATTCCTAAGAACAAAATACGGATTTTTATATGCAAAAAGATCTTAGTTTATTGTAGAAAAAAGCAAAAAAATAGTTTTTAATGTTTGTTTACAAATTAGCATACAATGGTTTTAACAATCAATCATGGCGACACTTATTAGTTTCTATGACAACCAAAGAAGTCCCGTGTCTCGACTGCTTTAACTACTTAACTGTGTTTTGAACGAATCCCCTAACTTAAAGACGCGAACACGCCTCAATTTTTACCCAATCGAAATTGCTCCACAGTTTGGCTTTCTGCTGCTCACTTAATTTCCGTCCTTGTTGTTTACACAGGACCTTCCTCTTTTTTTCCGACACACTGGGGAATCACCTTCAATGACAGGTGTCACATGTCAAAATATCGAAGAATATTTATACCATTTGTTCCTTTTCAAAGTGCAAAATGTTCAAACCAAATTAATAGAAACTTTACAAAACACTTCTTAGTTATTTTTACTGAATTAATTGACGTTTGTATGACAGACAGCAGTGCTCCAAAATTGGCTTGTTGCAAACAGAACAGAAAAATTGGTTAGATGAAAACAGGCGCGCCCTCGTCTCCAACAAACCGGCCAGAAAACGTGGAGTAAATTGATCAATTTTTGGTTTAGCACACACCGGTTTGTAGTCGGCGCCTTCACAACTAAGGAATTACTGTTAGTACAATAGACGGTCATAAATAGTTGTGATGGTGACTGAAGTTGTGATAAACGTTTAGGCGTCGTATAATAGTCGACGTTGTCGACCGTCGCCATGATAACTATTCTTTATCTGTAAAACAACGTTTAAAATTAGTGCAATTCTAATTTTTACAACTTGTACAACTATGGGTATGGCCCTATATTAAGAAAGAATAAGCTCGACAGCACATCTGTCAAACTGAAAACACCTACCTAAGACTGCTTCCAGCCATTCGGTGTAAGTGATCTTCTGCATTTCGGCAACGACGATACGTTTAGCTTCTTGAAATAGCGTCTCGTCTTTCCAGTCCGGGTTTAACTTGGAAAGTTTGTCTGCTATTCTATTGTGTTCTCTGTACCACAGGGTGTGCATCAGGGCCAACTGGGGCAGGAAGTTTACACGGGGGTCGCCCGATTTGAAGCAGACGGAACTAGCAATAGAACAAGAAAAACTAAAAGTTTTTACAACCGTTTTATTAAAATAATTTCACTTCCAAAGATATTTACCCATTTGACAGTAACTGACAATCCAGATGTGGCTCAGAGGAAAGGGGCAGGTAGGTGCGGTTATTATTGACAGAAGTTTGAAGTTTGCCATCTTCAAACGTGCGCAATTCGTTTAGTTTTCTCTCAGTCGAACCATAGATTTGGGATGCATCGAGAAAATGAGTGGCTTGGTTAATCTAAAGAAAATGGACCTCAGAAAGTCAGGTTTGATTGTTTCTTGAATATTTTTTCTTATAGCCGAGTTAACAAGGGTTCGCTCAATTTTTTTTTGTGTTTTTACCTGGTCAGCCGCTCCAAAAGTGCAATCTCCTCTTATAGCTGGGATGGACCTTACAAAATTCAAACAATCCACCCCTGTCTTGCCATAGTTGGTGTCATCTTCAGAAACTTCAATCTGAGCGCAGAAAGGGTGAATATATCGGGGGGAGAGGTTACCTCCTTCTTGGCTGCAACATTCGATGGGGTACTCGGTGTGAACTAAAGAAAAACAATAAATCATCACTTATATTTCTTCTTATACACTGGTTATCTATGGTTTGTTCCTGTTTGCCTATTGATTTTTCCTGATTGCCTGAACATCACATAGATAAAGGACCATAAAATTAGATAGTGGCCAGAAAAAGGTGTGAGGCTGGATTTACGTAGAAGGCCTGGAAGTTCAAGAGAGTTATTGTCTTTTAACCAGAGGTATGCGCCATTATCAGGAGGGAAGAAAACATTTATACTATAAAAAAGAGAGATTGACTAAACTACTAAACACTTACTTCCAACTGCAGTTGCAGGTCGACTCAGATCATGTTCCAAAAATTGGGACCATTGCATTAGGGCCAAAGTGTATTTGGGCGAGGTTGGGTTCGAGCTAGTCTTTACCAACTTGTTTACGATCTTTCTTGCGCCTGGTAGGGGAGTTTTCAGTACGGACCTGCGTATTTCGTGCACACCGTCTATGTAATCGGCGTAGAGGAGACGGGAATATCTAAAAGACAAAAAAAAAATTCGAAAATTTTGAAAATATTAAAAAAAAAATCATTTAAATAGCAGTTAGTTACCCAGTAAATGACTCCCCCCGATGCGACATCAACATGTTATTGCAGCTGCCATTTGCCGTCCTATAGGGAGAATCGTACTCTTCCTGACTGCAACGACTTGACAATGATTGACAGCTGTCAGAAAGTGACGTTTTTTTGAAGTTGAATTTGGACATCAACTTGGCGCATTCTTGTTGGGTGATTTTTCGGTTGTTGTACTTCGGTACCCTATAGAAAATTATTAATACATGGCATATTTGTTGGGGTGTTTTTAGACCGTCTTTTTCTACCCTTATTACTTTATTTTACGAATGAAGAATCTTAAATCTTTTAATTCGTTACTAGTATATTTAAGGAAACAAACTTTTAATCTTAATAATCTTTGGCTTACTTTTTGCAGAAAATGTTTATGAGTTGATTTGTAGCTCTGAAAGCAATCACCCCCTCTCTAGCTTTGTTTACTGCCTCTTTTTCTGGTCCGAATGATATGACCATGCCTTGGGAAGGAGTGCCATCAGTCACCTGTAAAAAATAGGCTCGTTCTTAGAACAGGTGGATGGTTATGCAGTAGGTAACCATCTTATATATTTTAAGGTAAGTATACGATTCGTGAGAAAAAAGTAAAGCAACTTTCGATCGGTCCAAAGTTCTTTAGTTGTGAACCTCAATTAGTATTTTTGTATATTTTAAGTTGTGTAAGTGTCGCTTCGTTTGCTGCTTCATTGATTGCTGGTTGCAAGGGTTATCTTCGTACTGTCCATATATCTTTTTAATTTATTTATAACTATTAAATTTAACATAGTATTTTTTTCCAATTTGTAACATGAATATAAATTATATTTTTTTATAAAAATATTATATTTACCTACCTTGATATTAGACCACAATAAATTATCCTCCAGCCTTTTCATGAAACCAACAACACTCGAAGCAAAATCGACCGAATTATTAAGGTCCCTGTCGCTAATTTGTTCCAATACGCTCACAATATTGGGGTCATTCCAGTAGGGCTCCTTGGAGCTCCAATACGAGTCCTCCGAGCTGGTTATGTAGTTGGTGGTGTCTTCGGCGATCAGACCTGTAAGCAACTCGATTAGAACGAGGATTATTAAGAGCAACAACTTCATTTTTACTCAATTTTTCTTTGATTTTCACTGATATAATTTCATTTAGTTTTGACATCACATTTTGACTGTATTTATTGACAGATTATCCAATGCAGTAGATGTCTAATTTGTATCCTTGAATTTTTTGTTATTATTACATTTTTTTTAATCTTATTAGAGGGCTTAGAATCTAAAAATATTTAATCTTTCTGAAGGCTTATATAGTTAGGTCAGAATTATCTTATGAATTCGGAGCAAAAAAAAACATTGACTTGTATACTCATGGAACTAAATGAGAAAAATGCATTTTTTAATATTTTATCTTTGATGAAAAGTGAAATTCAATTGTTGCTTAACTTTTAAACGATAAAACTTAAAACCTTGTTTGTTTTTAGATAAAATGAGAAAATAATAACCTAATACTAATTATTGTCTAACATTGCTATAGAGAAGTAAAGAACCATTCTTTCCCGTTGGGTGTTCTTAATAGTTTATTATAGGAACACAAAACCTTTACGTAAATATTACGTAAAAGTTACCACACATGATTACTTTGTTATATAAATTCTGAATAAACTGGAAGTCATAACAAGGTAAAAAAAGTAACGTACATAATGCCATTTTTTTTTGTTTTTTTTTCAAGGGTCTCAAGGGAAATCTTGAATAAGACGCCCGAACTACTTTTCTGCCGGAGTCATTTCTCCTCTACCAGGAGAGCCTGGGTAGTGTCGGATTCCTACCGACTAAAACCCCTCGATTGTGACTCCAGCCTGCCTGGTGGCCAGCTCCAGTCACTGCACTGCAGCCATTTCTGGCTTATTGTGCACATAATGCCATGCACAAAGTTCTCTTCTTTTTACGTAAATAAGATGTAATTAAATTAACGTAAATAATACGCCGCAAAAAAAATTGAGAAACCGCAGATATCTTAACTAGTAACTAGAAAAGTAAATCGAAAGGTAACATTGGGGTAAATTTTTTTACGTAATATTTATATCTCTGATGTCACGTAAATAACGTACTCTTTATGTAACTACTATATTACACATAAATGTTACGTAAATATTACGTACTGCAATGTAACATTTGTGTAAAATTAAAGTCATATTGTGTATATAATATTTATGTAGCTCTAATGTCACTAGTTCCTTTCTTATTACGCAAATATAATGTAATTAAAGAAACATAAGTTATGTTATGTAAATATTACGTAAACTTTTTTATGTAAATTTGTTGACTTTAGATTTACGTAAATACTATGTTAATGTGATGACCGAGAATCCAATATGGGTCAGTGGTCTGGTAGTAGAAAAACTGACCAGTTCCAGAAAGCTTATGAGCCTGCAGGGGCTCTTCTGCAGGGGAATAACAGGCGCAATGAAGACTAATGGGGTATTAGAGCCCTAGAATCGCTTCCAACTTGGATCAACAAGGAAGGGATGGCGATGCACCTACGACTGAGGGACAAGGGCCTATGGAAGGGCAGAGGGGAAAAAGTGGGTCATTTGGCAATCGAGGAACTGGTAACAAAAGAGTTGCCTCTTGTAAAGATGCCAGTAGGTACTCCTTGTACAAAAAGTACAAACTCACAATACCTGAACGGGATGGGTGGCAAAGAGAAGAATTCCGAAACGAATTAAGCAGAGATGCGACGGTTTGCTACACTGACGGATCAAAACTGTCAGCCAGGCAGACAACAGGCGAAGGAGTGTATCTGGAAAAACTAAAAGTTCAAGGAAGCTACCCGCTTGGCGAGCACGCTACGGTCTTTCAGGCGGAGGTATACGCCATTATCATGGCGGCAACCCTACCAGAGGTCAAAAATGGCATGACGGCCATGTTTTGACAGCCAGGCTGCCCTCAAGGCTGTTAGTTCACCAAAAAATGCCAGTAGCCTAGTGAAGGATTGTTACAGACATTAGCTGAAGACAAGTGGGTGTCACTGATGTGGGTCCCAGGCCACGAGGGAATATATACCAGGGAACGAGAAGGCAAAGGAACTTGCCAGAGCTGGGGCCGAATATTGGACCGGAACCGCTTCTGGGAATCACAAGAAAACAGAGCAGAGCGAGCTCAATAAATGGGCGAGCGAACAAGTCGTTCTGGAGGGAAGAGCGAGAGTGCAGGCAGTCCAAACTGTTCGTGAGTGGACCAGACGCAGTTAGAACTAACAGACCGTTATTAGGAATGCTGACAGGGCATAATCAGCTGCGTAAGCACTTGACATGAATCAGAGTGTTGGACGACTCCGCCTGCCCAGCATGTGGAGGGGCGGCGAACTCAGCGGGGCACCTGATAGGACAGTGAGACGGATACGCCAGATTGAGGCAGCCCACACAATAGAAGAGGAAGAGCTACACTCTCTAAGATGGGCTGACATGCTGACATTCGTAAGGAAAGCAGGAAGGCCCGGAGAGAGAGGCAGGACGAGTAGAGGGAGTGGGAGGATAAGGGTGCGAGGCGGCGAATGGCTAAAAGGGCCCATGAAGGGGCCTAATTGCCACCCAGACAGCACAAATTGTCCATCGGACAGCCATTTTTTGTCCAAAACCGCCCGCATTGTCCATGGACCATTTATGGACATCTATTGGACAAAGGTTTTTCCTGATACAGTGGATGACAAAAAAACTGAGTCCAAAGGACTTCCAATTTTGATCCATAAAGAACTGCTTTTTTTTCAGTTAGTTTTTGGATATCCAATGGATATAACGATTTTTCTTGGTCCATCGGACCAAAAATAAACTCTGTCCGGCGGAAATCAAAAAATCTATGTCAATTTGGGTTTGGCCTAGTTGGCACATTAAGAAATATAGTCGTTTATCCGAACTGTTTTAGATATCCAATGTATCATGTTTTTTCTTATTCATTACCAATAATAACATTTCTCTCATATGTAGCCGAATCATTTAAGTAAGTATTTTTTATTATTTTGGATTAATTGGTATTTTAGTATTTTAATACCCATCCTTTGAAACACCATCCGCAAGAATCGACAATCAGACTTATGATGTTGGAGTGGTTCAAATATACTTATATATTAAAAATATCGCCGCTTTTGACAAAACTGTCCACTGGATATCCATTGGAACAAATAAGTATATCCAGTGTACTAAGAAAATTAGACCAACGGATATACATCGTAATTATTAATTTTTTCCAACAGTGCACAATTGGATAGCCAATGGATAACTTTTGGACAAAATTTCGTTCCACTGGATAACCAATGGATTTAGTATAATAGTACAATAGTCAAAATCTTGAAACTTTTGGACTTTTTTGGGATGTCGAAGATCCGTCCAACGTTTTGACAATTGTATTATCCGATAGATATGCCCTGGACAAAATTTCCTACAGATTTGGTTGTCCAATAGACTACTGCATTGTTCAGAAAAGTCTCTCCACAGGACATCCTTGGGACAGAGTTGTGCTGTCTCTCTACTACTACTACTACATGTAACATATGTGTTTGCTGGGAAGAGGGGGGTATTAAATAGCGACTCGTAAAGGTTGAATTTTTGCTACAAATCAAAAGTAAAATGGTCACCTTTTTATTTAAGAAATAACAGTTTTTCAGCACTCAGTTGTCCAAAACTTTTTTTACAGTTTTTTGTGAGAATCGCCCTTTCCCTGTCATTTTGGATAAAGGCGACCCTCAAAAAATATTCCAAAAACACTCACCAGGCGAAAGTTTCACGGCTAAAGGCACTGAGGCATCTGAAAAAATCCCAGCATGGATCTGTAGAACCCACAGAAGCACCCCCAACAGTGGCATGGGCAACTTGATGCTGTGAAGTTTCATCTTTGGACTAAAAAAGTCAAGTAAATCATAATGTGACAATATTATCACTTGTTACGAACATTCATAGACATCCGGATCTTTAAAATGTATACTTGATTTCAAAAAAAACGCATACAAGCAGTCACAAAATTGACCTTTCTAAAAGTGTATAATATCAACACCGTTCTCAACTAAAAAGCCAGTTAACTCATTTTCGTTTTAGTATCCTTTGGTCTATGATCGGCGCCATATTGACACCAAACTGACGGAAAATCCATGTTTTACTTGTCAATTTGGTTATAAACATGGCAGCCAACTTAGGCTAAAGGGCACTGAGGAGGTAGGAGTTAACAGGCTTTTTAGTTTAGAACGGTGCTGATAATATATACGGACTACCAGCTAAAATGCCTAAAAACTTCAAAAGTACGACAATTTGTCATATTGTTTAAAAAATTGTTTATATTAAATTTTGCATAATACTAAAAAATCAGCAAAAATAATGTTTTAATAAAGTCTTTATTGAACAATATCAAATTATCACTCGAGTAAAGGACGAAGGCTGTTCTATAAAGAGGGCGGTAACCCATTTTGGAGTTGATAAAATAACAATAATACGATGGAAACAGCGCTGGATTGAAAATAATTCGACGAATAGGAAACTTAAATTAGGACAAAAACGATGGTACTTAATACTAATTATTTTAACTTAAAAAAGAACTAAAATAAATAATTTAGTATTTAATAGGATCACCATTTTTCTCTATTACAAGCTGCAAACATCTGGGCATTAAAAAGGTTAAATTTTGAAAATACTGATGGTCTTCTGAGAGCTGATCCAATGCGCGATAAATAGCATCGCTTAAATTTGTGCGAAGTTAAAGACCAATTTTTACAAAAATTAGTGCAATTCAACAGTGTTCGTAGGAAAAGTAGCGTACACAACACAACTCGATAGAAAGTAACTTTCTTACACTCGCGTGTTGTTTTATTCGGCTAACACACAGCTCGTGTGAAATTTGTCACTTTCTTTTCTTGTTATGTAATACTATTACTTTGTTTTCTTTCGATTGAAATTTTTTTGCTAGCTAGTAAATTAAAATTAAAAAAACCATCAATATTTAATGTTTTATTTCTTTTCTAAGCGTTTTTAAAAATGTCCTGATTTTTATATCAAATGTCCTGATAATTTAGAACAAAGGTCCAGATAAATCAAAATTAAAAGTTGACAACCCTACCCCCCTCCCCCCTCCCTCCGAGAACCCTGGTGACAATTGGCACAATCAAATAACAGCAGATGACTGAGACCAGACCAAAAATCTTTAAAAAATCATAAATTGCAAACACCTGTAATTTTATCAAAACATTTGGCCTGCGATTTGGTGTAAAAAACTTTTTTTCGCAAAAATTTTCGTCTGCAGCGCATTTTAGCATTTTTACAAACCACTTAAAGGTAAATAAACGTATGCCCCCTAAGTATACACGGGGACAGAGAGCATATAAATCTAAATAGAGGATGAAATGAAAATTAAAACGGCAATAATCCCGCGCGTTGAATGAATATCGATTTATCACTGGCGTACATACTTATATTTAATGCAATTTTAAATGAACTTGTTACAAGGGAGATGGCAGAAAGTTTTTATTGTATATATTTTTCAACCCTTTATTACTTCTAATGATTAAGGAAAAAGCAGAGAGCATATATAATTTAGGTTTTCTCCGGTAAAAAATTAGTGTTTTTATTTATTTTTTAAATATTTTGCTATCTAAGGTTACTTCAAATTTTAATAACCCCGTCATTTCTGAATGTTTGAAAAATAAATGATTAGGAGATCAGAATGGGTGGGAAGGTATGTGAAAACTGATGGTCCCATATGATAAATTTCCTTAAATATTCCTTCAATGGTTCTGTTCTCCTAATCCCAAAAGAGGCGGTAACCGTGTCAATTCCCATCATGGGGAGTCTTCTCCAAAATTGTTTTTATGATTTTTTAAAAAATTTGACCGCCGAAGACGAAACCTTGTAAAAGAGTAACGTTTAATTTAAAATAAAGGAAAAAAACTGGCGCCGCGGGGCAACGTTTTTGGCGATCGATCGAATTTTCCTGTGCGCCGCCACTGATTTGGATCGATAAAAATAAACAAGTGCGAAAGCGAATGTGGCGCACCACAGTTTCGAAGCGAAGAACCAAAAAAAAGCGATAGCTGCGCCACTTGGTTTTCAAGTCAGTTGAGCGGGGTCGCAAATTTACTATTAGGTGTCCTCTCTATTTAGATTTATATGCTCTCTGATGGGGACCATGTTTTGGTTATTTTAATTATGTAGGCAGGTAAGTTTCAGTTCAATTTCGAAGCAGAGCTAACGCAAGTGCGTTTTCGTAAAATATGCGCAATATTCCTTGATAAATTGGTGATTAAAACACAATGCATGTTATGAATTTATTTGTTTATTGTTAAATTTGTAGAATACTTGAACTTTGATAATTTCCCTTTATTTACAATTGAATCGATGTAAAATAAATTAATTACTTATTTAGTATTTATTATTGACAAAGATGGCCTCCGGTTTCAAGTTTGATTGAATTGTTTACTGGTACATCTTGCATGGAGTTACAATTTTTTAACATAAATTTATAAAATATTGTAATGTATAAACAAAAAAAAAATGGTGTATCTGAGAATGATACTTTTGCGTCAGAGGAGGGTCAGGCTGATAACCTCTTATATGTTTCTTGGAAGGAGGCGTGTCTCAAAGCAAAGTTCTTTCTTCATGCGTGGAATTAAGCGGGGTTTAGTACGGAAGCCGGGTGGTGCAATTCTTATTTCTCATTTCTGACACCACTGAGAATCTCTCATTTCAGAAATCAGAAATTTCTCATGGCTAACGTCACAACTCGGAAATTTTCTATTTCTGACATCACAATTAAGTGTGATATTTCTTACTTGTGAAGTAGCCAGTAAGAATTTTGCATTATTTTTAAGGTTAGGAAGTAAAATTTACGTGTTCCTGTACTTTTTTGTAGTTTTGAAATATTTTTGAATGTTTTTTTGTAGTTATGCCCCAATTAAAGGTAAATATTAGCTATCGTTCAAAGCTCTGAGCATTATTATTAAATTATTTTCCGAGGTGAGTAACCTATTAGAATATTTTGGAAACTATACAATGGAAACTTTTCAAACTTTCTATTCTAACATAAGTCCATGTAAACTATCTTTATGAAATACTCTCATATTTGCAGTGTTGCCATTTGCAGGAAAACTTGGCAACTTATTTTAAATTGAACACCCTGTATATTTTTGCATTTTTGGATTCTACAAAATATTTTAGGTACATTTTATGCATAATGCCCTATACCTATGTTCAATGTTTTTAAAATATTGACAGGTGAAAATTGACATTTTTTAACTTTGACAGCTCGTAACATCGAAACGGTTACGGATGGAGCAAAATTCCTTTCTTGGTTTTTCACAAGCTATCGTTTTATACTATTTTTAACCCAGGTTTAAACTAACCTTGGGATATTTTAACCCTGGGTTTGTGAAAAACCAAGGTAGGAATTTAAAAACCGTTTTTCTCTATCCTTAACTGTTTCGATGTTACGGGCTGTCAAAGTTAAAATATGTCAATGTCAATGTTTTCCTGCAAATGGCAACACTGCAAATATAAAAGTATTTTATAAAGATAGTTTACATGGACTTATGTTAGAATAGAAAGTTTGAAAAGTTTCCATTGTATAGTTTTCAAAATATGCTAATAGGTTACTCACCTTGGGACACCCGGTATACTAGTATGCGACAAAATTTCGCCTTTTTTTCTGCCCTAGTTGCTTTAAGTTGCCCCAAACCCTGAAAATTTAAAATAAGTTCTTGTTGCCTTATACCTACCTCTGGTAAATTGTATTGTACTAGAAGTACGATACCTTGCAGAGCCTGCATGGGTACAGTTGATTTATATACTAACGGCTCGTCGTGGGCGCTAGCCTTCGAGATAATTATTTCCGTTTACCGAGGAGTGAACCGATCCCCAAATTTCGTACAACTGCTGCCAAAAGACCCTATATTCTAGATCCTGTCAGGTCCTGCCAGGACTAAAATAAAAGCCTTTTCGAGTCACTAACCAAGGGAACCTATAATAATAATGCCCAGAAATTTAAAAAATAGCTAAAATTAACTTTTAATTGAAACATAAAATCAAAAAATCGTTCAAATATCTTTACAAAAAAGTAAAAAATATCATACTTGTGGCATCAAAAATATGAAATTTCCTAGTTGTGACGTCAGCAATGAGAAATTTCCTATTTCTGATGCCACAAATGTAAAATTTCCCAGATCTGACGTCAGAAATAAGAGATTCTCAGTTGTGGCGTCAGAAACGAGAACTGGGAACTGAGAACAAAGCATCGCACTACCCGGCTTCCGTACTATGGGGTTTAATTACCTCCTTCACTAATAGAAGAAATAAAACTTTCTTACCTGATTTCTAGCTTAGAGCGCATTTAAATTAACTATATAACCGTTTGTTTTAAAACCAGTTTTTTTACAGCGCACTAATTTTCAGTAAACAACAATGCGGTGTGTGGCAAGCAATTCCAAAACTGATTATTGTTCAAGTGTAAATACGTACTAAAAACCGCGTCATTTTTTGTTTATATATATATATTTAGAAAATGAATTTTGATTTTAATGTTTGTTTTGCCATTTAATCTCAAAATTTCGTAATAATAATAATAGCAGCTTAAGGCGTAGGGAAGTGATTGCCCCACTGACCGGCCAGAGAGAGAGAGAGAGAAAGATTTCTGCATACTGATAGTCTTAGCATCGAAGGATTCATAAATGGAAAACAAATTAACATCACCATCAACAGGTACACTTGATTTCAAAAAAAACTCATACATGCATTTTTTCCTATGCCACAAAATTTAGCTTTCCATTAGTGTATACTATTATAAGGCACCACCAGCTTAGTATGCCTGACAGCTTAAAATTCAGTGTGACATCCTTAAAAATGCCACAGATATCAACATTTACAAAAGTTCAAATTATCACTCGAGTTATAGAAGACGGCACAAAATATGTACCTACGGGTATATGTCGGTAGGTATATGCTTTGTGGAAGACGGCTGGTCTATAAAAAGAGCGGCCACCCATTTTGGAGTTGATAAAATGACGATAATGCAATGGAAAAAGCGCTGGATTGAAAATAATTCTACGGATAGGAAAGATGGATCAAGACGATCAAAAGTAAGTTCTGAAGTGCAAGATGAGAGACTTATTGACCATCTCAGACAAAATCCTTTTTCAACGTCGGTTGAAGCAGCTAATGTAACATTATTTCCGGGTTCTTTATCAACAGTAAATAGAAGAGTAACGAAATCAGAAGTCTCTTGTCGAGTTGCTGCAAAGAAGCCTTTTCTAACAGAAGAACAAAGTGATTTTTGCACTGAACAATGTTCTTCATGATAATAACTTCTGGGAGAGGGTAGTTTTCACTGACGAAAAATTTTTTCAATCATCTTCAAGCAGCAGGAGAATTTTAGTTTATCGTCCACCAAATTCTAGATTTGAACCCGAATATACAAATCAAATTAAAAAAGCTGGACATTTTTCTGTAAACATGTGGGGCTGGTTTAGTGCTAGAGGTTTGGGTTTTTTTGGAGATTCGAAGGAAGATATATTGAAATCCTTGAAAACGTTATGCTGCCATCTATACAGGCTTTAAATGAAAATAATGACTTCGTTTATCAGCAGGACAACTAGTACACACGGCTTATGTTGTTCGCCAATGGTTTCAGAATAATAATATAGAAACAATTCCTTGGCCAGCCAACAGCCCTGACCTTAACCCAATAGAAAATATATGGGGTCGAAACGTTAAAATAATATACCAAAGGAATTGGAGACCACGAAATGCCGAAGAGTTAAGCGATGCTATTTATCGCGCATTGGATCAGCTCTCAGAAGACCATCAGTATTTTCAAAATTTAACCTTTTCAATGCCCAGACGTTTGCAGCTTGTAATAGAGAAAAATGGTGATCTTATTAAATACTAAATTATTTATTTTAGTTCTTTTTCAAGTTAAAATAATTAGTATTAAGTTTACCATCGTTTTTCTCCTAATCCAAGTTTCCTTTTCGTCGAATTGTTTACAATCCAGCGCTGTTTCCATCGTATTATTGTTATTTTATCAACTTCAAAATGGGTTACCGCCTTCTTTATAGAACAGCCTTCGTCCGTTACTCGAGTGATAATTTGATATTGTTCAATAAAGACTTTACTAAAACATTATATGTCCTGATTTTTTAGTATCATGCAAAATTTAATATAACAATAACGTTGCCTTTAATTTAAGTAAAAAATATTTTCAGTTTTAGAGACCTTTTTTAAACAATAAGACAAATTGTCGTACTTTTGAAGTTTTTACGCATTTTAGCTGGTAGTCCGAATATATTATACACTTTTAGAAACGTCAATTTTGTGACTGCATGTATGTGTTTTTTTTTAAAATCAAGTGTAGAGATAAATTTCACTTATATATGAAGAGTCCACGGGAGAAAGGCGAAAGGTCTATCCGATATTGTTTTGAGAAAATTATACTTTTTACATGGACCCTACGCCTTTTTTTGCTGTACAGGATATTTTCAGATCATGTTTACTCTGTGGCATATAAATCTACTACTTATAGCAGACTTGTAGCCGTGTTTAACTCAAAAATGAAGAAAATATGACATTTCGCCTTTCTCCCGTGGACTATCATATATTTTTGCATCGGTCCATGCAACTGTAAAAGTGAATATCTCAGAAACGAAAAGATGGATTTTAAAAACTTGTAAAGACATTGCAAAGACCTTCAAAACAAGGTATCACTCGACCCACTTCCCGTATTCAAAATATAGGGGGGTGCGTGTAACAAAAATTTCAGTATAGGCAAAATGTGTCCCCTTGAATAAAAAATCGACGTCTCCGAGCATTTTTTTAAAATCAGACTGTACATACGTGAATCTTGGGTGGGAATTTTTAAAATAAATACTCTGTATCCTTGGTATGGATTTCATTTGAAGATTTTACTTGACAAGATGTTTAGAAAGGCGTACTTTATTGAAGAATCAAAAAGCCCTTGGTCAGCTCGTGTTGTTTTGGTCGCTAAGCTAAGAAAGACAAAATTACTAGGTTGTGAGTTGATTACCGAAAGCCTAATGATGTGACAAGGAACACAGCTATCTAAGGTCTACAATCGCCGACATTTTGACCACACCAGAAGGATCATGTTAGTTTTTTACACTGACTCTAAAAACTGACCATTGAAAAACAGCCTTTTAAACTCACAATGGCTTTTACCAGTTAATCGAATTAATGGATTAAATACTATGATCATCAGTCACGCAAGGGCGGACGAGATTGTAGTGGTTTTTAATAAGTTTGTACCTGGTCAAGATAAGTACGTAGGTACTATACTGAGGTCTTAAGAGTAGAGATTCTTTCTGTCAGTGACCTTAGCTCAGGAGATGTCGGAGTGATGTTCAAAACGAGTCATGTGATATCCATACTTTTGGGAGTCACATAAACATCAGATTTTGAATGGAAGGCATATTTGGTAAAAACTAAGAGACGGCTTATAGCACTTTTTTATTTTTTTGCGGAATAAGCTAACATTTCTTTGTAAGTCCACTGATTCTAATGTTTGAATATTTCAAAATGGTGGTCACTCACACAAAAGAAAGAATCTGGAAGTTGGGAAAGTGGCCCTTTAGACAGCAGGAATTGGAAACTATACTAAGTTCCTTATTACTCTTCGACAAAAAAAGATAAATCAAAGAATTTTTAGTTTTTTTCTGTTTCGCCTAGATAGTCTAAAGCTTTATCGATAGCATTCACCATTTTATAAACAAGCATTGTGAGCCGCTGGAAAAATATTAAAAACCCATTTCATTATATGAATCAAACATAGTAACATCCTGTATAAAATATAATATAACACCCTGTATATTATTTTTAAAATTTAATTATACCGGATTTGTCACTAATAGAAATCGGATTTATGAATGTGATAATAATAATCAGTTAATGATTGTATAATAGTGCCATTAGGCTGTCAAGCAAGTTTCTTATAAGTTATTTGAAATCAATTAACATGTACAAATATAATCTAAGTCTATATGATGCCAATTAATTTAAAAGTGTGTCCACTAAAGTTGGATATTGTTCCCAGTGAAAATTTAGTAAAACATTAAAATAATACATTTTTCTTTCACTTTCATAATGGAATTTGCACTTAATTGTTCCATGTTACAGGGTGTTTTCAATTTCGTCCTCATTTAAAAATGTTATAAAGGTGTTTCGAGTCGACTTGACAATACTTTGTACCTAGCCTTACTAAAGTATACATCCAGGCGCACAAACATTTTATAAGCTTTTTATTGAAATTTTACTCTGTCGCGCATATTTCTAAGATGATCCCACTCCGTCTTGGCATCTAACCCAATCTACTTTTTCAAAAATATTTTACAAAGATTTTTTTTGCTAAATTTTCACCCGCGGCGCTTGATATATAACTTTACTAGTTGTTAATAATTTTGTTCAATTTTAAACAATTTTTTAGTCGACAACATTTCATACGCGTAAAAAATAGCATTTTAGTGTAATTTTCTCAAAATTTTTGACAGCGTCGTATAGTTAAGGCTTATTTTTTAAAAAATCTGAAAAATATTTTAGTTTCGTACACAATAACCAAACGCTTATTAAACCGCCCCCTCCCCTCCCTTCACTTCAAGAGCTCAGGCCCTCCCGCCCCCCCCTTTGGAGGGCCACGTGACCCCATCAGTAAAACAACCTAATTTAAAAGAAAAATGCAATAGGTAGGTAGTTGATTTTTATTAAATGACGAAAACTTCCCCTGCCCCAGAATCGATTTCTCTCTACGCCACTGTTTTATTTATCAAATGAAAATAAAAGTTTTTTTAATTAATCATTCCTTTACCGTTTTCACTTGCCCAAACTTACTACTCATTCATTTAAAAAAGGTTTTTTTTTCTACGATGTTTAAAAATAATGGGAGGAATACTCAACTCATTATTATGCTTAAGCATAATTATGAGTTATGTAAACCTGCCTTGTTAAAAACACAGATGACTTCCTTTCCTTTCCCTCCGAGCTCCCCTCTTCAATACTGGTGACGGTTATTTTTGGCTTTTAAATTTTAATATTCGTCAAGATTTCCCTATAATTTTACAAAATTAAAAATTTTGGCATGGTTCCAATAAGTTAATTAAAATTCAGTTTTTTTGATAAAAACTTACATATGAAATAATTTTTATCCTTATAAAACTTTTATGAACTCAACTTTTTTATAAAAAATTAAGCTTAGCATAAATTAAACAATGGCATGATAATATAATCTTTTGCAGTTTTTATTTGGGATTATTAAACAAAAGGATATTTCACATTCTGGAGATACATTGAATTGCATAAACTTTGTCTTATCTTTTTTTCTAAATGAAGATTTTAAAACGTTATCAGAAAGGGCGGGAATATTTAAAAAAATTGGTGCGAGATAGTCCACCATACAGTCAATTATTTCATGTTGAAAGGAAATGAAAATATCCCGAAAACTGTAGCTTTAAAAGATTTGACCCTTATAACAAAATTTTTGGGTAATATTTACGAAAACCAAAATCTGAAAACCGCATATCAATAAGTTAGGATTTTTTTCATATATTTTAAATTATTTTATATTTAAGTTTTTTCAAATAACTCGGAAACTAAAGCTTCCACGAATTTGGACTGGAAATTTGTAGTCCATAATCATGGAAATTTAAATCTAAAAACCGTATATCGTTACTTGCTTTTGTTCCGAAGTTACAATTTTTTTATATGGTTGTTGACTTAAAAGTGTTCCCGTTTCATATTTTTAATAATTTCTGATATTTATGATGACATTTCATTGGTCGTAGTAGTAGTCGTATAATACACTAACTCGCATGTTATGCTCATTACACGCTCAGATAAATTAAGAAACTCTTGCGGCTCGCGTCTCAAACTTCATCTTCTCGTTTAATGACCATCATAACATGCCTATTATGTAAACTACTATTAAACTAATCAATTTTATAAAACAAACCAACTTACTGATAGTTAAGAAAAGTGCGAATCCACCTTAAAAGATTTCTTAATCCAAAACGAAAAAACCGTGTCACAAACACTATGAAAGTTAAAATTTTAACTTTTATCGTCAATGGCAATGTTCAGTTTTAAATGTATATATTTGTGTTGAGTAATTTCAATATTTATAGAAAAGCAGATGAGATGTGTAGTTTACGACTGAACTCGTTTGCCATGTGGGAAACTTATAAATATCAACGTTAGGGGCACGTGACCGGTTTAAATACGCCGTCTTATTTTTAAAAAGGGACGCTTGGGGGACAACCAAACTGATTTTATGCACTTTAAGGTAAAGGCTTAAAATATTTTAGCATAATTTAAGGGGTAAAGTTTTTGTTTAAGTAATTGTTACGGGTCAATTTTTTTTTATATGAAATCTAGAAATTTTTTTTGAATGCCTTGTAGAAGACCTTCTGAATTGAATGATTGAATGAAAAATTGCGGAAATGCACCGTTTTCGAGAAAAATGAAAAAAATGGAAACTTTGTGTAGAAATGTGTTACAGAAAAAATAAAAACGGTTTTAGTTTCTTCTTGATTTCCTCAATGGAAATATTGAAATGAAAATGTACGAAAATGCATTATTTTTGAGAAAAACTGAAAAAAGACAATTTTCTATAGAAATCTGTTTAAAAAAAAATATTACGATTTTAAAATTTGAACATTCTCCTGAATATAACTCTATCACTTAAAATGTGCGGAAATGTACCGTTTTTGAACTTCTTGTAGAAATGTGATATGAAAAAAATTGAAACGGCTCTAGATTTCACTTCTTCTCCTCAATGCAAATATGGAAATGAAAATTTGCGGAAATGCATTGTTTGTGACAAAAAGTGAAAAAAGGCCACTTTTTGTAGACATGTGATAGTACGTTTCCTATAGAAGACCCCCAATAATTTTTTTTTTAATATCACATTTCATGTAAACAAAAGTTGAGCCATTTTTACTATATGTATATGCTTTTCACATTTTTATGCCATGATTTTGTTCAAATTTTAAAGCTTTCTTTCCAAACTTTTGATTTCTGTACTGAGAAAAATATCCACTAATCCTAAGTAAGAATTCATTAGACCAAGTAGAACCTTCATTTAAATATGAGAATTTTCTCACCTACTTTAGGTTATAATAGTACATTATAAACCTAGGGACTAAAGTGTGAAAGGTTTGTAGCCCGACCGCTAGTCACGAGGTTTATATACTATTTCATGCACTTTAGAATGCGGGAAACTAAAAACAAAAAATCACAAAACTAACAGTAGACCACTTAACGGTACTCTAGTTTCAAGATTGACAGCCCGTATTACTGATAGTTGTTGGCATGGTGGATTCACTCAAAATTTATTGTGCCATGGAAGTGTTGCTATGGCACAGTCATTGTTTGAAAGTTTGAGACAATGATGTGTTTGAAATTAACTCTGTGTTTCGGACTTCCATTGTCTATATTTTATTTATACACGACGTTTCGATCAGTGTAATCTCTGATCGTCTTCAGGTGCAAACTACAATCAATTCCTAAGGCTACGTACTTATATACTGTGAGAAATCACTCAACCTTGAAGTTTAAGAAGTTGGCTCCGCCCAAGGGGCTTCCAAATATTTGGAATTTCAACACTTGGTTTACTGAAAATACCCTGATTCTGCCCAATAAAGGCAGCTTCAAGGAATTTTCGTTTCTTCCAGTGTGACTCCTTGTGCAAAACCTTTGCTTCTGCCCACTTCATTCGGTGTTGTTTTGACCATGCATGTTCGGCGATTCCTGATTTCGTTGTTTCACCTTTTTGGGTATTCGTCTGATGTTCCTTAAGCCTAACAGATAGTGGTCTTTTAGTTTCGCCTATGTTTGATTCACCACACTCACAAGGAACTTGGTAAATGCATTCCTTATTTTGTTTGTGCCCCGATTTTGTTTTACTAAGAAGGCTTCGAATTGTATTACTGGATTTAAAAGTTGTTTTAATATTAAAGTTTTTCGCTACTCTTCGAATTTTCTCTGATACTCCTTTAACGTATGGAAATGTCAGTCAGTTGTTGTTATCAAACGGCGCCACCAAACGGTGAGTCCAAAAAAATCGTACCGCATTTTTTTTGAAAATGAACATTGAAGAGGCCGCGGAAGAGGTCATCGCTAGCCTTCTTCCACAAAAATTTTTCGAGGTTTACAAGAAACAGTTTCGTGATTACCGAAAATGGTGCGCTGAATGCAGAGAATTTTACGGATGTGAAGGTGCTCCTGGCATACTTCCTACAGAAGTCTAAGAATCTCAAGGCATCTTCTGTATGGAGCCAATATTCCATGATCAAAGCCACGATAATATCTGAAGCAAACGTCGACATCAGCAAATATAGTAAACTCACGGCATTTTTAACAAATAAATAAAATTTCAATAAAGTTATTGTTTAATTTGGAAAAATTTACTTTAAATCCCCAAGAGATTAAAATTATTTGTAATCCCTGAGGGATTAAAAGTGCCCCTTTTATCCCTAAAATGAGGTATTAAAAGTGCACTTTTAATCCCTAAACTTATAAAGAAATAGGTTGACCCGCGGAATATAAGCGTTTTGGCGGATTCTTATGGTCGACTGGAAAGTGTTAATCATGATTAAAGCTTAATCAGAGAATTTTCGCGTTTGGTGAATATATGTGGATGTTTCCGGTCATCGATTTTTTTTTTCGAGTTTTTTAACTTATTTCCAATATGATCTCTCTATAAATAGAATAATGATCGTTGCAAATGGGATTGTCGAATTCTTATGATGGCAATACGTTGACAAATCTGCATGATTTTGCAATATTTGATTCCTTCACTTGTTCTTAATAGAAAAATTCACTAACCGTAAGTGAAGGGTAAGTTAAATGACTTGTCACACATCGGTAAGTAGATAAATCACTAAAGGTTAACAAACTAGTAGAAAAATGCACTAACCCTAATTGAAAGGAAAGTTAAGTGACTTGTCGCATATTGTTAAGTAGATAAATCACTAAGGGTTAACAAACTCGGGTTTAAGTAGGTCGTTTTACTTGCAGCTATTGAATTCATCACTTGGGGCTTTTACTTACCACTAACAAAACAAGCTAAGTAGACACTTTACTTGGGATGGTTTTCTAAGTGGAGAATAAAACACTCACATTTTTGTTTTTTAAGTGTTCAAAAAAAGTACTGCCAAAAAACATTTTTTCTCTGTTAAAATGGAAAAGGTTGTTGAAGAGAAACAGCAGCCTATAAAAAAATATTTTAGAGAAAGATGGAAATAATTTAAGGCAATTGTTTAACAAAAATTTCTGTTTTGTCATCTGTCTGTCATCTTTAGTGGTGTCATGCATATGATTTTTATTTTGCTTTTTTTATCCAAAAAACTGCAAACATTGTAATTGTTCCAAGCGTAAAGTGTGTAAGACATAAGGTGGTATTAATTTCTTAGAATAAAAGTTCTTTACAGTCTTTAAATTTACCAAAAAACGTGTCCTACTATAAGTGAATTTTAGCATATCTAAAAATAATTTACCAGATATTTAACTAAATTATTTAAATGTTCATCGTTGCTCTACCATTAGGGATTAAATCGGTACTTTTAATTCCTCTTTTCGGGGACTAAAGATGTACTTTTAATCCCTAGGGAATTAAATGACTTTTAATGAGATATTTAAAGTAAGTCAGATTCAGTTTGAGTCTTAAATTTTTTAAATCGGTTTATTGAAAATATTACTTATAGCCTCTTCCTAAGCTTTTTCAATGTTTTCCACTGTCAGATCAGTGCGGCGCGGCGTTTTGAAAATTTTGACAAATCAGTTTGTTAGCGCGTTATACTGGCTTTGTTTGTCTTAGCAACTTGTCACGGCCCATTACGATTTTGAGTGAAATTTGACGTCAACTGGTACAGTATATAACAGTGACAATCAGCCACCAGCAGTGACATTTTGTAGGTAGAGTACCGTTAAGTGGCATTTAATTATGTGATTTCACTATTTTTTCTTCAATTTGGTTTTATCGTATCCTGAAATCCCTAAAATAGTATATAAACCACGAGACTAAGGCAATTTTTAATCCCTCGACAAATTATAGCCGTCCTGATGGACGAGCTATAAACGTTTTGTCTCGGAATTAAAAGTATCACTTTGCTTTTTCGTACTTTAGGGATAAAAAGTGCACATTTGATTCTTCATTTTAGGGCTAAAACTTAAAACGGGGTTATCAAAAGGGATAAAAGGTCAAAATAATGGATGAAATGAATTTATAAATATCAACGTTAGGGATAAAAAGCGCACTTTTTATTCCCCTAGGATAAAAAGTAAAAGGAGAGATACAAAGTAAAAAAGTGGATGAACAAAGGTAAACAAGTGCGAAAAATTGCGTATTATAATATATAATTGTCACGTGACTGGTTTAATGGTAAAGAGTGCACTTTTTATCCATAATTTTGGGGATAAGTGTCACCTTTAGGCGTAAAATTCAAAACAGCTAGAGATAAAAAGTAAAAGGAGGGATAAAAAGTACAAAATTATTGACAAAAAAGTAAAAAAAAATGCTTTTAATTGCTCAATTTAGGGATAAAAGTGTCACTTTTTATATATCTGTGAAATTTGAAACAGGAATAAAACAAAAAAGGAGAGTTAAGAAGTAAAAATGAGGATTAAAAAAAGGAAATGAAAATATCTCGAAAACTGTAGCTTTGCAAGATTTGAACCTTACAACAAAATTTTTGGGTACTATTTACGAAAACCAAAATCTGAAAAACACATATCAATAGCTGCTTTACTTCTAAAGTTATAATTTTTTTTTATATGTTTTAACGTTTTTTCAAATAACTCGCAAAGAGGGATAAAAATAGAAAAATCGAAAGAAAAATATTGACAAAAAATGTCAAAAATGCTTTTAATGCTCCATTTAGGGATAAAAAATGCTTTTAATGCTCAATTTAGGGATAAAAAATAAAAGGAGCGTTAACAAGTAAAAAAGGAAAACAAAAATTTCAAAAAAAGGGAACTAAGGTAAAAATACAAGGGTTTTTTTTAATAATTAAGAAAAATTTAAAAAAATACGAATTAGCATATCCAAAATATTCTCTATTAGTTAAGCCCTAAAATATTTCACTCTTGCAACCCAGCCCCAATTGGCTGAAATCTTGAAGAGCACATAAAAATACATGTAAAGCCTATGTGAGACCACTGCCCCATTTTGTTTCGTTTTGTATCTGAAAAACTGCTTGAGAAAGTAGAGAGAGGTAAGACTTAACTCGAGAATAAATATTATTATTAATTGCCTTAAATAAGTTATTTATCTAAGAAATACCTATACATATAAACTAATCATTACTGAGTATATGCAGTTTATACCGATCGGAGATATAAGTAGGTGAGTAGAATTCGCTTACGCGAACACATGTTGCCACAAAACGTCACAGAAATATTAGTTGCGCACTGTGGTGGAAATTTCGACTTCATTCGACGAAACCAACACCAAACGTTGCAAAAATGTTGAAAAGGTTTAAAAATACGTTTTTGTTGTTGCGCCCTCGAAACCGCTAAAGGCGATTGGGTCGTGACAGTACTTTCGCAATCGAACTTTTTAATTGGTTTATGCGTTCAAATGTAAACGTAATTGTGATCGAGACGAGTGGATATGCAACTCGTAGTGTTTTTTTGTGTATTGTAGGTTTCAGAAATAAAGATATGGCCATCTCTGTTCGACTTGTTGTTTATTATGTTCGGCTATCTTTGTCATATGCAACTAGTTGGGACGAGTTGTATTTAGTTAGGATTCAGGTCCAATATTTAAAAAAAAAATGGTGTCTCTAATGCAGTGGCGGTCTCAGCCATTTGAAAATGGGGGGGGGGGCGATTTCGATTCGAAAAAAAAACTAGAATAAAAACGGATTTGGTCTCAAATCTAGGAAGGAGGGTACTCACATTTTAATAATGTTTAAATGCGCCGAAAATTTTTGAGAAGATTACATTAAAAATGCAATTTTTGAGTCGAATTAAACTAAAATCCTAAATATCAATTTTTAAGAAAATTGCATTAAAAAATTTGAAAATTAAATTTTTAAGAAAATGGCACTACAAATGCCATTTTTAACACACAATTAAACTAATACCGTAAATATAAAAGGTGTTATAGCGCCGCAATTTATGTCCGACTTTTGATTTTCTACATGTTTTCATAAAAAATTTAAAGTCAGGGGGTTAACTACACCCCTATCCCTCTGAAATCCGCGCTTGAGTAGCTACGTATAATTTTTTCAGTTATAAGAACATGGACAAACGAACTACAAACAAAACCTAATAGCTAAACACTTTTTTTTTGTGAGGTCTAAAAAGCTTTTTAAGTTGAGACATTACCTTTTGTATTGCATATCTTAAACAAAAGATGTCTCTCAATGTCAATTTCAATATGCAGCAACGCTAAGCTCGTCAGACGAATTTCCGTCATAGTGTTTTTAAGTACTTATATTTTCAATCTTCTGAGGCATGAGAAGCTTCTTTCTGACGAAGCATATCTTACTGGCAAACATCCAAGAATGTTTTTATCAACGGAAAATATTTCCACACTTGTTCATTTCCTCGAAAACGTTATCAGGTATGTTTTGATTTAAGCTTTTGCCTACTTCTGACCAATATTGTTTCCAAATACTGACTTCTCCCAATAAAAGTTCAAGAATTTGTGTTTTGGATTAATCAAACAGTATACTATAAACTGTTTGATTAATCTAAAACACAAATTCTTGAACTTTTATTGGGAGAAGTCAGTATTTGAAAACAATATTGGTCAGAAGTAGGCAAAGCATACCCGATAACGTTTTCGAGGCAATGAACAAGTGTGTCAGAAACGACTTTAGTTAATTTTGCCTTGATTTTGGCTTCACGTTGTACTTTTTTATATCCAAAATGATTTTGTCTAAAACTTTTTTATAAATAGTCTATAATACTGTTCCGTATTTCCAATGGTAAGTACGTCATGCGTTTGTTTATTCTTGGTGTGACGAATTGAAGGTCAAACTGTCCCAAAATACTGTGGAGGGATTGTAGAATGTATTTAAAGGAACTTTCTGTAATTTCTCGTTTTTTCTCCAAAGACTTCAGGGTTACCACCAGCATCTTTGTTCTGGAGCAAAGGGGGGGGGACCGCCACTGTGTAATGTGTTCCTTTTTGCACTTTTTAAACGTCAGCGATTCTTATTGGTCTCCTTTGAAAAAAATCCAATGTTCCGTCAGAATAAAAATCTTTTAAAGAGCAAGACGACGACGAGTCTTGAACCATTTTGGCCACATAAGGCACTGCTCTTCTAAAACTAAAAACAAAAAATTCTAAACAAAAAATTTACCAGCCATCACAACGCCAACGACCGATTAAACAAAGTTTCAATCGGACCATCATCGGCCCTAAAGTAGATAAGGTTTGCGTTGGCATAATGTCGACTATAGTAAATCGGGCCATCGTCAGTTGCCCATTCTCGACCGATAAAAAAAAAGTTCCAATCGGACCATCATCGGCCCTAAAGTAGATAAGGTTTGCGTTGGCATAATGTCGACTATAGTAAATCGGGCCATCGTCAGTTGCCGATTTTCGACCGATTAAACAAAATTCCAATCGGACCATCGTCGGTCCTAAAGTGGTGTTGGCATAAAGTCGACTGTAGTAATGTGGACCTCTGTCAGTTGCCGATTATTGACCGAAAACTGAAAATCGCAATCTGTCCAACATCAGGCCAGCGTGTCGTCGCCGATGCCGATACACTGTCGACGTTGTCGACATTGGCCCGATTCAATGCCGACGATTTGTGTTTGCTGGGTTAGTTACAGAGATTTTTCAAAATGGCGGATGGTTCCCGAGGAGTGGAGGAAACACAAACTTGAGAGGTTTACTTTCAGACGCCCCCCCCCGAAAGAACATACCAAAAACTCAGCCCCCCCGAATTTTTTTCGACCTCAGATGACAATTTTACTGTACTAAAGGCTGTAATTGTGGACAAACATTTTGAATTGATGTATTCATGAATGAATTTTATCCCTAAAATTATAGATAAAAAGTGTGCAAGAAGAGGTTTTATAAAATTTTAATATCAATATTATCAGCACACATGATAAAAATAGCCCAAGTGTGACCGTGACTGTCTTTTTAGGGAGAAAACAAAGTTATCAAACGTCAGATCGAAAATTCAGTTGACGTGAATTACATCAGTATAAACTTCGGATGGAAAATACTTTAGTTGTCATTTTGTACCAGTTTTATGTTTCCTCAGCAGATAGAGCCGCTTTCTACCCATCATTTAGTTGCTCTGTTTGTGATCACGATGTTTTTGCCTGATGATTTGAAGTGTATAAACATTACGTTTAAATTTAACTGCATATGCGTGACCACACACAACTTAATCGATTATCGTAAACAAATCATTTACTGATATATAATCATTTGAAATTTTAAATAAGGGATATGCTAATTATAAACCATGCAAGAGATAATAGACACTTAAAGTTGCACAAATAGAGAGTGATTCATCGTAATCGTATCTCAGTGCGCATGCTCAGAACGGATACGTCGTAAAACTACGACCGCCCTTGCAGTATTCGTACGCAGCTAGCGTATCTTAACCATTTTGTTAACTGTGGGTTGATCCACAGTTTCGCTCCTTCTATTTTCCATTCTATTGCCCTCTCACTCTTTTCGACAAGGAAGGAAATAGAAGTGAGGGACGTGAAGTAAAATTGTGGACTAAACAAGAAATTCTTTGGTTAGGCCGTACGTTGTTAGCACAACTTTAACTCTTTGACAAACGCATGACGAACGGATCAAACATACGCTAACAACAAGGAATCAAAAATAGCTTGCTAACTTTAATGCTCGTATCCACCAACGCAAAAATTACCCGATAAGGCTTTAATCGTGATAAGTTACTAATCAGATTGCAAATTTGTTTACCAAGACTCATTCTAAAGTCTGATTAGTGTCAATTATGATTAAAGCTTAATCGGAGAGTTTTCAGGTTGGTGGCATGGGCGTAGATAAGGGGGGGACGAGGGGGTAATGTCCCCCCCCAAACCGGTCCCCTACCCGTTACTCCCACGCATAAAAAATATGAAAAATACCCATTTTTCAATTTTTCTAAAAGTTTATTACTATTTTCATTCTATTACAACCATTCTAATATTTTTATCACTTTGCCTACTATTTTCGAAATATATGTGAAAGCTGATCTACGAAAATGCGTCATATACAGGGTGTTTCAAATTCGATACGAAAAGGCTTAAATTAAGGCAAAGTTGCGCAATTTGACGCTTTGCTCAAAACTAAAAAAAAATACAAATTCCGGATAGTTCCGGAGATAGGCGGAAAAAATCGAAATCTTCATTTTCAGTTTTTATTTTTCTGCGCTCTTATTCTAAAAGCTGTCAAAAAACGCTTAAAATTTTCTACAGGCACTTTTTTAAGATCTACCTAATGAGTGGTCCGTTTTCGAGATTTGACACTTCAGTGGGACAGGAGCACTGTCAAGTTCATTTTTTCTTATGGACACATCCTGTTTTTGTCCTGCCGTTTGGTTCATAAAGGATGACAGATATTTTACAACCTCATTTTGACAAGTACCTGACGTTTTGAGTTAATTGATCATCATTGCCCAAATTCCAAGATTTTTTTTTTAGTTTTGAGCAAAGCATCAAATTGCGCATCTTTGCCCTAATTTAAAACTTTTCATATCTCCTACCGTTTAGGAGATCCCCATGGTGAGCATCGAATTTGGAACACCCTGTTTACGAATTTTCGATGTTTTACTTTTCTTGTAACCCGATGTTTGCTAAGTAGCTTTCGCGAGTTCTGTGTTCCCCTCTTTGTAGCTGACCCAACCTACATTTTTTTAAATAATTTACAAAAAAAAACACAAAAATATTAAAATTTGTACCTTAGGCTTAAAAAAATTTTGCAAGTCGTTGTTGTTAGAATTTTAGTTTATCTTCGGTTTCACAGCAAATTTTTCCTGTGGCGCTAAAACACATTGATTGATTGATTAGGTAAAAAATAGTATTTTTTAAAAGCAAAAAACCGATAAAAATATGTTATTTTTAGCCTAATTATTATTATTTTTGCAATTCCCAAAACTGACAAAACGATGTGGTTTTTAGAATATTATCAAAAAACGTCTGCTAAGTTCAAAAAAAGTATCGCCTTTTGTCTAGCGTGTTTCTATAATTTTTCAAAAGCAAAAAACCGATAAAAATATGTCGTTTTTAGCCTATTCCCCAATTATTATTATTATTTTTTTTAATTCCCAAAACGACTTCAGCTGAATTCAAAAAAAGTATCGGCTTTTGTCTTATGTCTTTCTGTAATTTTTTAAAAGCAAAATACCAATAAAAATATGTCCTTTTTAGCCTATTCGCTAATTATTATTATTTTCGTCAATTCCCAAAACTGACAAAAGGATGTGGTTTTTAGAATATTATCAAAAAACGTCAGCTAAGTTCAAAAAAAGTATCGCCTTTTGTCTAGCGTGTTTCTATAATTTTTCAAAAGCAAAAAACCGATAAAAATATGTCGTTTTTAGCCTATTCCCCAATTATTATTATTTTTTTTAATTCCCAAAACGACGTCAGCTGAATTCAAAAAAAGTATCGCCTTTTGTCTTATGTCTTTCTGTAATTTTTTAAAAGCAAAATACCAATAAAAATATGTCCTTTTTAGCCTATTCGCTAATTATTATTATTTTCGTCAATTCCCAAAACTGACGGAAGAATGTGGTTTTTAGATTATTATCAAAAAACGTCAGCTGAGTTCAAAAAAGGTAACGCCTTTTGTCCCACGTCTTTCTGTAATTTTTTAAAAGAAAAAAACCGATAAAAATATGTAATTTTTAACCTGTTCGCTAATTATTATTATTTTTTGCAATTTCCAAAACTGACAGAAGAATGTGGGTTTTAGATTATTATCAAAAGACGTCAGCTGAGTTCAAAAAAAGTATCACCTTTTGTCTTACGTCTTTCTGTAATTTTTTGAAAGCAAAAAACCGATAAAAATATGTCTTTTTACTACATGATTTTAGCAACAAATATAGGATCAAAAACAGATTTCAACGCAGTTTTTTTTATATGAGCTTGGTGGCGTCCCGTCCGTGTGCAATAATAGTAGTGTAGTGTTTTGTCTAATATAGGGTGTATGCCAAGAAAAGCGTTTTAGAACGCCAAGGCATAAAAATTTATGGATATGATGTCAAATTCTACATTTTCCTAAAAAATCAATATGGCGGCCGTATTTACCCTCCCTAAATATTTTTTTCTGTGCGACACCGTATTAAAACCGTTTTTTGGGTCGGTATAAACGTAGTAAATGTCGCTCTGTTTGGTGTTTGGTATCGCTCTTTTGATGTGTCGCTATTTTCTGTCGCCCGGTTAAATGTCGCTTTTTTTAAATGTCACTCAAATGAGACCGATGTTTTAGATATTTTTTCCTACGAGCGCGCGAAAAAGTTACGTTCCCGCACGATTTTTCGTTTTAAAAGTTGTACTTTTCCGCACGATTTTACTTTTCCGTACGATTTCTTTACTTTTCTGTATGATTTTTACTCTTCCGCACGATTTTTACAAACGATGTTCACTTTAATGGACAATATTTTATTCAAGACTATTTTTCATATAGAAAATTTATAGCCTTAACCATTAAACTTAAAAAGTCACACAGTACTAAAAAAATCGTGCGGAAAAGTTTAGTGCTGAAAAGTTAGTTTTGCGCACGATTTGTGTATTGTTAAAAATGAAGATATTTAGGACTAACTATTCTATCTTTTGTGTCATTTTGTAGCATTATTAAAAAATCTTTGCGTATTAAAATAGTATTTTTTTTATACCTTTATCAAAAACATGATTTTAGTAACTGTTTGCAGTTAAGTAAAGCATGGCTTTTGCAAAAAACTTTTTTTGACCACGGATGCAAAAAAAGATTTCTGTCTGTTTTTTACCTAAATTAAAGAAAAATAGAGGAATATAGTAATATTGAAAAAATCCAATTATTCTTGCCTAAAAATTAAGCCATTTCCACCAGTTTTCACCAAGTAGTTACGAAAAAATAATTTAAAAACATCGTCAGAATATCAAACTGTCAAAGATGAAAATTTCGCAACAATGACGTCACCGAGTAAAAAAGCACATCGCTATGGAAACCATTTATTTTTTCATTTACCAGCCGCCTTGATGTATAGTTTAAAGATGGTGTGTTGCGAGAAGTACTCTTCGTTCGAGATTTTTAAAACTACTTTCCTGTTTTTCTTGGATTTTTTGATAAAGGTATTAAAAAAAATAGTCTTAACAACTCGTGGCTAAGCTGTGCTTTTTTTTTGCTCGCGTTTTTAAATACTTTGAAGAAGAATGGTTTCCTCGGTGATGTTCATTGTTGCGACATTTTAAGCTTTGACAGTTTGATATTTTGACGGTGTTTTTAAATGAGTTTTTCGTGAATACTTGGTGAAAACTGGCGGAAATGGCTTAATTTTTACGCAAGAATAATTAGATTTTTTCAATATTACTATTTTCCGCTAATTCTCTTTAATTTTGGATAAAAAACGGACAGAAATCTTTTTTTGCACTCGTGATCAAAAAAAAAGCCATGCTTTAGTTAACTGCACACAGTTACTAAGATAATGTTTTTGATGAAGGTATAAAAAAACATTCGTGGGCAAAAAATTGTACCTATCTCTTGCGGAAAATGCCTTTACCACCCTTGACGGCTTGCCCGAACTTCGCTCCGCGTCGTTCGTGCAAACGGCAGTGGCGTGCGGAAAATTACCACTTTCCGCACTTGTTAGGTAAATAACTATTGAACCGGAAAGGTTCGAAAATCATTTCGGCTTGCTGGTATGACAAATTATCTAGTTTTTAACACCGCAATTAAAATATTCTCAGAACACCATGATAATATCTAAAACCCATTAAAAAAATCATTCGGCCAGTGAATGATTGAATGAAAAAATATGAGTCAGAAAAAATGGACGGTATATCGAAGTTGACTAATTTAACTTAAAAAAAATCGAGATTCTATTGTTCTTTAATTACCTCCGTAAATTTTCTTTGATAAGATAGACATTCTGCTCCGTTCGATAACATTAAATTAATAACTTACTTAGGCCCAATTGTTTAATAATGGTTTAAACTTAGTTTAACTTAAACTTAATTTTTCTCCTAACCCAGTTTATTTTCAGCGGGCGGTTGTTCAATTCAAATGTAAACCAAGTTTGGTTTAAACCAAGTTTAAACCAGAATAAAATCACTGCAATGTAGCGCTGTCTAAGTTTTCAACTAAATAACCTGCATTTTCTTATAATTGCGCAAAATCGAATAACATTTTGATAAAATATAACTCACGTTTTTTCATGTTGTTTGTACGTTGCTCCAAACTTTTTCCAAAAAGGAAGGAAATGATTTTAATTCATCTGGCAAAAACATTTAAATGTATACTAGAGTGCAAAAAGACAAGGTCAATAGCCAGCAAAAAAAAAGAGGAGAATACCAAAAAATAGAATTTTCGTTTAAGAGTGAGAGTGGTGCAATTTTTTGAGATGCTTCGACACTAAATAGAAAATGCAAAAATTAGAAAATAGATTATTTGTTTTTTCAACCAAGCACACAAGTCAAATTTTAACAATTAAAAAAAAATATTTATAAAACTCATAAATTTGGACAAAATATGTCGGTTTTCCTGTAATAAAAGTATAAACAATTAAACTTAATTTTTTTTATAAAATATTCTTTTTGCATTTCAAACTTGGTTTAAACCTACGAATTTGGGTGCATGTGAAAACTGAGTTTAAACCGGCCTCTAATCTCGCTTTAAGGCTCAACAACTCTTCAAAAAACTTAACCTAAACTTAAACTCCAAACCGAGTTTAAACCGCTATTAAACAACCGGGCCTTAATTTCGTTCTGATCCTGTCAAAATGTAAATTGCCTTCAAACTTAGTTTTTTTTTTCGAAAATGTAATATTTATTTTATTTAACCAAGGCATGCGCCTTTATGGTAATCACTGGCGGACCGAGGGAGGGGGGTTTGGGGTTAAAACTTCGCCCCCACCGAGAAGCCTAGTTATGGTCACATTTTTACTTTAAACCAATTTTTTTTTGTTATTTATCCTCCCCCCGAAGTCAATTGCTGGGTGCGCCAGTGATTATATGATATCGGGAACGGCTCAACTGAGAGAGAGAAAAACAATAGGCGAATTTATAGTATTACCTTGACAGTACGAAGGGTTACACCTACAAAAAAAAAGAGTTTCAAATTTTTCCGTCATTTTCTTTTAAAGTATTAAAACATATTATTCGATACCTTGTAGGTTCTGGAAAAAGTTAAAAAAACAACACTATAAAAAACTTACTGAAATTAAATAAAACGCACGCTCCATAGCGCTTGGTTAGATTTTAAATAAACTAAATGGTATCTTTTCTATTTAACTAAAATTCATTGAGCATACCTTCCTTTTATTTTATCTTCATGTTTAATCTTGTACAAATGACAAACCGGCCTTCTTTCTCTCTTCCCCTTATACGAATAAAGTTACAGTTATTATAAGAACATAAAATAATCTGTTTTCGTAGGTTTCAAGCAGTGGCGCACCCAGGATTTAACTTCGGGGGGAAGGGGGGTTAAGGATAAGTAATAAAAAAAATTAATTTCAAGTAAAAATGTGACCATAACCAGGCTTCTCGGGGGGAGGGGGGGGCGAAGGGGTTTAACCACAAAACTCCCCCATCGGTGCGCTACTGGTTTCAAGTAAGCCCTGGTTTAAGAGATCCAAGATTCTTACCATAACATCACTATTTATTTTAAAATCCGTTAGTTTAATTCACAAAAAAAATTAGATAAAAGCTATACTACCGTGACTGTTGACACCATTGGTAGGCACGTAACCCGACAGACTGCTAATTGTCATTTGCACTTATCAACACCCCAAGGCTCACTTTAACCAAAGAATCAATCATATACTATGGTACAAGATTATATAATCATCCACCACTTGCAACGAGAGTCATTAGTAATTATAAGCAGATGAATGCCTTGAGTCTCGTCCTTATAAATCATGCTGTATTGTATTTATTTTCTATTTTTTAATTGTTTGTTTTTATTACTTTTTTTAAATGTTTTTTATTGTTTACTAACTATATATGTTTTTATTGTACTCCTTTTCATCTTTACTTGATCCTTTTTTATTTATTAATTATGTCAACTGCTCTGGTATACTTTTATAATTTATTTTAATTACTTTTATATTATTATGTCGTTTTTAATTCTTTTTTAATACTTTTATTTTATTTTTACTTTTTATCGACTCTGTCAATTTAACTATTAATAATTGACTTAAATTAATCTTATACTTTACAAATTTATTGAGGACTTATACATGTAAATATTTAATGTTAGTTTATTTTTTGCTTTTTAGGTTTACTTTACAGCTTTGTCAACAAGATTCTATCGTAATACTTAATCACGCCATTTGTTTACCTCAGGTATTTGTAAAGAAGTTGGTTCTCAAAATGTAAATGCAAAGCGAATTTCACAGAATATGGACATGGGTTCGGAAATAATACTAGTTTTGCTATGGCGAATTTAAAGTCACGGAAATATTACCATTATATATTAGGTGAAAGCAATATGCGTTTTTTTGCTTCAAATTGTTAAAACGTTTCTTTCCGTGAACCGATTTTGATGAAACAAAGCCTGCCCAGGAATTCAAAGAAAGCAATATAGCAAAACTCATATAAGAAGTTTGTTCGATAATTTTTGCGTTTTACCGGAACACAAAACAGAGAGACAAAAAATTGTATTTTTTGTATTTATATCGTTTGGTTAAAAGCCATCATTTAAAAAAAATATTCAATGCGCAGAAATAATCTCGTTAAATCAGTCGGCGATTGGTTGAATTGTTATGCTATGCCTTACGTGACCTCAAAAGTTTGTGTGTGATATGGCCCTAACCTAGCTAATATGGTTATGTAAGCGGCCTTTAAAACGCAGTAATTGAATCTTTAAATATACATAAATAATCAAATATAGAGCGCTTTTACAAGTAATAAATTCAACACATAGTTTAAATTTTTTTATTAAAAAATAATCAACAATTTATTAGGAAAAAATCAACAAATAAAAACATTTTATACTATTTACAGTCAGTCAGAAAAGCTTTTGTAAAAAGCTTTTTTATGTACAAAAGTCACGCATTAATTAATAGTATCCATGAAGTTGAGATGCGTCAAGAACTTCGTAGCCTCCAGTTTCTGCCGCTGAGTGATCGTCACCAGCGCCTAAATCGGTAAAAGACATGAGATACTATTGGGAAATCAATTTAACTGTGGCGACCTGATTTTTTTGCAAAATTTTACGTCATTGCATTTGTTTTCCATGGCAACGCGGAGAGTTTATTTATGTTTATCCACAGTGGGACACCAGGGGGTTAGGTTACTTATTTTGACCTCGCATTCCGCGCCGCTAAAGCACACAAGTTTTTTTTACTTTCGCTTTTTTCGTAAAGTGTGTGAGGTCTGGCACGTGTCCGTGTAGGTCATGATGCGTTACTGTAGCCCGAACTTGCCTTACTATCATTACCGCCGCTGTGCCTTACCATGGCGCAAATAACCCTCTAGGTTCATGTGACCGCGTGTTTATTTTGATTTTTCAGACAAAAACAATAAGTTTTTCTATTGTGTTTGTCCCTCGGTTTCTGCTAATTTAGTACATGTGCCCCTTGATGTGCTTAAATACTTAAATATGCAATGGATATCAATATATTCCCTAATACTAAATACTAATACTAATACTAATACTAATAATACTAAAATAAAAGAAAACCATTTACTGCAGAATTACGCTAGCTAAAAAAACGCTACCCAACTACATATTAAAGTAACTGGGTGTAATGTTTAATTGGAAATACTCCTGCTAACTGCTATCACTGGTTTTAGGACAACAGGTCAACTTAAAAAGCATCTAAAAATCGGCTGCTGACTAGCAAGAGTTTCTCCGACTTGTAAATGGAGCTTTACTGACCTGTTTTGTTAATACTCAAGTATCCGTGTGTTTTTGAAACTGAGGTTGGGATATAAAATCTATCCTTTGACCTCCAAGATTTCACTAGTAAACTTGCACATAACTATGCCGCAATAATTTAAATTTAAAAAAAATATGTAAGGTTATAGTTAGGCGTTGTGTTTTGTTGTTTCTATGCGAATTCCTAGTAATTCCAGCGAGCCAGTAAAGTTCTCTTGTTTCTTTGATAAACTCGGGGTAATGCCCGCGCAGCGCTAGGCCTTTTTCGGAGGTCGACCGCACACGCGGAGTGGTTTCATGTTTGTTTTAGAACAATGTTTCTGAAAACACATTTTTGAAAGATAAACATAACCTCGAATGGTTTTTTGTCAGAAAACGCAAAAATACTCTTCTGTCCCACTGCGGCCCTTGTTGACAAAACACCTGCAGTTGCCATGGTATCGGGGACCTTAGAATAGTTGGGGGCTTTAGGTTAGAGGGCGCTTTGCTTATTTTGATTTCCCAATAATCGAAAAAAAGCGGTAGCGATAATTACTCTTCTAATCAAGTTAGCCTGGAAAAAATGCAGTAGATTTTTCGCCTTGGACCTTGCCCAGGGTCAACCCTGATTCTAACAATAATTTTTTGTTTTTCAAAGTTGCCATTGTTGCACATTATTACCGCGTGTTTAAAATTGTAATTGCCCTTTCCCTTACACCTCACTCCACTCCTACCACTTTCACGCCTCTCTTTCCAGTTTTTTTCTTAAATTGCTCATAACTTTAGTTCCCGTAATTTTGATGAAATAAAGCCTATTTACTCCCCAAAAATCCAAGGAAAGCTGCAGTAAAATTTAACCAATTCAGACAGACAGACAGACAGACAGACATAAGGACAAAAGTTCCAGTTTCTCATAGAAAAGTTCTGTCCTATTACTCACCCAGTACATCGCTGTAATGAGCCTCAAAGCCACCTCCCTCGTGGCCATGTTCTCCTTCACCTCCATGACCTCCAGCGCTGTATTTACTGGAGGCAACGAAACTTCCTCCAAAATGACCGTGATGTTTGTCACCTACGGCAAATTAAATTTACAGAAAAGATTTGTGGCGTAGAGGGCAAAGGGTGAGGGAATAAATCGGAAAAAAGTTTTTCCTTGACCAGGATTTGAACCCGGGACCTCTACCGGGAGCTACCGAGGAACTGGAGTTTTAACTGGCTATTCGGAAATCCTTTCGTCCGATTCATTTGTTATTAGTGCCCTCTACGCCACAAATCTTTTCTGTAAATTTATTAGGGCGCTAAATTTTTCATTCATTTTGTAAATTAAATTTAATTTATAAAACTTTTGAAACTAAAAAAGAGCAAATTTATGCTGACAAAATAAAAATCAAAAATCAAAAGCAACTGGGATAATCTTTAAAACAAATTTTTAACTTTTTTTTACTAATTTGTAATTCTTTAAAAAGTAGTGAAGGATATTAAAAACCCAAAATAAAACCAAGAAAATTTATAAAAAATTGTAAAATTCAAACAAAGCTGCGCACCTGAATTATTTGTTTTTGTCTACTTAAGAACATAAAAAGCCTCTAAATATAACAGTATTTTTAAAATTTTTTTAATTTTTTTCTCATTCAAAAAATGTTTAAAGCAAAAAAAAAATATAACACACCTAACAGTTTTTGATAACAGTTCTGTCCGATTTAAAATTATGTCGTATCTTACCATGTCCAGACAAGTCAATGGTATGGGGTTTTCCTCCTCCACCTCCCCCCACCAAACTGACACCGTGGTGGAAGTCTCCATCTCCGCTGCTACCTCCACCGCCTCCACTCCAGCCCTCAAGGGCTTGGTGTCCTCCACTCCAGCCCTCAAGGCCTTGGTGCCCTCCACTGCTCGCACCTCCTAGGCCGTGGTACGCTGGAATAAAGGCAAAGCATTAAGTTAAAGGTTTGTTTTAAGTCTTGTGAAATGTATAAGGTAATGAAATGTTTTGTGAGTTTAATCTTTAAAATATTAATGAGCCATATACTATAATAGTAGGAGGAGGGCTCGCTATTCATTGATTTTGTTATTTATTCTCCCTCACTAAATCCCTTTTTAAATTTATCAACTCCAGAGTTTAGGATATCTGTAAAGATAATTTTATCATTATATCTGTCTCCGTAGAGACGCTTAATTTTCCTTCAAATTGATGGTACACTTCCGGCCACATAAAATACGTATATAGAGTATTATGGGCTTCGTAACTCAGTAACTTTTTAGGTATTTCAAATTGACAAAAAATGTCACTGTCAGAGTTGGTTGTTGTCATACGCTTATATTTAAAAATGCCCCAACTAAACGAATTCGAAAAAGCCCAAATTTTAGCAAAATTAGACGGTGGTTGGTCGGTTCGGAGAGTAGCGGCTCATTATGGACGAAACAAGGCTACAATTGTAAGAATAAGAAGAAAGTATCAAGAAGAAGGAACTGTTCGACTGTGTGAAATTGAGGCACATTTTCCTGGATCCATAAGAACGACGCGCAGACGGATAAACCGTTCTAGACTTAGATGTCGCGTTGCTGCCAAGAAAATCTTACTTAGTGAGGAAAAGAAGCAAGCCAGGTTAATTTTTGCACTGAATTATTTACTACAAGATTTTTTTGGTATATCGCCCGCCACGAACACGTTGATTTTCCATGAATGTGTGAAGTTGTATATCGGCGAGGGGACATGGAGCTCTGGAAGATTTACGGGTGAGGTTTATATTGTTGAAGCAACCATTCTTCATCCAGAAGGTTTTGTGTATCAACAAGATAACTGTACTATCCATACCGCACGCATTTCTAAACAGTGGTTCCAGCAAAACAACATCGAGGTTTTGCCATGGTCGGCAAAAACTTCTGACGTCAACCCCATGGAAAATGTTAAAAACTTAATAGAGCTCATGGTCAAAGGTAAGGTGACCAACTCCTAAAGGGGCAAAATCGGGACACTCCGGCCATTCAATGTATTGGATATCATGTATTTTTTCTTATATGCACATATTAAGATGTATTTTCCTAAATACTTATTAAAGAAAAATAATTTAAGTAAGGTTTTAATTCAAATTTATAGATGGCAGCATCCGCTTTTTTAATTGCAGTAATTTTAAAGTTACAAAATACAGTGGATTTCTTCCCCGGGACAAATGGTTAAAAATCGGGACGGTTGGTCACCTTATCAGAGGGTACGACGAAGTCATTGTGTCAAATTTATTTCAAAATTTAGCAGATTCGATGCCACGAAGACTGGCAAACATTATCGAGGCTGACGGGGCAATGACACGCTACTGAAGAAACGTTTTCTCGTTTTTTTTTTTAATTAACGTAGTGTTTTAATAATTTCTTTTTGATTTTGAACATTTTTGATTGTCTGTATATGTTTATCGTCTCCTGATTATGCTAACGTTGTTAGCGAAACGCGCGTCGAGTGCAAAAAAGTGTAGTTTTGGTTTGTGGAAAACAATCATAACTTTGTTTTAGTGCAACCAAAGGTTTCAAATTCCCAACATAGTAAAGACTTAGATTATTCATTATGCAGAGGTGCGCTGACTATGATTAAGTTATTGCTTTCCTTTTGCCAAACAGTTCCTTCTTCTCGATACTTTTTTCTTATTCGCACAATTGTGGTCTTGTTTTGTCCATAATGAGCTTTAAGAATAATGTTTTATAATAAAATGTTGAATAATTTAAAAAAATTGTCTTATTCATTAGTATATTAGTTTTTTAGTAAAGTGTGGCCAGTCTCCTCATTGTCTTTACAATGTCAAAAGATCTAACCTGTAATTCGAAAACGTCAAAGTCAGTTACAATAAGCAACGCAATTGGCAAAACTTAAATTCAACAGACCTGCAGCTAACTTCTGTACATCTGCCGATTCTGCAATTTGACAGATGGTTATCTTTTACATGAATCCTGTGTCAGATTTTTTCAACATCATTTCATCACCTAATTCCTAGCACCGTACTGATGAGCACCAAAAGTGCGAAATCCGGATCCACGGTTACCATTATCTTTTTTGAGGGAAAGCTCGCTATTAATTGATTTTGTTATTTATTCACCCTCACTAAATCCCTTTTTAAAAAATATTATATTTGACGTATTCCATACAATTATAAAATTCTCAAAGGAAGGAAAAAGCTTTATTTATTTATACCTCACCCGGTTTTGCCTTGAGTGTATTTCTAAAACGAATTGACTTAAACATTTTCAATTAAAACCCAGAGGAAAATATTTTTAACAGAAATGCACAAGCATACTTACAGGTAAAAACTTCTATCAGAGTCCTTAGTGGATTTTAAAAGCGATTTAAAATTATTAAAATAAAAAATTTGGTAAAATGGCAAGAGTGCGACTACTAATTCTACCGTGAAATTTAAGAACCTAGTAAGTCGACTTACTAAATTAAATTTTTTTTTTTAAACTGTAAAAGTCCGCAAATTTACAAAAGGTTTAAAAAAATATTTAATAATTTCCATGTTTAGGAAAAATATTTTTAAATTTTTGAATTCTTGCAGTTCTCTAAAAATTACAAAAAATGTTGAGTTTAGTAAGTCGACTTACTAGGTTCTTGAATTGCACGACAGAATTATTGTCAGTTTCGCCCCACGTTCCCCTATATACATCTCTTACTAGTAAGTATATTATATGTTAAGTATATAGATGTGGGTAAAAATGGGCAGATTTATTTCAACGTTGATCTAGTTTGGGTTCAAAACTTTCAAATTGGTTGCAACGCTGTTTTACCACTGTTAAGTCAGCCGCCTATTATAACATGAGATCTAATTTTTCTCGACAACTCAATCTTTGACTTAGTTTGGATTAAGATATAACAACTATCACTTTTGCGCTTTCTTTAGACAGTCATTTAAAATAATAATAATTTACTTAATTACTTTGTTTATATGGGTCTCTTAAAACGCTTTTATATACGACGGTTTAAAAAGTTTTTCTTACTTAAACACCAATAAAATCGCTTGACATTTAATGTATGTATTTTCCTTAAAAATAAGATCTCGATCTCTGAGTCTATATTAAAAACCTTAATAGATTAATATATTTAGTTAAAACTGTAACATTCTAGTTTTTTAAATGGTATTTTTTTAGTTTCTTTATAAGTACCTATATAATTTGCGTTCCAATGTTTTTATTATTTTTTATTGAAGAGAAGAAGAAAATCAAACTGTCAATATTAGATACAATCGGGAATATTCGAAATAAAAACCTAATATAAAAAAACTGTAAAAGATTTAAAAAAAGCAATTATTTCTTTGGAAACTAGACTTAATATACTATATTAGGATATTTTTTAAATTTATTTTAGAGTTTTAAATGATATCTTATGATTTTCTAAAATTAAAATTAGGCTTAGTGTCGATAATAGGTGCGTTTGGCATGAGCCTATTAAAATCATGCCTATGATCACCGATTTGAACACAAAAAGGATTAATTCTTACTAAAATAATCCCGCTGAATTTTAGAATGCCATGGCGAATAAATTATTTGTGAATTTTGAGTTTAAAAAAATCAATACTTTTTTGAGGATATCAAATTGGAAAGGGACAGTTGTCTTTTCTTGTCATGGGGAAAACTGCTGGTGAGATGACATATATTTACGAGTGGGGACTTAAACTACACTAAATAGAGGACAGTAAATACAAACATTTCATTTATTTTGACTCCTGTCAAATCCTCTCAAAATAATATAAAAATAAATTGATGAATTTTGAGTTCTTAGAAAAGCGGGGATTGACAAATGTCAAAATAAATGACATTTTTCAATTCAACGATTTCGATTTAGTTCAAGTCCCCACTCGTAAATATATGTCATCTCACCAGTAGTTTTCGCCATACCAGTAAATGACAGTTTAAACAACCGTCACTTTTTTACGGTTTCCAATTCGATATTCGTCACAAAGTAAAAACACAGTATTGGTTTTAAAAAAAAGTCAAAATTCACAAATTATTTATTTGGCATTTTGACAGAATTTGACAGATATCAAAATAAATGTAATTTTTACGTAATTATTTTAGTAAAAACAAGTGTTTTTTTATATCGGGCATCATAAGCATGATATTAATAGGCTCATTCTCAACTTTGACTGCTATTTTTGGCTCACCCTGTACATATTGGCACCTGAACCTATAACATACTTAAACGGCGTTGAAATCCCGCTGAGATCCAGTTTCTATTTAAATTGTGCCTGATTCTTTAATTTTTATGTGAAATTTAATTAATTAAGAGGACGGTTTATTAATAGTTACTAAGTCATTTTCAATATTTTATATGCATTTAGGAAAACAAATCTATTAACCGTTTAAAAAATTATTAAGAAGGTATATTTTTAAATAAAAATTAACAAAATAAAATAAATTATTCATACAAATGTTTAATAAGCAAAATATTAGTTATTCGAATAACCTCTCTATAATTTAAAAAACCCAAAATATTATTAAATAAAGATAAAAAGCAAATAAGTTACTTACAAGAAAAAACAATTCCTGGTCTACAGCTTACTACAGCAATAATGGCACTGCACACAAAAAACTGAAAAACAAAAAAAAAACATTTAAGTGTTATAGAACTTTTAAAAAGGACCTCAAAATTGTTGACAAAATTGTTAATTATGTCTTTATAAATAAAATATTAATGAAGCAGTTTATCGAAAATAGAAATTTATAAAACTTTCAATCTGAAAACTGCTACAAAATCTGTAAAAAAACAACACAAATTTATTTTTTGGGTAAAAATGCATTTTTTGCACTAGAGCTGCGATTAACTTTGCGAATCTTAGTAAATGAAAAATTAACCTACCCTCAACATTTTCGGAAAAAAAGCCAATTGCGCACTAATAATAAATAAAAAAAGTTTGACGCTTACAGTTTTTTGCTATTAAATAATACTAATCTACTAACACTTACTTCCTGTTTTAATCAATCTTTTATAGTTGGAAGTAATTGGTGAAAGAGAAGGGTCGCTTAGATTGAGAAGAACTAAAGCAAGAAAGCCTTTCTCTGGGTAGCAATATACAAGGCGTATATTAAAAGTGATTACCTCGGGTACTGTCACAATTAAAAACGCTAACCGCTTCTCGAAACACAAGTCAAAACAGCAAGCAATTGTATGGTGCTCTGTCATTCGTTTTGGGCAGCGCTTAGCATTTTTAATTGCGAGAATACAAGTCCTGCCTGCACCGAAATTTAACTGTGACTTAAGAGTGATTTTAAATCCTAAAAACAGTTCTTCTCCTTCAAGTGCCATACGACGTCAATTTTGCCTTCTATTTTCAATTTTAAAATTTTATATTTGTTACTTCTTAAAACATTCAAGTTTTGGTTTTTTGATGGCAAATAAAACTTCAAGATCTTTATTTATTTTAAGCAGAACATCCATATTAGTTACTCGGTTCACCAAGATATCCTTAGTATTCTACAATAATACCACATCTCGAATGCCTTTTTGCACATGGCCTCAGTCATTGTCCATGCTTCCATGCCATAATATAAGATGCTAAAAACATAACACCAAAGCACACGAATTCGGAGAGTGGTATTAAGATCGTGACTACACAACACTGATTTCATTTTGATAAAAGATGACCTGCCCTCTTCAATTATTGAACGAACTTCTTGCTTGTTGTCCCTGTTCTCATTGAGGAGACAACCCAAGTATTCAGTTCTAACATTCCTCGGATATGACTATCCATTTTGTTTTTCCAACATTTAAGTTAAGCCCGAATTGCGAACTTTTGGCAGCAATGTGATTCAACAACTCTTGTAGGTCTTCCAGTGTCGTCGGCATATCGTATGTTGTTGATTTTTATGCCGTTTATGCTCAGACCCTCTTCGCAGTTATGACGTGCATTCTCTATTATTTTCTTACTATAGATATTAAACAACAGCGGAGACAATATACAACATTGGCGTACTCCTCTTCTTATTTGGACCTCTTCGGACAGTTGGCCATCAACCTTTATTTGAGCAGTCTGATTCCGGTATAGATTAGCGATTATCTTTAGATCTCGGTTATCTAGACCAACTTCTTTTAGCGATTCTATGATCTTTTCGTGTTGGACTCGATCAAATGCTTTCTCATAATCTATGAAACAGGCATATACTGGCACCGACACATCCCTAGATCACTGAACTAAGACTTGAATGCCAAACAAGACCTCTCTTGTCCCGAACCCACCACGAAATCCAAACTGCGTGTTAGATTCGCATTTCCCATAAATTCTTTTATGGATAATCTTTAGAAATATTTTTTACACATGGCTCATTAGGCTGATTAGGCGGTAACCACTACAGATCTTTGCTCAATGTTTTTTAGGCAGCGTAACAAAGGTTGATTTTAGCCAGAGCAGGGATTTTACCGCTACGATAAATAAAGTTAAAAAGTTTGACCAGCGTATTTAGCGAATCTTCGTTTTTTATTAGCTTTAAAACCTCAGTATATACTTCGTCTTGCCCTACCGCTTTTCTGTTTTTAGCTTGCGCGTTTTACTTCCTCTAGTGTTATATCTATGCCTTGGTTTGAGAATTCTTCTGGCTGTTCGGATCGGTGAAGAGATGTTCTATGGTATCCGATATGATTTTGCGCCCTCATTGTCCACAAGGATTCCAGCTTGTCTTTTATCAAATAAAACGGTTAGTTTAATTAAACAGATAAACCGCACATCAAAAATTATCAAAATTTTGCACGGCGGAGACTTCTGGTATTCGCCACAGACCATTCGCGTGGTTTCCGAATTTGATGTAACTTTGACATTTTATAGTACTAATCATGGCTTAAGAGATATGCAACTTTTATCGAGATTGTATGTCCAGTTCTTGAGATATTGGGGGACAAAGTTCGGAAAAACGCGTTGCAGTGATAAATTTGCTGACAAAAAAAAAACTACTTCAGAGCTGAAATAGTGACAGGTATAAATGAATTTGTGTTGTTAAAGGATGATTCATTTTAACCAAATAACCACTATGCATTCTTCTATCTGCATCTATTTTAGATATTTGAAATAAGATCACTTCATTTTTTGCCTTTTTCAGGGTACAATTTTTTGAAGTTTGACTGTTTTTCATCGCTTCAATAACTCGACATGGTTGAGATCTTTGAGCAATTTTGTCCAACTTTCCAAACCTATTCTAAATTTACTATTTGCCAATGTTAACACGATCTTCGTATTAATTTTTACTCAAATGATACTATGACAGATACGTACTGTGTATATGAGTTTGACCAACTTTCTATGTCTGGTTTTTGAACTATGACTTTTTTAAGTTAAAAGAAAAGTATTTTTTTGGATAGCAACTTGACATAGCCAACTCTGTTTTTTACTATTTTGCGATCTTTGGGAACGGCCAATAAGAGGTGATTTTATGTGAAGATTCTATGTAATTTTTTGAGTCATCCTCGTATATTTATCATAGTAATATCAATAATCAAGTATGTATAAAAATAAAAAACTAACAATGTTGTTTCCTATTAAAAAAAACTGACAAAAATCAGATTAGTTATTACAACGTACTATTATGCAACAAGTGTTAATTTAAATCGACTTCGTGAAAACCTAATCTTAAAATAAAAACTTAAATATAAACAAAACATAACAAAAATTGCGCAAGTATTTAAAAAAAATGGTTTGTGGAACAATAAGCAGAGTAAGTGACTAAAGGGTTTGGAAGGGTTGGAATTGACTGGGCGTTTGATATGTTATAGATCTGTTCTCCCTGATCAACGTTTGGACCTCTTTTTGATCCGATCCACGGTTTCAGAGATATTGGTGTTGAAAGTTGGAGGTTTCAGATTTTAGGGATTTTTCACCAAAATCAGTTTTTTGCCTATTTTGTTGTATTTGAGTAGCTAACTTGCTACTTCCAGTACACCAGTTTTTAGGTAGAGAACCAGGCTATTGAATGCAGTTGAAAAAATTGACATATTTCATTCACGTCACTCTCAGTGGCGGCACAAACTTGAATAACGTAAAAAACTTTTGTTTAAAGTGCAATTTTTCGTAAAATCGCTGATTAAAAAAGAACAAACGGTGAAATATTTTTTAGTTTTTGATATGTTATAGAAAAATCTTCAGAGACAAAAAAAGTGAACTATAAGCTCTCCATTCTTTTTTTTTGTATAGATATGAAAAAATTAAATATGGTTTTTTATTTCATTTTTTCTCATTTTACTTTTAGGGAATACTGTACAAAAAATATATTAAAATTTCTTATCTATTCGTTTCTTCTTTCTTTTCCATTTCCTATACATACGTATTATACACCTAGATATGCATATCTTACAAAACACGTCTGCATATAAATAAATAACTTGGATATCGCTAATATACCGCAATTTAATCCCCCCCCCTCCCACCCACAATTTTACCTTCCAACAACAGGTACGGGATGAAACTGTGGCCGCGTGACTCAAAACGATTTGAATTGCAGAGAGGTATAAAATTTATATATTTCATACAGGGTGATCACACCTTATTTTCTTAATGTTTTCCTGACAAAAAATATTAAAAAGCCTTAAATAAACAATTCCGCAAAATTTCGTTGAAATCCGTTCTCCCATTTTATTAAAATTGCTTGGGAACGATTAGGCACAAATTGGAAGAGCAGTGTTTTTAGATTGTGAATATTGCTATAGTTTCTCCCCAGATTTTAAGTAAAAAAAAAGTACAACTGACAACGCCTTGTTCTTTAATTTTTTAATCTCTTGCCAAAGTGCACAGGGAAAACTAAACATCAGAATTAGCTAAAATTTTGCAGGGGTGATCATTTTTAAATGCTTAACAAAAATATCTGAAGGATTTTTTAAAATTCTCAATTATTTTTTTTTCAAAATAAAAGCTCTGGTGCTGTTATCTATCCCAAAAGCCTCAAAATAATTGCGGTTTAGAACCAACCCGATTTACAAAAAAAATAGAGAAATACTCACAATTTCCTCTGGATTACATTTTTCCCTTTTATATTTCCTTGCTTTAGCGAAAATAAAAACTAAGTTTCCTCAATCAATCACACTTCACTGAATTTGGGAGACACAAGCATTTCAAGTGTTGGCCGATAGATCGCAGAATTTATACGATTCCATGGTAACTGCAGGTGTTTTGTCAACAAACTTTAAATCGGGCTGCAGTGGTACAGAAGGGTATTTTTACGTTTTCTAACAGAAAACTATTCGAGGTTATGTTTATCTTTCAAAAATGTGTTTTTATAAACATTGTTCTAAAACAAATATGAACCCACTCTGCGTGTGCCCCGAGTCTATCAAAGAACTAAGAGAACTTTACTGGCTCGCTGGGATTACTAGGAATTCGCATAGAAACATTCGGCGCCCATAACCCCACATAATTTTGTTTTTATTTTGATTCAACCATCTTTTTTAAATTTAAATTATTGCGGCATAATTATGTGCAAGTGTACTAGTGAAATCTTGGAGTGCAAAGGATAAATTTTAGAACCTCAGTTTCAGAAACACACGGATACTTGAGTACTAATAAAACAGGTCAGTAAAGCTCCATTTAGAGGTTGGAAAGACTCTTGCTAGTCGTTGACGGTTCTGTTTAAAATAGAATACGATTATTTCGTCTAGCGCCAGTAGCCGATTTTTAAATATGCATGCTTTTAAGTTAACCTGTTGTCGGTATCAGCTAGCGGAAGTGTTTCCAATTCAATTGTAAATGCACCTGTAAATGCAACCTTAAACATTACACCCAATTACTCTAATACGTAATTGGGTAGCGTTTTTTTAGCAGATAATTCTGCAATAAACGATTTTCTTTTATTTTAGTATTTTACTTGGTTTTTTAGCGGGGCAGAACGCGAAAAGTCAAAATAAGTAACCTAACCCCAAATTTTTGACCCGGTGCTAAAAAATCTCTGGTGGCCCACTGTGGATAAACATAAATAAAGTCTCCGCGTTGCCATGGAAAACAAATTCAATTACGTAAAATTTTGCAAAAAAAATCATACAGTACAGTGTTGCTAAAAACAATTCACCAGATTGTAACTACGACCTTAAAAGAAACTTTTTTTCCAGCTTTTAAACGTTTTAGTCAATGTTGCCATTTATAGAAAAAGGCAACGCCTACTCAACTAAAAAGCAAGTTAACTCTTTTTCGATTTTTTATCCTTTATCCTACTATTGACAACAAACTGACAGTCGGTTTGAGTCAGTGCCGCAATTTTTATGGGTTCGATATTAGAAATAATTTTTAGCATTTTTAATACAACCTAAAGTAATTGTTCCCTATTTCAAAAATCCACATACACAAGAAAATTATGTTTTCATAGGGGAAGCACTGATGATTCCCTTGCTTTCATAGACTGCACGCTGCTAGTCTTTTTAATAATAGAAAAATGTCCGAAGTGACCCCACACTGTCTGTTCTTTTATTTGTTAAAGGGTTGATCACCCCGTATATCACTCTGTCATAACATAGGCCTTCACCGTGTGGCGAATTTGAAAAATCTAGGCCGCAAAATTCAAGAAGACACGCAAACGTTCAAAAACCTACTATATTCGTAATTTCCCAACGCTATTTTTGTATCGAGGGAAAATGTTGCATTAGACGCTCGGTGCAACCGTCCACTTCCCTGACAAAGTCTCATCCCCCTGTCAGCCCGAGTATTGTCGGATTCATAGGTTAAGGAGCTACAATAGATACGACAGTTACGTGTTAAACGGTTCGGAACTATTTGGAGTTTGGCGAGTCTGCGCAGATATGCACGCGACCAATAACCATACTTTTATATTTATTTTTCTTTTTTAATTTGTAATACGGCCTCTAGATGACTCACGGTTAAATTCGCGATAACCGTGCTATCGATTTTTTGTTAGTTTGTAATATGACCATTAGATGGTGCTCGCTTAAATTTTCGCTTTTTTTTTAAGGACCCTGCACAAATTACATTGAAAATGGCTGTCGGCTAAATGTCATAATTTTTTTATATTTTGTTGTACTCGATCAACAAAGCACAAAAATAAAAACAAAACGAGATAGGGAGCAGGATTACTTTCTGAGGTATATAGCTTTAAAGTTGACGTGTTTTTAGGCTATATTTTTGGACAGTTTTTTTTTCACAACTTTGTTGATTACCGCCGGTTGGCTGGTGGTACCAAAGGACTCATATAAGAACATTTTTACTTGGATGGAAAGGGTGTTTCATTCAGGACAAATACAGAAACGAATTATTTTATTTTGGCGGTAATCAACAAAGTCGTGAAAAAAAAATTAGAACATGTCCAAAGATATAGCCTTAAAACACGTCAACTTTAAAGCTCCATATCTCAGAAAGTAATCCTGCTCCGTATCTCGGTTTTTTATTTTTGTGCTTTGTTTATTGAGTACTACAACATATAAAAAAATTATGACACTTAACCAATAGGCATTTCCAATGTAATTTGTGTAGGGTTCTTTCTTTGCAAGCAATTTGTGCTTAGTTTTTAAAAATATGCTTTTTTACTAGACACAAAACAAAATTGTTACTTATGTTAAGTTAAAATAAAAAAGCATATTTTTAAGAAATAAATACAAATTACCCATAATAATGCACTTGTAGTACAAAACCTCTGGTTGTTTTATTATAAAAGATTATGGCATATTTCGAAACATGTTAGTTTATATTTTTCACAATAAAGATAATATTACAATATGATCTTGTCTGTGCTTTTTTAAATATTAAATAATTTTCTTTAAAATGTTTATATCTTGTTTTTAGTACATAAAAAACAATAAATGCCACTCTTTTGTATTCCAAACTAAATTTGTGAAACAGAAAAAAATAATTGTAATCTCAAAAAAATTTTACTGTATATGTGGGGCAATTACATTGGAAATGGCTATTGGCTAAATGTCATAATTTTTTTATATGTTGTAGTACTCAACAAACAAAGCACAAAAATAAAAAACCGAGATACCGAGCAGCTTTCTGAGATATGGAGCTTTAAAGTTGACGAGTTTTAAGGCTATATCTTTGGACATGTTCTAATTCTTTTTTCACAACTTTGTTGATTACCGCCAAAATAAAATAATTCGTTTCTGTATTTGTCCTGAATGAAACACCCTTTCCATCCAAGTAAAAATGTTCTTATATGGGTCCTTTGGTACCACCAACCAACCGGCGGTAATCAACAAAGTTGTGAAAAAAAAACTTGTACCATGTCCAAAAATATAGCCTAAAAACACGTCAACTTTAGAGCTATATATCTCAGAAAGTAATCCTGCTCCCTATCTCGTTTTTTTTTTAATTTTTGTGCTTTGTTGATCGAGTACTACAAAATATAAAAAAATATGACATTTAGCCGACAGCCATTTTCAATGTAATTGTTCAGGGTCCTTAAAAAAAGCGAAAATTTAAGCGAGCACCATCTAGTGGTAATATTACAAACTAACGAAAAATCGATAGTACGGTTATCGCGAATTTAACCGTGAGTCATCTGGTGGTCGTATTACAAATTAAAAAAGAAAAATGAATATAAAAGTATGGTTATTGGTCGCGTGCATATCTGCGCAGACTCGCCAAACTCCAAATAGTTCCGAACCGTTTAACACGTAACTGTCGTATCTATTGTAGCTCCTTAACCTATGGTCAGAAGTGAGGCTCGAAATAATTGAGAAATTTCTCGCTTGTGACGTCAAAAGTAGGAAGTAAGAAGTTAGAAGTGGAATGGCGGATATAGGGGCCATCTAATATACAATAAAGAAAATGTACATGGATCCATAAGGTGTCAAACTAAATACTAGACCGGAGTAGGGGATTTTACAGAGCAGACGTATAATTTTTGACAAAGCCTACCCTTGTAGAAGCTTATTGCGAAGTTGCGGTCATTAAAAACAAAACTATGCGGCTCTCATATAAGCGAGAGTTTGCTGGGACACAGAAATTAAGGTCTTTCACTCAGCTTTTAGCTCTCAAAAGCGTATCGTAGGTCCAGAAATAATAAGTAAACCGCCGACTTGCCGACAGTCTGCCCCAATATTTTGACGTGCCGCACGTCTATCGATTTCGCAACGTTATTTTTCGGTTATCATGTCAAATGAATTTTGACATGGAACAGTGAAAACGGAAGAAAAAAAGTGACAAAGTGAGTTTAAAGTGAAGTGACACACAAAAATTATTCCATTTCCTAAAGTTTCTTCTAAGTAGTCACTAAAAAGATACGCTATTATAAAAAACCATTGTTTATATCCATGAGCCAGCCTTGATTTTTAATATAAAAGCTGTCAGTGGATGTGATATATTTATATATAGGTTCATTATTTAAAAACTATCATTACCAATTTTTTTGTCAGTGTTTGAAGTGAAGGAAGCAGTGGTTGAAAGCATATCATGTCAAAAATCGAACAAAATTGACATATGTTCATCAGTCATCAGTGACAAGTGCGCCATCAAAGTTGTCAAACAAAACTGAAAGAAATTGACAGTTTGCTGACAGTTATTTGTTGTCAAAATCCTGGTAAACAGCATCAGTGGGAAATTACAGGGCTTTGTGGGGCCTAAAATGCCCGCCATTTTTGTTCATTTTCATGCGCAGTTTTGTTCATTTTTCAGTTGCTAAATGCGATTGATGGAAGGTCATGTATGGATCTGAATTACAGTAAGTTTTATTTTTTTGTGCGTTTTAGTGGTATAGGATCAGATAAAATAAATAAATTTATTCTTCGCCGAAGTTTCGACACTTCATTGTGTCATCTTCAGGGCTCGAAAGTTATTGGTTATCTATGTCAAAACGTTTTAAAAATAAAAGCATAATTACAGAGAAAAACACGTATAACATAGGAAAAAGAAAAACGGGCTTTCGGTTGTTAAAACCAGTGGTGTAGCCAGAAATCGACTCTGAGGGGGGGGGTTTCATCCTTTAATAAAAATTAACTACCTATGTATGGAAAATTTTTAAAAATTAGATAAGTGCCTATTGGTTCAGCTCTTGAACTGAAGAGAGGGGAGAAGAGCGTTTTAATAGGTGTTGAGTTAGTGTATACAAAACAAAAATACTTGATTTTCAAAATTAACCCTTAAATGTACCGCAGGCAAAAAATTACACAAATGCTTTTTTTACAGGTTTCAAATGTTGCTGAACAAAAAGTTGCTTCAACGATTCTTTAAAAATGTTGATCTCCTAGGTTCTTGTAAAATATTTTTGAAAAAGTAGAGGGTTAGATGCCAAGAAGGAGTGGGTTGCGGTCGTATATACAGACCGCTTCAAGCTACTGCGAACATAGGGGGAATCAAGTCCAATTTACTCTCCGTGCCGTACGACCGAGGTGGATTCGAAGCACGCTGCAGTGTTATCTTTTGGAAATTCATTTTGTTTTTATTATTTTGTTTTATTTCTGCCTTGCTCGAGAAACAGATGGGTAAGTTCTTAATTGAAATAATACATTTTTAAAACTAAAAATGGATGTCTACGAAGTTGCCAAAAAAGTGCAGATGGTCAAATGGTCAAATCGTCATAACCCAACACACGTTCGATATTGGTCGAGGAAAAATTTGCATTTGTATTTTGACGTAAGAACCCAGTATCCCCAAAAACTAAATGTTTTGGGGGGGGGGGTATTGTAGGGGAACACGTAATTGGGCCATTTTTTATTAACGGCAATTGCAATTTGAATGGTCCTAGAGACTTGGATCTACTGCAGCAGCACATTATTCCAACTGCTAGGCAGTTGTTTGGTGTAAGATTTGGTGAAACATGGTTTCAACAAGATGGTTGTTCCGCTCACAATGTTGGCCTTGTTAGGGAATATCTATTTAATGGCCAGCTCGATCTCCCGATCTTGCTCCTAATGACTTCTATCTGTTTTTGAAGAAGCTTTTCAAATTATCACCCCTAACATGCTTGGAAACGTTGGAAGGGGTTTTTATAGTAGGCTCGGATATTGTCTAGGCGAGCAAGGAGGACTTTTCGAACATTTGCTTTAATTTTTTTTTGACTGGGAGAATCTTTTTGGTGTTTAGAATGTATTATTTTATTTTGAGAACTTGCTTTTATTTTGTTTCTCCTTATTATTTTCATTGTAACACGTCGTCACTGATAAATCTGAGCAGTTGACAATAAAACGCTCTTATTTATCAGTGACAAAAAAATAAGAAAATTACGTTATAAAAATTTGCGTATTTATTGACCACATTCCGGTTTCATTGACTACGCTCCACACAGCACCGTGGTTAGAGGCGTACTAAATACAAGGCGAACGGCGGCGAACGGCAGCGAATGGCGATCGGAAGCCTGAGTGTTGGTTGCTTCACTGATAGGCGTGCGGTGTCTCTGCATGTACGTACACTGGCAAATTAGACTTCTTTCGCCCTATGTTCGCAGTAGCTTGAAGCGGTCTGTATAGATTTGTTACCAAGTCATAAAGTCATAAATGCGCGCTAAGAATGCCGTTTATTACACGTTTTGAATGTTGGTAAACTAAAATTGTAACAATTAATGACTCCATAGTACCGCAGCCAAAATTTTTAAAATTTAAGACATCACACCAAACACACGTCACAAACCAGAGTTGTGGTTGGGTCCCAACCCCCCTGACTACGCCACTGTTAAAACCACACTGTTTATGTTTTGTGTGTGACACAAATGAAACTCCTATATTTAAACAGTAAACCTGATAACATATTCCTGAAGTCATATATAGGGTGGGCCAAAAAATCTCGCACAATTTTAAATTTGCTATAACTTTTGATTGAATAGCTCGCTTTCAATTTCTTTTAAATTTTTTGAAAGACAAGACATGAGACTTTTCCGATCCGGTTCAAAATTTGACATTTCGCAAAAATCCAGGATGGCGGATCGTTTTGAATATTGCGTAATTTTCACCCCCCCTACAAAAAAAATACGTGCGGCACTGGAGAAAATCTAAGTCATTGCGACAAAAGACTTATACAGACCGCTTCAAGCTACTGCGAACATAGGGGGAATCAAGTCCAATTTACTCTCCGTGCCGTACGACCGAGGTGGATTCGAAGCACGCTGCAGTGTGATCTTTTGGAAATTCATTTTGTTTTTATTATTTTGTTTTATTTCTGCCTTGCTCGAGAAACAGATGGGTAAGTTCTTAATTGAAATAATACATTTTTAAAACCAAAAATGGATGTCTACGAAGTTGCCGAAAAAGTGCAGATGGTCAAATGGTCAAATCGTCATAACCCAACACACGTTCGATATTGGTCGAGGGAAAATTTGCATTTGTATTTTGACGTAAGAACACAGTATCCCCAAAAACTAAATGTTTGGGGGGGGGGTATTATAGGGGAACACGTAATTGGGCCATTTTTTATTAACGGCAATTGCAATTTGAATGGTCCTAGATACTTGGATCTACTGCAGCAGCACATTATTCCAACTGCTAGGCAGTTGTTAGGTGTAAGATTTGGTGAAACATGGTTTCAACAAGATGGTTGTTCCGCTCACAATGTTGGCCTTGTTAGGGAATATCTTGATAATGTATTTCCTAATCGGGTTATAAGTACACGGGGAACTATTTTATGGCCAGCTCGATCTCCCGATCTTGCTCCTAATGACTTCTATCTGTTTTTGAAGAAGCTTTTCAAATTATCACCCCTAACATGCTTGGAAACGTTAGAAGGGGTTTTTATAGTAGGCTCGGATATTGTCTAGCCGAGCAAGGAGGACTTTTCGAACATTTGCTTTAATTTTTTTTTGACTGGGAGAATCTTTTTTGGTTTTTAGAATTTATTATTTTATTTTGAGAACTTGCTTTTATTTTGTTTCTCCTTATTATTTTCATTGTAACACGTCGTCACTGATAAATCTGAGCAGTTGACAATAAAACGCTCTTATTTATCAGTGACAAAAAATAAGAAAATTACGTTATAAAAATTTGCGTATTTATTGACCAAATTCTGGTTTCATTGACTACGCTCCACACAGCACCGTGGTTAGAGGCGTACTAAATACCAAAGGAAAGTCATGCAGGTGGTGATCGCAAGCCTGAGTATTGGTTGCTTCACTGATAGGCGTGCGGTGTCTCTGCATGTACGTACACTGGCAAATTAGACTTCTTCCGCCCTATGTTCGCAGTAGCTTGAAGCGGTCTGTATATGCTTTCTATACCAAGGCATTCTTAATTAAATCGGTTAAGAGATAAGAAAACTATAAGCTTCTGAAATAAGTGGTTTCTGACTCGACAAAATCGCAGTTTTGGCATTTGCTTTAAGTTTCGATTAGATTACTTGATTTTTTAAACATTTTTACACTTTTGGGTGAACAAAGCTTGCGGCTTTAACATTTTTCGAACATCCAAGATGGCGGACAGCTTTAACCCGCTTTAACCATTGGGTAATTTCGCTCCCCTAAAAAACTAACAAAACAAAATTAAGGCAGTTCTACCTCTCATTTTTGCTAGGTTTATGGAGGTAGCACTTGCTTAAATCAGTTAAAAAGTAAACATGTCATCATTTCCAGCGTTTTCAATAAAAATTGCGACATGTAATAAAATTAAAAAAACTGCTGTGATTTCAAACTACTGATTTTTTAGCTAAAGTGGCATGTATTGGTTATTTGGCCAAGCTTATGCTGAGTTTACTTTGTTATTAATCATCAAAGACTTATATTTTTTACATTTTTTTTGCACACTTATATTTTTAAATAAAAATAACCATTACTACTCAGATTTTCTAAGCTGATTCCCATGTGTTCTTAAGACAGTATGCAAATCGTTACGCCATTTATTAAAAGCATTGGTAACGTTTCTTTGGGGCAAACTGTTCATTAATGTAGCCGTAGCTTCTTCTGTACAATTCTTTTTCTAAATCTTCTCAATTATTGCTATGTTTTCATGGGTATTGAGTTCTTTTTCAAAACTCATTGTATCTTTTTCTTTTTTATAGCGTGTTCTTGCTCTTGATAAATAACACGCTCTATAAAAGAAGAAGATACAATGAGTTTTGAAAACGAACTCAATACCCATGAAAACAGCAAATGGCTGTGTACCAGATTCATAGCGGGGCTGTTAGCAGGCCACTCACTAAATGTAATAAAACAGGCAAATTTTAAGCAAAGGGGCATTTAGTTTATGTCACCATACTTGATGATCAATTTTTAATTTCTTAACCGATTTAATTTAGTGATACCTTCATATATGAAGCAGGGAGGGAACTTTTGTTAGATTTTGTTCAGTATCGATAACAAACATAATTCTTTTTCGGGGAAGAAGGGGGGGGGGGGAATTACCCATTATTTAAAAATGTCCGTTATCATGGATTTTTGAAAATTGTTAAATTTTGAACCACAACATAAAAGCCTCTTGTCTTGTCTTGTACTTCTATCTAAAGGTACAGCAAACAACTCCACTCAATGTAAAAGCCCGTATTTTTTTTATTTCTTAACCGATTTAATTAAGTAATGCCTTGGTATAGAGAGAATATATAAGGATTTTGTTACAATGACTTAGATTTTCTCCAGTGCCGCACATATTTTTTTGCAGGGGAGGGGGGTGAAAATGTCAAATTTTGGACAGGATTGGCAAAGTCTGATATCTTGTCTTTCCAAAAAGTCAAAACATTTTAAAATCGACCGATTCGATCAAAAGTTATAGCAAATTCAAAAGTGTGCAAGATTTTTTGGCCCACCCTTTCTAAGTATGAGATACCTATAAATTTTCCGAAAAAAAAGTCGTAGCGATAATAACTCTCCCAATGAAGTTAGCCTGAAAAAATTGCAGAGCCAAAACCCAATCCTGATTTTTTAATTATTTTCTTTGTTTTTCAAAGGTATTATTGTTACACATTTTTGACACTTGGGCCGATATATAGTATCTCAGAAGAAATTCTAGTGCATGGAAAATCTAATTTAGTTTTTTTATTATCTTGTGAACAGGTCTTCGTTAAGGACACTGATTCATAATTAATTAATTTTGTAAACAAATACTTCGTAAGCTCACTGTTGACTGGTTTATGTTTAACGATCTAATAAGCAAAATTCGTTTAAAATAATAAAAAACAATCTTTTATTAGAAACCACAAAATTCAATATTAAATTAGGAAACTTAATTAAAAACTGAACAATAAAAAAATAATATCATTAACAAACAAAGAACAAACCTAAAACCAACGAGTGATCAGTAATAAAATAGTTATTTACCTAAGAAGTGCGGAAAGTGATACTTTACCGCACGCGACGGCAGATGACCGAACGAAGCAAAGCGAGTTCGGTCAAGCTGGCAAGGGCGGTAAAGACACTTTACGCTTGTGTTAGGTAAAAAGATTTTACCTATAAGCCTTAAAAATTCCCAAAAAAGAAGTGTAAATATCTGTATTTTAATTTTCTGAAATAAACGTAGTCACTTTGAAAGAAATTGGTCTAAATGCAGAAAAGCCTATTACGTGCACAGCTTTCTCTGCTGTGGAGAAGGGATTTTTCCCGAATTAATTGGGAATCCTCTTTTTCCCAAAGTTTTTCGTTTTTCGTCCTGACCCACGTTTTCTTTCTAAAGAATTTTCCTGGATCCATCTTTTTTTATATTTAGTTCTTCTTACTGTCCAACGGTCTTTAATTTATTTTCGTTATTTGCGTTTTGGTCAAAATAGTTTGAAAATATTGGGTTGCGGCGTTGTGACACCAAAAAGTATTTGTCTGCAGGTGACAGAAGACAGAATTAGCATGAAAAGACCAAGTCAATACACGAGATTTTTTTGCACAGGAGTGTACCTACCAAACGAAATAAAACTTAGTTTTAAACGAGAAAATAATTATTGATAATTTTTTAGGTTTGAAGAAAAATTAGGAGTTTTCAAAACAATCTACTTTGTAAGTAGGTAACTATTTTTTTATTTTACTTATGAAGTTATGTAGATTTCTATTGTTTTTTTTTGATGACATCTTACACGCAGGATGGCCATGAAGTTTAATTTTTAAAGTATATTTTTTTTTTTAATTTCCATAGATCTTCAGCACAAATTGTCCATCGGACAGTCATTTTTTGTCTATAACCTCCCGCATTGTCCATGGACCATTTATGGACAACCATTGGACAAAGGTTTTTCCTGATACAGGGGATGACTTCCAATTTTGATCCATAAAGAACTGCTTTTTTTCAGCTCTGGATATTTTCGGCGGACGTTCATTTTGTGTCCAGCAAAAGTGATGTAATTTATATGCATTGAGTCAACATTGAATATTTTTCAAAAAATCTATGTCAATTGGGATTGGCCTAGTTGGCACATTAATAAATATAGTCCTTTATCCGAACTATTTTGGATATTCAATGGATCATGTTTTTTCTTATTCATTACCAACAATAACATTTCTCTTATATCTAGCCGAATCATTTAAGTAAGTATTTTTCATTATTTTGGACTAATTGGTATTTTAGTATGTTAATACCCATCCTCTGCTAGAAACTCCATCCGCAAGGATCGACACTCAGACTTATGATGTTGGAGTGGTTCAAATATATAGGTACCTCTACATACTTAAATATTGAAAATATCGCCGCTTTTGACAAAACTGTCCACTGGATATCCATTGGAACAAATAAGTATATCTAGTGTACTAAGAAAATTAGACCAACGGATATACATTGTAATTATTAATTTTAATTAAAGTAACACTCGTGGCATATCGGACAAAGCGTTTTTGTTTCTCACTTCATTACGACCAGGCCTCCAATGTCTAATGGAGTGAGAAACAAAAACGCTTTGTCCGATATGCCACGAGTGTTACTTTTAGATTCACTTTGTTGTTTTTTAATTATTAATTTTTTCCAACAGAGAAACATAAAGACACTTTTTGGATAGCCAATGGATAACTTTTGGATAGAATTTCGTTCCACTGGATAACCAATGGATTTAGTATGGTGGTACAATAGTCAAAATATTAAAACTTTTGGACTTTTTTTGACAATTGTATTATCCGATGGATATGCCTTAGACAAAATTTCCTACAGATTTGGTTGTCCAATGGACTGCTGCATTGTCCAGAAAACTCTCTCCACTGGAAATTCTTGGGACAGAGTTGTGCTGTCTGGGAACCTCCAAATCAAGTTAGCCTGGAAAAAACGCAGAGCCAAAAACTCTTCTGGACGCTTTTTATTGAACGACCGTGAGGTGAGGTGAGCCTTTTTCACCACCTTTTTCCACGGGGAATTTCGCTCACCTCACCTCACGGTCAGTCAAGAATAAGCGTCTTGGACGCCGGTAGACTGCGTCACGGATGCCCAGTAGATTTTTCACCTTTGACCTTGCCCAGGGCCAACCCTAGTTTTTCAGTTATTTTCTTTGTTTTTAACAGGTATTATTTACTACGTTTATAAACGCCTAAAACCGGTTTTAAATAAGGACGGTTCGCTTTCTCCGAGGGTTTATTTATTAAATGTCAGTTAAAAAAACAACTAAGCGAACAACAGATTTTTCGGTAAAACCAACATTGAGTATTTTGTTAGGTTGGAAGCAATGCGATAAAGCGTTCCCTAATCGCTTTAAAATAAAATCGATTTAGTACTTAAAACGGTTTTAGTGGTAGAACAAAATTTTCAGCCGTCCTTACATAAAAGAGCTTTAAGAGGCCCGTATAAACCAAGTAATTGTTACTTATTTTGCGACACTTGGGCCGTTATAGTGTCTCATAGTTATATTGCTAATACAGTACCCTAAATTATTTTTGATTTTACTCAAGAACCGTTAAAGACAAACATATGACATATTCTGGGAATCAGAAAGAAAAGATCTATTAAAATTTAAAAAAAGGTGTTTCATTAAGAAAATAGAACCTCATGGCCACCATGCGTGTAGAGTGTGAATAAAGAAACAAACTGAAAACGTGACAGAAATCTACGTAATTTTATTAGTAATTCACTTTTCAATTTATCTTGTTGTGACAGATAACAAAAAAGTTTTTCCAACTTTATAAACGATCACCCTGTACAACAATTAAAAATAAACGGACTTTTTGAAAAGTTTTAAATAATTTCCCATCACAATATTTTTTCATAAGTAAGCAATAACGCGTTTTGGTCACGATGATATCCTTTTCTTACATACAGGGTGTGTTTATAAATGTAAAGGTCAAAACTTCTTTGGCTTTGCGATATCTGGTTATGAAAGTTCCAGGAGTGGGAAAAGAGTCAGTGAGAGAGAAAGAGAGAGAGAGAGAGAGAGAGAGATAATGCTGTGCAAAATTTACCTCCAGTGGGTAAAGAAGAACATTTTGTAACAATTTAATTTTTAGCAAAATACCTTAACTTTTAAAAAATATCTGGATCATTTGTCCAAAATTCTATGGTTTTAGGGCGTTCGGATATTTCCAGAGGACCCCACTTGCGATATCCCAAATGGCTTGTTATATCAAAAAAAGGTTTACACTTTTAAACAATTAAACTTTTCTTAAAAATCAAGCCTCGCAAGTGGGGGTAAGTTTTTTCCAATTTCCTCTGGAAATAGTCGAAACCCCCCAAAATCATCGAATTTTGGCCACCCTTCATACTATCGGTATCATAAAAGTGTTACGTAATAAACATAAGTATTTTTGAAATTGCATGGTTAACTATCGGATTATATTTTGTGACATACTTTCATAATGTCCTGTTTTAAAAAAAAATACAATAGTACATTATACACCTAGGGACTAAAGTGGTGGTATAGCCCTAGCAACAGGAGGGCTATAATTTGTCGAGGGTTTTAAAAAACACTTTAGTCCTGAACGTCATCGAAGGGGCAGATTGTTACCATATCAACAACCTCATTGTACTATGATGATCCAGATCATGATTGTCAACTGAAAATCTTGGTGTGTTATGAAAAGTAACTAAGTAAAACAAAGCCAGCTCAAGAGGCTGTAAGCCACTTATTACCAAGAAATTACACTTTTGTTACATTCATATTATTTGTAATAAAATTATTGAAAATAAATTTATTAATTTAGCTTTTATTGCACAGAAATTTACTTTAAATCCCTAGAGATTTAAAGTACATCTTTTTTTTCCAAAAAATAGGGATTGAAAGTACCCTTTAAATCTCTAAAGTGCATAAAAATAATACGATAACGGGTGACTTTGTTTGTAAAAATAGAGTTAAGTATTACAACAAAAAGTATTGTGTACCACTTTTATGATACCGAAAGTGTGGGGACTTTTAAATAGCAGAAAATAATTAGAGAGAGTCCTCTTATTTTTTTAATATCTTACAAGAACAAGTTTCGTCTTTAAAATTTTGACAACAACATTTTAAAATTATTTTTATAGTTAATCGTCAATCGCTTGAACAAGTTTCATCATTTTTGGTTTCTTAAACAACTTTTACACTCTGTTTCTCAAAAACAAAAGACTTGACTTTTCTTTTACCTTAATCTTCCATAAAAAAAAAGTTCGAACACTTACACCCTGTGTAAATTTTTTGTCAACACACAAATAATTTATTTTCTTTTTGAACATTTTTAGTTTCTCTTAGACAATAATTTCGAAAATATTGCCAAACTTTTCAAAACGGAGTGCCACGCGAAAGAAATATTTTTTGAGGGCGCTTCGACCAAGTCCATCGTTTTCCGAAGGTAGGTACAGTCACCTGAAAAATAATTTGTTATTAAGTTAGAGAAACACATTTTTTTCTCAGATTGCACCAATTTGGTAAAAATTTTGATTTGTGTGTCCCAAAAAAGTCAAATTTGTACTAAATTGAGGTAATTCAAAACAAAAAATATTCTTTTAGGACCAAAAAAACTGTTTGTGATCGAGAAATCTTTCTATATCAGTAAAAAAACACTGTTTTAGTACATTTTCTTCCCCTAAACGAAAGAATGTGGTATTGAAAAGGGTTAAAATTTTACGGGATGCATTGTTTTGTATAGGTATAAGTGTGCAAAAAACCCGTCGAATCAAAGTGATTTCTGTGACCGACCCTCGTCAAATAGAAAAAGTCATTCTGTAGAAGGTTCAGTTGAAGGTGACATTCAACAGTTCAAGGTTGAAGACGCTCAGGTGATTTATGTGTGCGACCATGAAAAATTTTCTCGGTCAAAAACAAGGTCAGTTCACTATTTTTCAACAATTAAAATTAAACATCCGACAAGCAAGTGAGTTTTTCTTAAATCTACCCCCATTTGCTTTGCCTCTAAAGTTTTTTTTTTACCTACTGAAACTAAAATAAACTAGTGCTTAATCTACATCTACGCACCAAATTTTAAAGTTACACCCGATTATATTGGTGATCATATCTTAAATTTTCTTGACATCATATATTTCTGATTTTTATAGAGATAAAACACATTCCGATATGTCAAACTTAAATCCTCAAAAGTCTCCAAGATTGGAAACAATGTTTGAGATAGACGAACAAAAAAACCCTCAGTTGGACCAACGAAGCCACGAACTGGTCAAACTCAAAAGTAAATTCAGTGATTTACACGGGGAGCATCAAAGATTACTTGGTAAGGCGTAAAGCTCAAAAATTGTTCTTTTCAAATACATATTTAAGAAATTATTTAAATTTTAGCCGTTACTTCGGAACTAACAAACACCCTTCAAATGAACATCATAGGTCAATCTCATAACATTTATTACGCCCTGGAACAATGTAAAAACATCTATCCAACACTTTTTGCCAATAACAACCCATCACCAACACGGAATATTCAGAATAAAGATCATATTGTACAAAATACTAGCCATAATCATTCTGAATCAGCACGTTACCACAGTCCGGAAGGGCAAAGTCTCAATACTGAACAAGGTTATCAAGCCTCTGAAAAACGTAGTCGTAAAGATGAAGGGAATAGTCATAAGATTGAACAAAGGAAACCTAATGCTGAAGGGGATAATAACCATAGCGCCAAAGGTCATAATAACGAAAAGGCAAAAACCAGTTTTGACGGGATTAATCATAATCTTGAAGGACGTCATCAAGCATCTGAAAGACGCAATCATAGCGCTGAAGGTCAAAGTCATTACATTGAAAAAAGGAAACAAAGCGTTGACCGGGAAAATCATAATCATCAAGCCTCCGAAAGACGTATTCATAGCGCTGAAGGTCCTAGTCATAATTCGGAATATGTTCAATCGCATAATCAACATTCGGAAAGGTATAATCATGGCGCAGAAAGACATTATAGACCTGAAGGGAGGTGTCATCGTGATGAAACTCGTACTGTTATTACTAAAGGACATAATCACAACCGGTTATCTGAAGGTAGACCTAATCATGCCGAAGGGCGTAGTCATACCGTTGAAGGACGGTATCATAATTCTGAAAGGCGACACCGCAGTGCTGAAGAACGTAGTCACGCGGAAGGGTATAGCCATAAGAACAGTCCTAGATGTTTTGAAGAGGAATGTCAAACCCAAAAAAGTTTGATCAAAAAGGCGCCAAAATTCGAGGTTAGTACACGACACCGTGCGCCTTTCTGAAAATCATACCATTTTTGCCTTCTAATAATAAAATATTTTTGTATTTTACTTGTATTGTACTTTTTTAAATTATTCTTTTGCAGGAAGAAAAAAACGCCATAGTGGACCATATTATGTCCCATTCGCCGAGGTCCAACAGTCCCAGGAGTCCAAGAACCCAATGTACTAACCAAACGAACTCACCCCGACCATCGGAAAAATCGATCTTGAAAAAGGATCGACCTCTTGAAGCAGTTCATTTTATCCACGATTTTAATCAGAACGACACCCTCTATCCGAATACCTATAATGCTCAGTTTTGTGAGGTAAACCCTGTATCTCAGAAAACGTTGCCCAGATGACTTTTGGTCAATATCTAGATCTAGATCTATACAGAATTTATTTCAATTTTATCAAAATACCATCAACGACAATTATTCATTGCTTTGGAACAGGATCATGTGGCCTATAAGTTAATATTAGGAACTTAATAGAGATCCTGATCGACTTTATTTGTATAAGTTTTAAAATCAGATAGAGCCAGTCCTTAATTTCGCAAAATATAATTAAAAAACGCAAGAATAAAGTCAACTAAAGATTGCTAAGTGTTGATTTTCGAAGTCCCTAATGTGTATTTTTTATTGTATAGGTGGAGCCCCTAAACTTGGATGATTCTATACCAGAAATTAAGCACCCCTTGACTCCAGATACAGTTAGACACGTGTTGGATTTGGTTTTTAACAAGTGAGTACTGGCGTTCGAGGAGGGTAGACTACTAAAAAGTTTGTATGTCAATGGTACGTGGGTACTTGCTAAACAGTTAGTCAAAAGTTTGCAATTATAATCCTTTGCACAAAAAAGCGAAACCCAGGCATTCGACCCTTTGGCCATTTACTTCTAATAATAATCATTCTGAATCAGCGCGTTATCACAGTTCGGAAGGGCAAAGTCTCCATACTGAAGAAGGTTATCAAGCCTCTGAAAAGCGTAGTCATAAACATGAAGGTAATAATCATAAGATTGAACAAAGGAATGCTGAAGGGGATAATAATCATAGCGCCAAAGGTCATAATAAGGAAAAGAGAAAAAATACCTGAAAGATATAATCATAGCGGTGGAAGTCATAGACATTATATTGAAAAAACGAAGCAAAGCGTTGAACGAGGATAAATCATCAAGCCTCTGAAAGACGTAATTATAGCTCTGAAGGTCCTAATCATAATACGGAATTTGTGAAAAGCATAATCATGGCGCAGAATAGGTCTTCAACGATTCTTTCTTTAGCTTTTACCATCCATTTTGTGTTTTCAACATTCAAGTTAAACATAAATTGCAAGTTTTGGATTGCCATTTGAATCAACAACTCTTGCAGACCTTCTAGCGTATCTGCAGTTCTACAGTCAGCATATACCGGGTTATGCGTTTGCCTCCACAACATAGAACCTTAATGTAATGGGGTTGACACTGTATTTAGTAAAAAATAATAAGTGCCAGCTAAAATGAAGACCATTGAAATGGGGAGTGATGAGAGTTTGGTTATGATTCAATATTTGTTATTGTCAGAAGTTTTAACTAAAAGTGAACTATTACACGACGAAAGAAAAATATGTTATAAATGTTAACGTATTATCAACAAAATAAGCACATGCAACAATTTCTGGAAACTCATTAATAGTATTTCCCAGATTTTCTATGGTGATTTCACCGCACTTTTCAGCTAAGACCGCCTAGTCTTGTACTGTTTTCTACTCATTTTCTACTTAAATTTGATCCCATAGATAGAAATCATTGGAAGCAAGATCGGGAAGCCTCACTGGCCAAAGGGGAAGCCTCACTGGCCAAAGAATCGTTTCGTTTCTGAAATATGTTCTTAAAATTCAGGCATTATGAACAGAGCAGCGATCCATTTGGAACTATGTGGTCCAAATCTTCGGTTTAAATTGGTTTCTTTCACTTTTGTCCGATAAAAGTATTGGTCTTGATTAAGAGAATTACTTTCTATCAATATCGGGCAAAAGTTAGAAAAATCGATTTAAGGCGAAGATTTGGACCAATGACAAGCATAGTAGCGAGAGAATTTGACTCCCTGGGAGCAGAATTTCTATCACTTCGAGAATAAGGGCACTGGTCGTAAATTTCCTGCAACGGCACCAATGGCAGGCACTGTCTTCCTGGAGCAGTAGGAAACACAATTATGTGTTCCCCCATTATTTCTACCTACTACTAGTATCGAAAATTTTGAACGTCTGATTTTCTGTGTTTGGTAAACATACTTTCGTCTGTGAAACAAATGTTATCTAACCAATTTGGATCTGCGTTCACACGTTTCATCACGTGTAAACAGAGATCAGGTCTTCATAAGGTATCTCCTGACCACAGTTCTTCATGTCTTTGATACTTATAAGATATAAGTCATAAATTCTTGCTAGTTCCGTGCTGTTTTGCTGTAGGTTTTTTTCCAAGAGCCATACAATTTTGCATATCCCTTTCCTCATTTTGTATCATGTTCGCCTGTATACAATTGTTCAGCATATTCCCGGTTTCATCAAACTTATCACAGTTGTGAGATGCATTTTCTATATAGAATAGCTGAGACAGTACAACATCTTCCCTTATTCGGACCTCTTCGGATAAGGGAAGGTGTTCACCAAGCAACTACACAATAATGTTGGAAAATACCAAAAACAGTACTTTTTTGAATCTCTTGTTTTGTAGGATTTTTGAAATCGAAGCAGCTAAACCAAACACATACGCAAGAGTGATTCAAAGTGCCCCTTTGAACAGAGATGAAGTAAAACAAGTTGTTGACGATGTCTTTGATGATATAATACTCAGAGGCCAGGTGGGGGCGTCAAATATTGGAAGTGGGGAGGGTAAGTGAGATACATAAAGTGTAAAAATGATTTTGTTATATTTATTAAAAGTTTATTTTTTTTTAGAAATTTCAAAGTTAAGTTGATTTTAAGGTCACCAGTGGCTTAGCCAAAAAATTCTATCATAGTTTAAGGGTTAGGTTGAAATGTCTATCCAAAAATATAAATAAGTTTCACTGTTTTTCTCAAAAGTCGTACCACCTCGAACTATAGTGATGGCACCATGGACTTAGTTGTCAAATTTTAGCATGGATTAAGGGGTCTGTCGATATGGTTATCTCTATAAATTCAATTTCTTGAATAAATGCAAGGAATCTTGACCACATTTTAGGGGAAATTCCAAAGAGCGCCATGCAAACTGGTAGAGGAGAGTGCGAAAAAATTTTTGAGGTAGATTACGAAAGAGTAAAAAAAGACTTGATTAGTGGAGATAACGATAGAAAAGTGCGGTTGTTACAAGCGTTAAGATGGGTAAGTTAGTTTTATTGTATGTGGATTTTCCCATTTAATATTGACTTTTTTAGAATCCATATTTCTTATAAGTGTTTTGTTTACGAGGCGTTTTACATGTTTTAAGGTGATTAAAATTGTTGTTTTTTTCTCGTAAAATAATACTTCCAACATATACTTTTCAAATAATTGCATATGCCTGCAGGTCAGTTTTTAAATTAATGCTTAAAACTTCCCGACACGAAAGTTGGCATGCAATCTTTTCTACCTTTTATCTCAGAAATCGTTGCTCTAAAATTGCATGAAACTCTGACTTTACCACGAATTTTATATGAAATAGTAGTAATATCTTAATTCTTAATAATATTATTTATTTCATTTTTTTGCATTTTTAAAGTTGTATTTATGTAAAGAAAATGTTTATTTTATGGATTTTCTTAGAGAATAACAAAAAATGACACAGCGGATAGAGATAGAGTGATGGAATCTTATACATTAAATGACATTTTGGACCTATATTCCGGAGTTTGTTTGCCAGAGAGGCTTTTAAACGATATAGCGGATATTAGAGTACAGGTAGGTACAATTTGGTAAGTTTAAAGTTTTTTTTTTGATTTCCCAAAAACTGTTAAACAAATTTCAGACCATTGAGTATTTAACATCTAAAAAAAAGTTTCACGTGTTTGAAAAAAAAAGATGAGGCTTCTTGTTAAAAACAGTTTTACTTAATGCCTTGAAAAGTTTAGTCTTATGGTTTGTTTAATAAATTTCTTCTTGGTTTTCGCAGTTAAAATAATTTTCGTGGTTTTTGCAAAACATAGACTACACTTTGGTAGGACACGTTTTTTGGTAAATTTAAAGACTGTAAAGAACTTTGATTGAAAGAAATTAATACCACTTTATCTTTTACACACTCTACTACAATTTTTGCTGTTTTTTGGATAAAAATTGCAAAATAAAAATCATATGCACGACACCACTCAAGATGACAGACATGACATAACAGAAATTTTCAGTAAACATTTGCCTTAAATTATGTCCATCTTTCTCTAAAATACTTTTTTAAAGCGTGCTGTCTCTCTTCAACAACCTTAAAAATTTTTGCTCGTTACTAAATTATCTCTCCATCTACCTCTCAAATTCTGCCCTCTCTCTCTAAATATTTTTCATTTCAACAGAGAAAAAATGTTTTTTTGCCAGTACTTTTTTTGAACGCCTAAAAAACAGTGAAAAATTTGAGCGTTTTATTCTAGAAATCAAAACTTTGGAAAGAAAGGTTTCAAATGTAAGCAATATCATGGCATAAAAATGTGAAAAACGTAGTAAAAAATTGCTTCATCAAAAACGTTACCTATGCTAAAATATTTTAAGCCTTAAATTACCAAAATACAAAAAAAATTGAAAAACTATTTAGATCCTTGATTAATAAACCACCAATAAAGAAATTTCACCTGTTTGAAAAAATGTGGCGCTTCTTGTTAAATACAATTTATTCTCTTAAAACTATGCAATACTCAAATTTTTAGGACATATCTTTTTGTTTAGTCTTATGGTTTTTTTCAATAAATTTCCTCTCTGCTGCTGTCGTTACAATTGTGTTATATTTTTTTTTTAATTAGAAAATATAGAAAACTAAAAAATTATTAAAACCATTGAGTATTCAACATCCAAAAAAGGAAAACAAAATTATGATTGTTTTCCACAAACCAAAACTACACTTTTTTGCACTCGACGCGCGTTTCGCTAACAACGTTAGCATCATCAGGAGACGATAAACAATGAACTAAATTAATCTACGCTCTATCTTATATACATTCCTTTAGTGGGCGGAGATAAGACTATTAAATTGTGATTAATCACGATTTTTAATCCTATCTCCCCTCAACCAAAGAATAAAGTGTACTAAACGGGATGGGTCCTCTATCTTTATTTAAACTATTTCTGGATTTAATGATTTCAATACTTTCATATGCATTCAAAAGTCTTTTGTTTGGTACACTTTTTAGAAGTTTTAGGTTATCTATGTGAATCTATGATTGTTTTCAAAAGCATGCTCGGCCACACTTGACTTTTCTGTTCTTCCGTATTTTAAGTGTGCTAAGTGTTCTTTAAAACGTGTTTGAATAGAGCGTCTCGTTTGGCCAACATATTTTTTGTCACAATCCATGCAAGTAATTTCGTAAATTCCACTTTTTTCTAGAACTGTAGTTTTATCCTTGGGATTTCCTAGTAAGCTTCTTATTGTGTTACCGGATTGATATACTAATTTAAGACCTGTGTTATTAAATACTTTGTGTAATCCTTTCATATAATTAGGATTATAAGGAATTGATACAAATTTTGAGTCGCAGGTATCTTTTTGTCTGAAAAAGGTAGAATTCCGAAAGGTCTTTTGAAAAGAATGTCTATTTATCAGCTTATTTATTAAGCCTTCATCGTAACCGTTTTTGCCAGCTATATTCCTAATCCTATTCTTTTCTGCTTTAAATCTTTCTTTGTTTAAGGGGAAATTTACTAATCTATATGTTAAAAAGTGCAAACTTGCAAGCTTATGTTGTAAGCATTGAAAAGAGTCATTTGGAATATACCTGTTGGTGGCCGTGCCTTTTCTGTATTTTTATTTCTTATAACTAAAGTGTCTAGAAATGGCAGTGTACCGTTGTTCTCTGTTTCATAAGTAAATTTAATAGTGGGAAATTTGTTATTTATTTTTTCCATAAAATTTTCAACACTAGTTACTTTAGTGTTGAATACTGCAAACACTTGGAGTTCCAAGAAGGTGAAATTTTTATCTCGTTTGATGTTAGTTCGTTGTTCCCTAGTGTGCCGATCCCCAATACCTTACAATACCTTACAATACCTGGAGGAACTACTAAGAAAAAACAATCTAGAAGACAAACAGACTTTAGAATACCTATCTTTAACAAAACTCTGCATGAATTAAAATTACTTTCAATATAAAAATAACTACTACCAGCAATTAGAAGGAACCACAATGGGTAATAGTTTATCACCTTTTATCGCAAACCTATTTATGAGCAAATTTGAATCAGATATAAGTAAAGAATTTGAGTATTTCCCCAGAGTATGGTTCAGGTATGTAGACGATGTGTTTGCAGTATTCAACACTAAAGTAACTAGTGTTGAAAATTTTATGGAAAAAATAAATAACAAATTTCCCACTATTAAATTTACTTATGAAACAGAGAACAACGGTACACTGCCATTTCTAGACACTTTAGTTATAAGAAATAAAAATAAATTGGACTTTGACCTATACAGAAAAGGCACGGCCACCAACAGGTATATTCCAAATGACTCTTTTCATTGCTTACAACATAAGCTTGCAAGTTTGCACTTTTTAACATATAGATTAGTAAATTTCCCCTTAAACAAAGAAAGATTTGAAGCAGAAAAGAATAGGATTAGGAATATAGCTGGCGAAAACGGTTACGACGAAGGCTTAATAAATAAGCTGATAAATAGACATTCTTTTCAAAAGACCTTTCGGAATTCTACCTTTTTCAGACAAATCTACCTGCGACTCAAAATTTGTATCAATTCCTTATAATCCTAATTATACGAAAGGATTACACAAAGTATTTATTAACACAGGTCTTAAATTAGTATATCAATCCGGTAACACAATAAGAAGCTTACTAGGAAATCCCAAGGATAAAACTACAGTTCTAGAAAAAAGTGGAATTTACGAAATTACTTGCATGGATTGTGACAAAAAATATGTTGGCCAAACGAGACGCTCTATTCAAACACGTTTTAAAGAACACTTAGCACACTTAAAATACGGAAGAACAGAAAAGTCAAGTGTGGCCGAGCATGCTTTTGAAAACAATCATAGATTCACATTAGATAACCTAAAACTTCTAAAAAGCGTACCAAACAAAAGACTTTTGAATGCATATGAAAGTATGGAAATCATTAAATCCAGAAATAGTTTAAAGAAAGATAGAGGACCCATCCCGTTTAGTACACTTTATTCTTTGGTTAAGGGGAGATAGGATTAAAAATCGTGATCAATCACAATTTATTAGTCTTATCTCCGCCCACTAAAGGATTGTATATAAGATAGAGCGTAGATTAATTTAGTTCATTGTTTATCGTCTCCTGATGATGCTAACGTTGTTAGCGAAACGCGCGTCGAGTGCAAAAAAGTGTAGTTTTGGTTTGTGGAAAACAATCATAATTTTGTTTTAGTGCAACCAAAGGTTCCAAATTCCCAACATCCAAAAAAGGAGTTTTGCCTGCGTGAACAAAAGGCGAGGCTTCTTGTTAAATAAAGTTTTACTCAATGCTTAAAAAAAATTGCAAGCTAAAAATAGTAATGGGTAATATTCTCTTGAAAATATGCATTATTCAAATTTTTACGACAAATCTTTTTGTTTAGTCTTGTGTTTTTTTTAATAAATTTCCTATTTGCTGGCACAGTTAGAATTTTTTTATCGTTTTTGCTAGAAAATATACAGACATTCGTTATGGCATATCACGCGATGGTCTATGATGAACTTCTCGCATTTTGTGTGCCTGTAACATTAATAAATATTAAAGAGGCTTTTCCGAATCAAGGGGAGTTTCCTTTTTTTAATGAGATTTTTAGGATTTTCCCCGAGGGGGAGGGGGGTTAAGTAAAAATATGCTCTTAACAAACCATTTCATTCTTAATTTTTGTGGAATATTCAATTTTTAGGATTCAGTGACTCCGGGAGGGGGGGCGGGGGTTAAAACTGTCATATAAATAAAACAGTTAGTTCTATTTTAAGGTTGGCAAGCCTTTACAAAAATACTATTTTGATATGTTTTTAGGAGTCTATATGTAGATTGATAAACACAGTAGCGTCTTTGCGTCAGGGCAGAGATTACTTAACTTCCGAAGATAGACTCCTCAAAAGGATCCTCTTAAAAAAGATCAAAGATTTGCGAAGCGTTTCGTCAGCTGTCATAAGGTAAGGAAAAATACTGTTATCTCAAAAACTAAACCGTATAATAAAACGTGATTTTCTCTGAGCTTGTAAACCATGTCTTTGGCAGGGGCGGATTCAAAAGAAGCGATTGCCCCCCCTTTTTTATAAAAACTTGTTTATATCACATGTTTATTTATTTAAATAAAAAGTAATTCAGATATTTTTTTAAAGAATTTAAAAGTAAAGAACTCTGCAAAGTTGTTTTGCTGGAATACCTTGGGTAACAGCAAAAATGTTTCCTAGACCAAAATACCAAAATCTTGCTTATTTTATGATACTAATTAACAATCTAATTATGACAATTACCTGTCTGCCCTTAATTTATGGAAAAATTATTTTACCAAATGCTTGGAATGCAACTAGGTTATACCAAATATTGTTGCTTTCTCTGCGAATGGGACAGTCGAGCACGATCGGGTCACTATAAAAAGAAAGTTTGACCAACAAGAAAGTATTTTGAACCAGGGAAAAAGATGTAACTAGGGCTTCATTAGTTTCCCCAGAAAACATTTTACTACCGCCACTTCATATAAAACTAGGACTTATGAAAAAAAATTGTGAAGGCTATGGACAACGAGGGTTATGCTTTTAGTTATTTAAACAAAAAGCGCCCTAGAATCAGTTACGCTAAAATGAAAGTGGGAATATTTGTGGGTCCCCAGATTAGGAAACTTTTTGGAGATGCGCAGTTCGATTCCATACTTCAAGGCAAGGAAATTTTTGGGAAATGCTAGAGTAGAAAACTTTAAAGAATTGGTTGCTTAACTTCTTTTGTGTTACCAAAACCTAGGATGTAATATCCCAAGTAGCATTTATCTGTCTTCCAACCTAATCTGTCATAAAGTGACGTCGTATTTCAGGGCCCTTATTTGGATACCTAGCAAAAAAGGAACGAAAGAAAAAGAAGGAAACTTAACCTACAATTTTTCATCTGGAACATCAAATTGCACAATTTGTTGGCTTGCTGCCAACCAAAAATCTGATGGACCTTAAGATCGCACTTATATTTCTTCCAGTCCACTTTATCTGGAGCATTAGAGGGGTCCACGTAGGTAGTAAACTATGTGGGGTCACACTGATATTGTTTAATGTCGCTTTTTTTGTTGGAGAACCAATAATTGTTATCCTTCTCCCACATCTGCGAGGCAGGTTCGAGCTCATTCAGTGCTTTAATTAATAAATACAATTTTAAAATAATCCATGTTTTTAAGGAAAAAACAAGGAAAAACGGAAATATTTTTTTAGGTTATGTTCAGCTGAACTGTCATTTTTCTTTTAATGGATGCGGATTCCGAACGTTTGCACATATTACGTAGTTTAACGTTGGCTAGTTAGATTTGGATAAAATTAGGGCTGCAAATCGGTGTCCTTGTCCAAATAGGTGATAAATTGGTAAAAGTAGCCCAAATTCGGCCATTTCGGAGTTGCAAGCTTGGGCAGCCATTATTGACAACAATTGTTTTCTTGTTTTTCTTGAAAAAAAAAAGAGACAATTAATAATTTATTACAACCGAAATAGTGCTTTAATAATATATTTTTTTAGATATTTTTTTATTTTTTTTATTTTGTGCTAATTTGAGAGGGGGGGGGAAGATATTTTTCGCTCCATCTTGGTCAACTTTGTCAGTAAAGTGGTCATCGCAGAAATATTTCGCTCTAGATTACTCAATAAAGTGTGCTTTTTAATAACATAACTTTTTCTACAAAAAAAGAAGTTAAAAAAAACCTCCAAATTAGTTACTTCAACCGAAAAGAAACCAAAAAACAAAAGATCAAAAGATCTTGGGTGGAAATAACGAAAATTCAAACTGGGATGAGCATCCCACAAGGAATATACAAAGGACCAAAGCGAAAAGAGAAATGATTAAACAATGTTTCGCTCTGGGTAACCAGCGCGAGCTCATCAGTGGTTTCACTGGTCACCCTTCCCATACATCATTGAACACCATCATACACTTTGATTCAAGGTTGCAAATTTTCAGAATTAAGTTTCCATAAATATGGACTACAAATTTTGTTATAAAGTCCAAATTCATGGGAGCTTTAGTTTCCGAGTTATTTGAAAAAACATTAAAATATATTTAAAAAAATCATAACTTTAGAAGCAAAGCAGCTATTTATATGCGGTTTTCAGATTTTGGTTTTCGAAAATATTACCCTGACATTTCACTGAGTTTTCCCTGACCGTCGATATTCCCTGATTTTTCCCCGTTTTTCAAAAAATGACCACCCTGTTTTATAGTATAGTTATATGTATTTACCTAATTTAATGTATTACACTATAGAATTTCTCTGTCAAAGATATTTCATAAAACATTTTAAAGTGTAATCCACCATATTTTATAAACTAAAAGAAATATTTTTAGTCCACCATACCAATATGGTATGAAGGACTATTTGTATTAGTCATTTTCAAGAAGAGAAAAAATTTGTCACTTATATTCAGACAACGGAACGAACTTCAAATTAGCGAAGAAAGAGCTAAAAGAATCAGTGCGAAACTTAAAAAACAAGACAATGTATTAGTAAGAAGAGAAATTGACTGGCATTTTATTCCACCAGGATTCCACACATGGGTTATTGCTGGGAGCGGCTCATTTTGTCAATAAAAAGAGCTCTTTACGCAGTCATAGAGGCAGAAAATGTTGCAAATTCAAGACCGTGTTTCTATTGACCAGAATGATATGGAATGCCTGATAACAAACCATTTTTTGCTTAGTGGTAACCGAAATACTCACCCATTATCGAAGACGAAACAGAATTTTGAAAAAAACATTGGAGAATCTCACAAATATAAGTGAATCTATTTTGGAGAAGATGGGTTCGGGAATATTTGCCGACTATTACATTGTGGCAAAAATGGCTAACAGAATCAAATCCATTAAAAGTCGATGATATTGTTTTACAAGTAGATGAAAACTTGCCAAGGAACACATGGCTACTTGGAATAGTAACTATCGTTTATCCTGGAACCGACGGAAGAATTCGTGTTGCAGATATCAAGATAAATAATTAGATTTACTAGAGACCAGTTGCAAAGCTGTGCAGATTGAAACTTACTGAAGAATAAAGAAGTTAATTTTTTGAGGGGGAATAAATAATGTATTGGTCATTTTCATTTTAAGCCTCTTTGTATATTTTACTTACCTTACCTTTTTTTGAAGTTGTTAGTGTTAGTTAGTAGTTAGATGAGAGTTGCCAATAAAATTGAGTAAAAGATGTCATAGTTCTGAATGCCTTTTTTAGTCTAATATAATTATAGAACTATTAAAGGTATTAGCCAGATAGCCAGACATCATGTTCACTATTAAAATCTTTAGATTTTGACTCTTCTTAATTTTATCAAAAATGAGTTACTAAGGTTCCAAAACACCTACAAAACAAAAAAGTTGTCTGTCGGTCTGTTGTCTGTCTGTATACACAATAACTCAAGAACTCCTTATTCGATTTAAACGAAATTTGGTACAAAAATCCTCTATCGGCTGGCCATGAACTGAGTAACTTCTGGGTAGGGTGGTGGGGATTGAAGGGGGGAAAAAAAAAGATAAAATATTTAAAAAAATTGTAACTTTGGAACAAAAGCAAGTAGCGATATACGGTTTTCAGATTTAAGTTTCTATGAATATGGACTACAAATTTTGTTATAAAGTCAAAATTCGTGGGAGCTTAAGTTTCCTAGTTATTTGAAAAAAACATTAAAATATATAAGAAAAATCATAACTTTAGAAGTAAAGTAGCTATCAATATGCGGTTTTCAAATTTTGGTTTTCGTAAATATTACCCAAAAATTTTAAAATAAGGTTCAAATCTCTCAGAGCTACAGTTTTCGAGATATTTTCATTTTCTTTCAACATAAAATAATTGACACCAATTTTTTTTAGTTATATCCAAAAAAATAGTTTTTGTTCAGGAAAAAAAAAATGAAATTTATTCCGTAGTATTCTTTAATATCTGGGGAAAAACTATAGCCTTAAGAGACGATGGAAAATTTTAAATTTAAAAATTATTTCGCCTTTTCTAGAAATATGCTGCTGGCAAGCATCCAAAAACTTTCGATAAGGAAGCAATGTCGCAACCAAATGGTGTACGAAGGTTTACTCGAAGTTTTGATCGACTATTTGGACGATTTTTATGAGAAACTCTCCAGATATTCCTTGGAATATTCGTCGGCATTGGTTATGAATCTGTGCTTAGTAAGTACCTATACAATACGAGTATAAGGGGTGAAATTTCAAGTAAAGGAAGCAATTTTTAAAAACTTACCCTATTCCCCAGCAAAAACATCTGTTTCATTAACATAGTATACAGGGTGTTCCAAATTCGATGCTCACCATGGGGATCTCCTAAACTGTAGGAGATACGAAAAGTTTTAAATTAGGGCAAAGTTGCGCAATTTGGCGCTTTGCCCAAAACCAAAAAAAAAAGTTTACAAATTCCGGATAGTTCCGGAGATAATTCCTAGCACCGTACTGATGAGCACCACAAGTGCGAAATCCGGATCTACGGTTATCATTACCTTTTTTGAGGGAAAGCATAATTCGACTGTTAAACTGGATTTTATCTGTCAGTTTTATTTTTTGAAATATAATGGAAAAATTGGTATTTTTCTTTTTTTATTTGACTTTTAAAATCAGCTTAAAATTCCCTTTAAAATGATGTATCACACGTTGTGTTTTATAAAAAGATAGGTTCGTGGCGTATCGGACAACCACACCCAACGAAATAATTTCGCTTTATTCCCATAGGCATATAGCCATCCAACATCCCGCGTTGTTTGACGACGAAAGTTGTTTAAATTCGCTGGGTGTGGTTTTTTATGTTATGCTTCATACGCCAGGTACAGTTCTATGTTACCCTGATGATTCCTAACAAAGATGAAACAGACCTGTAGGTTTCTTGACTATCCATTAGATCTTGGTGGCCTGGTCGTGATGAATTGAAAAGCAAAATGTGTGTCCGATATGCCACGAACCATTATATTTATTTATTTTTTACGGACAAAAAATTCTCTTTTTTTGTGTTTTATTTTTTGTATTTTTTATATACTTTTATTTTTTTTATCGCTCATTTATTTTCTCAATTACTTTTTTTAACATTTTTCACTTACTTTTTGAATAAATAAAAATTTAAAAAAAAATTAAAATGATAAAAGTAGCTATTAAAGAATAAAAAATACAATAAATAAAACACAAAGTCTGATACATCATTTTAAAAGAAATCTTAGGATAATTTAAAAAATCAAATAAAAAAGAAAGAAAAATACCAACTTTGTCTCTATCTTAAAAACTAAAAGTGTCAGATAAAATCCAGTTTGACAGTCGAATTCTAATTTGAAAAATTTACAAAAAATCCATTTAAAAAAACAGAAATTTTCACAAATAAAAAAATTATAGACCCCAACCCCAAAATGCATACTTTTCGTATCTTCGTACTTTGGTTTGGTGCTCATTTTGGCGGAGATTTCCTAAACTAAGATGGACCCCAAAATTTTTTTCACGTAATTTAACAAAATATCGACCAGAAAACTATACTTAGTCCAAAATTTAGTGTTTTTTTTTTAAATTTAAATTATTGTCTGTTTTTTTTCTCATTCAAGGTAGACGAGGCCAAAGAGCGAGCCCAAAGAATGCCCTCAAAAATCGTCGGACTGATAAGAAAACTTTTGGACAGTGAAATAAACTGTTGCTTACCGTACATCAATGGCATCATGTTCAGTTTATTTGAAAAAGATGAGATTGTTAATGAGGCCATCGCGCAGAATCTGGATAAGTTGATTATTAGGATCATTAGGGTAAGTATGGAATATCTAAGGGGTCAAGCACTTATTACGTAACGCCTTTTTGAATAATTTTAACTGCCCTTCTTCCTTAAATTAGGTAACGGTTTAACCCCAGACCCCCTCTTGCTTGTTCCCTTGTTGCGTTGTTAAAGAAAGAGCCTAATATATTTTGTGAATAACCGTGTCAAAAAGGCTTTAACCATTTGATTTTTTTTTATAAATTTAAAAATTTTGATACCAAAGGATACCGAAAAATTGAGTTGGAGGCCATCTGCTATTTAAAAAAATACGAATTTTTGACTTAAACATGTTGAAAGTTACATGTTTAAGATTTTAGTATTTAGAAGTGGTATGAGTGGCGTTTGATAGATGGGAAAAAAAATTATGTTTGCACTTTCGTCCCCAATCAAAAAATTGTATGCTTTCATAAAGTATTATGGTTTTTTTAGACAACCACTAATGAGAACATGCGTAAGCAACTAGACTTTATTGTTCAGTCAAGACTTTTTGGAAAGGGAGAACCAGTTTCCACAGGTAAAAACTTATCATATAACAAATAACAAGCGAGATAATAGACACTTAAAGTAAATAGGTAGATTTTGGTCAGATTTTTTGTCAGTCTGTTAACCTTTGTTCTGGGCAGGCGCAATAGCGCTCTGTCAGCCTGTTACCTTTATTACAGGTAACCAGTGCGCTAATTAGCGTCGAATAGCGACTACTTTAACCGTTAAAAAGACAACCTACCAAACTTGATGTGATTCTGTGGTGGAAGATTTTTAGGTTATAAAAGTTTGTTTTGTTTTACAAAAATTTTGTGTATTTGGATTTTATTTTTTGTTAACCGTATTTATAGTAGTAGTGGGGTGCCTTTTTTACCGTTTTTTTTTTGGTAAACCGGTGAATAATTACAAATAAGTTTGCAGAGGCTCGATTTCATCTATTACACCACCAAAGATATCTTGCTAAATCATTTGCCTGACTAAATTTATGTTGGGGTGTCCGTCTCCCAGTCCTATCACTAAATTACTATTTTTCTCCATGATATGGTTAGAAAAGCAAATAAAAAAAGACTTGAGAAAGGTTATGTTTACCGCCAAACGATTGACTACGTTCAAAAGCTCTATTTTTAACCTCTTGAAGTTAACCTATTATTTCAACGCATCAGTATCGGTATACCTAACGCGTTAGAAATAAAGCCAAAATACCAAAATACTAATAAGGGTGCGATGACAGAACTGCTGATTAAAATCGTTGCGTACGTTCGTGGGTCCGTAACGTTACCTACATCCCAAGTAACACAAGATGCTGAAATACTTTTGCAAAAACATTGCGACAGCAAAACTCTACTATTGTGTTTTTGCTGTTGTCTGCCACAACGTCTTGAAAGTGTTGATAAAACGTCGCCTAGCCCAATTTGGCAATCATTTTTTGGTCACTGCAATGACCATTGCAGCACTTTTTATAACCGATCCCAACTAGCAATTTGTCGACTTCTCAACGTTGTGCACCGCGTGCCGACGTTGCGTCGCAACGTTTACTTTTACTCAAACACCACCCACTTTTGCACCAATTTGGTGGATGATTTTTTGGTTGAGTCAACGTCGCCATCGCGACTACAGTTGAAGTAATAGTTAAATGGGTTTTGTAGTACAATTATTTGTTCAAAATATTACTCATTGCGTAAAATGATAAATACACTATTTGACTACAAATTAAACTATTTTTAACACCATCATATTATTAATATAAAATGATATTCTATGTCATATATCATGTTTTGCATCATCATAACATGCGAACCAATGCCAAAATATATAAACAGACGGTAGTTTACTGTCAAATGTACAGTTCGTAGCTCTAAAAAACAAGCGCGCCCCTCGATTCAGATGATTTTATGAAATTAAAAAAAAAATCATGATTTAAAAATCGCTTCGAAAATCCTCTAAAGATGTTGCTTAGGATTCCTAAGAACAAAATACGGATTTTTATATGCAAAAAGATCGTAGTTTATTGTAGAAAAAAGCAAAAAATAATTTTTAATGTTTGTTTACAAATTAGCATACAATGGCTTTAACAATCAATCATGGCGGCACTTATTAGTTTCTATGACAACCAAAGGAGTCCCGTGTCTCGACTGCTTTAACTACTTAACTGTGTTTTGAACGGATGCCCTAACTTAAAAGACGCGAACACGCCTCAATTTTTACCCAATCGAAATTGCTCCAGAGTTTGGCTTTCTGCTGCTCACTTAATTTCCGTCCTTGTTGTTTACACAGGACCTTCCTCTTTTTTTCCGCCACACTGGGGAATCACCTTCAATGACAGCTGTCACATGTCAAAATATCGAAGAATATTTATACCATTTGTTCCTTTTCATAGTGAAAAATGTTCAAATAAAACTAATAGAAACTTTACAAACCACTTGTTAGTTACTTTTACTGAATTAATTGACGTTTGTATGACAGACAGCAGTGCTCCATAATTGGTTTGTTGCAAACATAACAGAAAAATTGGTTAGATGAAAACAGGCGCGCCCGCGTCTCCAACAAACCGGCCAGAAAACGTGGATTAAATTGATCAATTTTTCGTTTAGCACACACCGGTTTGTAGTCGGCGCCTACACAACTAAGGAATTACTGTTACAGTACAATAGACGGTCATAAATAGTTGTGATGGCTACTGAAGTTGTGATAAACGTTTAGGCGTCGTATAATAGTCGACGTTGTCGACCGTCGCCATGATTCTATTCTTTATGTGTAAAACAACGTTTAAAATTAGTGCAATTCTAATTTTTACAACTTGTACAACTAAAAATTGCTAGTTGGGATATAGCTTTTTCAGTTAACTTAGATAAAAAAAAAACATTTCTACCTACAAAGAAAAAATGGCAAAAAAAGCAAAAACAGATTTTTATACAAATAAACGGTTGATGCGGTTTTGAAAACACAAGTATGGATGTATGGATGATGGGAATATTTATTTATGCACACACTTTTAATATTGGATTTTTGGCTTCATCCATGAACCAAATTGACATGCGAAGGCCAGTTTACTGATAATACTTACCATGAAACCTCACCGCGCGCTTCACATATTAAAAATATTTAAAGTTTTTTTTTATTTAATTTTTAGGTTACGTTTTTTTGTTTTTGGATTGAAACCAAAATAACCAAAAAAGATTTATCTCTACCTTGAAACTAGTTTTAGCTTTAAAAACCTACTCTTTTTAATTATAGAATTTTTGATTTTATTTTGGAAAAAATATGTTTCTTTTAATGTAGTGGCCGCCATTGAAACTAACAACGCGACTTAACTCGACAGCTAATATTGCTGCACTTTAGCAAATAATGTTTTTTTCCACTATTTTTTCTACTTAATATAAATAAGGGGCGGGGCTTTATTCGCGAAGCAAGCCGAATGAACCTGACGGCTAAAATTACTGTACTTTAGCTAAAAATGTTTTTCTCTAACTATTTTTACGACTCCCTGCAAAGAAAGCGTATTATTATCGAAACGACCCGAAAAAACCCGACAGCTAAACTTGCGGCATTATAGCCAAAAATGTTATTTTCTGTTTTTACAACTTTATTGCTCCAATTTAGTTTTTATTGGTGTTAGGACTGATTTAAAACGCTACAAAGTTTGGCTTTAATGTATAGCCAACATTCCGCATATTTTTCTGCCCAAAGAATAGTATTTTTGAGCAAAGCTTAATAAACACTTTTGCTTTTAATACCAGTATGGTCATCAAAATGAGTTGCGCTTACATTATGAAAGCAAAAAGTATTACAAAAACTAAGCAAGCTAATTTACAACCAAAAAGGTGCTGACAAAACGTTTTCACAGCTTTACTTTGGTCATAAATTCTAATGTGTACAATGTGTGTTACTTGGGATCCCTCCGTACGCAACGAGTGGAATCAGCTGTTTTGATCATCGCACCCGTCAAAGAAGCAGGCATCGTTCGAAACATGGTATGAACAAGTCAAAAATGTAGTGTATTTTGGCTTTGTTTCGAACGTGTTAGGTATACCGATACCGCTGCATTGAAATATTAGACACTTAAAGTAAATATTTCAACGTTCAAAACGCAGCTAAAAGTCACTACATTTCTCACTTGTCTATGCCATGTTTTGAACGACACCCGCTGTTATAGCGGACGCGAGGCTTGAACAGCTGATTGCAATGAAACGCAACGAGTGGAGTCGGCTGTTCTCTCACCGCATTCACCATAAAAGCAGGCCTCGTTCGAAAATGTATTGTCTTTTCACTTTGTTTTAAACGCGTTAGGTATACCGATACCGATGCGTTGAAGTATTTACTTTAAGTGTCTATCTACTTTAAGTGAAAATGAAATTTGGTGTGTAGATTTAGGTTAGGCACTTACTTAACCCCCATTAACCTAGAGACCCTACCTCAAGAAAATCAAAATCTAGTCACACCATAATTATGTGCTAATTTCGTCCCCAACCAAAAAATTTTGTGCTCTTCTGGTTTTTGAGTGAATCAAAAAAGAAAATGGGGTAGCTAGGTTAATATTAACTTGGCAACCCCACCAGGAAATATGGCACCAAACTAAAAATTTTGATTTTCTCAAAAACCAGAGGAGCACAAAATTTTTTGATTGGGGACGAAATTGGCACATAATTAGCACATATTTATGGCAACTAAATTTTGATTTTCTTGGGGTGGGGTCGCTAGGTTAATCGAGGTACGTGCTTATTTTAGTTTCGTGAGGTAAAAAAATCACTTCAGGGATGGAGCAAATGGGGGTAGTTTTTAGAAAAAAAGAACGCCTTGTAAGGAGGTTGTTGGGGTTTTAAACTGTTTTAATTTTACTTGATTATTCTGTCACTGATCAATGGAAACCATGAAATTATTTTTTTTTAGATAATGAGGACGATGGGAGGGAAGAAGTCGACCTTCTAGAGATCGAACTTGACGAAGATGATTTTATTACCCAAATGCCTAGCGGTGAAAAGCTCCTGGAGGAGTACAGAGTTAATTCTTGGGGTAATTTATGGTTTGTTTAATAGTTAGTATTGGTAGTAGGCAAATAGGCCCCTATTTCTCCTCTAGCACTACTTCTTGCCCTCTTGCTTAAGATTTTTTTTTGGAAGTTACAAAAATTAAGGAATTTCGGAACAAAAATAAAAATACAGTGATATTTTTTTTTTGTATTTTAAACTTTAAAACTCATCATTTTATGTGAGAGGTTCTATTTTTTCTGTCAGTGACCTTAGCTCAGAAAATATCGAAGTGACGTTCAAAACGGGTCATGTCATTGGCTGAACTTTGGATGGAATGAGCTAAAATCAGAAAAGTGCTCCGGGCCGTGTTTACAAAATGTGAAGTGTATATCACGTGACCTGTTTTGAGCTAAGGTCACTGACAGAAGAAAATAATCTCTACTCTATTTGCTTTACGGAGCAACAGGTGTAGGTAGCAAAGAAATTGAAATAAAAGTAGGTATAGCGTTTAAAAACCATAAGGTGGAATTTGTACACTTTATTTCAAATTTAATTCGACCAGCTTTTTGACACTGACAATGAGAGGCTCATCTAATTTTTGTGTAAAAATGTCAGCCGCCATATTGAAATTGGTCTGAAAAATTTGGAATGAACAGTAGCGTTGCATATGCGTTTAAGACATTTTTTAAATTTTATATTTAGATAGTACAAGTAGGGTAGTAAAATGTAATATTCCAGAGTTAAAGTTTTGTCTAAAAAGTTACTTAATGTTTTTTTAAAAGTTTTATCGTCAAATAGCAGAGAGCATATAAATCTAAATAGAGAGGACACGTAATTGTAATATCCGACCAACAAGCCAATGCGATTCACAGCGAGGTTTTGATTATTAGCTGAATGCGCCAGGATGGACCGCGGTAACATTGAATATCGATTTATCACTGGCGTACATACTTATATTTAATGCAATTTTAAATGAACTTGTTGCTTGCTTTTATTGTATATATTTTTCAAGTCTTTATTACTTTTAATAATTTAGAAAAAAGCAGAGAGCATATAATTTAGGTTTTCTCCGGTAAAAAATAAGTGTTTTTATTTATTTTTTAAATATTTTGCTATCTAAGGCTACTCCAATTTTGCTATAAAAACAAACATTTGCAGCAAACCACCCAAACTATGTTTCTGTACCAAATTTTAATAACCCCGTCATTTCCGAATGTTCGAAAAATACCTAATTAGGAGATCAGAATGGCTGAAAAGGTATGTGAAAACTGATGGTCTCATATGATAAATTTCTGTTCTGTTCTCCTAATCCAAAAGAGGCGGTTGTGTCGTAACTGTATCAATTCCCATCATGGGAAGTCTTGTTAAAAAAGGGAGACAAAGAAATTTGACCGCCGAAGACGAAACCTTGCAAAAGAGTAATGTTTAATTTAAAATAAAATATAAAAACTGGGCGCCGCAGGGCAACATTTTTGGGGAAGTTGATACGTAATTTCGTCGAAGAGGGTGTCGATTGCCTTCCTCTGTATTCGCCATCTGTGACTGTACCGGCATTATGGATAGTTCCCAACGCCGAACTCATCAAAAGCAAAAGTGGCGCACCAAGTTTCCAAGCCAAGAACTAAAAAAAAAACGATAGCTGCGCCACCTGGTTTTCAAGTCAGTTGAGTGGGGTCGCAAATTTATCATTAGGTGTCCTCTCTATTTAGATTTATATGCTCTCTGCACATAGTTTTAAATAGATAGAAGAATAGCTATTTCATTGATTCAATGTCCATTATTTTTGTAGCCAACCCAATCAAACCCCATTCCGAATCAGCTCGCACTTACAACGAGGAATCCAAGCAATTCTGTCACAAGGCCTCTGTAGAAAGAGGCATTTTCGAGGGCACCACTCCTCGTAAATACCTCCAACCTCAGGGCCTCATCAGTAACTACATGAAAAAGAAGAGTTTCGGCAACTTGAATAGCACCGCGCCGGGGCAGGCGCAGGGTGGGAGCAGGTGGAGCGGTGCCACGCCGCTGTGTTACATGGAGAACTGTCAAAAAATGCTTCAAGGTACGCTGAGAGAAGAGTTTGTTAACGTTATTCAAGCAACGCTAACTGATAAGCACTGCGTGTTGATTATATAACCGCTATATATAGGATAGATAATTTAGATATAAATTTTTTGTATAGAAGAAAAAATTAGAACCCAAATTTTGTTTTCATTAACAAGCTTGGGAAGGTCTACCGTTTAAGTCCCCATTCCTACCTCCTCGGAAACTGTAATTTCTAACCTCCAAAAAATTTTTTTTTCTTGGATAACTCCTAAACGGTGACAGACTGTCAAAAGTGACAAACAGGAGAAATGTTGCAAATTTAAATATCTTTTAACAAGTAAATAGTGATAGTGTAGCTTAAACCACTTCTTCTACCAGAAAAATTGAAAAAGCCCAAGCAAAAATTATGCGAATTTGAACAATTTCTTGCATATTCCTTTTTAGCATTTTCATCAAGATTTTTTAACCTACGAGTACCACACTTGGCAGGGTTGATTTAAGAGCAATGATCTAAATTATATTAGAAAATTAAATTTTTCCAGTGGCGTAGTTCAATTCAACTAGAAAATTTCAAAATTTACCAAAACTCTTTGATACGCCACTCTTACTGACATTACAAAGAAGGCCCCGCTTTTCACTGGATCTTATATTGGATAAAATTGCATTTTCAACGACAACTTCCGCTTGTATTTGCTGCTTCTAGTAATAACATAAGAATTTTTAAAAATTTTAGTATGTTAAACGGAGGAAATTCCTAAGCTCGTTAATAAACAAAAATTTGGGTTCTAATTTTTTCTTTTATTTTTCCTATGTAGCTTAGCCTAATAAGATAGCTAGACATTCTAATGCACATAAACGACACCGAGGGTTTTAAGTTTATCACGACAAACAAAATTTATATTTTAATGTCAATTGGTTCATTCTAGCTCTAGAGTTTCGATCAGTAAACAAATAAAATTTATTATTGATTTGATATACATTATATCTGTGGATATTTCCAACAACCTCAGGTCAAAACCAACCTCAACTATTTCCACAAGCAGAACTGAATGATTTAGGAAGAGATTTGGGACTTTCAAAAGAACTTCCTGAAGCACTAGGGTCTAGGTTGAAACAAAAAAATTAACTTGCTCCAGAAACTACCTTCTTTTGGTACAGAAATTGTGAGACTGAATTTGTAACATATTTTGCACAAAACGGAGCGCTACTGCCAAGCAAGTACACAACTTCTGACTGGAGACTTTTCATTCTTTCACAAAGGAGCTTTAAGCTGTTCTTTTAGGCAATTGCAATATTTTGACTTCTGTTCCGGTCGGCCATTGAGTTTATTTAAAGAAAAACTATGAAAATTTCAAAGACATTCAACTAAAATAGACCCATCAAGTCATTTATAAATCACTTTGAAACGCGATTATTCGTTACACTTAGGGAAAAGCATTTTATCTTCCACTGGCAACGCTGGCCCAGGCAATACCACGTCACGTTTACTAGTGGCCAGAAGCGGCTCGTTATTTATAAATGTAAAAAGGTTTGGTCTTTATTTTCAGACTTGTCAGATATTTTTGGAAATACAATCTTTAATATTTTTATACTTAATAATTGATACCGAGGTATTGAGAGGTATTTATATAAAGAAATAACATATAAAATATTAATTTTTTAAATTTTCTCCAGATAGTTAGTTGCCTAACTAGTGTGGAAAGCGAAACTTTTACGCACGGGAGGAGTTCGGGCGAAAAAGGCACTTCCGCAAGAGTTAGGTATAAATTTTTTTCTACGAGAGTTTATGATGACTTTCTTGATCAAAAAATAGTTTTTAAAGCACACATTTCAAACTCAAAATTTAAAAATGTGGTCCAAAAAGTACCATTAAAAAAAAAATGCGTCCGTTTAAAATTTTTTCACGCCTGCTAGGACAGTTTTTTATGCACACCGTGCTTATTTTTTTTTACGCACGGCCTGTGGGTAGTTGAACTTTCCACATTAAAATTGATATGTAAAAGTAGACATTTTCACACGCATTTGCGAAGTTGTTTTTTGACCTATTTAATGTCAAGTGACATGCAAAACTTTACAAAAAAATTAGCATAGGTAAAAGTATTTTTTTAGCACGGCGTGAATTTTAAGTCTAATTGGAGTTTTTAGATGCAAAAATATAAAAAAAACTTATTTCTTTTCTATATTTATTAATTACATTTTGTATTTATTGCAACACTAGTTGCACGCCTAGGGTGGCCTATGACAACATGGCGTCGGAAAAACATATGATAACTAACCTGTGAATTGATTGGTTTTGACCTGAAATCTCCAGTTTTCGTCAGACTACGCACTTTGTCATATGACTTTTGCCACAAATACTTAAAAGTCTATTAAAAACTGTCGAATAAACTGTAAAACATACCAAAACCTCGATTATGCTAAAGCTACAACGCCGAAGAGAAATTATGAATGGAGCAGCTTACAAACGGTTATATAGCTGACCCGCCACAAATGCGAGGTTGTCACATTGTGTAGGTTTTATTCCCGATATACAGGGTTCCTAAGATTTTCCTTAGGGATAGGATTTCAATAAATCAAACAGAAATGGCATAGAAAGTTCTACGCGCACAACAGAAACAGGTATATTGAGCAATGGTGCCAGTTTGTTATTATCTCCGGACTGCTTTCATGAGAAAAAATTGTCGCCACTCTTTCACTGTGAGCATAAATCATAGTTGCAATAATAACCGTTGACAAGATGTCTGCAAATTCCGCTAGATGGCGGCCACACCATGAGATGATCGAGGAAAAGTTAGATGATTTCAGGTCCAAACCACAGCTTTTTCTTGCTTAAAGGAGGCGGCAGGGTCCATTATTTACGATACTGAGCGATAAACTCGTGAGGTTGTTAACATTAGAAAGAAATATCTCCGCTTTTAATGCAAACCATGCAGCTAGCACTAGCAGCCAAAGAAATCAATAAACGGCGCTGTTTTTCCTGCAGAGCTTTTTGCTTGCGATATTATTGATTTTAAATAAAGCTGGCCCTACACTACATTTGATATTTTCGATGTGTTTTATGACATGATCTCGAAACATGTAGCGAACCAATTCTTCAAAACTAGTGGGAGGGTAAAAGCGAAAAATAAGGGGCTGCCAATATTTGTAACACCCAAAAAGGGGTGAAAAGATTTATTTTGCTCTGTTTCTTTACAAAAAACGTTTTTTTACGAAAAACTTGAGCTCTGCTACTTTTTTTATTTTTTTCTTCAACTTTCTCGAAATTTTCGTCATTCCGTAGAAAAAAATTATTTCCTTCATGGTCATACTCTACTTTTATTCGAAAAAATTTAGAAACAGAGACGGGATCAGTTTTCCTAAAACGGGGGATCTTGGTTTCGAGTAAGAAGATAAAGGGCGCCGCAGGTAAAAATTTTTCAATTAAATTAGCCGAACGCAAAAATGTTAGAAAAACAAATCAAGAAATAAAAGTGGCGCCGCTTACAATTTTTTTTCAAAAATTACGTAATTTCGGGAACGCAAAGAAATAGGTCTAAAGAGTATAATTTTTAATAAAAAAATATCAATTTTCTCGCCCTCCTCCACTGGGACTACAGGGGCCGTGCACAAATTACGTATTGGTCATAGGGGGGAGGGGGGTTACAAAACGTTACGTAGGGGGGAGGGGGGTTTTCGACAGCGTTTGCATTTGTGTGAAACTAAGAAAATTTGGAATGAAAATAAGTGAAAAGGTTTTTTTTTTTTGGGGGGGGGGGTAGTGGTCTTGAAATCGTTACGTAATATTAGGGGAGTGGCGTGCCAAACCGTTACAAAACATTACATAGGGAGGGGTCAAAAATTGGTAAAATCACCGTTACGTAATTTGTGCACGGCCCCACATCTGACTGTTCCTTCTTTTTGATTTCGAATCAAAGTGCAAAACCCGCGTTGGACGTTCGAAGGCGTCAACCCGTCCTATTTGCTTGATAAAGTTTCTACGGAAATATCTCAGTCGATTTCTCCGGCCGTGTATGAACGCTTTAGGTTAGGCATTTGCATGTATCTCAGTCCCCAGCCTGTAAACAGTGCGTAAGGACAATGGTTACAAAATGAAAAGCCGAAAAATATTTTTTTACGATATCTTTCATCAGTTTGGTATTAAAGTCGAGCAAAAATAATTTTTATTCCAGTCCTAAAGGTATGAAAATGGAAAACATTAGAAAACAACAACCTGGAATGGATTTACTACGTGTAAGATGTAGTGACAACATCGCCCCATGCCCATCCTTTTCTGCCTAATGTGCTTTTCCGTTTGTCTGCGTCTTATACACGGCTGCTTGGCCCCCTAAGGATTTGCTTAGGAACCCTGTATATTGGGAAATAGAAATAATTATTCTTTTGGTCAAAATATCAGGTATTTTCTATGATATTTCAAGTACCATAACATGTACCTGCACATTATAAATTCTGTATTGATTTAAAATTGTGAAGATTCAAGGAAATTTAAATGCAATATATTTGAATAAAAATAAGGTGTTTCTCCATGTTTTAAAAAACAAACCGGATAATTTGCACAATTGTAGGTAAATGATAAAAAAGTTATAAAAATAATATGCTTGTAAAAACATTACGTGTAGAGATACAACTTTCAGCACAATCTGGTATCGTCGCCAAATTGTTTACTTTATGTCTGATCGCAGCTGTGGTAAATATAATGTCTCTATTTAAGTTATACCTTTATGGAAAATTTAGAGGAATTACGTTCAAGAATACAATCTAAAAATCACAACTGGGAAGTGGGTGGAGATCTAAAAATTTTAGGACTTCTCTTGGGTCAACAGTCTGGATTCACAAATTTTTTTTCCTGTTTCCTGTGTGAGTAGGATAGCAGCATTGGATAAAAAGAGACTGGCTATAAAGAAACACTTTAACACCTGGAACCAAAAATTTAATTAGCGAAAGTCTTGTTGACCCACAAAAAGTTTTACTTCCACAACTTCATATAAAACTTACACTTATGAAACAATTTATTAAAGTATTAAACAAAGAAGGAAATTGTTTTAAATACTTCTGTAAAACATTTACGGCTCTGTCAGAGACAAAATTAAAAGAAGGAATCGTTGGAGGGCCGCAGATTAGGAGCTTGATAAATACAGAATTTGAAAATGTAATGCTTTTAAAGAAGTTGTACACATAAATTTCTAAGGAATTATAAAGACCCAAAGAATGTTGAGATCGTTGGTGGAAAAATTCAGGATTTTTGGTTGCAATATGGGCATAAAAATTCACTTTCTACATTCCCATTTGGATTATTTCCCGGAAAATCTTGGGGACGTGAATTAAGAGCAAGGTGAGAGATTTCTTCAAGATAAAGAGATGTAAAAAGGATACAAGGGGCGCTGGGACACAAAAATGATGGCCGATGATGTTGAACATTCAGAAGAGATCTTCCTTTAACTGAATATGACAGAAAAACAACCAAAAGAAGCTTTTCTGAAAAAAGAAAACGTTTTTTTTTAAAGAAATGTAAATAATAAATAATTCTTTCTAACAGTTTCCATGTGTATATTTTGTAAACTAGCATATAAATGAAATAAATTGTTTTTTTTAAATATTTTTGGATTTTACTGGTACGTGATAGAAACTTAAAAGCAGATTTAAGATCAGAGCTAGTCAATTACTAGAAAATAGTTGGCATTTTAAAATCAACTTTCATAGTGTTAAAAAATGAAGGCCTGTGTTATCTAATAAAAATAAAATTTGCCCAAGTAATAACCAAACCCCTTTAGATTTTTCATATTGAACGTTTTTTCAGGCGGACAGGGGACTTGTACCTGCACAAAATGTGTCCCAGGACAAAGTAGGTACAGTTGTGGTTGTTATGACGTCATTAGGAAAGAACTTAGCGAGATTGAGTCGAGGGAGTTCGATAACAAAAGCAGGTAGGTAGAGTCATGCAGTAAATAAACAATTAAAAAAGGCTTCTTGCACATTTTTTAATGACGTAATTGAAAAAAACTATTAAAAAAAATCAACCCGTTATTTTTGCGACAATAACACACATGTATAGTGTGAGGTTCCAATTAAAAAAAGTAGTGAAAAAAAAAGTTGTTGTTGAAAAATTTCAGTAATTTTTGAAGACATAAAACTACAATGGTAGATCCATGATGAACCTGTTAAATTATTTTTAGATGGGCTACAATACACTTATATTTTGATGAGCGGAATGACTTCATTGTTGCCTCTGAAAACGTATTTCTTTGTTGTCAACAGTTCGCATGTCAAATAATTTGTTTTTTACATATTTATTGTCGCTATCTAAAACAATGTATCAAATAGAGATCTAAAAAAATGACGACAGTCCGCTCATCAAAAAATTCGACTATAGCACACGTTTTTTGTTACAATTTTTGATGTTTTTTGGATAAAAATGGTAAAATAAAAATCATATGGCAAAACAGATATTTTTATTAAACAATAGCCTTAAATTATATCCATCTTTCTTTAAAATACTTTTTTATAGCGTGCTATTTCTCTTCAACCACCTTAAATATTTTTCATATTAACAGAGACGAAAGGTTTTTGGCAGTACTTTTTTTGAACGCTTAAAAAACAGTGAAAACTTGAAAAATGTGAGTGTGTTATTCTAAAAATTGAAAGTTTGGAAAGAAAGCCTTAAAATGTGAGCAAAATCATGGCATAAAACTGTGAAAATCATAGTAAAAATTGCTTAAACAAAAACATTACTCCTTAAATTATGCTAAAATATTTTAAGCTTTAAATTACCATCATGGGCTTTACCATAATACAAAAAAGTATTGCTTTTATCAACGAGGATATATAGCTTATATCCTCATTGCTTTTATGCAAGAGATAATTATAGTTATATATTAAGTGTGTTTTTTTAAACTTTGCATGCAGCGATTTGTTAAAAACGGATCAAAGGGATACCAAAAGTTCGTCCAAAGAAACTTTCAAAATTGTTACTTTACCACAGGATAAAAGGCTCTCTCAAAAAGGTTTGCTAGCAATTTTATAATTTTCTACACATTTAAACACAGAAACTAATAGCCACCGGTGCACAACTGAGTCGGTGCTGCTGTTCCATTGGAGTGCATTTTTTCAGTTTTCAAGTTCCATTGGATAACGGCTCGTGGCGCACCGAAAACTTTTTCCCGCCTTTATATTTTTCAAAACCCACTAATCAACTTCAAAAAGTGTTTTTCAATGGTCCTTGTTAATAAATAACACATTATGTTTCCGTGTTATATTGTATGAAAAAAAGAAACAAAAATATAGATCAATAGGAGTCTTTATATTTTATTTATTATTTACATTTTTAATATCTCTGCGTGTATATTCACTGTTGGTTTTTTTTTGTCAAAACTTGACATATTTTACTAACCAAAAAAAAATCAATCTTTCAAAAACTGTCTGGGGAAATTATAAAAAGAGACCACAAAACATCAGTCCATTTCATAAAATCTCTTTTACATGCAAATATGAAAAAAACTAGAAAGAGAGGGCAATATGAGTTGCCCACCTCTGGTAAAAAAATAACTGTCAAATTTATAGAGCTCTAGCCGTGTCCAACTCCAACGCAACGTTGCGGAAAAAACGCATCTTATGTTTCTAAAAGTTGATAGTTTTAGATTTAAGGGGCCCACAGACTGCGTTTTTGTTCGACGAGCAAATCTGGTCGAGCAACAACGACGCAAAACCGAAGTGTGTGTGCGAAAAATTTTCGTTTTTGCTGGCGTACAAAACCGATGCAAATATCTGGCTTCGCCTGATTTTGTCTATCGGAGATGTTCGATGTAATAATCTAATTAAACTAAAACCGAAGTATGTGAGCAACTCGCATCCGTCGTTTTTGCTCGACCAGATTTGCTCCTCGAGCAAAACCGTCCAACAAAAACGCAGTCTGCGGGCCCCTTTAGATATATTGTTTGTTTGTAATTTAATATCTATGACTCTCTAGTAAAAAGAAACTAGCTAAATTTGTGTTTTTCTGTTCAAACCTTTAACACTATTTTCCTTTTACTAGGTGGTGAGAAAAATGGCAAAAACACAGTAAAAAACGCCTGTCAAATTTGCGGCGAAAAATCATGCGATTGCGCGTTTGACGCAAGGCCGAAGTTGAATAGGACGCCAACAAAAAAAAATCCAGAAAAATAATATTTTTTTCGTTAAATTTGTAGCTTATTATAGTCTAAAAATAAATCGTTTTAGTTTTTAAAAGAGCTTTTTTTATTGAAACTGTCTTTCTGCGATTGCTGACGTCGTGCATATACAGTGTGTCCCAAAAGAGAACTATAGGTTTTCTTAAAAGAAGCTTGGAAGTCACAGTGTCCCTAAACATCGAAGAATCATGAAAATTTTTCCAGAATCTGAACATGTGAAAGGGAAAAGGTTCAACTGACCATACTATCAGATTAAAAAATGCTGTTTTGAGGCTAAAATAATAAAAATCATTTTTTCCCTTGAAAATTAAGCCCCCTAAGTGGGTCAGTTCTTTTTAAACACTCTGTACATAAATATTTTTTTTACCTTCATCAAAAACATGATTTTAGTAACTGTCTTCAGATAACTAAAGCATTAACACTATTTTTTTAATACCTTTATCAAAAAATCCAAGAAAAACAGGAAAATACTTTTAAAAATCTCGAACGAACCATTTTTATACTATAAATCAAGGCGGCTGGTAAATGAAATAACAATGGTGGTTACCATGGCGATTTCCTTTTTTATTCGGTGACGTTCAGTGTTGCGATATTTTAATCGTTGACAGTTTGATATTTTGACGATGTTTTTAAATTATTTTTTCGTAAATAGTTGGTGAAAACTGACGGAAAAGGCTTAATTTTTAAGCAAGAATAATTAGATTTTTTAATATTACTATTTTCCATTATTTCTCTTTAATTTTGGGTAAAAAACGGACCGAAATCTTTTTTTGCACCCGTGATCAAAAAAATAGTTTTTTTGCATCGGTAACCAAAAAAGCCATGCTTTAGTTATCTGCAGATAGTTACTAAAATCATGTTTTTAATGAAGATATTAAAAAAAAGTATTTTCCTGTTTTTCTTGGATTTTTTGATAAAGGTATTTAAAAAAATAGTGTTAGCAACTCGCGGCTAAACTGTGCTTTTTTTACTCGTGTTTTTAAATACCTCGCTGCGCTCGTTATTTAAACCATCGCTTGTAAAAAAGCACTATTTTAGCCACTAGTTGTTAAAACTACTATTTTATTTTTGCTCTTTTTAAATCGCCTCAATTTTTTAAATACAGCAAGGTATTTTTATATTATATTCAAGAATTTGTCAAAGTAAATAAAAAAAAAACTATTAAAAATGTCTATTTATGGCTGTTGCTGCATGCATGGGCAAGGTGGGTCTGTCATGCTGGTTGGTTATAAAAGATAAAAATTCAATACCTACTTTGCTAAAGTAAATATATTATTTCAATTTTATACATAGTTTCAATTTTGCTAAAAACATTTAAACAATTTTGCCATACGCCTTTTCTTGCAGTAGTCATAATTTAAGAGAATATATGAAGATATCTTGAGTATCTAAGGAGTTATTATCGTTGTTTTCGTTTCTGCTATATTTTTTGCTACAAAATTTTGTCTGGATCACCACCAAATACATCATCATTTCTGGAAGCGTCGCAGTTATTTGAGGAAGTCTGTTTTATCTGGTTCTAAAATAAAAAATAATTTTAGCAACCTAGACAAACTGCTCATTTATTTTGAAAAAGCTAATTTTTTTCTCAAATTGCAAAAATTTTAGCTTGATGCGGTAAGAGTATTATACGTATAAAAAAATAGTGCTTTTTTACAAGCGTTGGTTTAAATAACGAGCTCAGTGAGGTATTTAAAAACGCGAGTAAAAAAAAAGCACAGTTTAGCCGCGAGTTGTTAACACTATTTTTTTAATACCTTCATCAAAAAATCCAAGAAAACCAGGAAAATACTTTTAAAAATCTCAAAGAGCACCTCTCGCAACACACCATCTTTACACTAGAAATCAAGGCGGCTGCTAAATGAAATAACAATGGCGGTTTCCATGGTGATGTGCCTTTTTATTCGGTGACGTTCATTCTTGCGACATTTCAATCTTTGACAGTTTGAAATTTTGAAGATTTTTTTAAATGATTTTTTCGTAAGTACTTGGTGAAAACCGGCGGAAATGACTTAATTTTTAGGCAGGAATAATTAGAATTTTTCAATATAACTATATTTCGCTATTTCTATTTAATTTTGGATAAAAAACGGACAGAAATCTTTTTTTGCACCCGTGATCAAAAAAAAGTTTTTTTGCATCGTTAACCAAAAAAGCCATGCTTTAGTTATCTGCAGACAGTTACTAAAATCATGTTTTTGATGAAGGTATAAAAAAAGTTTTAATTTAAGTTTTATCAATTTTTTGTCAGCAAAAATAGTGGCGAATTTGACTTATTGCCTTATTTAAAATAAAAACACTGGGTTCTTAATATTTAAAAAAAAAACAGGAAATTTTTGTACTAGTATTTTAAAGAAATTCTGCCTAGTTTTAAGGCGGAGTTAAATTGATTGTGTGACTTTTCTGAACATTGACAGCGACTTGGCGTCCTTTATAGTTAGAGTCGCCCTTGTTCCACTGTCTAGTTTTTATCAGAATATCGTAACCTTTTTAAGAATAGGGATGATTATATATTTCAAATAAAGTTAACTCTCTCTTAAAGTTTAGAGAAGCGAATCGTGAGCCAAAAGTTTGATCTGAAGTTGGTCATAAATTAGTTTTGCGGTTTAGAAACTTGATATGCCGGCATTTTTATAAAAGCCATGTTCGTATGAATAAATTTGAATTTATGTTGAAAAAATTGTTAAGAGCTAAGTACAGTACAATTAAAAAATCTCAGAATTCTTGTTAAAACCTCCAAAACTGATTTATCTGTTAATAATACTTTTTATTTAAAGATATCCTTTGCGAGCTGCATGCAGTCTGCTTTTAGCCCAGCACATGTAATGAAACGTGTGAGGGTTTTGAAGAATTGTTCAGCAACCTAGCCAAAACAAGTTTTATGAAAATTCTGTCGCTGCAGGGCTCACTTTATACGGGTAGGTAGAAATTAATTATGGAGCCTACTAACATTTGCTAAAAACCTACCCCATTTGTCCATTATTAGTCACGCAGACGGCCCGGGTTCGATTCCCGGCTTGTGATTGGGTGTTGACATCGTATAATTTTTTACCTTTAAGATTGGATATTTTTTTTGGTCACTGACCTTAGTTTAGGAAATTCGAGATTTTGACGTTCAAAACTTTGAATGGAAGGCACATTTTGTAAAAGCTATTTTTTGCCGAATAAGCCCAAATTTCTTTCTAAGATCACCAATTTCAAATTTTCAAACATTCCTTTGAATATCACATGACCCGTTCTGAACGTTACTTCGACATTTCTTGAGCTAAGGTCACTGATAAAAAATTATTCTCCACTCTAAAGCAGGGAAACATATAGAATTTTTTTTTTTTGATGCACTGACATTATTTTTTTTTTGATGTGTGTTTTCCACAATCAGTAAATGGTATTTTTACCATAATTTTTCGTAATCGTAATTTTAGATGGGTTTCAAGTCCGCCTGTAAACATAATATATATTTGCCTGCTTTTTTTATTAGCCACACACTTGTTTGAACCAAACCAAAAGTTACTAGGACGTTACTCCGTTGTTTTTTTAGTCAAAATAAAGCGTTTTCGTTTTTTTTGCGTGTTTTTGCTAAAAATATAGTGTTTTGATTTGTTCAGTGCTGTTATACAACCGGAATGACTAGTTTTTTGCTTTCATGGGGAATTTCGTCAATACCAACTGATTTAGGCTCACACATGTCAACTTCCGTGTTTCTTTGAGATTTTGACCATATACAAAAGTTCCAATATTATTAAAAAATATATATATTTTAAATATGTGTGATGATAAAGATGAAGAGTTATTTTTCTTAAGAAGAGCCTGCCAATGGGGATGACTGTTTTAATTTATTTATTATTACAAGTTAGCACATATATCTGGTTACAGCATCTTGTTTTACTGTCGACTTACACTGGTTTTATACAGGAAATAACATAGGATAAGAAATAAGCAAAAGAGAAACCAGATCACTTCCATCGACGGGCTCTTTTGATGTTTTACTTCCTTATCATTCAATTTAAGGTATTATTTGGGAAATGTCGAATTTAAAATCTCCGTAAGGAAATATGAAATCTCTAAATCCCTGAAAATACTTTTTTATAGATACCATCAAATAACCTAAAAAAATATGATCTCAAACCGTGCATTTCATATTCCATATGCAATGTACAAATCATGCACCGATGAAATTTTCTGACAGCACCAGGCTAGTTTTAGTTTTGCACCAGTGCATTGAAAGAAAAGCGCTAATAGATGTCAACCATAATATTCTTCAGTTACCATATTTATTTTTTTTTACTTACAATGAGATATCTGCACACCGCATTGGCCGACATTTTAAAATATATATCTGGAACGTCTTGGAGTTTGTAGCCAGCGCTTCTCTTGCCCCCGGCGCTCCAATCTTTGGAAAACGTCACTTGTGAGTTACACTGACATTGTGCTAAGAGGTACAATATGGTGAGAAACGCTACACATTTCATAGTCCTGAAAAAAAGTCTGAATAATAAACTTTTTTTTAAATGTTTTGGAATATGCTTAAATTTGAGTAGAAAAAACTATTTTTACTGAGGTATTTTATTTTCTATTACATTTTATTTTACTAGGCGTAAATATTTAGTAAAACCAACAAATATGTTCACCTACAATACACAGGGCTCGACAGTTTTAGTCTAGGGTGCCGAAATAATCTGTATTGAAAAAAAAGCGCAATGGCTCAAATGAGAGCGAAAGAGACAATAAACGTTAGAAACCGATACGCTGTTGACGATGTCACACACAATTAGCTTAAAGATTCCCAATTAAGATCCCGTCAAATTAAACAATAACAGTGGGATTTACTAAAAGAGTTTAGTCTACTTTAGAACGGTCCCAAGTTTTCAGTTTTGGACATAGTTTGATTTATGAGAAGAATTTTAATAAATTTGTTTATTTAATAATCATCTTAACACAATCTTTTGTTGGATTTAAGAAGAAAGTTTCGATTTAGATGGGATTTAAATAGTAAACACTCTGTAGAACAAATTAAAATTGGGGTTATATGTCACTTTAATTAAAACTTACTCTTGTTGGGTAATAATAAAATAAGGAGTAGATTAATTTTGTATTTATTTAAAAGGTGTTTTTATTTATGAAGTGGATTAAAAAACTTAATACAAGTTTTGTTTACATTTCTGTCACTGTCGAAATGTCAGTTTCAAAACATTAGCTGCGTTCAAGTCACAAACAGCGAGTTCGGATCTCTTACCTCTGCTTGTACCTTGGCTTGCACCAACCTCTACTGATGAAAGTTACAGCTTTGAAATGAGTGGGCGTTGAGTAAGGGAAATTTTCTTAAGGTTCTAGATAACCTCAATGTTTTAATTTCAGTTTGTAAATAAATTAGTATATTTGTTTTGGGTTTTTTATTTGGTATATTTTTCGTGCATAATCAGTGTCCTTCACTTATGTTTGTTTTGCCTCGTAGTTCCCTCATAAATATATTTTTTGTGCTGAAAACGGGTTCAAAATATGGCGTTTCACTGGACAAAATTGGAGGTGTTTTATTGGTTAATGAACAACTTGAGATATTAAATAAGGTAAATTAATCCTTGTAAAAACGTTTACTTAGGGAAATTATAAACGAACTTATTACCTTTTGTCACAAAAATATCGTTTCTGGGGGCTATAAATTTAACCCAGACATGGTCTAAAAAATCACCAACCTTATAACCTCAAACATAGATAATGAAGCTATTTTGTGCCAAATTTTTGGCGTATTCACCATCTGCCATTTTGAAATCTGTCAAAAAAAAATTAGTTTTAGGGCATTTTCTCCTAAAATATGATATATTTTGAGCAGTTTTTGAGTGGTATTTTGCAATAACAATACAAAATAATGAATATAGCTTTGTTTCTTTTCTGTATGGGTAAGTGTTTTTTGAAAATTGGTTTCAAAATTTAGTACCCCCCAAGTGTAAATATTTAGACCTTTCTATTTTAGATCTTAGTAAATCCCACTGTAAATTTTGCCTTTAAAGGGCGTAAAACAGTGAATATGAGTATTTTCTTATTTTAGTTTGAAATTAGAATCCGCTAAATTAATTAAAATGCCCACTTACCGACAAACTTTTACTACCTATTGACGTTGCTCTTTCAATGAAGCTGCGAAAAGTCTGAGCCTGACCTCCCATAACTAGTTACGCTAAAGTCCCGACTCTACGTGACAATTTATCGTAGCAATCTCATGAAATATCTTATTGAAGTAAATTTAAAACAAAATTATACCTTTTTAAAGCAATAAAAAAAATTAAAAAAAAGTAGCGCACTCTTTCAATCTGCAACCCTCTACTCTTTCTACTTAGAACACTTTTTATAACCGTGTTCACGTCTTTTTTAACTTTAAAGCGAATTTAAAGCTGTTATTAAATTTAATAACACAGGAGTGTTTTTAAAAAAAAATTCTGGTTCTTGTAGACTCCTTTATTTTACAAATATTGCCGAGGAAAAGGGGCTCCTCTTCCCTCCTCAGATGTACAGGGTCACGAAGGGAGGCCTGCTCTTCAGGTCTTACATAAAAAATATTTTGTGGTATTTTAGTTGCGTCATTTCAATTTCAAATAAATAAAAATAATCTTAAGATCTTCTAAGTGATTAATTGGGATAAATTACTCCTTTACGCCCGCGTGTTCGAATAAAACAAACTAAAGCGCTGTTTGCTTGACAACGTCGCTAAGCCTGCATCTCTCTTTACTGACCATGTTTGGAAGACTATATACTATATCTCGATAACTAGTTGGAATAGAATTTCCATTTCCGTTTAAAAAAAGGTAAGATAGGTCAAAAAGTAATATTGGACGTGCAATGAAGAATGAATTAGATAGACTAAAATGTATTTCAGAATGATAATTCTATCCCATCTGATTATTGAAATATAGGCGCCCAAACATGGTCAAAATAGAATGGATCACCCTGTACCTAAAACAAGTTATTAGACACACCAAAAAAAAATTGGATTTAACGTTTAATTTTTTCCTACTTTTAATTACAAACGGTTACAGGTAAAAAATGGGGGAAAAAAATCAAATAAGTAAAAATACAAACAAAAAACAGAATAAAATAATAAATGTACCCTCCACGAATCTAGAAAGTAACATATCTCAAAACTCTGACAACATTTTTTTATTATGTTAAAAAAACCTTGGTTGCAGGTTCTTTTTAACAAAAACCCTTTTCAAAAATATCCATACACAAGCACACACCCAATTTGTTTTAAATAAAACACCTCCTTGCCTTACCCGCATTTTTCTTTAACCATATCTCACAAACTACTAATCCGATTGACTACTCTTTGTTTATTAACAAGAATGACTAAACGGTTAGAAAAACATTGGCTTTTATATTATAAAATTTGCCAACAAATTGTACATTTTAACCAGGGACGGCGTTAATAAATATTTTTAGAAGACTTTAAACTTTCGCCGACATTGCCGACTGGGTTGAGGTTAAAAATAAAAACTCCCCAAATTTATTGCTTTTTACAAGCTTTTATTTAACTTGCAATGTATGTAAGTATGTTTTTTTATACCTTCATCAAAAACATGATTTTAGTAAGATAACTAAAGCATGGCATTTTTTGGTCACCTATGCAAAAAAATTTTTTTTTTGGTCACGGGTGCAAAAAAAGATTTCTGTCCGTTTTTTATCCAAAATTAAAGAGAAATAGCGGAATATAGTAATACTGAAAAAATCTGATTATTCTTGTACCAAGTATTTACGAAAAAATCATTTAATAACATCGTTAAAATATAAAACTGTCAAAGCTTAAAATGTCGCAACAATGAACGTCACTGAGTAAAAAGGCACATCGCTATGGAAACGATCGTTATTTCATTTACCAGCCGCCTGGATCTATAGCGTAAAGATGGTGTGTTGCGAGAAGTGCTCTTCGTTCGAGATTTTTAAAAGTATTTTCCTGTTTTCTTGGATTTTATGATGAAGGTATTAAAAAAATAGTGATAACAACTCGCGGCTAAACTGTGCTTTTTTTTACTCGCGTTTTTAAATACCTCGTTGCGCTCGTTCTTTAATACACCGCTTGTAAAAAAAGCACTATTTTAGCCACTAGTTGTTAAAACTACTATTTGCTAACTTGAAATCGGAGTCAAATTGTTTACCTGGCCCTCAGGGTGGGCCGATTTGTATTAAAAATTCCCAATATTATTCTTGGAGCCGGTTTATCAATTTTAAACCTGGGTCAAGTGAACCTTGAGTTAAAAAAGTTAACCTTTTTAAACAAAAATAGTTTTTTATTCCTTCATCTTGCTACCATTTGCGGTAGAAAGTCGCATGGTCCTTGGGGGGGGAAAGAAGCAAAGAAATATAAAAAATATTCAAAATGCAAAATTAAACAAAGAAGTTTGTTTACCCAAATAATTTACCAATTTAAAAAAAATTAACTTTAAGTTTAAAAATACGCGCGCTACGCCACTGATAAATTCTTCTGGGAGATCGGAATCTGCAGAGACCCTGAGAAAATTTTCTTGCATTTTCCATTCCGACAAACTTGAAAAAAGTCCGTGTGACTTTGAGCAGTTTTGAGTTCGTCTCGAAATCGAAATCATTTGAGAATTTGCCGGGATTTGTTTTTTTGCTTCATCGGATATTACTTTCCATCGGGTTTTCCCAATCTTTTCGACGTTTTTCCATAGATATAGAAGAGGTGGAAAGATAACGCCTTCTACCTGCACACAATCGGGAACCTATAACCTCACTTTTTTTAAAGTGCAAACAGTACTTGACTTTATTGTTTGTTCTTTTTTTTCATTTCTGCAGTTCAGTACCAAAAAAATAACACAACTTACGCAGCTCTGCCAAAAAAAACCTCATAAAATATTATAAAAAAATATTTTATAATTTTTGAGTAGTGAAAGGGAAACACATCATATTTTACCAGCCAGTTGGTTTATACAAGTTTACAATTTTAAATAGTAGTAGTAGTAATAGTAGTAGAAGTAAAATAGCCACAATAGACCTCTTAGGTCGCAGTGGATGGTGCAGTGTTGTACCATTTATAACAAACCTAACCTAAAATAATATTGATCAATACACAGGGCCACTTTCTCACTTCGGCTTAAGTTCTAAGTTCAACTTAACTAAGATAAGTAGCTTGATGGTGCTGTCAAAGTGTCCTTTAAGGGAAACATTGTTGGCGTAAAGCTAAGTGGAATAATTTTGAGGCTTAAGTTAAACTTGACTAAATTTTGTCAAGTTTTTGAGACCTTTTTGCTTTTACTATTATCTGAAAACATATTTTTCGGCTTTTGACAGTGTTTTTAAGCGATTTTTGTGTTTTTTTAAGAGTAAAAATAATTTAAAAAAAATTCTAACCTCACAAATTGTTTTACAAGATTTATCAAAATAAGAATCAGAAAATACCTCTATTTATATTAATCGGTGCAGATAGTTTTTTAACATGATATTTAAAACAAGAACTTGTTTTTGTTGTATTATTATCATAACAAAATATAGTGAAAACCTAAAGGGTGAACAAATCCTCAAATTTTGTACACCTCCTGCAAACAGGGTCCATACAACACTGTTCTCAGTTGAGAACGGCGTTGGTCCTGTCAGGACTCAACAGGACCCAAATTAAAGGCCGGGACCTCAGACTAATAACTAAAGAGCCGGGACACCGAAAAATTTTAAAGAAATGCCATTATTGACACTTGTTCTGAAAATTATAAAGTATAATATATGTTCAGTTGTGTATTTTTTTTATCAGAAAATTGGTTTTAAAGTTATGACAATTCAAAAAGTCTAATTTTTGGTTGCTATATGGAGCTTTTTGTCAGCATATCAAAATAAGAACCTTTGTGGTTGTCATTGTTTTTTCCTAACTCTTTCTAACCTTTTACATATAAAGCAATGTATTTTGCATCTTCGTTTATAAAAAAATAACAATTTTAAGCTTTCTTTTCGCAAAATTATCCAAAAACACAAACACTTTGTGCACAAGTATATATAAAAAAAATAAAGGTAGATTATTTTTGTGGATATCTTTATTTTGTTTATATTTACTGCTGTCAATCCACATCAAAATGTTTGTCTTCTGGCGAATTTTGCAAAAAAGTTTAAAATTGATTTTTGATTAAGGAAGATGCATAATATATTGTTTTATGAGTAAGCGTAGAATTAGTTACAAATATAAACCGAAATGACTTTATTCTTGACAGGTTTTCAAATCACAATAACGACAAAGCTTGTTATTTTTGTATGCTGGCCAAAAACTCCCTATTTTCACTGTTATTTAGTGGTTACCTAGTTATTTAGGTTTTGTATATAAAACACTTTGTTTTAAAACTAAAAAACAAATAAGATATATTCAAAGATTTTCTTAAAACAAACTTATTTTTTTTTTGTTTTTTTTATCATGTTAAAATATCAAGATTTTTCTTCTGTCTGTCAAAGGGGCCGGAATTTATTACTGTCAACTGTACCTATTTATAGTGGTGATTTAAAAAAAAAACAAAAACTTAAAAGGAAGGTAATTCTTTCTTCTAAATTATAAAATAATTAAACATAATAAAAGGAACTTAATGGATTTTCTATCACTTTTAGTTAAATTTTTTTTCTTTTGTGGGATGTCTCCTGCCAGTCCTGGTCTTTGCATTTTTTTAGAAGATAGGGAAGTCGTTTGAAAAAACTTTCTAAAAAATAAAAAGGCAAATAAATAATGCAAAGAGTTCTTGGAATTTTTTTAAAAAATTGCTATTTAAATGATGAATTAGGATTGATTGATCTATCAAAAATCTTGTATAAAAGACGTGAATTCATAATGCAAAAATATGTGTTAGTACCTTTTTTGTAGTTCCAGATGATTCAGCTTTACCATAAGTTATTCTTATTTAGTATGTACCTTTTCTATGAAGATGATCATCTTGCCTCCTTATCTGCAATCTAAAACAAAGGAAAACAATATTTTTAAACATTTCTCTGTTTTCCAAAGAATTATGATATAACAGTTTTAAAAAGAATTGAAAATTAGTTGGACACCCAGTTTTCATTATAACGAAAGTAGGTACCTACAACACCATGGTGTCCACAGCATTTCTCAAAAATCTCTGACTTTCCACGACAAACTTACTACCTCCTGCTAGATTGGTTCACCTCTTGGGGCCAACCCATTAATAAAACAGAAACTTATTATCTAACTACAGGCTTTATAGAAACTTACCAAAGGACAGAATCTCCTGTCTTTCTGCAGATCTTGGGGATGGTGAATCGGGAACCCCTGGTGAATCTCCTCTGCTTCCAACAGTAACTGACAGTAAATAAAAATTTGGGCTCTCGCTTTTTTCCAAATCGTCCGTGTTTTTACATTTCAATTTTTGGAAACCAGAAAAAAATAAACAAAAAATTTGACAATTGACACTGAAAATCAAGACTGCATCCAAAAAAACACAAAAAATGCAACGCTGCCAATTGTAATTTATAGCATCAAACCAATTTTATATTCTCTGGTTCCACTTAGCCAAGGTTGCACCTCTGCAAGAGAAATAAGGATAAGTTGAACTTATACTTAAGTTTTAACTTAGCTTAGTTTTAAATTTAAGCCGAAGTGAGAAAGTGGCCCGCAGGCAAACAAAACTATAACCTAACCTAAACTATAAACTCCGACGACTATAATATAATAACACACATTGGGCTATAAGTACTTATTTGTCGCCAGAAGCTGTGTGTGAGATGTTACTTTTATAAGTTTTTTAAACATTTTCTTTTGTAAAAGTATTTACGACACAGATGATGTGATTATAGCTTTTTTTTAAATTTTAAAGTTTAGGTGGGCGAATTTTCTTTTACGACTTAATATTTGTTTCAAAGGGCATATAGGTTAGGACAGGTAAGATCTTATTACTTTGATAAGTTCCTATGAGATTTTGTGAGTCAAATAATATTTTGTTTGTGTAATGCTTAATTGGTTTTATGCTGGTTGAAAAGAAGGATTTGTCTGGTTTAAAGGCCTTGGTCATGTAGTAAGTAAGATTACAAAATAAAAGTAAATTTATTATAGAAACCTTCAAAATATTATGTGTGTTAGATCATAAAATACCCTGGAAAGATAGACACATGAAATCATAAAACATTTTGTGAGTTTGTCTGACTATGGAATCTATAGGAAGACTTATAAAACTATTTTTGCATAGGTCTATGCAGCTGTAAAAGTGAATAACTCAGAAACGAATCGATGAATTTTCAAAATTCCTTTACTTCGAAGAGGGTGCGTGTTACAAACATTTTAGGATAGACAAAATGTGTCCCTTTTGAATAAAAAATCGACATGTCCGAGGATTTTTCTAAAATAAGATTCTACTTACGTGAATCTTGGGTAAGGAGTTTTAAAATAAACACCTTGTATAAAGGTTGATTGATTTAGTTAATAAATGGCAAATTTTAGGTTGTAGGGGAATCTAGCGTAAAAATGGCGTCATAGTCATTGGTGTTCTCGTCGAAACTCGTTCTACTCCCCTCTGATCTCTATGTGTTTTCCTGATATTTTCGACGTTATTCGCATGAATATGCAAACGGGAAGGTCGCCAGAATCAGGTAAAATTATGTTTACCCCTCTAGGGAATTACAAAAAGCAAAAATCTTCAGTAAAGATGGATATAAAGGCTTCGTTCGTACCTTCATCAAAATCATGAGTAGTTTTCATGTTCAGGTGTGTCAAACTCAGTGGTTAACCCCCCCCCCTCTCCGAGAAACCTGGTTATGGTCACATTTTTGCTTCAAATTAATTTTTTTAAAATATTTATCCTTTACCTCCCCAAGTCAATTCCTGGGTGCGCCTCTGTCAAACTAGTAGCTGAAATAGTGCTTTTTTACATATGTTTTTAAAGTGAGTGATTTGAAAATGTAAGTAAAAAAAGCAGAGCTTAGCCGCGAGTTGTAAATTTTTTTACAATTTGTGGCTGAAACTGTTAAAAAAAAGTTTAAAAAAATCTTGGACAAAGATGGAACCAGGCTTTGGTGCAATAATAGTGAAGTTTTTGCAACTGGTGTTTTTTTACAAGCGTTGGTTTAAAAAACAAGCGCACAGCGAGGTATTTATAAAAACGAGAGTAAAAATGGGAAAATGACTGACTGACTGACAGTTTACCTTCGATCACAAATGATTTTTTACAAGCTTTTATTTTACATCACCTCTATGCAACTCAATTTTGACTAACTACTAGATGCTCGATTAAATTAAAATAAAATAATATGTTACTATTACACACCCTCCTTTCCCCTAAGAGGGTAGTAAAGGGGGGAAAACACCTAAGTTTGTCCAATTTCAACCAAAATTGGTACACGGGGGTTTTTGGGGATAAGGAATACGAATTTTTGATCAGATTTTGAAAATTTATTATGGCGGACTCAAGATGGACGATTTTTGTCATGTTTTGCTATCCAATTTTAACTGACTTATGGTCAAGCCATGATGATCCTTAAAATAATTTTCTTAAATACCTGTTAAATTATTTTTAGATGTGCTAAACGACACTTTAGTAGGACACGTTTTTTGGTAAAATTAAAGACTGTAAAAATCTTTGATTAAAAGAAATTAATACTATCTCATGTTTACACTTGTTACACTTTGAAAAATTACAATTTATGCTGTTTTTGGATAAAAATTGCAAAATAAAAATCATATGCACGACACCACTCAAAATGACAGACAGATGACAGAAGAGAAATTTTTAGTTTTTTTATAGCCTGCTGTCTCTCTCGAACAACCTTAAATATTTTTCATTTTAACAGAGAAAAAATGTTTTTTGGCAGTACTTTTTTTGAACGCTAAAAAAAATGTGGAAACTTAAAAAATTTGAGTATTTTGTTCTAGAAATCGAAAGTTGTGAAAGAAAGCTTTAAAATGTGAGCAATATCATGGCACACAAATGTGAAAAACATAGTCAAAAATTGCTTCATCAAAAACGTTAACCCTTAAATTATGCTAAAATATTTTAAGCCATCATGGCTTGACCATTATGCACATTCGATTGTCTTCAAATTTGGTATGCGTTTATAGTTCCGATGACAATACAATAATATGTTATTATCAGGTACCCAACACACCTGAATGAGGGAAGTGAAGGGGGAAAAAAATTTAGTTTCTTCGATTTCAATCAAAATTGGCATACAGGGTTTTTTAGGAAAGGAGATTAATAATATTTGATCAGATTTGAAAATTTCTATATATATATATGTATATATGGTGGATTCAAAATGAATTATTTATGGTTAAAATCTAAAAATTAAAAAATAATTTTTTATGAAAACATAAATTAATCGAGTCAACATGGCCAAACTTCCCAAAATGCGCCCATCGCTTATATTATTATGTCAGAATGCAAAAAAATATTTTCTACTTTTTAGCAGTGGCGGTCCCAGGCGGGGGCAGGGGGGCAGGGGGGGCGATCGCCCCCCCTTTTCTCCAGAAACAAGTAGACAACATAGATGCTGGTGGTAACCCTAAAGTCTTTCGAGAAAAAAACGAGAAATTGCAGAAAGTTCCTTTAAAAATATTCTCGAATCCCTCCACATTATTTTGGGACAGTTTGACCTTCAATTTGTCACCCCAAGAATAAAAAAACTGGAAATTGGAAATACAGAACGATATGTATTATAGAGTTTCTATTTATAAACAAGTTTTAGACAAAATCATTTCGGTCATAAAAAAGTATTTTTGGCCTGAACAGGTTGGTACCAAGTTTTATACAACGTGAAGTCAAAATCAAGGCAAAATTAACACAAGTCGTTTCTAAATACTATAAACTGTTTGATTAATACAAAACACAAATTCTTGTACTTTCATTGAGAGAAGTCAGCATTTGGAAACAATATTGGTCAGAAGTAGGCAAAAGCTTAAATCAAAACATACCTGATAACGTTTTCGATGCCACACTTGACAAAGAATGTTTGCCAGGAAGTAATGTTTAGTCAGAAAGAAGCTTCTCATGTCTCAGGAGATTGAAAACATAAGTACTTAAAAATTCTCTGACGGAAATTCATCTGACGGGCTTAGCGGTGCTGCATATCAACAGACATCAATAGTATTCACCTGATGACGATTGCGGATACATAAGCATTCGAAACGTTGTGAAAAAATATAGACAATGGAAGTTAGAAACTCTAAATCAGATATATTGAAATTGACATTGAGCGAGTCATTGACCGGTTTGCCCAAAAAAACAGGAAATGAATTTTTTTAAATAGGCATCTTATGTTTGAGATATACAATATAAAAGGTAATTTCAGGGGAATACGGGGTAGTTAACAAGGGGACTTTTTCATGAAAAGATTTAGAAAATCCAAAGTAGGGTATAAATTGCGGCGCTATAACACCTTTGATATTTACGGTATTAGTTTAATTTTGTGTTAAAAATTTTCGCCTGCTGCGCTTTGAAACCATTGATATATTTACAATTTTAATTTAATTTTAAATGAAAAAATACATTTTTCAGTTCAATTTTCTTACAAATTTTCGACTTAAAAATTGCATTTTTAATGTAATTTTCTCCAAAATTTTCCTCAAATTTAAACATTTTTTAAAACAAAAAAAAGTATGAAATAAACGACTTCAAATCTGAGTACCCCCCCCCAAGATTTGAGACCAAATTCGCGCTTGTAGTTACTAAGTTTTGCTTACATATATTTATTCTAGTTTTTTTTCGTATCGAAACCGCCTCCCCCCCCTTTTCAAATGGCTGGGACCGCCACTGTTTTTAGTGCACTTTATATTTTATAAAAGCTTGTATTTGAAAAGCTTTTTTTTAATACCTTCATCAAAAACATGATTTTAGTAACTGTCTGCAGATAACTAAAGCATGGCTTTTTTGGTTACCGATGCAAAAAAACTTTTTTTTTGATTACGGGTACAAAAAAAGAGAAATAGTGGAAAATAGTAATATTGAAAAAATCTTATCATTCTTGCCTAAAAATTAAGTCACTTCCGCCTGTTTTCACCAAGTATCTACGAAAAAATCATTTAAAAACATCGTCAGAATATCCAATTGTCAAAGGTTAAAATGGCGCAACAATGAACGTCACCGAGTAAAAAGACACATCGCTATATGGAAACGATTGTCATTTCATTTACCAGCCGCCTTGATTTATAGTGTAAAGATGGTGTGTTGCGAGAAGTGGCCTTCGTTCGAGATTTTTAAGGGTATTTTCCGGTTTTTCTTGGATTTTCTGATAAAGGTATTAAAAAAAATTGTGTTCACAATTCGCGTTTTTAAATACCTCGCTGCGCTCGGTATTTAAACCTACGCTTGTAAAAAAAGCACTATTTTAGCCACTAGTTGTGAAAACTACTATTTTTAAATAAAATTATTCCTTGAATATATTACTTTTCCGACTTTTTTTTTGAAATTCTGAAGATAACTCGGCTTATGTAAATGCTTATTTAAAGGTACTTTCTTCCTAATACGTCACATATTGTATAACTTGTTTTTGTTGATGAAAAAACATAAATATTGTAGTTTCAAATCACGTTATCCTATGAATGGTTTCCCCGCGCAAAGCATTGGCACCAGTGTTGCCAAACGTACCAATGTTCCCCTAAAGAAAAAAATTGGGAAAGCCAATAGTAGCAGCGGTTAGAATTTGATCAGTATTTCACTTACTACGTTTATACGCATCTAAAACCGATTTTATATAAAGAAAACAAATAAAGCAACAAAGTTAACAACAGATTTTTCGGTGTAATTTAATTTAGTGCTTAAAACGGTTTTATTGGTGTTTATACGACAAAATTTTCAAATCTTCCTTATATAAAAGCGCTTTAAGAGATCCGGAAAACCAAAATAACTGAAAAACTAGTTGCGCATTTTAGGTAACTAATCAACACCTTAAACTGTTTGCCATTTTTTTTCTCGTTTTCGAAATAATTTTTTTGCAGAAACTTGGAAGAAACTTGAGGGAAACGGTGAATTTTTAAGTAAGAATAATTATCCATTTTACCTTATTTTTCTTCAAATTTGGATAAAAAACTATTTTTTTCCACCATGCTTTTTTGTATTTGGTACAATTTATTGTTAACGTTCGGAGAACCAAATTATACAGTTCTGGTAAATATTAAAAATAGATGCGCAGTTGATTCAAGTGCGCATCAGTTCTGCGCAGATTACATTTTTAACTCCCCTTAACCTATACTATTTCAAATGTGATTTGAGCACTTTTAGTTGCAGTACAATATATTTTGAACATTTTTTAAAATTTTGAAAGAAATAATCGTTTGCAAATTTTTACAAATTTGATCTATTATATTATTTTTGTGATAAATTTAAAAAAAATCCAGAACAACGATAGTAAAATAGATAAGTTTTGTCACTTTTTAATCAGGATAAACTAAAAAAAGAGAAAAAAGTGTGTGTACATCACAGATGTAGAAAATTTTATCTTCTTCAACTTCCTAACAAGACTTTTTGTGCTAAAGTTTATAGTTTTCGTGTTATTTAAAAAAATACAAATTTACCTCCCCCGCCAAGGTCGAAAACTTAATTTTTTTTTAGGGGTCCAATCTAAATAACATATGTCAAAATCGTTACTACCCCACCTTTTGCAAGCTAAAATTCTCTGATGACTGGACTATTATTTTTTTGATAAATTTAAAAAACAAAATCCAGAAGAACGGTAAACTTGCCTGATGCTTCGTTTTGGACGTTTATTTATTTATATATTTCATGCAACTTTTGGTCCCTAATACTCAAGAATAAGGACCTATGAAACCACTGTTACAGATTTTTTTTTCACAAAATCGAAATTTTCAAAAAATGTTCCTAATTTTTTTTTCCAGGATTGTTTTGAAAGACAATCCGGCAACGTGGCTGCGACGTCGCAAGGCCGTCGCTTCCCATGCTGTAAAACGTCAAATCCCCAGTATGCTAGGGCGTGTGTGAATCGAATTTCGACGAGGATCGCTTTAGTTTCCCCAAAAAACACGGTAAATTTCGGGTTTCGACGCTAAATCTGGGCTTATTGTCACCCCAGCAAACGCTAAAATTCTCTATTTTGGTCAGTTTAAAAGTTCGCCACACTGCACCGCGCTGCAAAGTGGTTTCCGACCCAGTGTTTTGGTACTTTCGTCTCCTTAGGGGTAGGCAACTCTTAATACTTTGGTACCACACGTCGACGGGGGTGGATTTTTTAAAATTTTCGCGGTTTTTGAGGTTCGCGGTATCGAGTTACTTTCGCAAATCCAAGAAAAAAATGTCGAAGTTATTTTTTGCGGGCGTTTTCAGCTACGAGGGCATCAGTTGTTTACATAGCGTGTTTTTTCCTTGTTAGGATGTTTTTTTGTTGATTTTTTTGGGAAAATTTTGAAAACAATTTTAAATATGGCTGAGGAAGAAGTTCTCTTTGATGATGTGTACGAAATGTGTGAGGAAATTGGCAGGTAAGTCCTTTATTTTGGGAAATTTTTATAATATTGTTTTATTTATTTTGTAAAAGCTGGAGATTATTTACTTGATACAAATAAATTATAGGTTGTATATTATAATAATAATCTTTTATTATTGACCAAAATTATTGACCAAAATATAGTTCACATAATTTTATTGAATTATTATCTATTTATACTAAAACTCTTTTATTTGCAGATTAATTTATTGTTGGTATTTTATGGTATTTGGTTTTGCGCAGAATAGTTTTGCAACAGTATATTAAAAAAATTGGTGCTAGAAAGCACGGATAGTCCACCATACAATCAATTATTTTATGTTGAAAGGAAATGAAAATATCTCGAAAACTGTAGCTTTGAAAATTTGAACCTTATAACAAAGGCGTTTTCTCGCGTTGAAATTGTTTAAAATGTTTTTAAAAAGTTTGAAACATTTGTTTTCTCGCGTTGCAACGGTGACGTCACATCTAAAAGGGTTAAAAATATTATCAAACGGAATTCACTCTAGTTTCAAAACTGACGCGTGCGTAGAAGATACGTCAAAATTCTACAATCTTGTTTTAACCTAAGATTTTTTTTTGTGTTTGCGTGAAAATGGATGAAAAATCGTATTCTAGATATCTTGTTAGCCATTCTACATGGTATCCCTGTGGTCTTATATGATTTTCGAAGCTTAAAAGAACAGTAAATTAAAAAACTTCACTATCCATGTAGCTTCCATTGCTTGACATACATGGTACTGAAACTGGCCGTACACTGTTTTTGTTAAATAAACCAGTAGTTGATTCGGTAATTATGCAGTATACGGTTTTCTGCCATTTTTGATTTTTTTTGAAAAATTCTTTATGGGGGCACCTTCTAGGGTCCCTAGGACCCCAAATCCGCCTGCGCCCGATTTTTTTTTTTAACGAGAAAAAAGGGTGCCCAGGGGGGGTTGTAAAGTGTTTTTTTAATTGTTTTGGGTTGGTTTGGATTAGGTTGGGTTGGACTGTGTTGGTTTGGTTTGTTTTAGTGAAAAAAAAATTAAAAAAAACCAAAAAAAAATAAAAAAAAAAACCAAACGGCGCAAACGGATTTGGGGTCCTAGGGACCCTAGAAGGTGCCCCCATAAAGAATTTTTCAAAAAAAATCAAAAATGGCAGAAAACCGTATACTGCATAATTACCGTTGATTCATTTTAATTTTAAACATTAAAAAAAATAAACAGAAAAACAAAAAAAGTGAGGTTACACCAACTACGTCAGCGTTTTGAACCACTCATTTTTTCTCGGTTCTAAATGATGACGTCACATCTAAATAGTTTCAAATAATATTTCAAAATAATTTCAACGCGAGAAAACGCCTCAAATTTTTTGGGAAATATTTACGAAAACCAAAATCTGAAAACCGCATATCAATAGCTGCTTTAGTTATAACGTTTTTTCAAATAACTCCGAAAATAAATCTCCCACGAATTTGAATTTTATAACAAAATTTGTAGTCCATATTCATGGGAACTTAAATTTGAAAACCGTTTATCGCTACTTGTTTTGTTCCAAAGTTACAACTTTTTTAAATATTTGATCCCCCTTTTCCCCCTTTCAACCTCCCACCACCCTATCCACAAGTTAATCAGTTCATGGTCAGTCAATAGAGGATTTTTGTACCAGATTTCGTTAAAATCGATTAAGGCGTTCTTGAGTTATCGTGTATATAGACAGACAAGAGACCGACAGACAACTTTTTTTCGTCGATTAAGGTGTTTTGGAACTTTAGTAACTCATTTTTGATAAAATTAAGAAAACTCAAAATTGGACTGAAATGTTTTAATTTTGGATACTTTTATTATAGTTAATATGTGAAAAATAACTCCAAAACGGCTTAATGGATTTTCATAACAAAACCAAAGAAATCTGTAACATAAAAGGTTATTTAAAAAATCCTTAAATATATATCAGAAAAAACTTTCATTATCTACTAAAAATTAAAATATTAATTAAAAAAAAACTATAAAATAAATAATTTTCGTTTTTGTATATTTAATGCTATTCAAGCAAAGAAACCTAAAAAGCAACTACGTGTAACCGATGCCGATGATTATTTTGAATTTATTTAAAAACAAGATTATTTATGTATGATCTTTGCCTGTTTTAATTATTTTTGTTTTTCTTTAATTTTATATGTTTATTGTCTATTTTACTAAATTATGTTATAATAATAGATTTTACTATTGTATAACATATAGAGGATGGACAGCAATGAATAAATACAAGTTTCTAAACAAATTTGGGTTAGCAAAAGAGTTTTACCTCTTGGGAAACAATTCATTTCGGGTTCCAGTTCCAGATAATAAAAATAATAAAATATATAAATTATTATTTTAAGGGTGGCTCTGTGCACCGGTTTTATAACAGCAGTATTAATTTGCATTTTTTTTTGAATCCATTAAAAAAAGCAAGAAAAAGCAAACACTGGCCAGAGCCCTTATTTGTCTTTATTTTTGTCAGTTTTCATATTTTTCTTTCATAAATGAATGCATAACCTATTTTTATATTAACACAGCAGCAGAGTGTTTTTGTAATAAAGCAATCTTCCCCTATTATGTTTTGAACAATAAAAGGACATTTACGAAATTGCATTTTGTACGCTGGGCCATCTTTTCAAGCTTTTTTTTTTCCTTCCCCATAATCGGGTTTCTCATCAATTTTTATTATTTTTCCTCATTTACATATACATGATGTCCCATAAAAAACAGGGGTTGCAAACATAGTAAAAAAATCCAGTCAACAAAAATCTTTATTTGATGACATTTTGAGTAACTATAACCGCAAGACGTAACCGGGATATATGAGAGGGGGGATTCGAACTTAACAATCCCCCTTATTCACAAAGGTAGTCCCTCACCCCCAAACTTTTTTCTTTGTAAAGACCTTGAACTGGAATAATTAAAATTTAGATATTTTGAGTATACTTTGGGTAATTTATTTACTCAAAAATAATGAAAATAAAATCGCTAAAAACTTTCATTGCCAATTGAACCGCAATGCTAACCCTACTTTAAATTCGATCGCTGTTTAGCACTACTAGCTAAATGTTGTTAATTTTAGTGCTGTTGCCTATTGACTGTGAAAACCGAGGTACATTAACAAATATCAAGTTTCCATTGATAAAACGGAAACTAAAATTGAATTAAATTACTTTGTTTATACGGGCGTCTTAAAGAAATACGCAACACTGGTGTTACCGAAAAATCTGCTGCATATTAACTTAGTTATTTTATTTGTTGAGAGACGTATAAACACTCGGAGAAGGCGATTTTATTTAAAACTGTACTTATATAAAACCGATTTTAGGCGCGTTAGGGTCAGAATAAACACTTTAAAAACGCTTTAATCATAGATTAAGGAACTATAGATCCGTCACTTCACTCTTCCCTCCAATAATTATTTTTCGCGAAAAGTGCGGTTATGTTTCCGCGTGCAAACCCAATGAGCATTTTTGTCTATATAAAAGTTACAGCAAATAATATAAAACCTTCATAAAATAACCAAAAGTTATATTATTTAGTGTTGGTGATAATTTTATAACTCTAATATATCTCTTAAATGAGTAAAAAAGACTTGAAAAACAACTGTTCAACACCAGCTTATAAAAATTTATGGTACATAGTAATGGATAGAAAAACAACATATAGATTTTATAAAACTTCCTTATGAGCCCTCAAGTATAGAGATTATTATAAAAAGGTTTTACAACTGTTCTAACAACACTACATAACAAATTAAAGGTTTTTATGGATTTAGAAATATAGATTTTCCATCTTTCTTCCCTTTGCTTGTTATGTATTATTCTTTTTCTTTTTACAATAAAAAAATTTATAAAATGGTGTTTAGCAATCTTCTAAAATAAATAAAAATGAAAGTGAGATAAGCTGAAGCAGGAATATGAATATTTATATACTATAGTCAAATAAAAGCTGTTTTTCAAGTCATCCTACTCTGAAAATCAGCTGCGGTCCCGTGTGTACTGTATAGTTTTCGAATACACTCACGTAAATTTCATGGGCTCCAAAAATACTTGAGAAAACGAGAAAAAAAATATTAATTTAAATATCGGTTTTTTTTTCATACGCGTTTTTTTCTTTCTGGGACAAATATTGAATTTTGTATGTTGTTATTAACCCTAACAAGCAATATTTCGATTGAAACACATGTTGAAACCCCATAAATAAAGTTTTTATTTAGGCCAAAAACCTATTTTTGTAATCCAAAATGGCGAAAATTTCCGACAATTCTATAAAAAAAAAACAATACAACTATACCACTGTTTACCTCGTCAACACTATTTTATAACCCTTTTAAAAAATGACGCTACTTGGAACAAAGGGCTACAGATGGCGCAGTGTTGAACACTGATGGTCTGTTTCTGTGAGCTTAACATAGTTATCATTGTTCTCTGTTCCTAAATGCATTCCTCGAGAGATCCAGCATACCACACATACCAGGAAAAATACCCGCCTCCACACACTTCAAGCCCGCATAACTATCAGAGGTAACTATCTCAAGAATATAGCTAGATTGTGGGGTCGAAGGGTGTACAGGCGAGTATTTTCCGGGGTGTTCACATTTGCCGCCGACCAGCAGTATCAGCGTATGCGCTCGACGTTTCACGGTTCCCATCTATGCGTTTCTCATTCGTGGGTCCCCCGAATCAAAACACGTATCACGTGGTCTAAGGTATACAAGTTCATTTCGGACCACGTGATGAGTTTTTTGAGTCCGGGTGACTGCGCATGGGAAACGCTGGTGGGAATCGGGTGTAAAATGCCTTCGATCCCGATATCTGTCATCGGCAACTATCTCAAAAAGATTTGGATCTCTTGTCTCTCTCAGTTTGATGTAATTAAAACAAGATAATAATGGTATGGTATCTCGCAAAAACGTGCCTTTTGATGTCGCAGAAACGCTCCTTTTGAGGTCGCAAAAACGCGCCTTTTAATGTCACAAAATTAATCTTAAAAAATCTTGTTTGTTTTGTTTTTATAATTGCCAAAATAAATTAAAATTGTTTTTTTTTGTTCTAAAAATAGTTGTATTATAATCACTATATAAAGAAATTAATAACAAAATTATAGAAAAAACCTTATGGGCAAAAAAGGTTTATGAATGAGTTCATAAGAATATTACAGACACCAATTTATATAACTATTGTGTGTGAGTTCCCAAGTTTTTATAAGTGTCTCTCGAAATATTTTCAAACTTATCTTATATAAATTTGTTGTTGGTTAATTAAGTTTTATAAGTGGGTTGATAGCAACATTTTAAAAACCAATCTATTATATATCTTTAATTGATAGTTACTTACGGTTTTATAGGTGGGTTGACAGAAAGATTTCAAACACCAATTTATATAACTTTTGTCACTGATGACTTATATTTTTATAAATATGTTGGTGGAAACATTGTTAACACCAATTTATATAACATTTGAACCGATGACTTCAATTTTTATAAAGATGTCCGTGGAAATATTGTTAACGCCAGTTTTATGTTACTTTAGGGTACCATCAATTTAGAGCCTTTAATAAAACAAATATACAAACTCAATTCTTGTAGGAAACTTCTAAATACCCTAGGGTATCAATGGAACCCTCTTTATATTAATTATATAAATATCTGTCACCAGAAGTTTCTGAAAATGCTCATTGGGAAGGAACTGCCAACATAATAATATTTAGGTTGGCAATATTCTTTCTAGAAATCTGCAGCTCCTCCTCTTACCCCTTCTAGGGTTGTCCGTCAGAGGGCACATTATGACAAAAGTGACAGAATATCGGTTATGACTCATAACTTATGAGTTCCATTTTGAAAACTGAGGTTTGCCAAGGTTTTTAAAAAGTGATTTTGTGATTATTCCTGTTCAAAAAATTGTGATTTTATCCGTCGATTACAATGGCTGAGAAACAAAGAGTTAGAGTGTGTTGTATTCAAGCTGCGGAGACCCGTGCCATGATCCCAATAAAAAAACGGGGAGACATCGTTTCCCCAAAGTCAATCCTGTAATTTTTCAGAAGCATAGTGAAGCCGTTAAACGCGAATAAATTAAGTCCTGATGAAATATATAACAGATTTTACGTGTGTGATAAATATTTTGCTCCAGATGACATTTTGCAGACTGGACGCAGAGGTCTTAGAGAGTGATGTCCTACACTTGCATTTGGACTCCATTTAACTATTTATATATAGTGTTAAAACACCCTTTCCTTATTTCATCAAGTTTAGTATGGCTAATTTTTGTGGATATCAATAATAAGTTAGAAAATGCGACACTTGTGTATTCCAAACCAGGGGTATTAATATTATTTACACCAAGACTTTTTCTAATGTGTGGGTTTACCATAAATTGCCCCACATATACGGTAAAATTTTTATGAGATTAAAATTATTTTTTTCTGTTTCACAAATTTAGTTTGGAATACAAAAGAGTGGCATTTATTGTTTTTTATGTACTAAAAACAAGATATTAACATTTTAAAGAAAAATATTTAATATTTAAAAAAGCACAGACAAGATCATATTGTAATACTTTCTTTATTGGGAAAAATATAAACTAACATGTTTCGAAATATGCCATAATCTTTTATAATAAAACTACCAGAGGTTTTGTACTACAAGTGCATTATTATGGGTAATTTGTATTTATTTCTTAAAAATATGCTTCTTTATTTTAACTTAACATACTTTGTTGATTACCGCCAAAATGAAATAATTCGTTTCTGTATTTGTCCTGAATAAAACACCCTTTCCATCCAAGTAAAAATGTTCTTATATGGGTCCTTTGGTACCACCAACCAACCAGCGGTAATCAACAAAGTTGTGAAAAAAAAACTTGTACCATGTCCAAAAATATAGCCTAAAAACACGACAACTTTAAAGCTATATATCTCAGAAAGTAATCCTGCTCCCTATCTCGTTTTTTTTTTTATTTTTGTGCTTTGTTGATCGAGTACTACAAAATATAAAAAAATTATGACATTTAGCCGACAGCCATTTTCAATGCAATTTGTGCAGGGTCCTTAAAAAAAAGCGAAAATTTAAGCGAGCACCATCTAGTGGTCATATTACAAACTAACAAAAAATCGATAGTACGGTTATCGCGAATTTAACCGTGAGTCATCTAGTGGTCGTATTACAAATTAAAAAAGAAAAATCAATATAAAAGTATGGTTATTGGTCAAGTGCATATCTGCGCAGACTCGCCAAACTCCAAATAGTTCCGAACCGTTTAACACGTAACTGTCGTATCTATTGTAGCTCCTTAACCTATGGCTTTAATGCATTGCTTCCAACTTAAAGAAATACGCAACCATGGTGTTACCGAAATATCTGCTGCATGTTAACTTAGTTATTTTATTTGTTGAGAGACGTATAAACACTCGGAGAAGGTGATTTTATTTAAAACTAGTTATATAAAACCGATTTTAGGCGCGTATGTTTCAAATGTTTTCAAATTGGAACAGCTTGTGTTTGGTAGTGTTTTGGGGGATTTTGAGGACGTCATTTGGGATATTTATAATAGAATATCGAGAATATAGAGCGAGAATTATTAATTCACAGTCAAAACTATTGTACCCATAGGAATAGATGACAAGGAACAAGCATTCCCAGAAGATCGACGTAGCTGATCTAAAACCCATTTTTTTAAATTACTGTTCCTATTTCTCACGATCTTCGAAAAATATACACATTTAAAAAACAAACAGAACGTCATAGATTTCAGAGAGCTTTTACGCTTCTTGGAGATTTGAGATCAAAATAATTTTATGTAAAAAAAAAACTTTTCAAATACAAGCTTTTATAAAATATAAAGTCTCGTATAAAGTACAGTAAAAAGTAGAAAACAATATTTAGCATTCTTAATTAATTAATAATAAAAGCGATGGGCGCATTAAGGCGCAATTACACAGACGAACATGCTCAAACAAAAGCTCGTGCAAAAGATATAAAATTTTTTGCGTGAACATTTTTGTGAGCTTTTCTTTGAACATTTTGTTCGGGTAAATTTTTGAGCAAATTATTGCTATATATTTAGAAAACATATTTTTAAAGATGAGAATAAATAAAATTTTACATCAGTGGTCACTGATCTCAATTCTTTAAAAAAATGGAACACCAACTTTTATTTTAAATTTTTGTGAAAAAAAGCCGACGGCAAGCGAAAGATTATTATTGGCTACACTATCAGTTTTTTCACATGGATTAGGGTTACTTATAATATTTTTTTCTTAAGGTTTTTCCCAGATTTTTTTTACAGGTGGTTGTTTTGGGATTTTCTTGCGAGGTTTTTTTTTATTTCCAAAAGATTTTTTCCTAAATTCAAAAAACAACCCAGAAAAATTTTGAGTTTTTCAAATATGGGCAAAAAACTCAAAAATTGCATTTTTAAGCGGTAATCTGCGCCTCACGACTATGAGGAGTGGTGGGAAGGGGGATTTTTTTAAAACATATTTTTGTATCTTTACTTTACTATTAGCTTTGATTGTTTTTTTTTATTTCCTCACACCAGATTTACCTAGTTAGTTTCAGGCCCCAAGGGTTGCTTAAAAAAGCAAAAGGTTCATGAAAATGTTGAAGATAGAGAATATTTACTGTCAATTTAATGTAATAATCAAGGTCGATTACTGACACTGAACAAACAATATGCAAAGGGGCAACATTCCGATTCAAAAGTCTAGTCTATTACTGCTAAATTATATTTTTAGATAAGGGTGGGGATCGTAGGGTTGTAAACGTGGGTAATAAACGGGTATTATTTAAAACGAACGTGCTTTTGTTCATATATTTGAGATTTAATAAAATGTATATAGATTTTTTAATTTGACTAGACTAGAAAGTAAAATAAAGAGATATTCTTTATAGATATAGATCATAAATAAGTGCCAATTATTATTTTTTTTATTCTCGGTATACTGGCATATCCCCTATAAAAATCAAATCAATCTTATGAGGTAAAATGTGAACTTCGGCATCAAATCGTTTTTCCGTTGGAAAGCACTTGATTAAAAATATCTTGTTTTAAAACTTAGTCTTTCTATTTTCAGTTAAGTGCAATGAATTCCCATAAAAATATAAAATTTGAATTTGTAAGAAATTTCTATACCAACATTTCTTCAAACAAATTTTGCTTAACATTCTCTCCAAAATTTCCGTGAGTCTTTTTGTACGAGATTTTGCTCGAACTTTACTTTGAAATTTTGCTCAAGCGGCTCGTGTAAATGTTTGTCGGCATTTCAACATCAAAGGAAAGTTTGTCTATGTAAATGCGCCTTTATAGGAAGTTTGGCCATGTTGACTCGATAAATTTATGTTATTGATTATATTATGATTGTTGCAAGAATCTGAATTCACTATAAAGCAGATAAATGCAAGGGTAAGTCAATCCAACCCAACTCGACCCAAGCTACCCTAAAATTTCTCTGATATATGGATGAGCCTTCCATCGCTTTTATTATGATTATATCAGAATGAATAATGCACTTTATTTTATTATAATAAAAGCTTGTATTTGGAAAGCTTCTTTTTCATAAAATTATTTTTTAATTTTTAGATTTTAAACCTAAATAATTTATTTTGAATCCACCATATAGACATTTTCAAATCTGATCAAAAATTCCCCTTCTCTAAAAACCCCTGTATGCCAATTTTGATTGAAATCGAACAAACTAAATATTTTTCCCTTCCACTTTCCTCGTTAGGGCGAGGTGGGTACTTAATAATATCATATTATTGTATTGTCACCAGAACTATAAACGCATACCAAATTTTAAGACAATCGGCTGTGTATAAGTCAGTTAAAATTTTCAAAATAAGATCAAAAATTCGTTATCGTTATCCTCAAAAACCGTATTCCAATTTTGGTTAAAATTGGACAAACTTCCCTAATAGCACAGGATATTCCCGGGATATTCCAGTAAGGTGCTGTGAATGTCTAAATGTTCTGTTCTGTTAAAAGACATTCTTAGAATATCCTACCTAGTAAATTCAGCCAACATTCTATACAGAATATTCCAGGAATGTTCTGTGAAAGTCTTAGAATATCCTGGAATATTCTGCATGGAATATTTCCTGAATGTTCTACTAAAGTTCGGAAAATGCTCTGTTTTTTGGATACTGACAGCACATTGAAAATACGTTACCTGGATATCCTGGATAGAACATTCAGCGAATATTCTATGCAGGATATTCCATGAATGTTCTGCCAATTTCCGTAAAATGTCCTTTCCTTTTGGATATGGCCAGCACATTCAAAAAATATTCTTACACATCCTGAACAGTACATTCACCAAATATTCTATGCAGGATATTCCACGAATGTTCTGGTAAGGTAATAAAAATGTCCTTACATTTGCACATTGATAGCACATTTAGGAGATATTCTGGGTAATACATTCAGCGAATGTTCTAGTCATGATAATCTACCAATCTTCTACCAAAGTCCTAAAAATATCACACAATACTGTAACGTTTTTCATTCTAACAGCTGCGGTAAAGATTTTTTTCGGGATATTTTTATCTGTCGCTGCAAGTTTTCTTTTTATTAAAAAAACCATTTTGTTGGCCTAAAAAATATCATCAAATCATGCCATGAAAGAAAATAATATTTTTCTATCTACGATCATGCTTACGCAACAGAATTTAAAATTTTATTTTGTTCAAAAAGCTTGTTGGGGTAGGCTAATATTTATTTCCAATTCCGTTGAGCCATTCGCGAGTTATCCTGCATTGAACAAATAACGTAATCCCCTTCCACTACCGTTTGGGAGAATTCGGGGAGGGGGGTTATATTTTTATCCTATAAAAAAAGAATTATGAAAATCCGTTGAGCCGTTCAGGAGTGATCCTGATTTTATGAATATAAAAAACAATTCACGGTGCTCTTCTAACAGAAAACAATGTCCAAAAGGTCATACCCCGCTAATATATAATTTCTCCCATAAGCCCCCGTAGCGCAAAAAATTAAGTCGGTGGAAAAGTGTTATATGCATGCCAGAAGGTTGAGGGTTCGAATGCTATCGCTGTTTAAAAACATTTTTTTTTTAAATTTTTTTAGGGTGTTTTGTGAGAGAAAATATTTCTTCAAGCTCATAAATGTGCTACAAGGAATATCAAAACTGCGGACACAGAACATTCCCTGAACATCCCTGGTATGCTTAGAGGATTTGAGGGAACATTCAGGGAATGTTCCCAATATGTTCGGGGAATATTTCTGTGCTATTAGGTTTAGGTGTTTTCCACCCTCCACTCCCCTTGTTGAGGGGAGGGGGGTGCTAAATAATGCCATATTATTGTATTGTCACCGGAACTATAACCACATACCAAATTTTGAGACAATCGGATGTGTATAAGTCAGTAAAAATTGGTCCATCTTGAATCCGCCATATTGAATTTTCAAAATCTGATCAAAAATTCGTAGTTCTTATCCCCAAAACCCCCGTATACTAATTTTAGTTAAAATCAGACAAACTTAGGCGTTTTTCTTCCCTCGTAGGGGGAGAGGGGATGCCTAATAATACCATATTATTGTATTATCACCGGAACTATAATCGCATACCGAATTTGAATTGAATCAGACATCTAGAAGTTAGTCAAAGTTGAGATGCAAGATTTGACCCGAACCAACACCATTCTTAACTAAAAAGCCAGTTAACTCATTTTCGTTTTAGTAGCCTTTGGCCTTTGATCGGTGCCATATTGACACCAAACTGACAGAAAATCCATGTTTTAATTGTCAATTTGGTTATAAAAATGGCAGCTACGGTAGGCTAAAGGGCACCGAGGGGGTAGGAGTTAACAGGCTTTTTAGTTGAGTACGGTGTTGCCCGAACATACAAACATACAATATAGTCTAATTTTTTGATGTCTGACGTCATTTTTGCCTCTGAAAACGTATTTCTTTGTTCTCAACAGTTCGCATGTCAAATAATTTGTTGTTGTCAATTTGAAGTAACATTCGAAACAATCGACGACATGACTTTTTTTTACATATTTATTTTCGCTGTCTAAAACAATGCATTAAATAGAGATCCAAAAAAATGACGTCAGTCCTCTTATCAAAAAATTGGACTATACATAGAGGTGAAGTTAAACAAAAGCTTTTAAAAACTTTTAATTATATCGAAGATAGAATCACAGAGTATCGAATACAATCTCTTTCTTTATCTTTCCAGAAAAAAACAAACCTTGTTACATGAGTTAACTATATAGAATATCGGAAAATCTTAAATTTTTGTACAAACGACGATTTAAACTTTAAAAAATATCTAAAATAAAAAACAACAGACTTTTTGACATTTTCTGCAATATGTAATTGTCTGTCTCTCTCTTTTATGCATTGGTTAGATTTCTCGAGTGAGAGAAGCGATTCCATTGGTTGACTCACCGGTGAGTTTACAACCTCGCCCATATCCTCTTTTTATTGAAATAAACTTCGAACTTTAGTTTTGAAGATATTAAAAAAATCTGCGTATTTCTTGTATTTATTAAAATTTGTTGTCTCTTTCTACAAAAATGCGAATTTTTATTTATTCTGACCCGATTTAGTTTTAGATAATAATTAATAAAATTATGTACATATTTTAGGGGCCCATTCAGCATAGTTCGAAGATGTATACACCGGCAGACAAGTCAACAATTTGCTGTGAAAATCATAGACGTTTCCAAATTCACTTCCAGTCCCGGACTAAGTACAAATGGTAAATGTGAAAATAGGAAAAAAGTATAATAAAATTCCTGTTGAAATATTTACATAGATGATTTCAAAATAATTTGCAATTTTGTTGGCTTGCCCAATATTTTATGACGGCTTTTTTTGTGTTTTAGATTTGAAAAGAGAAGCCACAATATGTCACATGCTCAAACACCCTCACATAGTGGAATTGCTGGAGACTTACTCCTCGGAGGGGATGCTATATATGGTTTTTGAATAGTAAGTAAAATAAATGATATTATCCATCTATAAGACTTCAAAAAATAATAACCTCCTACCTAAAAATTGGTGCTAGAAAGCACGGATAGTCCTCTATACAATCAATTATTTTATGTTGAAAGGAAATGAATATCTCTATAACTGTAGCTTTGAAAGATTTGAACCTTATAACAAGATTTTTGGGTAATATCAGGGTGTTTCAAATTCAATTCAATTCAATTCAATTCAAATCTTGGGCACAATTTGATGCTTCACTCAAAATTAAAAATAAAGTTTTCAAAATCCGAATAGTTCCAGAGGTAGACGAAAAAAACCGAAATTTTCAATTTTAGTTTTTATTTTTTTCTGCTTTTATTATTAGAGCTGTTAAAAATTGCTTAAAACTTTCTACAGGCACCTTTTTAAGATCTACCAGACGAGCTATTCATTTTTAAGATTTGACATTTCAGTTTGACAGGAGCGCTGTCAGGTTCATTTTTTCTTATGGACACATCCTTTTTTCTGGTCGTTTTGTTTCGGAAGCAAGCAAAATATCATTTTGAAACATTATTTTAATAGGGAGCTTGTTGTTTCGGGTTTAATGACCATCATCAGTTAAAAAAATCCCGTTATACAAGACAACTTAAAAAGCGCTACTCGGATTTTGTAAATTTTATTTTTGGTTTTGGATAAAGCCTCAAATTACGCAACTTTGCCCTAATTTAAACCTTTTCGTATCTCCTACCGTTTAGGAGATTCTCGTGGTGAGCATCGAATTTGAAACACCCTGTATACAAAAACCAAAATCTGAAAACCGCATATCAATAGCTGCTTTACTTCCAAAGTTATGATTTTTTTTTATATATATTTTAATGTTTTTTCAAATAACTCGGAAACTAAAGCTCCCACGAATCTGGGCTTTATAACAAAATTTGTAGTCCGTATTCATGGAAACTTAAACGTAAAAACCGTATATTGCTACTTGCTTTTGTTCCAAAGTTATAATTTTTTTAAATATTTTATCCCCCTTTTCCCCTCTTCAACTCCCCACCACCCAACCCAAAAGTTAATCAGTTCATGGCTATCGATTTTTGTATCAATATTTGTTAAAATTGAATAAGGCGTTCTTAAGTTATCGTGTATACAGACGGACAACAGACAATAGACCAAAAAATCGACGAAAAAAAAAGGTGTTTCGGAACCTCAGAAAGTTTTTGATAAAATTAAGAAAAGTCAAAATTTCACGATTTTAATAACCACCCATACCATATACCATATATATATAGTGAACTAAAAAACTAATCAGCTCATCGCCTCGTGTCCTTTTTGTGTGCCTAATTTGATAAAAATCGTTGAAGCCGGGCTTAGGTAATCGTGTCCCAGGCAAACAGACAGATATCATTATAATTTTTTTGTATTTAGGTCTTTTTTCACCCAAATAACTAATTTTTGGTGGCAATAGATAGTAGTTTTTACAACTAGTGGCTAAAATAGTGCTTTTTTTACAAGCGTTGGCTTAAATAACGAGCGCAGCGAGGTATTTAAAAACGCGAGTAAAAACAGCACATTTTAGCCGCGAGTTGTTAACAGTTTTTTTGTAATACTTTTAGCAAAAAATCTAAGAGAAACAGGAAAATACTTTTTTTTTTGTTACCGATGCAAAAAAACTTTTTTTTGATCACGGGTGCAAAAAAAGATTTCTGTCCGTTTTTTACCCAAAATTAAAGATAAATAGATGAAAACAGTCTGTCAAAGATTAAAATGGCGCAACAATGAACGTCACCGATTAAAAAGGAACATCGCTATGGAAACCAATATTATTTCATTTACTAGCCACCTTGATTTATAGTCTAAAGATGGTGTGTTGCGAGAAATGCTCTTTGTTTGAGATTTTCAAAAGTATTTTCTTGGATTTTTTTAAAAAAAGTATTAAAAAAAATAGTGTTCACAACTCGCGGCTAAACTGTGCTTTTTTTTACTCGCGTTTTTAAATACCTCGCTGCGCTCGTTATTTAAACCAACGCTTGTAAAAAAAGCACTATTTTAGCCGCTAGTTGTGAAAACTACTATTAATAATCTCGAACGAAGAGCACTTCTCGCAGCACACCATCTTTACACTATAAATCAAGGCGGCTTGTAAATGAAATAACAATGGTTTCCATAGCGATGTGCCTTTTCACTCGGTGACGTTCATTGTCGCGACATTTTAATCTTTGACAGTTTGATATTTTGACGATGTTTTTAAATGATTTTTCCGTAAATACTGTATGCAATGTAATTTGTATGCAAGAATAATTAGATTTTTTCAATATTACTATTTTTCGCTATTGTGATAAAAAAAAAGTTTTTCTGTATCGGTAACCAAAAAAGCCACGTTTTAGTTATCTGCAGAGAGCTAAAATCATGTTTTTGATGAAGGTGTAAAAAAAAAGTTTTTTTTCATTGGTAACACCAACGTTTTTTGTTACCGATCCCAATAGTCTCCATACTTGTATAGACGGTTAAAAAGACAGATATGAACTATCCCAGTACTATCATAAAGTAAACTATATTTACTTTATGGTACTATATTTATAACGACAAAAAACATCAAAGGAATAACCGGGAAGACCCAAAATCTCACTTTTTTTTTAGCAAAAAGTTTGGTGGCAATAGAAAGGCTGAAAAATGCTATTTTAATTTAAATAAGCCTGATTTTTAGTTTGTATGCATGTCCATTTCTCGTGCATTTTCCCTATTTTCCGGTATAAAAATTATTAAAACTGTTGTGGAACAAAGAGCTACCTGATTTTCTTTTGGCAACAAGTTTTAAACAAATTGAAATGCATGAACTACAAGGAGGCAGCATCGGCATCGGCATAGAAACACACAAAACTTATTTTTAGTTTTTTTTTATGTCCATTTTCCGGTATAAAATGTATTAAAGCTGTTGCAAAAGCATATATACAGCATACAACTTAAATATCTTGGAGAAGATAAAAGTTAGGCCCAAAGTGTTTTGTATTTTTGAAAGGCTTATTTTTAAGGACTTAGAAAATGAGATAATATACAGGCTGTCTAATTTAAGAAATATAAGTTTGTGTAACATTTTATTTTTGGGACAGTCTAAAAGGGTATACATTTTTCGAAACAGCTTTTTTATCTAAAATGATCCTATATAAGTTTTTTTTTTGAAAAAACCCATAGTTCTCCCAAAAAATCCATTATTGCAGACTTTGGGGACCCACTGTATATGATATGCATATTAAGAATCATAAAGCTGCGCTTGTTCTTTAAAAGCACGCTAGTGCGTTTTTTACAAACGTGAGTAAAAAAAGCAGTTTGTTAACAAACAAAAGTTGTATACATTTAAAAAAAAAAAAACATTCAAAAACCTATAACATACTTTTTGCTAATTTAATTTTTTGACATTATTGGTGTGCATATAATAATAATAATACAGTATGTAATAATTTTTTTATACTTTCATCAAAAACATGATTTTAGTAACTGTTTGCAGATAACTAAAGCATGGCTTTTTTGGTTACCGATGCAAAAAAACTTTTTTTTATCACGGGTGCAAAAAAAGATTTCTGTCCATTTTTTACCCAAAATTAAAGAGAAATAGCGGAATATAGTAATATTGAAAAATCTAATTATTCTTGCCTAAAAATGAAGCTATTTCCGCCCGTTTTCACCAAGTATTTACGAAAAAATCATTTAAAAACATCGTCAAAATATCAAACTGTCGATGATTAAAATGTCGCAACAATGAATGTCGCCGAGTAAAAAGGCACATCGCTATGGAAACCATTGTTATTGCAATTACCAGCCGCCTTGATTTATAGTGTAAAGATGGTGTGTTGAGAAAAGTGCTCTTCGTTCGAGATTTTAAAAAGTATTTTCCTGTTTTTCTTGGATTTGTGGAACTGTGTTTTTTTTACTCACGTTTTTAAATACCTCGCTGCGCTCGTTATTTAAACCAACGCTTGTAAAAAAGGCACTATTTTAGCCACTAGTTGTGAAAACTACTATTTTCCACCCGTAAAGAATAAAAATATATTTTGCAATGGTAACCAAAAAAGCTATGGTTTTGTTATATGTATGCGGACAGTGAGTAAGATCATGTTTTCGATGAAGGTTAAAAAAACTACTATCTTTCGCATGTAGTATATTATATTTTTTCATGCATCAAAAAAAATATCGTTTTTTTCCTTGTATGATATTTTTAGGAGCCCAAAAGTACTATAAAGCTCTCTTACATTAAAAAACTTTTTTAAAGAAAATAATAAAAGTGTAAATAATATAAACGGATCTTAAACCTTGCATTTTTTAAGTAACCACAGACCCTGGGTTGGCAGCATAGTCTGGTTACTCAGTGGCGATCGCAGCCTTCCCAAAAGGGGGGGGAGGCTTGAGGGCAAAATTTTGAATAAGTAAAGAAAAAGTTTTATGCAAAAGTTCTAAAATTAATGTAACTTTCGACTCAATAGGGCGCCGATGGCAATTTTTTTTGAAAAACTCAAAAATGTTACTGTTTTTATGAAAATCGGCGATTTTTACAATAAATTCTCGAAAAAAAGACGAAGGGAGGCGATCGCTTCCACCGCCCCCCCCCCCATGATCCCGCCACTGGGTTACTCGTGACCCCATGATCTTGGTTCCTTCGCAAATAAAACTAGGGCGAATAAACACTGTGTCGCTGGTATGGATTCCGGGTCATTCTGGGCATCGGGGAAATGAGACTGCCGACCAGCTGGCGCGTGAAGCGGCCTCTGCCGTCTTTATTGGCCCCGAACCAGCCCTTGGAATAGCATACAACACAATCAACACTGTTCTCTCAGGCTGGATGGAAAACAAGTTGCACCAATACTCGAGATAATTGTCGGGACTGGCACATTCCAAAGAGTTCATTACAGAACCCTGCAGGAAGAGGGCCGGGAAACTCATTGAGCTCACCAGGCAAGACATCCGGACAATGGTTGATCTATACAGCGGACACTGCAGGGTGAAAATACCATTACACAGAATGGGTCTAAGTGAGGACACCGAATGTAGGCTCTGTGTGGAGTATGATGAGACGGCCAGACATGTGCTGTGTGAATGTCCGGCCATTGCACGTCAGCGTCAAGGTATCTTCGGTAAATCACAGATCGACGGACTGGATCTGAATGATGCTTCACCAAAGCAAGTTGTGAGCTTTAAGGGGCTGAATATTCTGTAACAACAAAAAATGTTAAAAGTGAGCCACAATATACCCAATAGCGGTCGCAGTGGACAGTGCCATACTGGCACATTCACAAACGAATCAATCAATCAATCAAATAAAACTAAAACTTGTAGTTACTTCAGCAAAAAACCGAGACAAAAATGGCCCACATTTCACTCAACAGTTTCTATTGAAACGACATACATACATATATGTCTAAACTGGTTCTACCTCCAAATAATACATATCCTATCAAGCGATGACAACTTTTTTATATTAAAATCGAAGTTCCTGGTTTCGACGTATGACATACATGCAAATTTAAATTTATTATTGGTTCTTGCGGAACAAAAGGGTATCGCTATCCAATGTCCAGTGTTTGTCAGGTTCAAGCATCAGGGCTACTTTTATTGATATTTGGATATGAAGCCTTTATTACTTTTTAGAGTATATTTTCACCCTGCATGACCAACAAGAGCGGTAAGTGATGTACACTTCCGGCCACATAAAATATAAAATGCGTACGCCGATTTTATATAGTGTATTATGGGCCTGGCAACTCAGTAACCTTTCAGGTATTTCAAATGGACAAAAAATGTCACCGTCAGATTTTGTTGTTGTCATATGCTTATATTTAAAAATGCCCCTACCAAACGAATTTCAAGACTGGTAAACATTATCGATGCTGACGGGGCAATGACACGCTACTGAAGTTTTTGTTGTAATTTACGTAGTGTTTTTTTAGTAATTTCTTTTTGATTTTGAACATTTTTGGTTGTCTGCAAAGACTTAGATTACTCAAATTTACCGATCCTGCAGAGGTGCGCTGACTATGATTAAGTTCCTGCTTTTCCTTTCGCCAAACAGTTCCTTCTTCTTGATACTTTTTTCTTATTCGCACAATTGTGGTCTTGTTTCGTTCATAATGATCTTTAAGAATAAGTTTTTATAATAAAATGTTGAATAATTTTAAAAAATTGTTTAGTAAAGTGTTGCCACTTTCCTTATTTTTGTGTTTACAATGTAAAAAGATCTAACCTGCAACTAGAAAATGTCAAAGTCAGTTACAATAATCAACGCAATTACCAAAACTTAAATTCAAAAGACCTGCAGCTAACTGCTGCTGTACGAATTTTTTATGTGGGCGGAAGTGTACCTATCAGCTCAAGGTCTATATACAGACCGCTTCAAGCTACTGCGAACATAGGGGGAATCAAGTCCAATTTACTCTCCGTGCCGTACGACCGAGGTGGATTCGAAGCACGCTGCAGTGTTATCTTTTGGAAATTCATTTTGTTTTTATTATTTTGTTTTATTTCTGCCTTGCTCGAGAAACAGATGGGTAAGTTCTTAATTGAAATAATACATTTTTAAAACCAAAAATGGATGTCTACGAAGTTGCCGAAAAAGTGCAGATGGTCAAATGGTCAAATCGTCATAACCCAACACACGTTCGATATTGGTCGAGGGAAAATTTGCATTTGTATTTTGACGTAAGAACACAGTATCCCCAAAAACTAAATGTTTGGGGGGGGGGGGTATTATAGGGGAACACGTAATTGGGCCATTTTTTATTAACGGCAATTGGAATTTGAATGGTCCTAGATACTTGGATCTACTGCAGCAGCACATTATTCCAACTGCTAGGCAGTTGTTAGGTGTAAGATTTGGTGAAACATGGTTTCAACAAGATGGTTGTTCCGCTCACAATGTTGGCCTTGTTAGGGAATATCTTGATAATGTATTTCCTAATCGGGTTATAAGTACACGGGGAACTATTTTATGGCCAGCTCGATCTCCTGATCTTGCCTTCTATCTGTTTTTGAAAAAGCTTTTCAAATTATCACCCCTAACATGCTTGGAAACGTTAGAAGGGGTTTTTATAGTAGGCTCGGATATTGTCTAGCCGAGCAAGGAGGACTTTTCGAACATTTGCTTTAATTTTTTTTTGACTGGGAGAATCTTTTTGGTTTTTAGAATGTATTATTTTATTTTGAGAACTTGCTTTTATTTTGTTTCTCCTTATTATTTTCATTGTAACACGTCGTCACTGATAAATCTGAGCAGTTGACAATAAAACGCTCTTATTTATCAGTGACAAAAAATAAGAAAATTACGTTATAAAAATTTGCGTATTTATTGACCAAATTCCGGTTTCATTGACTACGCTCCACACAGCACCGTGGTTAGAGGCGTACTAAATACCAAAGGAAAGTCATGCAAGTGGTGATCGCAAGCCTGAGTATTGGTTGCTTCACTGATAGGCGTGCGGTGTCTCTGCATGTACGTACACTGGCAAATTAGACTTCTTCCGCCCTATGTTCGCAGTAGTTTGAAGCGGTCTGTATAGACAAAGCTTAGTACTACAATCGAATTTGATATTTAAAAACTTACCATTTACATTGGCAAATTTCATTTCATTTCAAAAAGTCATTAAGCACCATAGTCGGTAAAGCACGTCTCATTTCAAATTCTCCGCACCAATCTCAATATGGGGGCTGACAATTAAATACAGAAGCTAAATGGAACTGTCATTGTCAGTGTCAAAAAACTGGTCCGTAGCAATTTGAAATAGAGTGTATTGCCGATCAAATTTCGAAGATATTCGAGAGCAGCATCTCCGAAATCAGAGTAGATCTGCCCAAAATTTCAATCTTCTAACCTATAAATTTATAATAAGTTTGCAACTGGCAAACAGTGCTTTTGCCATATGCAGAAAAATATGACCTTATACAGGGTTCCTAAGATTTTCCTTAGGGATAGGATTTCAATAAATCAAACAGAAATGGCATAGAAAGTTCTGCGCGCACAAAAGAAACAGGTATACTGAGCAATGGTGCCAGTTTGTTATTATCTCCGGACTGCTTTCATGAGAAAAAATTTTCGCCACTCTTTCATTGTGAGCATAAATCATAGTTGCAATAATAACCGTTGACAAGATGTCTGCAAATTCCGCTAGATGGCGGCCACACCATGAGATCTTGAACATCTAATCTAATTAAAAATTAGATGTTTTCAGGTCCAAACCACAGCTTTTTCTTGCTTAAAGGAGGCGGCAGGGTCCATTATTTACGATACTGAGCGATAAACTCGTGAGGTTGTCAACATTAGAAAGAAATATCTTCGCTTTTAATTAAATTTCTTTCCATTCTGTTCTACTAGTGACATCTATCCGGAAACGGCCAAACCATGCAGCTAGCACTAGCAGCCAAAGAAATCAATAAACGGCGCTGTTTTTCCTGCAGAGCTTTTTGCTTGCGATATTATTGATTTTAAATAAAGCTGGCTCTACACTACACTTGATATTTTCGAGGTGTTTTATGACATGATCTCCAAACATGTAGCGAACCAATTCTTCAAAACTAGCGGGAGGGTAAAAGCGAAAAATAAGGGGCTGCCAATATTTGTAACACCCAAAAAGGGGTAAAAAGATTTATTTTGCTCTGTTTCTTTACAAAAAACGTTTTTTTTACGAAAAACTTGAGCTCTGCCACTTTTTTTATTTTTTTCTTCAACTTTCTCGAAATTTTCGTCATACCGTAGAAAAAAATTATTTCCCCCATGGTCATACTCTACTTTTATTCGAAAAAATTTAGAAACAGAGACGGGATCAGTTTTCCTAAAACGGGGGATCTTGGTTTTGAGTGAGAAGATAAAGGGCGCCGCTGGCAAAAATATTTCAATTACATTAGCCGAACGCAAAAATGTTAGAAAAACAAAGCACGAAATAAAAATGGCGCCGCTTACAATTTTTTTTCAAAAATTACGTAATTTCGGGAACGCAAAGAAATAGGTCTAAAGAGTATAATTTTTAAGAAAAAAATATCAATTTTCTCGCCCTCCTCCACTGGGACTACAGAGGCCGTGCACAAATTACGTAATGGTCATAGGGGGGAGGGGGGTTTTCGACCACCCGTCCTATTTGCTTGATAAAGTTTCTACGGAAATATCTCAGTCGATTTCTCCGGCCGTGTATGAACGCTTTAGGTTAGGCATTTGCATGTATCTCAGTCCCCAGTCTGTAAACAGTGCGTAAGGACAATGGTTACAAAATGAAAAGCCGAAAAATATTTTTTTTACGATATCTTTCATCAGTTTGGTATTAAAGTCGAGCAAAAACAATTTTTATTCCAGTCCTAAAGGTATGAAAATGGAAAACATTAGAAAACAACAAGCTGGAATGGATTTACTACGTGTAAGATGTAGTGACAACATCGCCCCATGCCCATCCTTTTCTGCCTAATGTGCTTTTCCGTTTGTCTGCGTCTTATACACGGCTGCTTGGCCCCCTAAGGATTTGCTTAGGAACCCTGTAGAACTTATTAGAGGCTCTTTTGTCTTTTTTGGCACTGAGTTTTGTTTTCACTCGTTTGTTTTGCATCTATGCATAGCCATTTAGTCTATATCTTTCGAAAGTATTTAACTATTTGAGGAATACATAAAAAATTTTTACTTTTTTTTTTTTTTAGTATGGATGGTGCAGACTTGTGTTTTGAAATTGTCCACAGAGCTTCGGAAGGTTTTGCATACAGTGAAGCAGTGGCAAGGTAGGTAACAAAATTTTAAAACATCTGACACTCTTACCGATTTTTGATTTTTTTTTACCTGATAAATTTATTTTTTTATTGAAAATCAGTTTAAATATTCTTTGAGGTAGCTCTAAATTGCAAGACTTTTGAAAAATAACGACTAATTTAAACAAATACATGCTTCATGACAATATGGGGAAATTAAAAAGGGATCAATAGTGCGAAAAATAGGGCATACACATCGCACGACAAAAAATAATCTATATTTTTTTCCCGTTCTCTCTTTATAGTCACTACATGCGTCAGATCCTAGAATCGATCCGCTACTGTCACGAAAATGACATAATTCATCGGGATCTGAAGCCGGAATGCATCCTATTGGCCACCAAGGACAATTCCGCACCAATCAAATTGGGCGGTTTCGGATGTGCCATTCAATTACCTGACAAGCATCCGAATAACGTACCGGGTAAGTGTCAAACGTGACAGAAATGCATGTCATCTTGGTCGGGGGAAACATATAGTAAAAAATAAAACTATATTTAGAATTAAATTAAATTAAAAATAAACATAAGAGTTAAATCTGTACGCAGCGTTCATACCTCTAAAAATAAAACTAAGAAAATAAAATTAAAATGAAAAGATGGTCAACCTCTAACTTTTTAACTTAATTTTATCTGAAAACGGATGTGCGCACATCAGGAAACATTGATTTTTTCACGCATAACCTCACTTTTTTTTAGTTTTTTTTTTAAATTCAAATAATTTTGGTCGTTTTTTCTAATGATACTGGGTGGTGGTATTATCCTATAAAAAGGCAAGGAAAGGTTTTGACACTAATTTTGCTGATTAAGTTAGTTTCCAAGCCAAACAGCACTTGTTCTTGGTCAAGATTTCATTCTGAGCACCCTTTCTGTAGTCGACGAACCATTTGGCGTAGAAATAACGTGGTTTTAACAATAATCTTTTTCTAAAGTGCATAAAATAGTATATAAACCTCAGGATTAAAGCGTCTTTTAATCCCTTAGCTAATTAAAAGTAGCACCTTAGTCCCTAGGTCTAAATTTACCTCTAATCCCTAGGCTGAGGGATTAAATTTACTTTTAATCCCTTATGGATTTATTTATTTTTTAATTTCTTAGGGATTAAAAGTGCCATTTTAGTATCTAAAAAGAGGGATTAAACATACCTAGTTAATCCCTAAAGTGCATAAATGTTTATTTATGAAACTCAACCCAATATAAAACCAAAACAAATTAGCTCAACCCTTGCCTACCCGCCTATAAACAAGCAAAATTGCCGTTTTATGATGCTATTTTGAAAAGCACGGATAGTCCAACATACTGTCAATTATTTTATGTTGAAAGGAAATGAAAATATCTCGAAAACTGTAGCTTTGAAAGATTTGAACCTTTTAGCAAAATTTTTGGCTAATATTTACGAAAACCAAAATCTGAAAACCGCATATCAATAGCTGCTTTACTTCTAAAGTTATGATTTTTTTAATATATTTTAACGTTCTTTCAAATAACTCGGAAACTAAAGCTCCCACAAATTTGGACTTAAAACTTAAATCTGAAAACCGTATATCGCTGCTTGCTTTTGTTCCAGAGTTACAATTTTTTAAAATATTTCATCCCCCTTTTCCCCCCTTCAACCCCCCACCGCCCTACTCAAAAGTTAATCAGTTCATGGTCAGCCGATAAAGGATTCTTGTACCAAATTTCGTTAACATGGATTAAGGCGTTTTTGAGTTATCGAGTGTACAGACCGACAGAAAACTTTTTTTTTTCGTCGATTAAGGTGTATTGGAACCAGTAACTCATTTTTGATAAAATTAAGAAAAGTCAAAATTTCACCATTTTAATAGTCCCCATACCATATTGCTATAGTGGACCAGTACCCTCTCCAGATAGGCCGATCAACTCATACCGATTTAGTGTCCTTTTATCCACCTTCGCCGCCATTTTCACTCAAAATTGACAGATAATCCATTAGTTTTCTGTCAAAATGGCGGCGACGGTGGATAAAAGGACACCAAAACGATAAGAGCTGATCGGCCTATGTGGAGAGGGTAATGGGTGGACTAAAAATAGCGGGATTGATTAACCGCCGAAGGTTTCTATATTTTCTATTGTTTAGTTTTTAAAGAAATCCAGACTTTTGGGACATACTGTATAATTCTACCTGGAATTATACTTCTTAAAGCTGATCCAAAACTTTTGACTAATTTTTAAAATTTTGAATTTTAATATCCATTATTATTATCACCTTTCAATTTAAACGAACGGTTATTCATTTTTCAATAAAATTAGCTGTCACACAGAAGCGCCTTTTAGTATCAAATTTTGCTTAAATTAGGCTTCAATAACGCGTCGGTTTTTCGAGTTAATTAACAAAATTGAAAACCCTCAAAAGAGGAAAAGTTAGAGAGAAAGAAAGAGAGAAAGAGAGAGAGAGAGAGCGAAAGCAGAGACGTGGTTTAAAATTACTAAAAGTTAGTAAAAGCAAGGGTTCAAATCGTTGGGCGGATCTCATCTCGATTCTAGACAAAATTGAAAAACCCAAAGAAGAGAGAGAGGGGGAGAGAGAGAGAGAGAGAGAGAGAGAGAGAGAGAGAGAGAGAGAGAGAGAGAGAGAGAGGGAGAGAGAGGGAGAGAGAGGGAGAGAGAGGGAGAGAGAGAGGAAGAGATAGAGGAAGAGAGACAGAGGAAGAGAGACAAAGGGAGAGAGAGAGTGAGAAAGAGAGGGAGAGAGGGAGAGGGAGAGAGAGAGAGGGAGAGATGGAGGGGAGGAGGGAGAGACAGGAAGGGAGAAAGAGAGTGAGGGAGAGATGGAGGGGAGAGAGAAAGGGAGAGAGAAAGAGAGAGAGAGAGAGATGAGACGTGGTTTAAATTTATTAAGACAGGCGGTCATAGCTTTTTTTGAAGGGAAGAGGGCGGTCCGATTGAATTTGCAATAAAATGTACTAAAAATGCCATTTTTTACATACGGAAAAAAATACCTGCATGTGTAATTTTTTTAAAATAAAAACATACAATAAAATGTATTTTTTTATACAATTTGCGAGTAGTGCAAATTTTTGTATAAAAACTATGACCACCACAGTCGCCTGCTAGTTTATACAAGGTCCTTATGAAAATTAAATTATAAACCGTTTGCCAAAAACTGTATTTTTATCAGGTACTTATCCTTTGACGTGAAATCATAAGTCGACAAAAGAGATATAAAGACCAATCACAGAAAGGTTATTAGAACATTTGTGTGATTAAAGGTTGGCATCACATATAACTGAAAAAGAACGGGTCGCCTCCGTCGTTTTTATTTAAACAATTCAACGGGGGTCAAAATGAGAATAGCATTTTATTTAAACCGCGTTGAAATAAAATCGGTTTATTGAATGTATAAACGTTATGAACTAAATATCTGGCGCGACCAATATGTGATAAGTGGGAAAGGATCTGAGGGAAAATTAATTGAATATACCAACTTTAATTAAAAAATATAACAAGCACAAAAGACAATATCTTATTAAGAAAACTAATTTTCTAAGGAGAAAATAAGCTTTTGTGTATGCTTGTAGGTTTTATAATACAATCACAAATTTAAGTTAACCACCCTAAGGCAGTAGCGTACGCAGAAATTGTTCCTAGGGGGGGAGGCTTGAGTATCAATTTTCTTAGAATGAAATTTTATTTAAGAAACCAAAATATTGACAAAAATATTTGGGTAGTTTTGATAAAAATGAGATACAGAATCCCCTTAGGGTTTTTAAGTATATACCTTTGAGACCAACATCTTAACTGATATTTTTTATTTAAAAAAGAGATATAGTGATAATTATACCCATTTGTAATGACGGCATACTAACGGTCAAAAATGTATGTTATCTAATATTTATTTAGGAAAAACTGAAAAATGTATGTTATCGATTGACACTGACGGAATTTGAACACATAGAGAAAGTAATAGCTACGCGAGAGTGACCGATACTGAGTTACACTTGGGGAACATTGTTTGACAGCGACACGAGCGCAGCCGGTGGCTACAGGAAGGAACTACTTGTACAGTCAGACGCGTGATAAAATACATATATTATTTTGGTTAATTTTTTACAGACACTTATTTAATAAAAAGATATATGAAAAAACTTAACAGGCGCCGTTTTTCCATACTTTTTAGTGTTAAAAAGCAATGCATTCGCAAAAGGTTGCTCTATACAAACCTTAACCAACTTTGTACTGTTCCATGCAGCTAAAAAACTTTCTTTGGTAATTATGCAGTATACGGTTTTCTGCCATTTTTGATTTTTTTTTGAAAAATTCTTTATGGGGGCACCTCCTAAAGTCCCTAGGATCCCAAATCCCAAAAAAATAAAAAAAAACACAAAAAATTGAAAAAAAAAACAACTGGTGCAGGCGGATTTGGGGTTCTAGGGACCCTAGTAAAGAATTTTTCATCAAAAATGGCAGAAAACCGTATACTGCATAATTACCCTTTCTTTAGCTTACAAAAAGTTTTTTTTGGACCCTTTTAAAATCTAAAATAGGAGGAGGGGGTTATAACTATGTTGAGGAATATTATCATATATTAAAGGTAACAACATTTTATTATGTTATCTTCTTTTATTAATTGGGAAAAATCCCAGTATAAAAGTCTCACAGATTTTATAAATGTTTTAACCTATATCTCTTTGTTTTTTTGTTGTATTTATTATCTTCTTGCTTAACTCTGTATAAATCATTACAATATTTTCTTCAGGGATTTGGTTCGCAAAAATTCCAACCAAAACTGATTAAAATAACTCACTTTTAAAAATCTAAAAAAACCGCTTGTCAGGCTTAACAAACTTTGACAAGCGGTGGCAAAAACCAGCAGGTACAAAATTAAAATTCTGTGAAATTTCGACATTGAAAAATGTTCTGTCTTTCTTTTATAATCATATACAGGGTTCCTAAGATTTTCCTTAGGGATAGGATTTCAATAAATCAAACAGAAATGGCATAGAAAGTTCTGCGCGCACAAAAGAAACAGGTATATTGAGCAATGATGCCAGTTTGTTATTATCTCCGGACTGCTTTCATGAGAAAAAATTGTCGCCACTCTTTCATTGTGAGCATAAATTATAGTTGCAATAATAACCGTTGACAAGATGTCTGAAAATTCCGCTAGATGACGGGCACACCATGAGATGATCGAGGAAAAACTGGGATTCACAGACATTGCATTTTTATTTCCATTCGAGTCGCTTCAGTTTCGTAAATTTTGTGTTTTTAAAATGCCGTATACTCGAGAAGAAAAGATTTTTATTATTAAAAACTACATAAAAAGTGACAGTGCGGACGAGGTCATTGGGCTTTTTGTTTTTGCGTTTCCAGATCGACCGGTTCCTGTGGCTCAAACTGTCTACAACATTTATCATCGTTTTGAAAGGTACGGGTGCATAAATGGTTGTAGAAAGTGTTACCACGACGGCGAAATACCAGAGCATCCCGTTCTTCCACACAGGGTGGAACGAGACATGGATCCTAAAAAAAATACGGCTACAAGTCGTTTAAGATTGGGAAATTGCAGGAATTGCAACCAGGTGATTATTTTCGCCGGTTAGAATATTGTGAGGTTATGAGGGATAAATGTGACAGGAACGAAAATTTCCTATCAAAAGTTTTGTTTAGTGACGAGAAGACATTGGAACTTCATAGCTCTCACAATCCACAAAATAGCCGCTATTGGTCCCGCGAAAATAAACATCTGCACGCAAGTCCTCAAAAATTAAATGTTTGGAGCGGTATTGTCGGGGATCACATTATTGGAGCCTTTTTCATTGAAGGGAATTTGAATAGCCAAAAATATGTTGATCTTCTCCAACACCAGGTTTTACTACGGTTGAGGGAACTCAACATAAATTTGGACGAATTGTGGTTTCAGCAAGATGGCTGTTCATCCCACAATTTACGCCAGGCTACAAATTACCTTCGTCAGGTATTTGGTGATAGAATTATTTCCACGTATGGAAATATCCGATGGCCTCCTCGATCACCAGATCTTGCGCCAAATGACTTTTTCCTATGGGGTTGTTGGCATGACAAAATTTTCCAACACCCTTACTTACGGCCTACGACTATACAGGAGTTGAGGGCGAAAATTTTGGAGGCGGGCAACTCTATCATCCCTGAAATGTTGGCTGCTACGCGCCAAGAGTTTTACAATAGATTGGGATATTGTGAGGTTCAAGAACGGGACAGATTTAAACATCTAATCTAATTAAAAATTAGATGTTTTCAGGTCCAAACCACAGCTTTTTCTTGCTTAAAGGAGGCGGCAGGGTCCATTATTTACGATACTGAGTGATAAACTCGTGAGGTTGTTAACATTAGAAAGAAATATCTTCGCTTTTAATTAAATTTCTTTCCATTCTGTTCTACTAGTGACATCTATCCGGAAACGGCCAAACCATGCAGCTAGGACTAGCAGCCAAAGAAATCAATAAACGGCGCTGTTTTTCCTGCAGAGCTTTTTGCTTGCGATATTATTGATTTTAAATAAAGCTGGCCTTAAACTACATTTGATATTTTCGAGGTGTTTTATGACATGATCTCGAAACATGTAGCGAACCAATTCTTCAAAACTAGCGGGAGGGTAAAAGCGAAAAATAAGGGGCTGTCAATATTTGTAACACCCAAAAAGGGGTGAAAAGATTTATTTTGCTCTGTTTCTTTACAAAAAACGTTTTTTTTTACGAAAAACTTGAGCTCCGCCACTTTTTTTATTTTTTTCTTCAACTTTCTCGAAATTTTCGTCATACCGTAGAAAAAAATTATTTCCTCCATGGTCATACTCTACTTTTATTCGAAAAAATTTAGAAACAGAGACGGTATCAGTTTTCCTAAAACGGGGGATCTTGGTTTCGAGTGAGAAGATAAAGGGTGCCGCAGTCAAAAATTTTTCAATTAAATTAGCCGAACGCAAAAATGTTAGAAAAACAAAGCACGAAATAAAAATGGCGTCGCTTACAATTTTTTTTCAAAAATTACGTAATTTCGGGAACGCAAAGAAATAGGTCTAAAGAGTAGAATTTTTAAGAAAAAAATATCAATTTTCTCGCCCTCCTCCACTGGGACTACAGGGGCCGTGCACAAATTACGTAATGATCATAGGGGGGAGGGGGGTTACAAAACGTTACGTAGGGGGGAGGGGGGTTTTCGACAGCGTTTGCATTTGTGTGAAACTAAGAATTTTTTTTTTTTTTTGGGGGGGGGGTAGTGGTCTTGAAATCGTTACGTAATATTAGGGGAGTGGCGCGCCAAACCGTTACAAAACATTACATAGGGAGGGGGTCAAAAATTGGTAAAATCACCGTTACGTAATTTGTGCACGGCCCACATCTGATTGTTCCTCCTTTTTGATTTCGAATCAAAGTGCAAAACCCGGGTTGGACGTTCGAAGGCGTCAACCCGTCCTATTTGCTTGATAAAGTTTCTACAGAAATATCTCAGTCGATTTCTCCGGCCGTGTATGAACGCTTTAGGTTAGGCATTTGCATGTATCTCAGTCCCCAGCCTGTAAACAGTGCGTAAGGACAATGGTTACAAAATGAAAAGCCGAAAAATATTTTTTTTACGATATGTTTCATCAGTTTGGTATTAAAGTCGAGCAAAAACAATTTTTATTCCAGTCCTAAAGGTATGAAAATGGAAAACATTAGAAAACAACAACCTGGAATGGATTTACTACGTGTAAGATGTAGTGACAACATCGCCCCATGCCCATCCTTTTCTGCCTAATGTGCTTTTCCGTTTGTCTGCGTCTTATACACGGCTGCTTGGCCCCCGAAGCATTTGCTTAGGAACCCTGTATAAAGAGATGGACGGGGCAAGGCAGGTGTTTACTTAGTACAAGCATTACTTTCACTCTCCACCGCAATGCGCTATGCGCTACAGGAACGTAGTTCCTGCGCGGCCCTAACTTTCTGTTAGTCTCCGTAAGTTATTATGTTGTCTCTGTTTGGACAATCATCAGACACCATTTTTTCCTAAAAAGAACCCTGCACACCGGCCCATGTAACCCAGACATCGGGCGATTTTGTAATTTTTTAGATATGGTGTAGGGCTTTAAAAAAATGTGACTTAAAAGTAGGTGAGGCATTTAGTTTGGCTACAGCGGCGTATCAAAGGTGGGATAAAATAACATTTAGAAATGATATTTTCCGAAGAAAACATGCAGGTATTTATTTATTTTTTGAAGGATAGAGTAAATGTCCATTTTTAGATTTTTTCTCAATGTTTTCTGACAGATCATTGGCGCACCGTAAAATTAATAAAATACTTTTTATTTTTTCATTAAAAGGGGCGATTCAACGATATTAGATGTGTATGTATTTTGTGCTATTTTATTTTTTTTTAGTATATTTTAAAGAAAGATAAATCAGTAGTGTAACATCCAAATATTAAAATATTATTTACTAGTAGTTTAAACTACCACAAAGGTTTTCAATTTGGTTGGAAATCGTCTTGATGCCGTTTTATAATTTTGATATTTGCTAGCTGTTATGTCACAGTTGTCAATTGTGGCGTATTGGCGTATTGTAAAATCTATTGACATTTTTATTTTGTTCTCTTTTTTTTTTTAATGAATTTGTCCCAAAAAAATGATGTTGGCTGTTACGAAAACATTTTCTTTTATGTTATGATATTGCATATCTTCATGCGTAAAGTATCTTTCCCGACCTTGATTGCTTGCCCGAACTCCGCTGCGCTGCTTTATAGGGTCATCGGCAGTCGCGTGCGAAAAAAAAAACTTTTCCGCACTAGTTAGAATAATAACAATTACTCGCTTTTTAGACATTCGTGAAACTTAACCGCCCTAATAAGTTCAGTTAGTAAATTAAATATTAGTAAGTATAGGTAGTATTTTAATATTTAGAAGTTACACCACTGATTTATTATTTGATCAAATATATAAAAAACTATAAAATAACACACAATACACACATAATATCGTTGAATTGGTGCTCTTAATGAAAAAAATTAACAGTATTTTAATAGTTTTACGGTGCGCCACTGACCCAACCTGACAGAAAACATTGCGAAAAAATCTAGAAATATACGTCTACACTATTCTTCACAAAATAAATAAATACTTGCATGTTTTCTTTGGAAAATATAATTTTACAATGATATTTTATCCCACATTTGATACGCCGCTGTAGCCAAACCAAATGTCTCACCAACTTTTAAGTCGCATTTTTTTAAAGCCCTTGTCCAGACCTACAACATATCAAAAGAATTCCAAAATCAACCGATGTCTGGGTTACATGGACCGGTGTGCGGGGTTCTTTGCTGCGCTGTTTGAAATATAAAGGTGCGTTTTTTTCCGCAACATTGCTGTGGAAATTCTGACGTCATTCCACCAAAACCAAACGTTGCAAATATGGTGAAAAGGTTTAAAACTAGTTTTATATATGCAGTTTCAGCAAGTTCAAAATAGATTCGAATTTTTATCTAAAAGCACAATGATCGATGTACTTTTCTTTTTTAATTATGGTTTTTGCTTTTTTTGTTGCGCCCTCGACACCGAAGAGGTGGTTGGGTAGTAACGGCACTTGCGCTATCGAACTTTTTACTCGAATGGGGTCAGATGTAAACGTAGTTGTGATCGATTAAAAAAAAATTGAATAAAAGCTGTTTGTTAAAGTGATTTATTTGAATAAAACCAAAATCAAAACACAAAGCCAATTTACTGCTTTCTTTTTCCTTTGTGGAAAATTCAATGTTCCGTTAGAATAAAAATCTTCTAAAGAGCAAGACGACGACTAGTCTTAAACTATTTGGGTCACATAAGGCACTGCTCTTGTAAAATTATTAAAAACAAAAAGTTCTACCGAAAAAATTTATCAGCCACCGCAACGCCAACGATTTTGGGGGCTGGTGGAAATAATGAACGCTAGAGTAAGTCCGCAAATTTAAAGTTTTGGTCTGGAAATGCTTCTTTTCTGTACCAATAGCATGACAAAAAAGAGACAGAATAAAAACAACGACGCTTTTTCGTAATTGTAGGATATACCTCTTTTTGCCATCGACACCCATAATAAAGGCTGATCTACATAAAATTTAACGAATTCTAATAAATTTGTTCTATCACAGACCTAACAAAAATAAATAAAAATCTCGTCATTACAAATAGGTATAATTCGCCGTTGTCTAACCTGATACCTGCCAAGGCATAACTATGTTTCAACTCCTAAAGCGTTTTAAAATTTAATAAGTGTGGCACAGTGTTTTGTCTTAATAATTTGGCTTGATAGTTTCCTTTCACCTTACTCTAATTTATAATTAAATTTTCAATTTGACTTCGCTTAGGTAGAGCTGTGGAGGCATTGAATGGATATATTTAATATATCAAAGCTTTCTATGTAAATAGTAAATGAGTGTACTCCTCAAAATGTTTTGACACAAAATTAAATTATATATAGAATTTAAAAATATTAACTCGTGGGCATTAAGAGGGCAGAGTTAGGGTGATTATGTTGATTATGTTACGTTTTTTATGGGATACCCTGTATATTTTGAGAAATTCGATCATGGCATATTGTCTGATGTTTTTAATAAAATGGCAAAATAATCTACTAAACCAAAAACAAGTAAACAAGAAAGGTAGGATACTTTTTTGTGAATCATCTAAATATATAGGTGTGTAAATCTTTACTACTGGCTCATTTGACTTTGAAGGTTATTAGGGGGAGGCTCAAACTTTTGGGACACCTTCTATAATTAAAACGTTTCCACGTGCCCGTATAAACTAAGTTACCCTTCTATTATTCCGCTTGCAATAAGTTCCTATTATTTGTTAAAAGTTCTTATAAATGTACTTTATTTTTAAAAGTTAGTTTATTTGGGAATATAAATCGCTAAAAATGTTACAAAAATTTGTTGTATTGTGTAAAAAGCGCATTATAAGCATCTGAAAAGATACTTTTTTCTGAATCGTTTAAATATGATGTGATGATTTTTTTTTGGAGATATTGGGGGGGGGGGGATTTGAACTTTTCGAACACCCTGTATAACTAAATCTATTTAACGTTCTCGTATAAACTAGAAGGCACCAACCGTACCGTTTATTATTTCGCTTGCAATAAGTTCCTATTATTTGCTAAAGGTTCTTATTTACTTTACTCCCAAAAGTTAATTAGGAAGATAAATCGCTAAAAAGTTACATAAATCTGTATATATTGTGTAGAAATAGCATTATAAGTATCCAAAAATATATTTATTATTATTTTTGGGGGGGGGGAGGGATTTGAAATTTTCGGACACCCTGTATAACTAAAACTATTTAACGTTCCCGTATAAACTAGAGGGCACCGACCGTAACTTTTATAATTCCGCTTGCAATAAGTTCCTATTATTTGCTAAAAGTTCTTATTTACTTTACTCCCAAAAGTTTATTAGGGAGATAAATCGCTAAAGTTACATAAATCTGTATGTATTGTGTAGAAAGCGCAGTAAGGGAGTACAGAACGAACCTAAGTCCCAGCGGGCGGCTGTATTTTAAGTCCGACAAGGCCGGTAAGAGCGGATACTGTCAACTTTTTTTCCCAATTTCACCCTATATATTTTTTCACTTACAGGGATGAAGTTTAAGTATTTTCATACACGCAGAATGCGATTTTGTTGATGCACGTAGTACTGTAGTACTTTAAATTTTGCAAAACAACTGTCAAAAATTCCATTTTTTCAAAATTTAAGATTGTGAGCAACAAATAGCAGTTTTTTCTTCTATAGAACTCATTTCTGTGCGCGCCACTGACGCAAAAACATTTTTTTTTCTCTAAAAGCAGCGTTCTTACCAAAACACACATAATAAAAAATCGGTCAAGAATTAAAAACGCTGTATTTTTTCATATTTTGCTGTATATTGTTTAAATTATGTAAAATTAATTCTTTAGATTGGCTATTATTGGTCGGAAACTAAATCTTAAATCTAAATTTAAAAATTCAACGTCAAATTTGACATTTTGTTAAATTTAACATGGCGCACGTTACAATTGATTTGTTTTTGTATAAGTAGTAAGTTTATTTCAAAACTAATTTTCGATATGTGAAACATTTTTATGTTCATGCAGAATGCAGCTTTTAGGATCAGTGTCAGACAGTGACAGAGGCGCACAATTTTTTTTTTATTGGGGGTAAAAATTACTTTTTTTTTTAGAATTTGTCATCATCAAAATTTCTAAAATCGGACTATTGAATTTAAAATTAAAGACAATCCAAAATGTGACATTTCCTATGGCCCAATAATATATTAAATTCATCCCTGTATTTTCCAAAAAATTGCTGTTAGTGAAACTCACTTTCCTTTATAATTTGAATGTTCATAGGCACCACTCATATTTCATTGTTTTCTGTTTATACGTACAGTCAGTTTCAAAATAACACTCTCTTGTATTGTAAACACAAAGCTCAAACGTAAATATTTGTTCTGTGCGGTTTAATGAACAGGCATGGAAACTAAGGGAACCTCGACCCATAAACGTAAACTAATTATAGCGTGTATCCTAAGGCAGTGTCCCAAGCAAAATCTTTTCCCGGTAAAGAGGGGTGCTTATTCCAAATATATCCGGGGAATTTTTAATTTTTGCAGTAATTTAATGGCTCTGGGGGCGTACGCCAATGTGTCTAAAGTGAATAGTCTATAAAAATATTTCGGAAACTAATTAATCAAAAAACTTTCTCAATACAATACAGAGAAAACTTTGTGAGTAATTTTTTTGAGGTTGACAGTACTTTCTTTCACTAACAGCATTGTTCTAAAACAATATCCGCTTAAGAACCGGAAGTTTTTTTTTTAATTTTGGCTTTTTTATTTTTGTTGTGGAATGTTTCATGGGCCGTTATGATTATCATCTTTTTCTCACTATACAGGGTGAATCAAAATTCACTAGAAAGGCTTTAACTGTAGGTAGAATTTGTTGTTCTGAACAAGAATTAGTAAAATATATTTTGTAAATTCTTTCGTTTCAGAGATATTTGCATTAAAAAATTGTTAACATTTTCGGAGAAGCATCCTTTACTACGTGGTAGAAACATCAATTTTTGAAAACAAAAATTTGACAAAACTTCAAAATGCTTGACCAAAACCGTAAAACATGTTATTTACTATAAAGACGGTTTTAAATAAAATCGCTTTAATTAAATATGTCAGTTAAAAAAAACAAATAAAACAACTTATGGTTAATCAAACCAGGAATTTATCAGACCGTATTTAATTAAAAAAATCATCGAAAGAACGATTCAGCATAGCAACTGCAATTCGTCAAACCAATTTTTTATCCGAACTTTATTTCATCAAACCCGTTCAATAACAAATTCGAAATTTAACAGACCCGTTTTTAATCAAACCATTGTTCATCAAACTCATTCAATATCAAACTCGTAATTTGTAAAACCCATTTTTAAAAAAACCCGGAATTTGTCAAACCATTATTTATCAAAACCGGATTTCGTCAAACTCGTTGTTTTTCAGAAAATATTTGCTAAATTGATAGCGGATTCGCCAATAATACCTACATGAACTGGAGGCGTACACGAGGGTGGCGCGACCTCTCGACGCGGCGTTTCGATGCATTTGTCGTTCTGTAAAAGTACTCACAGGTAGTGTTCAACACTTTGTGTATAGATGTCGCCACCTGCGTGTACGCTTTCGGTTCATGTAAATATTATTGGCGAATGCGCTATCAATTTAGCACATATTTTCTGCCAAACAACGAGTTTGACAAAATCCGGTTTTGATAAATAATGGTTTGACAAATTCCGGGTTTTATTCAAAATGGGTTTTATTCGTTCGATTAAAAACGGGTCTGTTAAATTTCGGATTTGATATTGAATGGGTTTGATGAAATAAGGTTCGGATAAAAAATTGGTTTGACGAATTGCAGGTTCTATAGTGAATGATTTTATGATTGAAATTTATTTGATTTAATTTTGCGTATTCTGGACGCCCACGGGTTCCTTTCAGAAAACCAGGGTTGGATATTTCTTTAAAATCGATTTAATGTTTAAATCGGTTTTAGTGGTGTCTATACGACAACATTTATGTACTTGGATGAAGACGACATAGCTGAAGTTGATATAGCAGACATAATATACAATTTAAACTCAAAAAAAGCCACTGGTCATGATAAAATCTCAGTAAGAATTATAAAAACAGTTAAGGATCAATTAATTCCAATTTTAAAACATTTATTTATTTTATCTTTTAAAAGTAATATTTTTTTTGAAAAATTAAAAATTGCAAAAGTTACGACATTATTTAAAAATGGCGAATTTCATAACCCACATAATTATAGGCCAGTCTCGGTTTTACCAATAATATCAAAAATTTTAGAAGAAATAAGGCTTAAAAAACTTTTAGATTTTTTAGAAAAGAACAAGATATTGTTTAATGGACAGTACAGATATTGTAACAGATATTCAATTAAATATCGATCAAAATGCTAAGGGCTGTTTGCAGTCCTGGTTTTATGTAAAGCATTTGATACAGTCAATCACAAGTGTAAGAGGCAAAATTTATTGTTGGTTTAAAAATAATTTAGAAAATGGGAAACAGTATGTCAAAATTAATAATAATGTTAGTTCTCAAAAAAAATTTAATATGTGAAGTACCTTTTATTTTTACTGTATATAAATTTGATTTCTAAATTAAACTTAAATGGCAAAATTAAATTATTTGCGGATGATACTACATTAATTTATTTTAGAAACAGTTTTTCTCACATAAAATTAAGCATTTTAGAAGACAAGAAAATCCCTAAAAAATAGCTTAATTCAAATAAATTAACAATAAATTTTGACAAATCCTCTTACATGTTTCTACGTAAAAGTCAAATAACACGTCAATGTGAACCAATTAAATTTTAATCCAACCTTGTAAAATACAGTCAATGCAAGATTTTTAGGACTGTTTATAGATTTATGAAAATTTGACATGGAAAAATCATATAGAGTATTTACAAAAATCATTATTGACCGTTATAGGAGTTTTATATAAATTTCAATATCTTATTTCTTTATCTCATCTTAAAAAAAATTATTATGCCCTTTTTTATTCAAAAATACAATATCTAATATCAATATGGCGTTGTGCAAATTCTTCTGTTATAAATCCTTTAAAAAAATTACAAAAAATAATAAAATGTATCCATAAATTTTAATTTTTGGAACCAACTACCAATTTTTATAAACCACTTGGATATCTTAATTTGGAACATTTATATGTAGTGAAGACGTGTATTTTTATTATTGTATTCAAATTGACAAAATCAATATTTTGCATTCACATCAAACAAGGCAATCCAATATGTACCAAACAATACAGTTTAAAAGTAATTTTGCAAAAAAAACAATCTTATATGATGGAATATTGTATTACAACAACTTACCAGAATCGATTAAAAATATATCAACAATACAAAGGTTTAAAACAAATATAAAGAAATATTTTTTGAACGAATAATAAACTCAATATTTACTTATATATTAGTATCCAACACCTACAAATTAAAACAAATACTTGTCAAATGTTTATCAGAATGCATTTTCGAAAAAAATCACAATAATATTTTAAAAAAATTATATTATTCGCTTTTTATTTATTTATATTATATGATTCTTAACTGTTTTATATATGTTTCTTTATAATTTTTATTTTTTTTTAATCTCTTTTTTTGAGTTAAATGGTTTCCCTGTAATAATCATTTAAGTTTGTTGGGAAATAAACGTTATATATATTTTCAAACCGTCCTTGTATAAAAGCGCTCTAAGAGGCCCGTGTAAACAAAGTAACTGTCAGCACACGTAGACTTGCTTGGTAAATCATTTTAACGGCCGAGAAAAAAAATATAACATTTAAATAAAATAATCACGTAACTTTTCTTAGATTAATGATATCTAACCACTGTTCAAATCTTTCTAGGGAATTTTGAACCACCCTGTATGTATATTGTTCTGCCGTATGTATTTAACCGTAGGCTTTACAAAAATAGAGACGATGCAAAATATTCTTCTTCTTCTTCTTCCGTGTTTAAATAAATACAGGGTGTTATGTTGCCTGCAAGTATTATAAAAATATATTTTTTTTTAAATCAGTACGCCGTTTCCAAAAGCCTCTGCTAAAATGTTTCAATTACGCCACATTTTTCCAGGACATGACTGTACCATTAAACGTAAATATTGGTATCGAGAAGTCTTTGGGAACAAATTCGGTGAGCTTTTGCTCCGTTTTGTTGTGCTACGCCATAAATTAAAACAATATCCACTAATTCGCTGTTTGAATAGTTGTATGCCAAAACACATAACACAAGATCACTAAAAAACTAATACTCGGCACCACAAAAAGTATCGCATCGCGACATTCAAAACTAATACTAGTTAGTTTACTTTCTGTGGTACGAACCGGGGATTAGAGCGGTGCGGATCGCGCTGCGTGATGTTTGTTAGGTGCCTCGTTGATAAGCTTCAATGTACAGTCAAAGGCAAAGAAAAGTTTTAGCATATTTTTGTTTTGGAGAAACTTGAGAATAAATTTAAGCAAAATGAACTGTAATTTCAAACACTGACCAGTATTACGAATTACACCTTTCATTTTTATACATAAGTTGTGAAACACCCTGTATTGATAGTTTTTCTATCACATTGTAATAAAAATTAATTATAGTTTAATTCCAATTATTACATTGTTTTAAACTTCTTATTTGCTTTGCCTCTGTTTTTCTAGAGTCTATGGAGCAACTTGTTAAGTGTATATTTTAACTTTTGATCTGAAATAAATTTAAAACTATTCAACTTTTAATTCAAATGAATCTCTCGTTCAAATAACCTACATTCAAACCTCTTTGATGCATACTATCAAAAAATATATATTTGTATATTTTGATACTATGTAGCTTATCTTTTGACATGGTTATACCAGTATGCAATGCTAGCTGAATAGCTACTTAGGTATTAAACCACATTATGGCCAATATAGGAATTTAATCCGACAGAGCCGAAATTGTTTCTTTGTGCATGTATATATTATACGAAATTCAACCCCAGCAAGCCGCTAACTTTAAAGTATTCTAGCTATTCATACTAGCTAACCCTACAAGTACTTACATCTTATATGCAATGAATTAAACAGCTCTAAAATTTCTACTACCTACCTTGAGAGTATAGTATTCGATTTAAAAAACGATAAGAAATGTCGGAGAATGCTTCCGGGAGTACTCCCAGGAATTATTGGTCACATCACTTCCTCGAAAAAAAATGAGTCGTATCTTTGAACATTTTTCATTTAAAAATGTTTTTTATAATCTTTTTTTGGTTCGTCTTGCAGGCAGAGTGGGCTGTCCCCACTTCTTGGCGCCAGAAGTGGTTGAACGACGTCAATATGGCAAACCGGTGGACATTTGGGCGGCAGGGGTACTGCTTCATGTACTACTTTCGGGTATGCTGCCGTTCCACGGGAGTGGGAGGCGCTTGTTTGAGGCTATATGCAGGGGAAAGTTAACTGTGAGTAGATTTTTTTTTTGAAGATAGCGATGTCGTGTTTCAACTAAGCGATTCGTACCATAAGCTGGTACTGTTCTCGAGAAATATTTTAAATTCCTATTTTTTAAAATAGATATGTCGTGTGACATATCAATATGGTACAGCTTTTTCCAACTAAGCGAATCGTATAATAAAAAGTACTGTAGCTGGTACTGTCGTCGAGAACATTTTTAAATTCCCATTTTTTTAGCGGTTGCTGGTATAAAATTGTTATTTTTAAAGATAGATATGTCGTGTGCCATACCAATATGGTACAGCAGCAATTAAAAATAGACCTGGGTTAAGATATCTTGGTGAAGTTTATTTCACCTGTCTTTTTCTTTTCAGATGAATATTTCACCAAACTGGGACCTAATTAGCGACAGTGCCAAAGATTTAATTCATCAAATGTTAAACGTAGATCCTAAACAAAGAATAACTATCCAAGAGGTGCTCAACCATAGGTGGCTTAGGGTAAGTCCGATGTCAAATCAGTAGTTTAATTTATATCGTGCTAAAAATATTGATATTTTTTCACATTTTTGGGTGGGTACCGCTTAGCAGTATCAGTAAATAAATTTTTATTAAAAAAAGGTTTTAAAGTATAAGCTTTTATTAAAGGCACTAAAAAGTAGAAACTAATTTTTTATCTTTCTGATACTATAACAAAAGCGACGGGCGTAAATTAAAAATTTTAACTTTACGGTGACAAGGAGAACTACAAAAGATGAACTACATTTTTCTTCTAGTCGAATGATAAACATAATGCTTTCATCTAAAGAAGTTGAGAACGGGTGAGACTTCCGTTTAAAAATTTTTTTAGGTTATAAAGTAATACAACTGTTTCTTAGGTGAATCGTTAATGTCACTAATATACTGACTGATAAAATTTTTAATTTGCGCCCATCGCTATTATTATGGTATCAGAAATATAAAAAATTATTTTCTACTTTTTAGTATATTTAATAAAAGTTTGTTCTTTAAAAGCTTTTTTTAATTAAAATTTATTTTTTAATTTTTAGATTTTTACCCTAAATCGTCCATTTTGAATGTGCCATATTGAAACTTTCAAATCTGATGAAAAATTCATAATCCCCTTCCTTAAAAACCCCTGTATTTTGATTGAAATCTTACAAACTACATGATAATACCATATTATTGTATTGTCACCAAAACTATAAACGTACACCAAATTTGAACACTAAAATTGGTTAGCAAAACATGACCAAAAATCCGCCATATTGAATTTTAAAAATCTGATCAAAAATTCGTATTCCTTATTCCCAAAAACCTCCGTATACCAATATTGGTTAAAATCAGACAAACTTAGGTGTTTCCCCCCTCCACTACACCCCACCGCCCTCGTAGGGGGGAGTGCCTAATAATACCATATAATTACAAATTTGAAGCCAATCTTATGTTTATAAGTCAGTTAAAATTGGTTACCATGACCAAAAATCGTCCATCTTGAATCCGCCATATTGAATTTTTAAAATCTGATTAGAAATTCTTTATCGCCATCACCAAATGGCCCCACAGAGAAAATTTCAACGAAATCGGGCCTAGTTCAACAGTAATCCCCTATGTTATTGTGTTGTCACCGCAACTAAATAAGCATGCCAAATTTAAAGCCGATCGGATATGTGGGAGTTGGTCAAAATTAAGCTACAAGATTTTATACATACATACAAATACACAAGCAAATATATATACAGACCGCTTCAAGCTACTGCGAACATAGGGCGGAAGAAGTCTAATTTGCCAGTGTACGTACATGCAGAGACACCGCACGCCTATCAGTGAAGCAACCAATACTCAGGCTTGCGATCACCACTTGCATGACTTTCCTTTGGTATTTAGTACGCCTCTAACCACGGTGCTGTGTGGAGCGTAGTCAATGAAACCGGAATTTGGTCAATAAATACGCAAATTTTTATAACGTAATTTTCTTATTTTTTGTCACTGATAAATAAGAGCGTTTTATTGTCAACTGCTCAGATTTATCAGTGACGACGTGTTACAATGAAAATAATAAGGAGAAACAAAATAAAAGCAAGTTCTCAAAATAAAATAATACATTCTAAAAACCAAAAAGATTCTCCCAGTCAAAAAAAAATTAAAGCAAATGTTCGAAAAGTCCTCCTTGCTCGGCTAGACAATATCCGAGCCTACTATAAAAACCCCTTCTAACGTTTCCAAGCATGTTAGGGGTGATAATTTGAAAAGCTTCTTCAAAAACAGATAGAAGTCATTAGGAGCAAGATCGGGAGATCGAGCTGGCAATAAAATAGTTCCCCGTGTACTTATAACCCGATTAGGAAATACATTATCAAGATATTCCCTAACAAGGCCAACATTGTGAGCGGAACAACCATCTTGTTGAAACCATGTTTCACCAAATCTTACACCTAACAACTGCCTAGCAGTTGGAATAATGTGCTGCTGCAGTAGATCCAAGTATCTAGGACCATTCAAATTCCAATTGCCGTTAATAAAAAATGGCCCAATTACGTGTTCCCCTATAATACCCCCCTCCAAACATTTAGTTTTTGGGGATACTGTGTTCTTACTTCAAAATACAAATGCAAATTTTCCCTCGACCAATATCGAACGTGTGTTGGGTTATGACAATTTGACCATTTGACCATCTGCACTTTTTCGGCAACTTCGTAGATATCCATTTTTGGTTTTAAAAATGTATTATTTCAATTAAGAACTTACCCATCTGTTTCTCGAGCAAGGCAGAAATAAAACAAAATAATAAAAACAAAATGAATTTCCAAAAGATAACACTGCAGCGTGCTTCGAATCCACCTCGGTCGTACGGCACGGAGAGTAAATTGGACTTGATTCCCCCTATGTTCGCAGTAGCTTGAAGCGGTCTGTATACGAGTGAAGTTAAATAAAAGCTTGTAATAAACGCGTTAAGCATTGCAGTTCTGGGTTAACTGCCAACAAAATTTAACAGTTACCATCAGCAGCAAAATTTCAAGTAAAGGAAGCAATTTTTAAAAACTTACCCTTAAGCAACAGTGCTTATGTATAACTGAACAAATGTAAAATATACACGCAAATAATGTTACTAAACAATAAAAGCTAATTTATTTTTTAATTCCAGCATGAATTGATCCCATGAAATGGGCGTTTTTTTTATAACTAACTACTTTTTGAACTTTTAAACAGCAAGTTATAACAGTTAATAATCCCAGTTTAAAAAAACAACTGTTGTTAGTTCCTTGGTTAGTACCTAAGAATGAATTTCTTTTTTTGTTAAAAATTGCAAAACTTAAGAATCACTTAGTACGTTTATATGCAGCTAAAACCGGTTTTATATAAGGACGGTTTTAAATAAAATCGTTTTCTTCGAGGGTTTATGCGTAAGTAAGTACTAAGTTAACAACAGATTTTTCGGTAAAATCACTGAGCATATAAATCTAAATAGAGAGGACACCTACCCAGACAGCATCATTCGTACCAGGGACGTACATTTTACATCCATTTTACGTCTTTACGTCCCGGGACCTACTAGGTACGTACGATATACGTCCAAAAGTGTACGTAAAACGTACGTTCAGTAAAAACGTATTTTTACGTTATATTTAGGTCTTTTCTTGTACGTACTTACTACGTTATTAAGTTGTCATAACTTGGACGTAGTTCATTTATGTAACATTTCTCTCACTTGTAAAGCAAACTTTTGTATAAGTATTCTTCATTCTCTTAAAATAAATGATACTTTATGAATACTCATTAGTGACTAATACTCATCCTCCGTCAGGAATTCTTTCCTGGAGGGTCAACCAGGAGAGAGGAGTACTGAGGAGTTTTTGGGCTTTAAAATCGCAGCCCCTTCCCCTCCCTAGGCATAAAAAATATTTTGTATTTTATTTATTTACGTCTCTCAAGGTACGTCTCCTGTACGTACCTCGTACGTACATCCACCGCAGGACCTATAAAGTACGTACTTGGTACGTACACAAATGTACGCACATGGTACGTATTTTCCATGTCCCAAGGACGTACCTAAGACGTACATAGCGTTGGAAAGTGCATGCAATATGTACGTCCCTAGTACGTATAATGGAGTTAGCGTACGTATTATGTACGTACTCGTCGTCCGAGCGTTAGGTACGAGGTACGTACCTGGTACGTAACTTTGCTGTTTAGGTAATGGTAAATTTGCGATCCCGCTCAACTGACTTGAAAACCAAGTGGCGCGTTCTTGGCTTGGAAACTGGGTGCGCTAATTTCTCTTTCGATCTTGTTTATTTTTATTGATCCAAAACAGTGGCGGCGCACAGGAAAATCGTATTCTTTTGGACGAGTTCTTCTTCCCAAAAAATGTTGCCCTGCGGCGCCAGTTTCTTTCTTTTATTTTAAATTAAACATTACTCTTTTGCAAGGTTTCGTTTTCGGCGGTCAAATAAAAAAAAAAATTCTTTGCTCTCCCTTTTGGAGAACACTTCCATGATGGTAATTGACATGCTTACGTTACAACCGACTCTTGGATTAGGAAAACAGAACCATTGAAGGAATATCCAAGGAAATTTATCATATAAGGCCATCAGTTTTCACACACCTTCTAACTCATTCTGATCTCCTAATCATGCATTTTTTAAACATTCGGAAATGAGGGGTTATTAAAATTTGGTACAGAAGCATAGTTTGGGTTGTTTGCTGGAAATTTTTGTTTTTTTATAGCAAAATTGAAGTAACCTTAGATAGCAAAATATTTAAAAAATAAATAAAACACACTTATTTTTTACCGGATTGCATTAAATATGAGTATGTACGCTAGTGATAAATCGATATTCATTCAACGCGCGGGATTATTGCCGTTTTAATTTTAAATAAATATTACCCCGGTTCATCCTGGCGCATTCAGCTAATAATCAAAAACTCGCTGTGAATCGCATTGGCTTGTTGGTCGGATATTACCATTACATGTCCTCTCTATTTAGATTTATATATTTTTTGGTAAAATCAGGTTTGAGTATTTCTTTAGGTTGAAAGCAATATGCTAAAACGTTTTTAAAGTGTTTATGCCGACCCTAAAGTCGGTTTTAAAGTGATAAACCACTTTCTTCACTTTAAATAAAATCGATTTAGCGCTTAAAATCATTTCAGGACGACGAAATTTTTAAACCGTCCTTATATAAAACCGCTTCAAGCGACCTGTATAAACAAAGTAATTGTTAACAGTTAACAATACCAGTTATTTATATAAAAAATACGTTTTTGTGTGTGTTTCAGGACAGGGACAAAGCTCTCCGTATTCACTTAACCGACACAATAGACGAACTAAGAAAATTCAATTCTAGAAGAAAATTGAGGACGTGCATCCTAAACGCGGTCAACTGTAGTAAATGGTATAACTACGAGGAGGCGCAGGACGATTATCTGAATGATTTTGGCGACAACGAGACGACTTCGGCCGGTAAGGGGAGCGAAGTACCTAATTAAAGGTATCACATTCTAAACACCAGTTAAATTTAAACGAGGTCTACCACAGCGATTCAATTGGCTTTAAAAAAATCCGTAATATTTTATGTTTCGATTGAATTTTTCACAAAAATCAATCAATCCTCAAGCCCCCCCCCCAGGAAAAAAAAATTGCGTACGCCACTGCTTACATACCAACTAGTAGCAACATCAAGTCAATGACACAAATTTTTCGTGCTTATCTTAATAACTTTTTAAAAACAGTTTGTTGCCAGCAGAGTAATTAGTAGTAGTAGTAGTAGTAGTAGTAGAGAAGGGGCGGCGCGAAGCCTGGCAAGTAGGCCTCCCTGGGCCCTTTCTGCCCTACCCCGAGCCAGCTCCTAATCCAACGCCTGCACCACTGTCCTGGCAGTCTGCTAATCTGGTTTCACTGTTCTTTTTGCACAGTCCAGTATTTTGTCCCATTTGAGCGTGTGCAGGTCCTCCTCATCCAGGGTCGGGAAACCGAATACCTGGTATCTCGTCCTCGCAGTTCGCTATAACGTGTCGAGATGTCTCTTCTGCCCGCCCGCAGGCCCGGCAGGTCGAGTCATTCTCCACCGCGATCCAGGTCATGTGCTTCCTTAGTCGGTTGTGACCTGTTATGATACCTGTCAGCAGACCAGCGTCCCTTCGCGATCTCCCCAGAAGCCATTTTTGTCTGGCTACATCCGGGCCCTTCACGAAGTCCTTGGTCTGTCGGCATCCTGTTCCTCCTCTTCAAGCGGTCGTCATGGCATTGTTGGACCATTTATTGAGTCGACTTTGCAATAGACTCTTGGTTGTCCCTAGGAATGGTTCCGGCCCTACATACTGGGTGCTTGCCCCGATCCTGGCGAGCTCGTCGGCCATCTCGTTACCCGGCATCCCTATATGTCCCGGTACCCACATAAGGGTCACTTGTTTGCCCTCTCCCAAGGATTCTAGTGCATCCGCACATTCCTCCACCAGGGTGTTGTTGATCTTGGACGCCCTTAGTGCCTTTAGGGCCGATTGGCTGTCGGAGCATATATAAACATGCTCCTCCCTACCGTTCTTTATTGCTTCCATGGTTGCAGCCATTATTATGGCATACACCTCTGCCTGAAAGACCGTGCCTTGCTCTCCGAGCGGGTAGCTCTTTCGAACCTCCTGGTTTTCCACGTAAACCCCCGATCCTGTGGTTTGCTTCTCCGACAGTTTAGATCCGTCGGTGTAGCAAATCACGGCATTCTCCTCGAACTGTTCGCGGAGGTTTTCACTCTGCCATAGTTCCCTGTCTGGGATGACTACTTTGTACCTCTTGTTGAATCTCCAGGGGTTCTTTGGTTTTGTGTTTTAATCGCTGCCATAGGAATTTCTCTCTCGACGATTTGGGCAATCCTAAGATGCCCCGCAGCTTCCCCTCTTCTTCTCCATTGACCTGTATCTCTCAGCCGGATGTGGGTCGCCATCGCTTCTTTTCTGATCCAGATCGGAAGCGGCGGCAGTCCCAGAATGGTTTCGAGTCGCTGTATAGGTGTCGTCCTCATAGCGCCGGTTATCCCTCTGCATATGGTTCCCTGTAGGCTCCTAAGCTTGAGGGTAGTAGTGACCTTCTCCATTGCTGGCCACCAGACTATGAATCCGTACTGGATCCTTGGTCTTAGTACTGCCGTGTACATTCTGTGGAGGTTTCTGGGGCTCAAACCCCAGGTACGGCCAACCACTCGACGCAGTTGCCACATCGTTGCCTGCACCTTATTGGTCAATTTTGCAACGTATGGTGTCCAGGTGAGCCCCTTGTCTAGGGTGACCCCTGGGTACTTCAGTTCTGAAACCAAAGTCAGGGGTCTCCCGTACATCTTGGTTGCTCTGAATCCTTCCATTTTCCTCTTTCTTGTGAACAGAGTAATTAGGTACTTTTAACTATTTTTTAAACGCCTCCGTATACTTATTAAACCAGGGCTGAAGCCTTTGAAAATGTTAAAAAGTAAAAAAAAAATACTTAATGGAAAGTAGGATGAAACCCATTGAAAAAAAAAATAATTTACGGTCGCTCTGAGGTCGGGAAGTGGAAGGTAAGTTTTTAAGGATAAAAAACGGTTTATCTTGATTTCCGGCAAAACTACATGTCCTATAGAAAAAAGTGAAGTAGCGCAGTTGTAGGTAGTAAAAAGATCTACAACTTTTTTTACATAACCTCAAAATTTAAGTGAAAAATTCAAATAACCAAGTTTTTTTTTTTATTTTTATCTTTTACTAGTGGCTAAAATAGTGCTTTTTTTACAAGAGTTGGTTTAAGTAACGAGCGCAGCGAGGTATTTAAAAACGTGAGTAAAAAACAGCACAGTTTAGCCGCGAGTTGTAAACACTATTTTCTTAATACCTTTATCAAAAAATCCAAGAAAAAAAGGAAAGTACTTTAAAAAATCTCGAACGAAGAGCATTTCTCGCAACACACCATCTTTACAATATAAATCAAGGCGGCTGGTAAATAAAATAACAATGGTTTCCATATAGCGATGTGCCTTTTTTTTAAATGATTTTTTTCGTAAATACTTGGTGAAAACTTTTTTTTTTCAATAGTACTATTTTTCGCTATTTCTCCTTAATTTTGGGTAAAAAACGGACAGAATTTTTTTTTGCACCCGTGATAAAAAAAAGGTAACCAAAAAAGCCGTGCTTTAGTTATGTGCAGTTTTTGATAAAGTTATAAAAAAAAAATCACGAAATTTGGTAAAAGCTTACCTTAATATCGAAAAAGCACCCTAATTTTCAATCGAGAATTCTCCCGTCAAAATATATGATTTTTTCAAAAAGTCGGTAAGTTTTTTGTTCGTTGAAATTTCTATTTTCTGATGGTGTGAAAAAATATACGTTACTACGGTAACGGTTCTCAGAAAATGCAAAATTTTTTTAATCATTATGTACAGTTTTAAGCTATTTATTTTTGAATGTTTTTTGCAATCTTTATGTTTTATGGATTTGTAATTTTTTTTGTTTATCAATGTTACATGGAATCTTACGTTTTTCGAGTAATTAAAGTGTAAATTTTAATAAATAGCTGAAAATGGTACATAATGATTAAAAAAAAATTCGGATTCGAGATTTTTCGTTTCTTTGTATTTTCTGAGAATATTTACCATAGTAATGAATCAGAAAGTAGAGATTTCAACGAACAAAAAGCCCACCGACTTTTTTAAAAAAGCAAATATTTTAATGAGAAAATAAATATTTGAAAATAAAAAAAAATTACAGTATGTTTGAGACATAAAAAGGTAAGTTTTCACTAAATTTCGTTAAAAAAAAATTCTTTTATAAAAAATAAAATTAAAAAACCAAAAACTTGGTTATTTCAATTTTTCACATAAATTTTGAGGTTGAGGTGAAAAAAGTGTAAATACAAAAGATCTTTCTATTGCCTACAACTATGCTATTCAACTTTTTTCCATAAGACTTTTGCCGGAAATGGATCAGATCAGATCAGATCGCCCGTAAATTATTTTTCCTTTCATTTTTGTTATATTCTCTTTCTTTTTAAATAGGTTTCATTTTAGTATTATTTTACTATTATTTTTTTTGGTTTCAAAAATTATAGACCCTGGTCTATATAACAAACGAGTTGCTGAGGTCGCAACATTACGGGTGCAGTCAGCTATTCTTTTATCGCATCCACCATAAAATCGGACCGGGTTCGAAAATGTAGTGCCTTTTGGCTTTCTTTTGAACGCGTTAGGTGTAAATATCTGTATCCGTTTAAATACTGTCTAAATGCCCTTGTTAAACAGTAAAATAACAATAAATTAAGAAATTTACACCCGTTTTTATTTGTTTCAAATTACACAGAAAAGTGATGTGTTTTTTTCGTTAGCCGTAGGCATTATAATGAATGCTCTTGACGACCTCTATTGCCTCCAAGATCCTCATCCTCAAGAACGACCTCATTTGCTGGCCCTCCTCGAGGATCCGGAACTTCATGCCGTTTTAGAGGTACGTATATGGGAAAATAATGAATAATGTAGTTGGAAAAAAAAATAAAAATAAAATAGGGGCTAAAATTCTGAAACTGCAAGGAAAGATAAAAATTTAAAATTAAGTTGGTACGTACTACACATCTTAGATAAGATTAGAATGGGGTGGTGGAGACACCTGTCCACCTCAACCTTCTCAGATCTATTGTGGTTCCCCTTACTCCTTCCCTATTTTGCTAGAACTACAAAACAAGTTGCAGCACCGTACTTATCATTAAACCCAGAAGCTTTGCCAGTGTGCTCTGTAAATAGCTTTCTGGCTGCGAGCATTCAAGGTCCCCCAATATGGCCCTGGTTCTACCTAGGCCTTGTAATGAGGTTTCTTCCTCTGACTACCAATCCCATTGCATATAATTGCAGTGACCTGTTAGAAGAACCACTATTTGACAAGGTTCCTTTCCTTATTAAAAAGTTCTGCAGTCAGCTTTGGTGAACGTTCTTTAATGAACTGTTTGGCTTGTCTTTGTCCAGGCGTTTTCTCCCACAGACCGTTCGTCTCTCTGGTGAGTCACTGTTTAATAGATTGCTTGGCTCTGGCCTTAGTGGTCCCACAAAATGGTTCAGGCGCTGTGAACTTTATTGCCGAGCCTTGTCTGGTCAATTCATCGGCTTTTTCGTTTCCGGAGTATCCCCGATGGCCTGGAACCCAGGCTAGTGTCACCCTTTTGATGCCTGCCAACCTATTTAGAGCTGTTCCGCACTTCCAAACCAGTTTGAACGTCACTTGCACTGCTTCTAGAGCTTTAAATGCAGCTTGGCTATCTGAATATTTAACTAACGAATAAGAATTTTCCTCTACTCTTTGTATTTCTTCGGCACAGTGATGTATTGCCGCTACTTCAACTTGGAAGACTGTGCAGTCGTTTGTCAGGCTTATAGGGACTAAAGTCTCGTATTTTTGTCCGTATATGCCACCTCCTACACCCTCATCGGTCTTGCAGCCGTCTGTGTACCAGATGGATTCCGCGCCGAAGGGAGGACCTCCCTCCCAGTGCGTGGCTTAATTTTTAAGAGAATATTAAAGGTAAAAACAGCATCTTGATATGTAAAGCCATTTTCGAGCTACGGGGACCAAAAGCCCCTGTAGCTCAAAAACGGGTGATGATATCTAAATCATCATAAGGCTGAGCCTTAATATACGATAAACTTCAATTGGGGGTGGAGTTGTTGCGATCATTGTATTTTTAACGGTCTTCTTTCACTAACCGGTATATTTTCGCAAATTCCGCTTTTTATGTCCTGCTCGCGAATTTCATTCCTATTGTTATTTGCATATTGACAGGCGGCGCGTTGCATATAGCCATCTCAACATCCTGCCTTATTTGAACACAAAAGTTGTTTAAATTCGCTGGGTGTGGTTGCTTATGTTATGCTTCATACGCCAGGTACAGTTCTATTTTGCCCTGATGATTCCTAATAAGGATGAAACATGCCTGTAGATTTCTCGACTATCCATTAGATCTTGAAAGCCTGGTCGTAATGAATTGAAAAGCAAGATGTGTGTCCGATAGCCAAGAACCTTTATTTTTATTCATCTTATTTAAAGTAGTAGTAACCAGAGACAACATAATAACTTACGGAGACTAACAGAAAGATAGGGCCACGCAGAAACTACGTTCCTGCAGCGCATGGCGCATTGCGGCGGAGAGTGAAAGTAATGCTTGTATTAAGTAAACACCTACCTTGCCCCGTCCATCTCTTTCTATATTATCATAAAAGAAAGACGGAACATTTTTCAATGTCGAAATATATTTCACACAATTTTAATTTTGTACCTGCTGGTTTTTGCCACCGCTTGTCAAAGTCTGTCAAGCCTGGCAAGCGGTTTTTTATTAGATTAGCTATATAGTGGATGGATCACTACCATTAACCGAAAAAATAACGAAAATTGGGGTTCAGATTTTTGCTAACCAAATGCCTGAAGAAAATATTGTGATAATTTATACAGAGCTAAGCAAGAAGATAATATGTTAAAATACAACCAATAAAAAGAGATATAGGTTAGAACATTTATAAAATTGTAAGAATTTTATACTGGGATTTTTTCCCAGTTAATAAAAGAAAATAAAATGTTATCTTTAATATTTGATAATATTCCTAAGCACATTTATAACCCCCTCCTCCTATTTTAGATTTTTAAAGGGTCCAAAAAACTTTTTGTAAGCTAAAGAAAGTTCTGCATGGAACAGTACAAAGTTGTTTAAGGTTTGTATAGAGCTAAAACCTTTCGCGAATGCATTGCTTTTTTAACACTAAAAAGTATGGAAAAACGGCGCCTGTTAAGTTTTTTCATATCTTTTTATTATTAAATAAGTAAGTGTCTGTAAAAAATTGACTAAAACAATATATGTATTGTGTTATGCGTCTGGCTGTACAAGTAGTTCCTTCCTGTAGCCACCGGCTGCGCTCGTGTCGCCGACAAACAATGTTCCCCAAGTATAACACAGTATCGGTCACTCTCGCGTTGCTATTACTTTCTCTATGGTAGTAACTAATATATTAGATATTTTTGAAAACAGAATAAAAAGCTCTATTCAAATTTTAGAAACTATACATATCTCATTTTAAAAAAAGTATTGTCTCCGCCGTAGCTCCGCCCCCTTAATGAACGGTGGCACAATTAGCATCCATTATTTTTTGTAAACCATCTAATTATGTGGAATTTTACTCTTTTGGTTCTAGAAATATTAGGGTGGACTCGGATTTTTAGGACGCCCTGTACATATACTTTGAATAAATGCTAAATGTCGCTATTGATTTCAGATATTCGACCTAGTAGTGACGAGAGTCCCGTCGCCGATGAAGACGCCCTCTGGCGAGTCGGTGCACACTGCGCTGTCAGTTATTGACGTTTTGCGGGAGAACGAGCATCGACGCGACGTCGACCGTCGGGAAATCTATGAGCTGAAGGAGTTGCTGCATCGACCCCATTTGAAGGTAAAAAGATACATTTTCTGTAGCAATATCTGAAGAAACGGGGAAATATTCAAAAATTTTTTCCCAAGGTTTGATGCTTTAAAGACTCCCTGAGTACATTTTTGTTTTCGCAACGTTATGGTACGGCCTTGATGGTAATTTAAGGCTTAAAATATTTTAGCATAATTTAAGGGGTAACGTTTTTGATGAAGCAATTTTTTACTACATTTTTCACATTTTTATGCCTATTGCTCACATTTCAAAGCAAGAAAAGTACTGCCAAAAAACATTTTTTTTCTGTTAAAATGAAAAATATTTAGAGAGAGAGGGCAGAATTTTAGAGGTAGATGGAGAGATATTTTAGTGACGTGCAAAAATATTTAAAGTTGTTGAATAGCGCCAGTATTTTAGAGAAAGATGGACATAATTTAAGGCAAATGTTTACTAAAAATTTCTGTTATGTCATCTGTCTGTCATCTTGAGTGGTTTCGTGCATATGATTTTTATTTTGCAATTTTTATCCAAACAACAGCAAAAATTGTAATTTTTCATAGTGTAAAGTGTGTAAAACATAATGGTGGTTATAATTTCTTTCAATCAAAGTTCTTTACAGTCTTTAAATTTACCAAAAAATGTGTCATACTAAAGTGTATTTTAGCACATCTAAAAATAATTTAACAGGTATATAGGAAAATTATTTTTTTTTCAAACGACCGGAAAATAGCCACTTTCCGTACGAAAAATCGTACGGAAAGTTCTACATTACAAGGCATGTTATTTTGAAATATTTCCACTCTCAAGAAAGGACCTTTTTTTTCAATTTTCCGGTCCCTTGATCCTTATTCGGTCCCATTTTTGGACAAGTTGGTTTTGACTTCTTGTTGACAGCTTTTAGCTTTTGTTTTTTTGGGCAGTTTTGACACTTCTAAAAAAACTCTTTTAAATTTGTTTCAAAAGTTTTGTGTAAAAAAATGGACTGTCTAGAAAATGAGTTGAATCCGGAGGAAATAATAGAAGCTGCTTAAAGAGTCACATATACCGAAAAATTGAGCACAGATTTTTAATTCTCAAAGTAAGTATACTATACATACAAGAAAATAAAGAATAAACCTAGAAATCTGCCTATTATGAGATCTTTTTATCATTATTTTGCTTGATAAATTGGCGATGGTTGGCCATAACTGGCCAGTCATCACTGAATTAGCTGTGTGAAGCTAATAGGCACTATACACTATAATTTTTCTAATGTTTTTACAATTTTGCACAAGTTAAAAATACAAAAATCATTTCTAACCACAAAACTTTACTTGTTTTTCTTAGTTTTCATCTTAAAAACTAGCGGCCTCAGCGGCAATGGCTATCTAGCCAACAAGAAGCAGAAAACATCAGGGGACTGTTCATAAATTACGCAACACGGCTAAGCGTTGACGAAAGTGATAGGTACTAAAATGTTTTTTTTACCGTTTGAAAAAAAAGTACGTACGATACACGACCGGAAAGTGTCTTTACAGGTCTAGTGACGTAAATACCTATTAAGGGTCATCATGGCTTTACCATACGTTTTTGTTTATCGAATTTTTTTTGTAGGTTTTTCACATTTTGAAGCCATAATTTTAGTTACGTGTTATAGTTTTCTTTCCAAAATGTCCATTCGTAGAATAAAAAACTCACTTTTTTGAAGTTTTCACTGTTTTTAGCGTTTAAAAAATGTACTACCACAAAATAATTTTTCACTGTAAAAATGAAAAATATTTAAGGATGTTGAAGAGAGAAATGAGTATTAAAAATATTTTAGAGAACGAAGAGGACAATTTAACGCCATGTTTTGTGATCTGTTTTCTTTTATCTTGAATGGTGTCGTGCATATAATTTTTATTTTACTATTTTTATCCAATCCAAGGCAAAAATTTAAATTTTTTAAAGCGCAAAGTGTGTAAGAGTGATGTAGGGTAGTATTAATTTATTTTATTCGAAGTTCTTTACCTTCTTTAAAATTACCAAAAAACGTGTCCTACTTTAAAGTATTTTAGCAAATTTAAATAGTAGTTTTCACAACTAGTGGCTAAAATAGTGCTTTTTTGACAAGCGTTGGTTTAAATAACGAGCGCAGCGAGGTATTTAAAAACGCGAGTAAAAAAAGCACAGTTTAGACGTGAGTTCTGAACACTATTTTTTTAAATACCTTTATCCAAAAATCCAAGAATAACCGGAAAATACTTCCGGTTTTTCGAACGAAGAGCACTTCTCGCAAAACGCACCATCTTTACCCTATAAATCAAGGCGGCTGGTAAATAAAATAACAATGGTTGCCATAGCGATGTGCCTTTTTACTCGGTGACGTTCATTGTTGCGACATTTTTAGTTTTTGATAGTTTGATATTTTGTTGATGTTTTTAAATGATTTTTTCATAAATACTTGGTGAAAACTGGCGGAAATGGCTTAATTCTTAGGCAAGAATAATTGTTTTTTTTCCGCTATTGCTCTTTAATTCTGGGTAAAAAACGGACAGAAATGTTTTTTTGCACCCGTGATAAAAAAAAAGTTTTTTCGCATCGGTAACCAAAAAAGCCATGCTTTAGGTATCTGCCGGACCATTACCCTCTCCACATAGGCCGATCAGCTCTTATCGCTTTAGTGTCCTTTTCTCCACCTTCGCCGCCATTTTGACAGAAAACTAATGGATTATCTGTCAATTTTGAGTGAAAATGGCGGCGAAGGTGGATAAAAGGACACTAAATCGGTATGAGTTGATCGGCCTATCTGGAGAGGGTACTGGCCGGACAGTTACTAAAATCATGTTTTTGGTATTGGAAGGTATAAAAAAATATTTTAGGCTCCATCATGGCCTTACCACTAGTAGGGAAAACATAAAAAATGCTCGAGAGCAATTTTTCATGGCAACAAACCTGAGGGAACATTTTCTGAATATTTTCCCATCCCGTAAAATATTTTGTAGATTATTTAACGAATACTTTTTGAATATTTTCCTATCCCGAGAGGTATTTTGTAGATTATTTACCGAATATTTTCTGAATATTTTCCCATCCCGAGAGGTATTTGTTAGATTATTTACCGAATATTTCCTGGATAGACAGACATTAAACTTTAATTAGTTTTTGGGGGATGAGCGGACGATTTTAAACCAAACCACCCGTATTTTTGCGTGTGTGGTTTGCAAACGACATATAATTTTCGGCAGCATTTTATTTGTCGGGTGACTCCAACGACATGGCCATTGTTACTCTACGTCCGTTCCACGCGTCACCGACGAGACATTCGCAAATTTATAATAATTACATTATTCTTTTATCCACCATATAATAACTTAATTTTTTTAATTGCTATCTGGACAAAGGTAACAAACTAAAAAGTTGAAAAAAATTAATTAAAATAAAAAACTGGCAAGCAATGGATAGGACAAAGGATACGTTCTTTAAATTATAATATGAAGAAGCTGCTGCTGCATAACCTTGAATAGTTGTTTTAAGGAAATTCATACGTTTTCTTCCATTAATTGGGCAGTGGCGCAGCCAGGAATTGACTTCGGGGGGGGGGGGGGGGGGGTCATAATAAATAATTTAAAAAAAATTAATTTGAAGTCAAAATGTGACCTTTACCAGGTTTTTCAGGGAGGGGGGGTTAACCCCAAAACCCCAAACTCCTCCCCCCCTCGGTGCGCCACCGGATTGGGTTAATAGAAAACGAAAGATTTTTCCATTTTTGACAAATTAAAAATCACGTAAGTCCATCTTTATTGAACTTCTAATATGTGTAGCGACTGTTTTCTTTTTATTGCCTCAACAATGCTATTTCTTAGCTGTCGCAGACTATATCTTACTTACATATGTTCCGGGATCTCATATGTGCTTGCATCTACTAGTATTTGAATATGTCGAATCCAAATACAGATATTTAAACAAGCAAGAGAACAAAATCGGGTAGCACAATATTCAAATTTTTCTACAAGTATAATAATTTTGGAAAAAGTGTTCTCACTTCCAAACTACTGAGTATTTTCTTAATTTAATTTAATTTTTAGTATCAATGCATTAGTTTCAGTATACACTGTATTCGAAATCCAATTAGAACACTTTTTTGATACTGACAATGACAGTTCTATTTAGTTTCTCATTGCAAATTTTCCGGACCAATTTCAATATGGCGGTTGACAATTAAACACAGAAGCTAAATGGAACTGTCATTGTCAGTGTCAAAAAACTGGTCCGCAGCAATTTGGAATGGAGTGTACGTAATTATAAGACAGGTAGGTATTTTTTAATATAATTCAAATTTCTTTTATCCCAATATTCGGTTACCGGGAAAAGGAAAGGGTTTTTAAGGGAGAGACCCTACTTTATCGAAAGCTTGTACCATTGAACCACACAACATGTGTACCTATGTAACCAAATCATCGAGTCGGAAAAATCAATTCTTTCTGTTAGTTTTCTTTTTGGCAAGACGGAAATTTGGAAATATTTATTTTGTGACCTGGATGAGATAGTTGGTTAAAAAGTCATCGAATCAGAGTTTGAGAAAATCACATTTTCTAAAAACTTAAACTTTGGCAACATTAAGAATGCGTTGGAATTGTGTTTTAGTTACACCAGATAATATTTTTTTCAAGAAGTTCAATGTCCTGTTGTTTCTTAATAGACTGACTGGGACTACATTTGACAGTTGTGGTTTTACCAGAGGTGGGCAACTCTCTTTCTAGTATTTTTCATATTTGTACCGGGTGGCCCAAAATAACCGGAATGACTTTAAATGGCTATATATTTGTAAGTTCTTTACCGATTTTAACGAGTGATAGCTCTATTAAAAGTGTATAAAATTCCTTTAGGTTTAAGAAAGTTGCCGACTATCTTAAAATCACACTGTGGATATTGTCAAAGTGAACAATATATTTCAACTCGTTTGTTTTTAGGGAATCCACTTAAATACAATTAAAATATTAACAGTATTCAAAAGCCTAATCTCTACTACTACTACTACTACTACTACTACTACTACAAAAACTTAAGAGAAGTTCCATTGCTCTATATGTAAAAAAACACTTTTTTGATACTGACAATGACAGTTCTATTTAGTTTCTCATTCCAAATTTTCCGGACCAATTTCAATATGGCGGTTGACAATTAAACACAGAAACTAAATGGAACTGTCATTGTCAGTGTCAAAAAACTGGTCCGCAGCAATTTGGAATGGAGTGTACGTAATTATAAGACAGGTAGGTATTTTTTAATATAATTCAAATTTCTTTTATCCCAATATTCGGTTAGCGGGAAAAGGAAAGGGTTTTTAAGGGAGAGACCCTACTTTATCGAAAGCTTGTACCATTGAACCACAGAACATGTGTACCTATGTAACCAAATCATCGAGTCGGAAAAATCAATTCTTTCTGTTAGTTTTCTTTTTGGCAAGACGGAAATTCGGAAATATTTATTTTGTGACCTGGATGAGATAGTTGGTTAAAAAGTCATCGAATCAGAGTTTGAGAAAATCACATTTTCTAAAAACTTAAACTTTGACAACATTAAGAATGCGTTGGAATTGTGTTTTAGTTACACCAGATAATATTTTTTTCAAGAAGTTCAATGTCCTGTTGTTTCTTAATAGACTGACTGGGACTACATTTGACAGTTGTGGTTTTACCAGAGGTGGGCAACTCTCTTTCTAGTATTTTTCATATTTGTACCGGGTGGCCCAAAATAACCGGAATGACTTTAAATGGCTATATATTTGTAAGTTATTTACCGATTTTAACGAGTGATAGCTCTATTAAAAGTGCATAAAATTCCTTTAGGTTTAAGAAAGTTGCCGACTATCTTAAAATCACACTGTGGATATTGTCAAAGTGAAGAATATATTTCAACTCGTTTGTTTTTAGGGAATCCACTTAAATAAAATTAAAATATTAACACTATTCAAAAGCCTAATCTCTACTACTACTACTGCTACTACTACTACTACTACAAAAACTTAAGAGAAGTTCCATTGCTCTATATGTAAATAATGAATATATTTATATCGCCGCAACTTTTTTATTTCTTAACCGAGTTTAATAAGTGATAGCTCATTTGATCAAGAATTAAATTTTCCTGCGACGACGAAACAATTTTCGATAATTTTTGAATTCAAGATGGCGGATCTTATATGAGATAATCATAATTAATCTCGTTTATTTTTATGGAAACCACTCAAGCAAAGTATCGAGAATAAGACTATTCAGAAGCCCAGTCTCTCCCGAGGCGATCGACATATCGCTCATTAAATCGGTTAAGTACTTTAGGATTTACAGCTAAAAATTTGGGCGAAGTTCTAGGCTCTTTATATGAATAATGCATATATTTATATCACCGCAACTTTTGTACTTCTTAAACGATTTTAATCAGCGATACGTCGATCGCCTTGGCAGATACTAGGCTGTTGGACGGTTTTACTATTCGTTACTTCGCTTGAGTTGGTTCAAAAAAAATAAACGAGATTAAATATGCTTTATCTCATGTAAAATCCGCCATATTGAATTCAAAAATAGCTGCCATTTTTTTTTGTCGCTACAGGAAAATTTAATTCTCGAATAAACGAGTTATCACTCATTAAAATCGGTTAATACTATATTCAGAAGCCTAGTGTCTGCCGAGGCGATCGACATATCGTTCATTAAGTACTTTAGGATTTACACCTAAAAATTTGGGAGAAGTTCTAATGCTCTTTATGTGAATAATGTGATATAATTAAAAGGGTTCATCTGGATTTTTTCAAAAACTGTAAAGAATTGGAGAAAATGCTGAAACACGTCGATTTTGTTTGTAAGGGGGATACTTTTTTGCCATCTTGAAATTTTTGTAGCGCGCATCCCCTTTGAGGGGTAAACTTTACCCCTATATTTTGAATAGGGAAAGTGGGTCGATTGATACCCTGTTTTGAAGGTCTCCTGAATGTCTTGACAATCGTGTAAAAATTTTGAAAATCTATCTATTCGTTTTTGAGATATTTTAACAATTATTGTTAAAACTGTCGGAGTTAAAGTCTTTAGGGAGAAACTTGTACGAAATTTGCAGAGTCAAATACACAAAACCCACTTTCATTTCGGCGATGAACAACAGTGGCGTAGCCAGAAATCGACGCTAGGGGAGGGGTTTTCATTATTTAATAAAAATCAACTACCTACCTCTGGAAATTTTTTAAAAATTAGGTAGGTGCTTATCGCTTGAGCTCTTGAACTGAAGGGAGGGAAGAGGGGCGGTTTAATAGGTGTTGATTTAGTGTATACTCATCTAGTCTCATTTGCAAATTTTTTAAAAAAAATTAACTTTAAATGCGCCGCAGTCAATTTTTTTTTTAATTACACTAAAATGATATATTATACACGTTTCAAATCTTGTTGACAAAAAAATTGCTTAAAATTAAACAAAGTTGTAACAATATTTAATATTTTTATAGCGCCGCAGACGAAAACTGTGACAAAAAAAGACAAAAAATTCTTTAAAAATTTTGATCTCTTAGGTTTTTTGTAAAATATTTTTGAAAAAGTAGATTGAGTTAGATGCCATGTGGTGGTTGGGTGGTACACATAGATTTGCTGCCAAAGTATAAATGCGCCGCAGATGAAAATTTTAGGAAAAATTATACTAAGAATGCCAAATACTACACTTTTTCAAGCAATTAATCAATCAAAGTTAGCTTTATTGTTTATAGAAATACAGAGTATTCATTACCAAAGCCATGCTTACAATGCTACAATCCCACCAAAATTATTATTTATTAGTTGTAGAATGGTTTAACGATCTTATTTTAAATTTTTTTGAAGGTGTAGGTTTATGGGTTGGGGGGTTATTAATGAAACGTCCTTTTTTTTGAAATGCCAACATTTTGCAAAAATTATTTGCTTCTTCAGGGCTATTCAAGACAGCCGTTCCATATGTTGATTCTATTGCCAATAGACGTCATCCTTCGGTAAAAAGGCATTATGTTTAGAAAAGTACCGTACAATTTTGTTTAAAAACTTTTAAAAAGACATAAACAAACACATTAAAATATTATTACCATGGCGAGTACTTCGTTCGCATTTAATTTTTATAATTTTTTAATTTAAAAAAAAATAAAAACAGTAGGTTAAATAAATAAATAAATGATTATAAAAAAATGAAACAGAAAAACACAAAAATAAATTTAACAAAAAAAAAAAATAAAAAATGGAAAAATAGTAAATTCAAAAACTAAACTAAACAGTTACGTAAAGCTTAGACTAAAAAAATAATAATTTGTTTAAAAGTACTTTCTAATGTTGGTAATAAAAACTAAAATTTTAACAATTAATGACGTCATAGTACCGCAGGCAAAATTTTTAAAATTTAAGACATCATGCCAAACAGACATCACAAACCGGAGTAAAGGGTAAAAAAGTGAGGGATCTCTTACTGCCGTACCTAACTAAAACGCAGTAACCCCATAGGGAAATAATGTATTTTTACTGTTTTTTAGTTAAGGATAATAAGGATGTTTATTGTAGAATGGGTTGGACCTCCTGGAGGGAGGGGGGTTTAACCTACAAAACCTCCCCTGGCTACGCCACTGTAAACAAGTTTAGAAACTTGACTCGTTTAGTCGCTGTTTCCTTGCTGTACTTAATATGTGTTTAGTACAAGTCCTTCACGACTGGCAAACTTTTAGACTAATTTGCTTTACGGGCTTGCCGAACTCAGTTTTGCGGTAGCCGAATTTGCATATCCTGCAATGAAACTCCTTAAAAGTATTTTTTTATAACCTAAACCTAGTTATAGTAGTACAAATCTAGTGGTTCGTTGCCTGGCAAATAGGCCTTCTTGAGCCCTTTTTAACCTACTCCGTACCTTTCCCTCCCGCTTCTCAGTGTCACCACTTCGCGCGCACTCTTGCATTCTCTCCTGTCAGAGAGCAGATAAATCTAAATAGAGAGGACACGTAATGGTAATATCCGACCAGCAAGCCAATGCGATTCACAGCGAGTTTTTGATTATTAGCTGAATGCGCCGGGGTAATATTTATTTAAAATAAAAACGGCAATAATCCCGCTCGTTGAATGAATATCGATTTATCTTTGGCGTACGTAATTATATTTAACGCAGTTTTAAATGAACTTGTTGCTAAGGGAACTGGCAGAAAGCTTTTATTGTATATATTTTTCAAGCATTTGTTACTTTAGTAAATATCCAGCAAACACGGTTCCTTCGGGCCTTCATCGACCCGATGTCGATTGCCGAATTTGCCGTTATCGGCAAGACGTCGATTTACGACATCGGACCAGCAGTATTTTTTGTCCGCTTTGCGATGTAGGCCCAATGTATGTTTGCCGACGCAACGCAAATTTTACTTTTTGCTGACATCGGCATACCGTCACCCTACGATTAAGGTCCGATATGGTTTAACCACATGGTACCGACCATCCGCCCATATAGCTGCTTAATTTGGTCGGTCTAACGTAGGCAAGCTGGTCTCGGTCCGACATCGGTAAACTATTCAAGTCCGACATTGGTTTCCTAAAGCGGTTCAACGTCGGCGATTGTCGAAGGTTCGTCGGTGGTAGCTTAAAGCGGCCCGACAATGGCAAACCACAAAGGTCCGATAATGCGCGTGCTTAACCAGTCGGGGTGGTTTAAGTGGCGGAAGAGGTGATTCTTGTAGAGAAGTACCACCATCTTGTCAAGTCCGCATTCTAGTTTTGAAATATCTTTTCTTGTTATATATATATATATATATATATATATATATATATATATAATATTTTCTTCCTCTGTACAGGGAACATAGTGACATTAGCGCCATCTCTACATACTAGGAAGAAACTATTAAGCACTTTAAAAATTTTAATGTGACGTACCATGGTCTGCTGCCGGTTATTGACCAATCGAACAAAAATTTGATCAGGCCATCGTCGGTCCTAAAGCAGATAGAGTGCGTTTCGGCATAAAGTCAACTATAGTAAATCGGACCATCGTCAGTTGCCGATTCTCGACCAATAAAACAAAGTTCCAGTCGGACCATCGTCGGCCCTAAAGCAGATAAAGTTTCGTCGGCATAAAGTCGACTATAGTAAATCGGGCCATCAACAGTTGCCGATTCTCGACCGATTAAACAAAGTTCCAATCTGACCATCATCGGCCCTAAAGGAGATAAGGTTTGCGTTGGCATAATGTCGACTATAGTAAATCGGGCCATCATCAGTTGTCGATTCTCGTTCGATTAAACAAAGTTCCAATCGGACCGTCGCACAGTGGAACCAGCCCATATAAAATGTTGGACATTTTCTCAAAAGCTATTTTAGAAAAATGAATCAAAATAAATATGGGGTCTTGCAAAGAAATGTCTGGTGATTAAACAAATGCTCTTGATTTTTTTATTTTGGTCTATTTTTTATTTAGAGAGACGATCCTAAAAAAAATTTGCCCCAATTTGTCGGAACCTAGAAAAATATGTTTTTTAAGTTTTTGGCGCTTGATGTTTATAGTATAGAGGAGCAGAACTTAGTTGGCTAGATCTTACTTAGGTCAATTGGCTACCGATTTGAGTGCTGGTGAATAAATTGAAGATACTTTCTGATAAAAAATAATATATTGCCGAGTTTTAATGATTTTAAGACTATTTTAATACCGGAAAAGGTCTTAAAATACCTATTAATTTAAAATGTCAATCTTAATCTCAATTTTAACAGTAACAATGGGCGAGTTTGTAAATTCATCAGTTTTTTTCACCGATGTCATCGGTTTTTTGACAAATAAAATATGACGTTAATCTGAGATTCCAAGTCGTTGAGTTCGATGAGCCATCGGAAATTAAAAAAACGCGATAAAAATCAATCAGAGTTTAGCTATAGCCTAGATTTTTTTTGGTTTTTTTTCCAATTGAGAAAAGAAAATAAAGGCTAGGCGTCTTCAGGAGGATATGGCGAGGATAAAACTTATGTCCATTTTTTACCAGCCCAAATTCAAGATTTATTTATCTTAATCTTATGCTGGATTTATACAGCAAATAAAATAAAACAAGAATTAGCCTTGCGATTGGTCAAATGGGATCACAAATATGGTTTTTTATTGGGTGTTCTTATTATTGTGTTATTTTATTTTGCTGTATAAACCTATCATTAGTCCTCGAAAACCGTCTTTCAAATAGTTTTAACGCGACTTCTTATCAAATCGGCAATTTTTATTAAAAAAAACATCAAAAAATTTGAAAACAAAATAATAACACCAAAAAACAGCTGATTAAATGATGTTAATGACATTCATCGGGAAGGCTCACCGGCCCCCAGAGACGGTAAGCATCGATGCCATCAATTGGTGAATTGGTGGAATCAATCGGGTAGTTTAAGAACTGGGCACCTCGTACGTGTCATGACTTTGCTTTTATCATAAAGGTATCATCGATAAATGTTCTCAATACTTATAGCGTTGTATGAACGGCTTAAAAAAATTTCTTTTAGAATCGACGGAAATATGTTACACTTTTAAAGGAATTTTTATTCCACGTCATATAACTGGAATTTGTGGACGATCTTTTACATGACCTGACTAAAGTTTGCAATGGTTTACCTGAATAGTTCTTGAAAAGTTCAGTCTTCTCCTTTTCCAAAAAACTAAAAATATTGGTGGCAGTTAAACCAACCTAGATTTTTTTAAAAATATTTTCCAAAAACATGAAGAATGTGGCTTACATGTCAAAAAATATGGTTTTGGATTGTTAGAGTTGTTCACTTTGAGAATTTTTTGCAACAGTAATAATAATAATTATAATATTTATATATCCCAGGCGTTTGATTTTTTACTAAGACTCCCTAATATCTTATCTTGTTTGAAATTAATCTTAACAGGGTGACAACACGTAACCTCATTTGTAATACGGCCAGATAGATTATATGTTCCTCCAAGATGACTTTTAACCAAGAATACCTAAGTTAGGGAGGATATATTTTTTAATTTACTGTACAGCAAAGGATTAGCTCCAGGACGAGGGAGGCTTAGAGAATCGAAATCCCCAGGAGTCATTGAATATTGACTCAGGTAAAATTAAACTACAATTGGTGTAAAAAAAGTCTGAAAATTTTTTTAGAGCAGTTTTTGGGGATAATATAAAAAAGTAGATAAATTTTTGTATTCTTTGTAAATAAGGGTTACAAAAAATGTCAAATAGGTAAAAGATGGAATTTCGATAATTATTATTAGTAATATAGTTTTCAAGGAATTACTATAAATCTGACTATCCCATGAACTAGTGATGGTTTCTATATCCATAGGAGTAGTTCTGCAGAAATAGGTAAAAAAATAATTTAATTAATTTTTGGTCCAGACATTCTCTTGTAAATAATGGTTTAAAACATATTTTATTTAATTTTCTATGCTCTAAATGGTACCGATCCATAAAAATCAGTACTTACTGCAGATGAAAGTTGAAAAATCGTCGAAATCACCAATAGATGATATCTCCCTTAATTTAACAGATAATTGGTTTCTGTAAAAACTTGCATGTAAATTAATTTGGACTTTTTAATTTGAGGTATTTCTAATGTTGTGCGTTTTTTAATTTTGCGCGATTTCGATCTTGCAATATTACTTTCCAACCTGTAAATATATCGTCACATCAGAATTACAAGGTTCTATCTACAACATTTTGACATTTTAACTTTTTTGCAAAAATGAATGTATAATTATGAGCTTTATCAAACAAAAAATAAATACAATAAAAACCGGTGGGTAGTTTCAGATCTATTAAGATAAGAAAATTACAAAGTTCCAAGTGGATGATTTTAAATTATTTTAGAATTACAAATTTCTATCGACCAAAATATTTTTAGTCGCGATTTTGTTTATACTTTTTCCCTCTGCCAGTCCTGACTTTTAAATTATCTTTTTGCCGTTTTTAAATAAAAATGTCTCCCCGCTTTTAAGGTACGTTTGCTATGATGCGGCGGACGCATCGGGCGTCTGACGCTAGTAATCGTTTCCTTTGGCCCGTCTGCGTTTCGTGCCTATATTCAACCGTATGAGTCAGACGTAGTCCGTCAGCTTTAAGTAAGTATTCTTTTTTGCAAACTAGTGCATTTAAAAGCTCTAAGAATTTATTTTTTTTTTAAATTAATTTTCTTAAATTAATGTCAATAAAATTATTTTGTTTAAAAACCAATTTTATACAAAAAAAGTTAAATTAAATTATGTTCTTAAGTTTATTTATTGCATGCGACTCAAGTTTTTTTTTTATCGTTAATCTCCACGAAGACAAATTATTTTATACTTTTTAGTCCGTTTTAAAAACGGAGAGCTTTATCAATACTTATTTTTTATTTAATTGATTACTTTCTGCTTCTTAGTGTATTTTTTTTTGTTTGGGAAATACTGAGTAAATTTAAATCTAAAAACTGCAGCTTTGGTTCAAAAGTTACGAATTTTTAAATATATCAACCCCTCTCACCTCTTCAATCACCCCACACCCATCATCATAGCTTTTTTATCCATTATAAGGACATATTTAGTAAAACTCAAATCTAAAAACTGCATATTCATAGCATTATTGGTTCAAAATTTATGGATTTTTAAATATATCAACCCCCTACTACTCCCTAGAGCACACAACAATATCGTTTTTTTGTTATAAAATTAGAAAAAAACTTAGGGAACCTTAAATCTAAAGACTGCATATCCGTAGCAGCTATGATTTAAAAGTACTGATTTTTTTAATTTTTAAATAAATTAACCCCCACTCACGTTCTTAACTACCCCCCACCAACGCAAATTTTACTAAACTCGGTTAACGAGGAGTTAAAACTTTTAAATGTACCAAAAGTTCTATCTACCAGTTTCTTAATATAAAAATTGTTTTGAGAATTACAAAGTTCTATCCCAATTTTCCGTGTCAAACATTGACAGTTTCCTGTGGAAAAAAATAGATCAGACCAACTTTTTGAAAATGTTCGAAATTAGGTAAAATTAAATTATTAGTTTAACATATTTGAACAAAACAGATGGCATAGTTCTAGAGCACGATTTTTTAAAAATGCATTTGCCAAAAGTTGCAAGACAGGTAGATAGAACCTTGTAATTCTAAGGTGAGGATATGTGCGGGGTTTTAGTTTTGCGCAATATTTATCCGGTGCGGTATTTAAATGCGCGTTACTAGAGTGTGCAAGCTGCGCAATTTCAAATTGCGCGATAAATGGCCGCTGCGATTTTGATCCGTGCTCAAAGTTTTGCGATATTTTGGCCGCCGGATTTATTTATGGGAGGAGAAAATTACTCTTCCTCTGCTTAAGTATCTTTAATTTTGGATTACCAAAGAGTAAATGCAGAATATGCAAGCGTATAACCAGAATATTGCTCCCCCAGGCGCTATAGCAAGGAATATTGTTTATGGTTAATCAGGTAGATGAGATCATACAAATAAAGGGGCTCGCCGAATAATCAAAGTTAATTTTTGATCGATACTATAATAAAATAATGGTGCCATCATCTGTAGCTTGTACATAAAAACAGGATTTAGGCAAAGCATGTTCATAGTCTAAAATATAACGTCACAGGATACAACGCAACGTGCCGCCTAAAACTGTCATCAATACATTAAAACGTGAATAATGACAAATTAGAACAATTGGACTTTGCCGTCTAAAACTGTGATTAGCACATTAAAACGTAAATAATGACAAATTAAAACTATTGGGGTGCGTTCATAGTCCGATTAAAATTTCCCTGGTGAAAATTTTCGCTGACGCCCGGCGCGGCGCTGCGTTCGACTGGTGTGAAAAGTGACATGACATAAGATCCCTAACCTACTTTTTTGCGGTTTTACCTTTCCATCCACATAATTTTTTGAATAACCCATGAAACTGTTTAACACCTTAAAATCCAAAATAAATTTTTGTCCAAATCGTCTTCCCGAATAGTCGACCGGCCCCTCAATATTTGTTGTTATTACCTTATCAGTTTTGCCTGAGGTGTATTTTTTCAGCAATTTCCTGAAACTACCCCCCCCCCGGGACAATAATTTAAACACATATCCATTTAGATTATATACAGGGTTCCTAAGCAAATCCTTAGGGGGCTAAGCAGCCGTGTATAAGACGTAAACAAACGGAAAAGCACATTAGGCAGAAAAGGATGGGCATGGGGCGATGTTGTCACTACATCTTGCACGTAGTAAATCCATTCCAGGTTGTTGTTTTCTAATGTTTTCCATTTTCATACCTTTAGGACTGGAATAAAAATTGTTTTTGCTCGACTTTAATACGAAACTGATGAAAGATATCGTAAAAAAAATATTTTTCGGCTTTTCATTTTGTAACCATTGTCCTTACGCACTGTTTACAGGCTGGGGATTGAGATACATGCAAATGCCTAAGCTAAAGCGTTCATACACGGCCGGAGAAATCGACTGAGATATTTCCGTAGAAACTTTATCAAGCAAATAGGACGGGTTGACGCCTTCGAACGTCCAACCCGGGTTTTGGGGCCGTGCACAAATTACGTAACGGTGATTTTACCAATTTTTGACCCCCTTGCTATGTAATGTTTTGTAATGGTTTGGCACGCCACTCCCCTAATATTACGTAACGATTTCAAGATCACTACTCCCCCCCCCCCAAAAAAAAAACTCTTTACTTATTTTCATTCCAAATTTTCTTAGTTTCACACAAATGCAAACGCTGTCGAAAATCCCCCTCCCCCCTACGTAACGTTTTGTAACCCCCCTCCCCCCTATGACCATTACGTAATTTGTGCACGGCCCCTGCAGTGCCAGTGGAGGAGGGCGAGAAAATTGATATTTTTTTCTTAAAAATTATACTCTTTAGACCTATTTCTTTGCGTTCCCGAAATTACTAATTTTTGAAAAAAAATTGTAAGCGGCGCCATTTTTATTTCGTGCTTTGTTTTTTTAACATTTTTGCGTTCGGCTAATTTAATTGAATAATTTTTGGTTGCGGCGCCCTTCATCTTCTTACTCGAAACCAAGATCCCCCGTTTTAGGAAAACTGATCCCGTCTCTGTTTCTAAATTTTTTCGAATAAAAGTAGAGTGTGACCATGGGGGAAATAATTTTTTTCTACGGTATGACGAAAATTTCGAGAAAGTTGGAGAAAATATAAAAAAAGTGGCAGAGCTCAAGTTTTTCGTAAAAAAAAAGTTTTTTGTAAAAAAACAGAGCAAAATAAATCTTTTCACCCCTTTTTGGGTGTTACAAATATTGGCCGTCCCTTATTTTTCTCTTTTACCCTCCCGCTAGTTTTGAAGAATTGGTTCGCTACATGTTTCGAGATCATGTCATAAAACACCTCGAAAATATCAAATGTAGTGTAGGGCCAGCTTTATTTAAAATCAATAATATCGCAAGCAAAAAGCTCTGCAGGAAAAACAGCGCCGTTTATTGATTTCTTTGGCTGCTAGTGCTAGCTGCATGGTTTGGCCGTTTCCGGATAGATGTCACTAGTAGAACAGAATGGAAAGAAATTTAATTAAAAGCGAAGATATTTCTTTCTAATGTTAACAACCTCACGAGTTTATCGCTCAGTATCGTAAATAATGGACCCTGCCGCCTGCTTTAAGCAAAAAAAAGCTATGGTTTGGACCTGAAAACATCTAATTTTTTCCTCGATCATCTCATGGTGTGGCCGCCATCTAGCGGAATTTGCAGACATCTTGTCAACGGTTATTATTGCAACTATGATTTATGCTCACAATGAAAGAGTGGCGACAATTTTTTCTCATGAAAGCAGTCCGGAGATAATAACAAACTGGCACCATTGCTCAATATACCTGTTTCTTTTGTGCGCGTAGAACTTTCTATGCCATTCCTGTTTGATTTAATGAAATCCTATCCCTAAGGAAAATCTTAGGAACCCTGTATAATAGAGCGATAATAGACCATCAAAATTAGTGATACCCTAGGCAAAATCGGTTATTTTTCTCCCGTATCTAAAAATAACCGAACCGAAATACGTTTTTTACAGTATTTTCCACCCGAAATTTATCCACATTGATTGACATCAACTGTCAACGAGACTTTTAGTCTGAAGTTTATTTTTTTGTTTCTCCCTAGATTTTTGGCCACACTGATCACAGTATGGACAGGGCCTCATTCAGAAAATTTTCGATTTGGTTTAGTTTAAATTTTGTCATGAGTTGATTGTAATTGAAAGTTTTTGAACCATTTTTTATCCATTTTCTTATTGTTATCGTAAGACAAGTGATCACAGTGTACTAGATATGGCCAAGACCCCAAGTGTTGATCCAACACATAAACGTAAATAGTGCGAACTCTGCATATCATAGAAGGAACTGGTTATGAATATGCAGTTTTTAGTTTTTTTTTAGTTTTGGATCAGAACTTATTAATTTTCACATATATTTGACTGATTTGAAAATCCGCGTATACCAATTTTGGCTGAAATCGGACAAACTAAATCTTTTTTTCCCCTCAACTTTCCTTGTTAGAGGGAGGTGGGTATCTAATAATACCATATTATTGTATTATCACCGGAACTATAAACACATACCATATTTGAAGACAATCGGATGTTTATAAGTTAGTTATAATTGGTTAGCAAAACATGAGCAAAAATCATCCATCCTGAATTCGCCATATTGAATTTTCAAAATCTGATCAAAAATTGGTATACGTTATCCCCAAAAACTCCCGTATACCAATTTTGGTTGAAATCGGCCAAGCTAAATATTTTTTTCCCTCTACTTTTCTCGTTAGGGGGAGGTGGGTACCTGATAATACCATAGGGTGTGCAAGCTGCGCCATTTTAAATTGCGCGATAAATGGCCGCTGCGATTTTGATCCGTGCTCAAAGTTTTGCGATATTTTGGCCGCCGGATTTATTTATGGGAGGAGAAAATTACTCTTCCCCTGCTTAAGTATCTTTAATTTTGAATTACCAAAGAGCAAATGCAGAATATGCAAGCATATAACCAGAATATTGCTCCCCCAGGCGCTATAGCAAGGAATATTGTTTATGGTTAATCAGGTAGATGAGATCATACAAATAAAGGGGCTCGCCGAATAACCATCAGAGTTAATTTTTGATCGATACTATAATAAAATAATGGTGCCATCATCTGTAGCTTGTACATATAAACACAATTTAGGCAAAGCATGTTCATAGTCTAAAATATAACGTCACAAGATACAACGCAACGTGCCGCCTAAAACTGTCATCACTACATTAAAACGTTAATAATGACAAATTAGAACAATTGGACTTTGCCGTCTAAAACTGTGATTAGCACATTAAAACGTAAATAATGACAAATTAAAACTATTGGGGTGCGTTCATAGTCCGATTAAAATTTCCCTGGTGAAAATGTTCGCTGACGTATTGTCACCGGAACTATAAACGCATATTAAATTTGAAGACAATCAAAAGTGTATAAGTCAGTTAAAATTGGTTAGCAAAACATGACCAAAAATCGTTCATCTTGAATCCGCCATAATGCCGCCGTAAAATAATGGTGCCATCATCTGTAGCTTGTACATAAAAACACAATTTAGGCAAAGCATGTTCATAGTCTAAAATATAACGTCACAGGATACAACGCAACGTGCCGCCTAAAACTGTCATCACTACATTAAAACGTTAATAATGACAAATTAGAACAATTGGACTTTGCCGTCTAAAACTGTGATTAGCACATTAAAACGTAAATAATGACAAATTAAAACTATTGGGGTGCGTTCATAGTCCGATTAAAATTTCCCTGGTGAAAATTTTCGCTGACGTATTGTCACCGGAACTATAAACGCATATTAAATTTGAAGACAATCGAAAGGGTATAAGTCAGTTAAAATTGGTTAGCAAAACATGACCAAAAATCGTTCATCTTGAATCCGCCATATTGATTTTCTAAAATCTGATCAAAAATTCGTATTCCTTATCCCCAAACACCCATGTATACCAATTTTGGGTGAAATGGGAGAAACTAAATCTTTTTTCCCTCTCCACTTTCCAACATGACCAAAAATCGTTCATCTTGAATCCGCCATATTGATTTTTTTTAATCTGATCAAAAATTCGCATTCCTTATTTCCAGAAATCCATGTATACCAATTTTGGGTGAAATCGGACGAACTTAGGCGTTTTCTTCCCTCCAGGGAATGCCTAATATTACCAAATTATTGTATTGTCACCGGAACTATAATCGCGTACCAAGTTCGAATTCAATCGGACTCAAGTTAGTCAAAATTAAGGCTGCTGTTTTTAGATTTAAAATAACAAATTACTGTGATCAATTGTCTTCAAATAACAATAACAAAATTGGCAAAAAATGGTTTACTTTCTATTACATAATAAAATTTAAACTAAACGAAATCGAAAATTTTCTGAATGAGGCCCTGTCCATATTGTGATCAGTGTGGCCAAAAATCTAGAGAGAAACAAAAAATAAACGTCAGAATCAATGTTTTTGAAAATATTGTGTAGAATTGTTATCTTTTATTAAGAAAGATTTACAATATATTGCCTTATGGGTAAGTATAAAACACTTAAGAAAGTAAATCGAAATAACTTGCCAAATAACGATAACCATAAAAGTTGTTATTTTTGTGTATTGACCAGAAACTCCCTATTACCGCCTACTTCAGCCTTATTTAAGATACTGCGTGTTAAAGTAAAATTAAGGGTGAGATTACCTAATTAATAATTGTCAAGATTCAGAATTAACCTAAGAAAGAAATGGAGACATCCACTGATCGTTGAGAAGGAAATTATGAATAATTTGGTAGATTTAAGCATTCCATTTTTTTGGGTCATTTTTAAGGCGGATTTTAAATGTAGTAATTTATATTAATAAGAGAGATTTTGAATAAGAAATACGGCTATTTTCTTCTTCTTCTTCTTTTTCTCTGTAGATAATAGGCTTCAGGCTTTTTAGATTCAACACCCAAAATAATGCGAAAAAATTTCGGTTAATGTCAAAAAGTTCTTAAAAATAGGGTCTTATCGGTACATAAAGTTGGCATGGCCTGGTTTTAATAAAGTCTGCACTATTTTTGACAGTTCCGCAAGAAACTACTACATATTTTTAGGTACTTTACCCACCACTATAAAATGACTGAAACAGAGCAGTTTCAGTGTGAATCCCCCCTCTCCCTTTGTAAAAGTTTATAACACTTACACAAGATGACCAACCGTACGGGATTGGCCAGTACAGGTTCAGGATTTTGGGCAACGTTACTACTGGATTGTACTGGATTTTTTAATTTAGTCATCTTTTATCTATTTCTAACTTTGATCAAGTCCTGAAAGATTAAGTTTAATTTCTGATTTTTTTTTAATTCTGTGTCACCTTAACGACGCGCTCCGCTCTCGCTGGTGGTTGGTTTAGTTCTGGCAGCAGGTAGCCTCGTAAGAGGACTATGGTTGTATAGTTCAATTTTTCGATGATCGGACTGACGTCATTTTTGCCTCTGAAAACGTATTTCTTTGTTTTCAACAGTTCGCATGTCAAATAATTTGCTGTTATCAGTTTGAAGTAACAGTTGAAACAATCAACAATATGATTTTTTTTACATATTTTCTATTGTCGCTGTCTTGGGACTATACTCCGCTTTAAGTGGGAAAGAGAGCGCACGAACTGAGTCCGAACAGGCAAATTTGAGAACTCACGCGAGCAGGGGATGCTTGAATATTCTCGGTAGGTTTCGTTCTATCTCACGGGTATACAGGTTTCCTAAGATTTTCCTTAGGGATAGGATTTCAATAAATCAAACAGAAATGGCATAGAAAGTTCTGCGCGCACAAAAGAAACAGGTATATTGAGCAATGGTGCCAGTTTGTTACTATCTCTGGACTGCTTTCATGAGAAAAAATTGTCGCCACTGTTTCATTGTGAGCATAAATCATAGTTGCAATAATAACCGTTGACAAGATGTCTGCAAATTCCGCAAGATGGCGGCCACACCATCCATAATCACCAAATTAGATGTTTTCAGGTCCAAACCACAGCTTTTTCTTGCTTAAAGGAGGCGGCAGGGTCCATTATTTAAGATACTGAGCGATAAACTCGTGAGGTTGTTAACATTAGAAAGAAATATCTTCGCTTTTAATTAAATTTCTTTCCATTCTGTTCTACTAGTGACATCTATCCGGAAACGGCCAAACCATGCAGCTAGCACTAGCAGCCAAAAAAATCAATAAACGGCGCTGTTTTTCCTGCAGAGCTTTTTGCTTGCGATATTATTGATTTTAAATAAAGCTGGCCCTACACTACATTTGATATTTTCGAGGTGTTTTATGACATGATCTCGAAACATGTAGCGAACCAATTCTTCAAAACTAGCGGGAGGGTAAAAGCGAAAAATAAGGGGCTGCCAATATTTGTAACATCCAAAAAGGGGTGAAAAAATTTATTTTGCTCTGTTTCTTTACAAAAAAACGTTTTTTTTACGAAAAACTGGAGCTCTGCCACTTTTTTTTATTTTTTTCTTCAACTTTCTCGAAATTTTCGTCATACCGTAGAAAAAAATTATTTCCCCCATGGTCATACTCTACTTTTATTCGAAAAAATTTAGAAACAGAGACGGGATCAGTTTTCCTAAAACGGGGGATCTTGGTTTCGAGTGAGAAGATACAGGGCGCCGCAGGCAAAATTTTTTCAATTAAATTAACCTTTTACAATTTTTTTTCAAAAATTACGTAATTTCGGGAACGCCAAGAAATAGGTCTAAAGAGTATAATTTTTAAGAAAAAAATATCAATTTTTTCCTCCTCCTCCACTGGGACTACAGAGGCCGTGCACAAATTACGTAATGGTCATAGGGGGGAGGGGGGTTACAAAACGCTACGTAGGGGGGAGGAGGGTTTTCGACAGCGTTTGCATTTGTGTGAAACTAAGAAAAATTGGAATGAAAATAAGTGAAAAGTTTTTTTTTGGGGGGGTAGTGGTCTTGAAATCGTTACGTAATATTAGGGGAGTGGCGTACCAAACCGTTACAAAACATTACATAGGGAGGGGGTCAAAAATTGGTAAAATCACCGATACGTAATTTGTGCACGGCCCCACATCTGACTGTTCCTCCTTTTTGATTTCGAATCAAAGTACAAAACCCGGGTTGGACGTTCGAAGGCGTTAACCCGTCCTATTTGCTTGATAAAGTTTCTACGGAAATATCTCAGTCGATTTCTCCGGCCGTGTATGAACGCTTTAGGTTAGGCATTTGCATGTATCTCAGTCCCCAGCCTGTAAACAGTGCGTAAGGACAATGGTTACAAAATGAAAAGCCGAAAAATATTTTTTTTACGATATCTTTCATCAGTTTGGTATTAAAGTCGAGCAAAAACAATTTTTATTCCAGTCCTAAAGGTATGAAAATGGAAAACATTAGAAAACAACAACCTGGAATGGATTTACTATGTGTAAGATGTAGTGACAACATCGCCACATGCCCATCCTTTTCTGCCTAATGTGCTTTTACGTTTGTCTGCGTCTTATACACGGCTGCTTGGCCCCCTAAGGATTTGCTTAGGAACCCTGTATAAAAGGATGATAAAGCGTGAAGTAGCCTATATTTGAATCAGTCGAGCTAATGCTAATAAAAAAAGGCGAAAGTGTGTGCTCAATGAAAATCTCCAAAAAACTTACCAGTTTTTGAAAAAATTTGGATAAGATAATTCGAGGACTGTCTGCAGTTTATGCGGGTCTAATTTTTTAATCGAATATGGAGGTATTAGTGAAATTCAAGCGCATATAAAATCTGCTAAGATAAGAGCCAAATTTATACTCATTCCTTGGGCCTTCGTTCTTCCTTCGCCATAACGATTAACATGGGCAAGGAACAAGGGAGCCTTGAGGAAGGTCTATGAATTTGGCTCTAAGATTGGTGCTGCTGCTGTTGCTGATACGAGCAGTAGGATAAACTATTTCAAATGTAGTACGTTGGATGAAAAAACAAGAAAAATATTAGCTGCGGAGGGCACCTGGGTACCGATACTGGAAGTCATAAGAAGTGATCGTTCGCCTGACAGAAGAAAAGTAATTTCAATCAATAAACGCGCTTAAAAGCAGTGACGAGCCGATCCAATAATCACCAAACTATTATGGGCACGCGCAGAGCTGCCTCGAACAACAATTTTTGAGCGAAGCCGTTCTCTCGACTAGACTCAGTAGTTGGGAGTTGTAGGAAAGCTCGTGTGAAAAACGTCGCTCGTATTATTTCAGAGCACGCTATTGGGCGAAACCATGACGTGACCGAACTCGCTAATGCGCATGCTACGGCAAAGAGTAGGACTCGCACAGTGGTCGATTTTTGTAAAAACGCGGATATTAAAAAAAATTTCCATAAATAAATAATTCTTATTTAACTGATACACAGGATGATCGTGTGAATTTTCACATTTATGTTAAGACATTTTTAAGAGGTAAAAGATATATATTTATTAATTACCTAAATTTGTAAAGGTGGTGTGAGGGGGGATCTACGAAGGACATGTAGATTGAAAGACGATTGGAGCTTGAATGGGTTTTATTTAGCCAAAAATGTTGGGATGTCAAATACAGTTTGAATATAGCACTGATGGTCACGTGACTATTTAAAAGTGTCCAGTCACGTGATAATTTTGGTTACAGTTAAAATCACATGATATTTTTATTTTAAGCTCACTTCATAAAATTAAACTAAAAATGGTAGTTTAGAACAATCAAATTTACTTTTAAATAATTGACACAATACATAAATGTTACAGTATACTAGAATATTTTTATGTATATAGGGTATATTAAAAAGAATGCCAACCGAAACTTTCAAATGAAACAGCCAGTATATTATTGCATTTTTGCATTCTGTTTTGAAATTCTAAGCATTTTTATATGACGTACCCTATATCGATCTTCAACTGTTTTCGAGATATTAACAGTTGAATACTGTCATAGCGGCAAATTTAGACACATTTTGATTGTTTTTATTTTTCCATTTATGTCCGCGTTTTCCGGAAAATCGACCACCGTGCGTCGTTCGAATGACTTGGTGCGATTGATCACTTCTCAGGGTATGATCGTTCTCTTACGCCCAGAACCGAGCCCCTGGGCTTATCACCATATACAGCATAATTCATAGCTTCATAATGGCGGAACTTTGAATAAAAGGTACAATAGACACGGCCCACTTTTTTCCAAATAATCTAAAATTAAAAAGGGCTCCGAGCCAATTCTGATGTTTATTTAACTCCAAAAGTATGGATATCACATGACCCGCTTTGAACGTCAGATCGACATTTCTTGAGCCATGAGCAATGACAAAAAAGAATATCTACTCTTGAATATTCAATTTTAGTAAATGTACTACTCTCAAAATCAACATTTCAGCAACATTTTCGCTTTGTTTCGTTTCTTTTTCTTGCATTTATCAAAAATAATGAGTCTGCCACACAAAACAGTCCGCATAAATTTTGTCCGACCTCAACATTCTAGAAAAGTTTACCCTTGGGCGTGTTTAAGGGGGCTTGAAACTTCAGAGTGGCGCCAAACGACAATTTTTTGGGTAAATTTTTTAGGTGCCATCATCGCAGCGCGATCTGTATCCTGTCCACTGCTTTTTAAAGATTTTTAAGCCATAATATATGTGATAACAAGGGCTAAACAAGTGTTTGCGTCTAGTCTCCAAGTCGCACCCGGTATGTATTCTTGTGGTACTCCTTGAGTTAAAACAGTTAAAACACTAACGGTGAGATTTACTAAAAGGGTTTAGTCTATTTTAGAACGGTCCTAAGTTTAAGTGAAATTTTTGGTTTTAAGCATTTTAAATGAACCCTCCTTGTGTTTGGGACATAGTTTGATTTATAAGAAGAATTTTAATAAATTTGTTTCTTAATCTTCTTTAACACAATCTTTGGTTGGATTTAAGAAGAAAGTTTCAATTTAGAAGAAAAGAAAATTACAAAATTTAAAGCCAAGCGGGGTTTAAATAGTAAACACTCTGTAGAACAAATTAAAATTGGGGTCATATCTCACTTTAATTAAAACTTACCCTTGTTAATTAATTTTTTGGTTACCTTTCTGTTAAAAGGTTAGTTTCAAAATATTAGCTGCCTTCAAATAACAAACAGCGAGTTCGGATCTCTTAACTCTGCTTGCACCTTGGCTTGCACCAACCTCTACTGATGAAAGCTACAGCTTTAAAATCTGAGCTTTCAGATAACCTCAATGTTTTAATTTCAGTTTGTAAATGAATTAGTATAGTTTTTTTGCTTTTGTTTTGTTTGGTTTATTTTTCGTGCATAATCAGTGACCTTCACTTAGGCTTGTTTTGCCTCGTAGTCCCCTTATTTTTTTGTGCTTAAAACGGGTTCAAAATATGGCGTTTTTCTGGTTAATGAACAATTTGGGATATTAAATTAATCCTTGTTAAAACGGTTACTTACGGAAATTATAAACGAACCTATTACCAATTGCCACGAAACAATCCTTTCTGGGGGCTATAAATTTAAACCACCCCCCAGAGGTTGTCTAAAAAATCACCAACTTTATAACCTCAAACACAGACAATAAAGCTATTATGTGCCAAATTTTTGAGAAAATAGCAGGTTTTTAGTGGTATTTTGCAATAACAATACAAAATAATCAATAACTTTGTGTCTTTTCTGTATGGGTAAGTGTTGATTGAAAATTGGTTTTAAAATTTAGTACCCCCACAGGTGTAAATATTTAGACCTGTGGGGGGACTATTCTAGATCTTAGTAAATTTTAGTTTCAGTCCGTTAAAAATACTTTACCGGAATAGTTATTTGATATATTATTTCCCGAACTAAAACCGATAACGTACTGGAGCATATTACAATACAGAATAAAATAATTTTTGTTCCTTGAGTTAACGATAAATTGCCATTGAAAAACTGGCCTTAACAATGTTAATATTTGTCCTTTTTCTTCGTTTATTGTCCCTGCTTTTTGCGCAAAGCCATTTTAATAAAGACATGTTTTTGTTCTTCTCCACTAACACTTGTTGACATGAACATCTACATAGCTTTCCCTGAAGGGAAATTGCTTGGAAAATTGCACTTTTATTTTGATTCTTCCTCCGCACCAATTCACTTTACACAAGGTGCGGTTTCAAAAAACATGGAGTTGAAGTTTTTCCGCAAACATTGTGATTATGGTGAAACGATTTAAAAATGCGTTTATATGTGCAGTTTCAGTAAGTTGATAATAGATTCTAATTTTTATGTACAAACGCAATGTGATATACTTTTTTCTACTTGCGCGATCGAACCTTTTACTCGAACGGGTCTAAATGGATTATGCGTCCAAATGTAAACGTAGTTGTGATCGAGACGAGTGAATATGCAACTTGTAGTGCTTATTTGTGTATAATAATTGTGCTTGTTTGTGTATAATAATTGTTGTTTATAAATTATGTATAGCTATCTTTTTCATATGGGATTAGTTAGGACGAGTTGTATTTAGTTAGGATTAAGGTCTAAAAACAAATGAATAAAAGGTGTTGGTAGATATTAATTTATTTTATTAAAAACACAAAAATTTAAATGATTTATTTAAATAAAACCATAATCAACACACAAAGCCCATTTGTGAGCTGCAATTTTGCTACTTGCTTTACCTTTGTGATGTGTTCCTTTGCCCACTTTTTGAACGTCGGCGATTCTTTTTGGGCTACAGCACAACTAGTGGCTAAAATAGTGCTTTTTTACAAGCGTTGATTTACATAACGAGCGCAGCGAGGTATTTAAAAACGCGAGTAAAAAAATCACAGTTTAGCCACGAGCTGTTAACACTATTTTTTTTTAATACCTTTATCAAAAAATCCAAGAAAAACAGGAAAGTACTTTTTAAAATCTCGACCGAAGAGCACTTTATGCAACAAACCATCTTTACACTATAAATCAAGGCGGCTGGTAAATGAAATAACAATAGTTTCCAGCGATGTGCCTTTTGACGTTCATTGTGGCGACATTTTAATCTTTGACAGTTTGATATTTTGACGATATTTTCAAATGATTTTTTTATAATTTTTTGGTTAAAACTGGCGGAAATGGCTTAATTTTTAGGCAAGAATAATTAGATTTTTTCAATATTACTATTTTCCGCTATTTCTCTTTAATTTTGGGTAAGAAACGGACAGAAATCTGTTTCTGCACCCGTGATAAAAAAAAGTTTTTTTGCATTGGTAACAAAAAAGCCATGCTTTAGTTATCTGCAGACAGTTACTAAAATCATGTTTTTGATGAGGGTATAAAAAAAAGTCTTTTAAACATAAGATCTTTCACAGTCTCACAAATAATTTTAAGAATAAACTTGAAAACTGTTTAAAACTAAGTTTTTTTTTGTCGCGAGTGAACACATCTTATAATAACTAATTTGTCTGTTTAAAAAAATATGAAGATTTTTTGAAAATACTGATCCAAACGTCCAAAATGTTAAGAGTTTTGGCTTATCCGGAAGAGCCCCATAAAAGTTCCAATTACCAAAAATGCTTCTCCGATGAAGTAGGAAAACAACGTATCAAAAAATAAAAGAAATCGATAGATCGCCAGGATCTTATTTATCCAGTGCGACGTTCTTCTAGAAAAAAAAAATCAATAATAAAATTTACTATTAATGAAAACAAAACGATGTTTTTTAATTTGCATTGGTCAACGAAAATATAAAATTAAATATTTCGGAAACTAATTCCTGGATGTTTAATATTTTAACACTCTTGTGAAGGTGTTTGAAAGACCGTCAAAATAAGGTATCACTCGACCCACTACTCCCCATCTCTTGAAAGTACTAACATATGTATCTCTTTGCGTTACAAATAAGAACCCTGCAGGACGCTGGAAATTAGTCAGTGTCCAGATAAATCCCCACAAATTTTGATGGTTAATCTGGTCAAAATGCCTTTTTTGGTCGCGAGTGAACACATCTTATAATAACTGATTTGTTTGGTTAAAAAAATTACGAATAACATTGATCCAAATGTCCAAAATGTTAAAGAGCTTTGGCTTACCCGGAAGAGCCGCACAAAAGTTCCAATTACCAAAAATGCTTCTCTGATGACGTAGAAAAACAACGTATCAAAAAATAAAAGAAATCGATAGATTGCCAGGCTTTCATATATCCAGTGTTATGTTCTTCTAGAAAAAAAAATCAATAATAAAATGTACTATTAACCAAAACAAAACTAAAACAAAACGACGTGTTTTAATTTCGTAAGAGAAACGATTTTTGCATGGGTCAATAAAAATATAAAATAGAATATTTCGGAAACTAATTGCTGGATGTTTAATATTTTCACACTCTTGTGAAGGCATTTGAAAGACCTGCAAAACAAGGTATCACTCGGCCCAATTTCTCGATTAAAAAAATTGGGGTAAATTTTACCTCTCGAAAAAAGTGCGCGCTACAAAACTTGTCTGCCTCGAATAAAAAATCGACGTGTTTCGTTTTTGTTGGAACACACTGTATATAAATCTCTTCATCCTTTTTATCTTCTAAAACTAATGTTGTAAATCATCGATTACATGCGTGTGTGAACCATATACGTATCAGACACTTATAAAAAAATAATCGTCCTTGATATCCAGTAAAAACTTTGTTTAAGGGGGTGTCAATTAATTGAGTGAGCTCAAAATGGAACGAAGGGGGGTTTGGTAAAATCTCAGTTAAAAGTACGAGAGGGGGTCAATAAGAATCTCTCATTAGTAGTAGTAGTAGATGGGTAGTCGTAGGCCTGGCAATTAGGCCGCATAATGTTCATAGTTCATAGTTCATAGTTCTTTATTGCCATGTTATTTATACATATAAAATACATATATATACAGGTATCGTCAGCCTAATTGAATATTATAAAGTTATAGATTAATAAAATAAATAGGTAACATATTAATATAAATATAAACATCCATTGGAAATTGTCATGGTATTGTGGATTTCTTTTTGAACAAAACAGAAAATTAAGCGTATAAGTTATAATTAAATTGTACAAGCAGATTTTTTTTTGCAATAGACAACGTACTAACATTTAAGTGTACAAAAAAATTATTTTATATTTTGACACACAGGATTAAAATAAGATAGGAACAGCATTGTTACCTGATGAAAACAACATAGATTAAAATAGGTATAAAAAGGAACAAAATATCTGTACAAGCGATTTTCCTAAAATAAATCAACATAAAACATCAAAATGTAAATAAAACAATTCGTTTATACAGAACGACAAAATGGACATAGACACGTTTATGTATGAGAGAAAAAACAGAATTCAAATGAGTTTTACCTGGTTTTCTTGTTTAAAAACTCTTCAATGGAGTACGGTTCAATCTCACAGATGTACTCAAAACAATGTTTTTTAAACGGTTTGACATTTAAAATGTTTTGAAACTTTTTTGGCAAATGATTGTACAACTTTAACGAGGTGTAGATGGGGCCTTTTTCTGTTGTTTGTAATCTATGATGTGGGTAGATGTGTAGTTCATTTTGATTTCTTGTGTTGTATGTGTGGTTAGAGAGGTATTGTTTGAACATATCGGGATTTCTTTTTAAGAAAAGAAGGCACTCGAATATGTAGACGCCGACAACAGTTAAATATTTGTTTATTTTAAAAATACCACGACAGCTTTCTGATACTCCCATTTTAAACATTATTCTAATTAATCTCTTTTGAACCTTAAAAACATCTTCCAGATGACTGCTACTACCCCATAGTGTGACGCCGTACCTTATGTTTGAATAAAACATTCCGTAATATATTGATCTCATAGAATTAGTGTTTCCAAATGTCTTTACCAACACTCTAAAAGCGTAGCACGTTCGACTTAGTTTTTTACATAAGGTTTCGATATGAGCGTTATATGTTAGGTTAGTATCTAGTGTTATAACCAGTATTTTTGCAGTTTCTACAAACTTAATTTTGTCGTCCTTAAAGTTAAGTGTGTCGAGTTTAATAATATTAATATTTGAAAACAGCATTAACTTTGTTTTTTCCGCGTTTAGTACTAGTTGGTTTTTTTCTAGCCATTCATCAGTTTTTGTAAGTGTAGTCGTTAGTTTGTCTTGCAAGTCATCATGCTTACTTATTGGAACAATTGTATTTCCGTCATCCGCAAAGTTTACCATGACGTTTGTTTTTTCGTTTGTGTCTATTAGGTCATTGAGGTAGATAATAAAGAGAATAGGCCCCAATATGCTCCCTTGTGGAACGCCGGTAGTTATCGCCGCAGGCTCCGAAAGCACTGTGTTGTTGTCTCTACTTATAATGGTCCGCTGATATCGTTCAGTAAGATATGAATGAAACAGATCCTGTGGAACACCTCTGACCCCATACGCGTTTAGTTTCATTATAAGTATTTTGTGATTAATGGTGTCGAAAGCTTTCGAATGGTTTTATTTACGTCTAATAGTGCTGTTTCTGTGAAACGTTTTGGTAGAAATCCATGTTGAAAGTTGTTAAATAAGCAGAACTTTTAAAAATAATTTAGCAATCTATGGTGGAGTAAGAGTTCAAAGAGTTTTGAAAATGACGATAGTAAGCTAATTGGTCTGTAGTTGCTAAAATCTTCAGGATTGTCTTTTTTGTAGATAGGAATGACATGCGCTAACTTTAGGGCGTGCGGAAAGACACCTGTTTCCATACTAGTGTTAAACACGAAGGCTAAAGGTTCAGCTAGATAGTTTATGCATTTTTTTAGTAAGCTAGATGGTACCGAGTCGTACCCTGAGGACATTTTATTTTTTAGTTTTTTACTTAGATCCACAAGTTCGATTGTAGTTGTAGGGTGTAAATAAAAGTTTGCGTTGGTTTTTTTATTCATTGAAGAAAAATGCGCAGAATTTGGAAAAATGTTTTTTTCTTTTAGCAGATTTGGTGCGGCGTTTACTAGAAAACCATTCAGGTTGTTGGCTAAAGTTTTACAGTTGGTGTCGCTTGGTAGAGTGTTTAAATGTTTTTTGGCATTAGTTAATTGTCGCACCGTACTCCATGTGGCTTTAGCTTTGTTGTCACTTCGCTCAATGTTTGCTAGCAGTGAGCTTTTTTTTACTTTGTTTATTTCAATGTCATATATTTTTTTTGATTCCGCAAAAAGAGTTTTAAAATAAGGGTTTTTGTAGGACATAACTTGCAATGGACCCTTTCTGCCATACCCCCCCGCGCACCCTCGACTGATGCACGTGCCCCTTAGGACGCAAGTTTTCTTTCTCTAAGAAGACTTAATTTTTGCCTGACACCTCTTTGTCGAGGGCAGGGATCTTTAGACTGCGTAGCAAGTATACACAGTGGACCACCGGCTTTACACCCCCTCCGAAGGGTGGTTCTGCAGAACTTGGTTGACGGTAGACTTTGCTCCGCAGCAGTCCGCTGTCATATAGGTTAACCCGAAAATCGAGGTCCCGGTTTCGCTGGTCGAGGTCGCCGTCGGAGTCTTCAGACGCAACCCTTGGAGTGGTCCGGCTACCCGAAAGTACTGCCGCCTCTTTCAAGTTACCCTCTGTCGACTTCCGCTACCAAATCTGTCGGAGTCCAGCCGCGTCTCATGGAGTCCTGATCTCGGAGAAGTCCAGGTCTCCCTTTTTTTTGAGTCACCGGCTAGTCTCCTCTACCGAGTTTGGTGGGGTCCTCGGCCGTCCACCTTTGAGTCCGGCAAAGTTTTCGGTGCAGTGTTAACCATGCCGCATACTTCTACCTCGTTTGTTGTTATTCTATGCACAACGTCGACTGCTGAGAAGTCGGCCCGCCCGTCGGTCGTCTCGAGTCGCATTCGGTATTTTGCTAAGACGCTGTAGTAAATCTCACCAAGGGGGAGGGCGGGGAGTTTAAAGTTACTAACAGGACAAAAGATATCTATTTCTGACAATCTTTTCTTTACTGCTTGCTGGATATTTTCTACATCTACATCTTCCCATATATTATAACCCATGTCTTGAAAGTAGTAACACATATATGGCGTATGCCAGGGCATCCCTTTGCATTTTCAGTGTTCAGATAAATCCCCACAAATTTGGAGGGTTAATCTGGGTCAAAATACCTTTTTAATAATTAAGGGATCATGGGAAGTCTCCCACCGGGGATGATATTTATGTCCTTGTTTGGTTCTAATATTATTAACACGATTTCTTGTATTGACCAATTTTATGTTAAGAGATAAGAAAAGGGGAGGGGGTAATTACCTTAGATATAGGAGAGGGGTATAGATAACGTTTCCTGCCTGTGCAAAAGTTGAGATTTGTTGGGCGACCATTTTGATGGTACCTACGTCACATTTGGCAACTTAACCTTACTTTTTTTTAAAGTGCAGTGGTTTGCTGGTTTAGCTAATTAATCAATCAAATGATTCTCTTATGACTCCTTCAGAGACACCAAAGATTAAAAAAATAATAATTCATTTATTATTTGTTGCTTATTTGTTGCCAGTTCTGAAAGCATCTTTTTTTATATAACAGCCCCGATTAAATTTAAAAGTTTGCCAATTTTCCGAATTGTTAGCCGGCAAAACAAGACCCATTATCAAAGTTTGCTTGTAAAATCGTTTTTGATACGATGCTGCAAAACTTTGTAGAAAAATTTGTTGCAGTTATATATAGTTTCAGTTGTACCACAGATATATACACAGGAGCAATCGCAGTTTTTTTAAGGAGCGGAGGGGTTTAGCAAGTGCTGGCTTAGATTACACGATTCACTTTTCATACCTATATATATTTTTTGGGTCGCATATAATTAAAGGCTACATGTTTATAGCTCCTAATATAGCAAACAAATAAAATTTTCGGGAAAGATTTGTGGCGTAGAGAGCAAAGGGGTTTGGACTGGCTATTCGGAAATCCTTTCGTCCGATTCATTTGTTAGTAGTGGGGAGATCTTTGAAGCCTACTGCGGCTTTAAAAACCTAGACATGTTATACAAATCTTTTCTGTAAATTTATTAGGACGCTAAAATTTTCCCTTCATTTTGTAAATATGTTTGGCTGAAATTATTAGTTGGAAATTCGCTATCTGACACCTCCAATAAAACGCTATCAGTGGGATTTACTAAGATGTAAAATAGTACCCCCCACAGGTCTAGATATTTATACCTGGGGGGTATACTAAATCTTAAAAACCAATTTCAAAAAACACTTACCCATACATTATCTGTGTTATAAAGTTGGTGATTTTTTAGACCACCTCTGGGGGGTGGTTTAGATTTATAGCTCCCAGAAAGTATTGTTTTGTGTTTTTACAAGGATTAATTTACCTTATTTAATATCTCAAGTTGTTCATTAACCAATAAAACACCTCCAATTTTGTCCAGAAAACGCCATAATTTGAACCCGTTTTCAGCACAAAAAATATATTTATGAGGGCACTACGAGGCAAAACAAACATAAGTGAAGGGCACTGATTGTGCACGAAAAATATACCAAAGAAAAAACCCAAAACAACTATATTAATTTATTTAAAAACTATAAAAAAGCTCAATCAAGAAAACTTTCCTTACTCAAAGCCAACTCATTTCGAAGCTGTAGCTTTCACCAGTATAGGTTAGTGCAAGCCAAGCTACAAGCAGAGCTAAGAGATCCGAACACGTTGTTTGTGATTTGAACGGAGCTAATATCTTGAAACTGACATTTCGACAGTGACAGAAATGTAAACAAAACTTGCATTTTAGTTTTTTAATACATTTCATGAATAAAAACGCCTTTTAAATAAATAAAAAATCAATCTACTCTTTATTTTATTATTACCCATCTAAATCGTTGTGTGACATGAAGTATTAATTGGAAAAATTAATTAACAAGGGTAAATTTTAATTATAGTGAAATATAACCCTAATTTTAATTTGTTCTACAGAGTGTTTACTATTTAAACTCCGCGTGGGTTTAATTTTTTAAATTTTCTTAAAAAAATTTATTAAAATTCTTCTTATAAATCAAATTATGTCCAAAACTCAAGGATGGTTGGTTTAGGACCATTCTAAAATAGACTAAACCATTTTAGTAAATCCCATCATAAATGTCATGTATCCTTGGTTGATAGATAAATAGAAATTTCGTGCAACCAATAATCGTGAATGTGTACCTCCTTGTCTTTATAACATGTCTAGGTTTCAAGATCTTCCCAGTACTAACAAATGAATCGGACGAAAGGATTTCCAAAAAGCGAGTTAAAACCTCAGTTCCTCGGTAGCTCTAGTAATTATTTACCTTTGGGTGGAACTGTCAAAAATAATGTCGACTTTATTAAACTCAGTCTTATTAAGTCTAGGTTTATGGGTTGAGGAATCTTGTTAATGAAACGTCTTTTTTTTTAAAATGCCAACGTTTCGCAAAATTTATCAGGCTATTGCCAATAGACGTCATCCTTGAGTAAAGAGCCATTATTTTTGCAGAAGTACCGTAAAATTTTCATTAAAACTTAAAAAAAACCTAAAAAACACATTAAAATAATATTACTACGGCGAGTACTTCGTTCGCATAAACTTAAAAAAACATAAACAAATACATTAAAATAATATTCTGCAAAAATAATGCCTCTTTACCCAAGGATGACGTCTATTGGCAATAAAATCGACACATGGAACGGCCGCCTTGAATAGCCTTGAAGAATCAAATAAATTTTGGGAAACGTTGACATTTCAAAAAAAGGACGTTTCATTAACAAGATCCCTCAACCCATAGACCTTCAAAAAAAATTAAAAATCGGATCGTTAAAACATTCTACAAACCTATAAATTATCTCATAGTTATGTGGAACAACATAAATAGGTAGGTATTCATTTTAGTTCCCTTTTAGCTCCTCTAAAAGCTGCACACGTGTTACTTATAAAATATTAAAACCCATTTTTTTTGTTTGTGTTTTACGTATTCACCTACTCCTGTTTTATCTCAATGAAAAATCCATTCACTTTAGCCATGCTGCAAAACAGCGCTATTATTTTAAGGAACACTGCACATTGTTGCCTTTTTAAAGGGCCTGATAAAATACCTTCTTTCAAGAGAATTGCGTCGATTAAGGCATAAGTTATGTTTTTTTCCTCAAACGTTGCAAATATGGTGAAAAGGTTTATTTTTATGTACTTTTTTTTGTAATTATGTACTTATTATTATTATGTATTAGTACTTATTATTATTATAATTTATTATTATTATTATATATTTGTACTTATTATTTATGTACTTTTTTGTAATTATGCTTTTTTGCTTTTGTTGTTACGCTTTCGAAAGCGCAAAAGGCGATTAGGTCGTGACTATGGTTGCGCGATCGAACTTTTTACTCGAACGGATCCAAAAGGTTTATGCGTTTAAATGTAAACGTAGTCGTTTGTTTGTGAATTGTAAATTTCAGAAATAAAGATATGGCTATCTTTGTTTGACTTGTTGTTTATTAGGGACATTTAGCTATTGTTTAAACGCATTCGTATACTTATACCTAACGCGTTCAAACCAAAGCCAAAAGACATTGCATTTTTGCCTTATTTATGCGATGTTTCGAACGAGGCCCGCTTTCACAGTAAAGGCGATGAATAGCTGACTGCAATCGATGCGTGCGTTGCTGTGTTTGCAATGTTACGTCCATCCCGACGTACGCAATGAGTGCAGCCAGCTTATGTTATGTTACTTAGTTAGTAGTAGTAGTAATAACTAGGGGGCGACCCAAAACCTGGCAAGTAGGTCCAATCGGTCCCTTTTTACCTTACTTCAGCCCAGCCCCCTCATCTACCACCTGCACCGCTTGTACTGTAGTGGGCTATCCGGGCCTTCCTGTTCTCTTCACGAAGTCCAGTACTTTACCCACTTGAGAGTTCGTAGGTCCTCTGCATCCCGAGTACCTGATACCTCATCCTTAGATCCCGATGCGAGTCAGATGCTTACTGAGTTGGTTGGGCCGGTCAGTATTCCTTTCAGTAGTCCAATATTTTTTCGTGTCTTTCCTAGGAGCCATTTGAGTCTCGCCGTGTCCGGTTTGAGAGTGGTTCCGGCCCCACGTATTGAGTGCTGGCCCCGATCCGAGCGAGTTCATCCGCCTTTTCGTTGCCCGACACTCCCGTGTGTCCTAATACCCGCATCATTGTAACTCTCTTGTCTTGACTTAAGGCTCCCATTGCTTCGACGCACTCTTCAACCAGAGTATTGGCAATTTTTGGCGCACTAAGTGCCTTTAGGGCCGCTTGGCTGTCGGAGCATATGTACATATGCTGCTCCAGACAGAAGGATTAAAATAATAGTAATAAACTGTGTTGTTTTTATTTAAACATTTATAAATTTAGTTAGCAGTCATCTAGGTTAAAAATGATTGTGTCAATTCTGACTGTTAAATGCCGCACGTCAAAAATAGAAAAACTGGTAAAAAAGACACCTTAAACACAAAATTATTAATACAAAAAAGTTTAATTTGGCAGCCAAAATAGCTGAACTGCAGATTGCAAACCCTAATCTTGGAAAATAGAAACTGTGGACTGTCTTTATAAACATGATTGTGAAATTTCTATTGTTGAAGTTTAACTGAACTGAAGCGGACTGTCAACGACAAACTAAAAAGATTATAATACCCACTTAATAGACGCTTTTTTTCTGATTTCTGCAGCGTTGTGCCAACGACAAACTAAAAAGATTATAATACCCACTTAATAGTCGCTTTTTTTCTGATGCGCGTTGCGTCATAAACAATTTCTTAATGCGGCAACGTCGCGTAGCTCACACGAGCCGCCGTTTCCAGTAAGCAGCTGTAGCTGGATTCTGTAGCTTCTCCCAGTGAAGCTGGACGCAGCAGCACGAATAACGGGCAACGGTAAAATCGACGCTTTCGTGACGTGTGGCGACGCGACGCGGACGCCGCGGCGGGCGTCAGTTTATAAGAGGAGGGCGTCTAGTACGCGGAAGTTAGCAGGTGATTTTGGGATGGGTTAAGTGGGTCAAGTTGAGGTTTACGGGGCGGTTACAGATTGATGGATTTGTTCACATTTGTCTTTCGCATGTTTGAATAGTTTATAGGCAAACGCTTTTTGTACAGGGTGGTCCAAATTCGAGAGGATGAGGGGAAGGTTTGGGTATTTCTAAAAGAGAGCGAAAAACTAATATACATGTTATTGGCTCAATTTTTGATAAATAAATAATGGGGAAAAACGTACGTCAATATGTAAACCCTTTCTTAAGCTACAGGGGCTTTAACGGAAATTAATTTTTGATGTAAAATACTTTTTTCTAGATAGTAGTGATGGGCACATCTAAAAAAAACATCGGTGAAAAAACATCGGAATAAAAACATCGATGTTTCTGATGTTGGTTTTTTGCTTTTTTTAGAGGGTTTTTCATTATTCAAAGAAACTGTTTTATTTAAGACTTAGAGCCGGTTTATCAATAGCGAGTCAGATATTTAACTCCCGAGTTGAAGAGAAAGATGGCTTACATATACCAAGTGCCAGAATGAGAGAGCTGAAGATTAACTCCGGGATTAAATGCCTAACTCGCTATTGATAAACCGGCCCTTATTGTTAATGTCACAGAATATACTTATAATAAGCGCAGGCAAATAAGATATTTCATAATAGTAATCGGTACATGATATACAAAAGCTATTAAAAATCTAAGTAAAGCGCTCTGATGCGGTGGAGTACAAGTACAATGTTCGATGTTTAAAAAAAACATCGATGTTTTAGCATCGATAATATTTTATAAACATTGATGTTAAAAACATCGATGTTTATAAAATATTATTATAGACTAGTAGATAGTTTAAAGAAGAATTTATTCGGTTCAAATCCTGGTCGAGGAAAAACTTTTTTCCGATTTATTCCCTCAACCTTTGCCCTCTACTCCACAAATCTCTTCTGTAGAATTTATTTGTCAAACTGTAGTTTTTCAGATATTCTATTTTTCTTTTAAGATGACCTATTTTTACTCGATTTTTGAAATCAGCATAACATTTCCTATAAAATAGAGTACTTATCTTTGTTTTATTTTTTTTTTTTGATTATGTACTTTGTACTTTTTACTGATGACGACAAAATGTAAAAAAAGAAAATGATGAAGAAAATATAAAAATATAAACATGTAAATCGTTTTAAAGGAAATTTCACGCTGATTTAAAAAATTAATTAAAAAGTTAAGTTATTAAAAAGTGACATTCCTTTTACAAGAAAAACTAAACGTTCGAGATAAAATCGAGTACTACGAATAAGTTCTACTTTAAATTATCTATAAAAAGGCATTTTACATTAAAAAACAATTTTCATAAGTAAAAAAGTTAGGTCAAATTCTAAAACGCATATTTTTCAAAAAGTCCCCGTGGCTCAAGGGTTGACTAACACCGTTATTAATTTGTCAATAATCAATCCCATAACAAGCATATTAGTTTTTCGCAATCCCCTCGAATTTTGACTACCCTGTACAGTAAAGGCCGATTTGTTTCTTAAAAAGTAACGTCTTCTTTAAGTGTTATGCATAAAGTATACCCGAAAATTGGATTAACCCCCTCCCCCTCTTCCGCCCACCAAAAGCTCCACACCATTCAAAAAATGGTGCTTTAGCAAAGCCAAAAAATGATACGCTATAGTAAACCAGAAAAATTGATTAACTCCCACGCCCACCAAAAGCCTCACACCATTAAAAATGGGTGAACTAGCACAACCAGAAAATTATACATTATAGTTGTAGCAAACAGCTCAGCTGACCTTCGCCGAACTTAAAATAAAGGCCTTTTTATTTATTTATTTTGATATATATATATATAGAGTATACCTTAAAGTTGGACTAACGTTTCCCCCGCTTCGTCCACCAAAATCCCCACACCATTAAAAAAATGGCACATTAGCAAAGCCAAAAAATTATACATTATATTCCAAAATGCCTTATCAAAGCCAAAAAATTATAAATTATAGTATCCCTGCAAATTGGATTAATTTCTACGCCTAACAAAGCCCCAAACCAAAGCCACTCCAACGTAACGCACGGAACACTGCACATTTTTTTAAAATTTAAAATTATATATTTTCATTAGGCACTTTTCAAATGTAAACTTATTTCTTATCTACTTTAATAAGTTGGTAAAGAGCGTTTTAATATGCGTAACGGATGGATGAGCAAAAAGAAGCATACCTTAATTCATTTTTGTATTATTTATTTCTTTAGGACCTAAAAAAATATCAAAATTTAATATAATCGTAAAATCAAAATCATACTTAAATAATATTTGTTATTATTTTACCAAAAACCGAAAGGATTAAGAAATTAACCAAGAAAATGTTACGTAAGTGACAGAACATAACGGACGGAACACTATTTTCACTCAAAATAGAAACAATATTTAAATTACAAGAAAATTAATTTACGCAAAATGAATAAATCTTGGTAATTTTGCATGTACCCAAAAAGTTACAGTGGGTTTGATTTGATTAATTTTGATTTAAGCAAATAAGGTTTCCATGTAAGCAAATATCAATTTCAATTGAAATTAACAAATTTGCAAATTAAACCAATTGCTATCCCATGATAATTAAAAGTCTCAGAGTATTCTCATTGACTTTGGATTGTACAACAACGAGAAACGGAAAGTGGTACTTCCCGCACGAGACTGCGACCCGAACGATGCGGAGCGAAGTTCCGGCAAGCAGTCAAGGGCGGAAAAGACACTTTACGCATAAGTTAGGAACATTATTTTTCTACGACCGAAACACAAAAATAGAAAAATAATTTCCATTATTGTTTTTTTTTTTTATTTGGAAAGAAAAAATAATCTAGATTTTATTAGATGGAATATCTGGTAAATTATTTACAGTCTACCTTAGAGATTGTTATAACTTTCGAGGTAAAAAACTATTTAAAAACGTCAAAATTTGCACTAGTGCGGAAAAGTAAAGAAATCGTGCGGAAAAGTAAAATCGTGCGAAAAAGTACAACTTTGAAAACGAAAAATTATGCGGAAAAATAACTATTTCGCACGCTCGTAGGAAAATGTATTTTCACCGGAACCCTATACACCTACCACATGTGCACATTTCAAGTCATTAGCTCATCGGGAAGTAGTTGAAAAAGCTTTCGCAAGATTTGAAGCAAACCAACAAACAAAGAAAGCAGTCAAGCTAAATAAAACCCTTTAAGGTCGTAGTTACAATCTGGGGAATTGTTTTTAACAACACTGTATGGGAAATCAATTTAACTATGTCGACCTGATTTTTTGGCAAAATTTTGCGTCATTGAATTTGTTTTCCATGGCAACGCGGAGACTTTATTTATATTTATCCACAGTGGGACACCAGATTTTTTAGCACCGGGTCAAAAATTTGGGTTTAGGTTACTTATTTTGACTTTTCGCGTTCTGCGCCGCTAAAGCATATAAGTATTTTTTTACTGCTACGAAGTTTTTTTTTTGACTACGAAGTTCAAGTAAATTTCAGCTTATTCTGATGTTTTATTTTTCCTGTGCACTCTCAATAAGGCGTTGCCAGTTGTACCTTTTTTTACTTAAAATCTAGGGAGAAACTATAGCGTTAAAAATCATTTTTATGCTAAATTTTTTGCATTATCCATGACAGCGGTTGCCTATATAGTTTACGCAACAGATTGCGTTGCACGGTTAACGTAAACAAAAGATTAACTTTTAATTTTTGGGGATGTTTTGACAGAAATCCGCTTACACAGTTTTAAAACGAGCACAATATAGCTTACCGTCAAGTTAACATGGATATTTCATTATGGGCTTTAAAAGCAAAACACAGAGAATTAAAATATTTGTTTTTTTTAATACGTTTATCAAAAACACGACTTTAGTAACTGCCCACAATGAAAAATGAAAATTTAAAGCTAAGTTGCATACACAAGCCGTTTCTGAAAAGCCACAAAAGAATTTTTTTCCAGAAAAATCAAGGCACACGGCTTCAAAAACTGTTAAGAATTTTTAAAGATTATATTATTATATAATATTATATAATAAGTCGTATTTTTGAGCATTTGAAACCACACATTATTCAATTTTTGTTTTTATTTGGACAGATAAAAGTTTAATACTATTTTACTTATAAAACTTATTTTTTTGTAAAGCAACATACGTTTTAGCAGAGAAAAACCGCTGCCTTTTATTGTACTAGATAGTGCCAACGTCCTTGTTAAACGCACCTATCAATCACTTCTCTGAACAAGTTTTTTTATAATCGAAAAATCAGGACAATTTTTTTACTGAAAAGTTTAAATTTCTATACAATAATAAAGAACCGCCAACTCAGAGTAAAAAATGAGCCCCAAAAAGGTGAAGGATAACATGCAGAAGGTTTGCAGTTCGCAAGTTTTTCTGCAAAAATGGCGGGTCTTATATTTTTGGTGAAGGCGTTATTAAAAATATACCCTAGTCGAGTACGCGAGATCATCAGACATCCCTGCTCTAAGTACTCCAATAATAGCTCTGAAGATCTTTGAGAATACCTCTATTTTTTACTTCCGTACCACAGTACAAAAAGTCGCGAATTCAGACTTCAGTCACCTATCGAGAAAGTTGTGACAATAAAGTTTGGTCGCGTGAGTAATGCTGCACAGTGTTGCCAGGTCTACTATTTTTTAATCACGTCTACTATTCTACTATTCTTAAGTGAAAATGTACTATTATACTTTTCGTTGAGTGAAAGTCTACCACAGCAATAGATACCCAAAATAGCTCGATAAACAGTCAATATTATGGTGACAAAAATTGGTGAGGTTCGATTATAAACTCGTGTGTAAATCGCCGGAGACCATTAGCACGAAGTTCGTTCCAAAATCACAGCTGCTAGTTTAGAACACTTGTTTTCTTTTTCCATCATACAGGAAATTTTTAATGAGATTAAAAGCTCCCACTGTTCACCCGAAAAAGATTTTTCAAAAGGAACGTGAGTCGCATTACTCCTATCCTTTTTATGGTTTTGAAGTAAAGCGAAATAGGAAACAATTTATAAAGTTTAGGATGAGTTGAAAAATTAAAATATTTAATAATTTTTTTCCAGTTTTTCATTAATCAAAGTTCTTTTTGTAGTCTACTATTTTTTTTATGAAAATTCTAGAATCCACTATTACAGAAAATAGTAGTTTTCACAACTAGTGGCTAAAATAGTGCTTTTTTTACAAGCGTTGGTTTAAATAACGAGCGCAGCGAGGTATTTAAAAACGCGAGTAAAAAAAGCACAGTTTAGTCGCGAGTTGTTAACACTATTTTTAATACCTTTATCAAAAAATCCAACAAAAACAAGAAAATACTTTTTTTATACCTTCATCAAAAACATGATTTTAGTAACTGTCTGCAAAAAACTAAAGCATGGCTTTTTAGGTTACCGATGAAAAAAAACTTTTTTTTAATCACGGGTGCAAAAAAAGATGTCGGTCCGTTTTTTGCCCAAAATTAAAGAGAAATAGCTGAAAATAGTAGTATTGAAAAAATCTAATTATATTTGCCTAAAACTTAAGCCATTTCCGCCAGTTTTCACCAAGTATTTACGAAAAAAATCTGTCAAAGATTAAAATGTCGCAACAATGAACGTCACTGAATAAAAAGGCATATCACCATAGAAACCACCATTGTTATTTCATTTACCAGCCGCCTTGATTTATAGTGTAAAAATGGTGTGTTGCTCTTCGTTCGAGAGTATTTTCCTGTTTTTCTTGTATTTTTTGATAAAGGTATTAAAAAAAAATAGTATTAACAACTCGCGGCTAAACTGTGCTTTTTTTTACTCGTGTTTTTAAATACCTCGCTGCGCTCGTTATTTAAACCAACGCTTGTAAAAAAAGCACTATTTTTGCCACTAGTTGTTAAAACTCCCATTAAAAATCTCGAACGAATAGCACTTCTCGCAACACACCATCTTTACACTATAAATCAAGGCGGCTGGTAAATGAAATAACAATGGTTTCCATAGCGGTGTGCCTTTTTACTCGGTGACGTTCATTGTTGCGACATTTTAATCTTTAACAGTTTGATATATTAACAATGTTTTTAAATGATTTTTTCGTAAATACTTGGTGAAAACTGGCGGAAATGGCTTAATTTTTAGGCAAGAATAAATAGATTTTTTTAATATTACTATTTTCCGCTATTTCTCTTTTATTTTGGGTAAAAAACGGACAGAAATCTTTTTTTACACCCGTGATAAAAAAAGGAGTTTTATTTTGCATTGGTAACCAAAAAAGCCTTGCTTTAGTTATCTGCAGACAGTTACTAAAATCATGTTTTTGATAAAGGTATAAAAAAACTCATTTTTAAAAGCAAAAACAATTTTTTAAAGTGTTACATTATTAAAGTTTTCGACATTCACCAACAAGTAAACCATGAAAAAACAAAATCAAAATAAACAAGTTTACCGAGAGTTTATTTTCTCCTTGTCAAGTGGTGGAGAACTTTGAATTCCCGGGAGCTGCTTCTCATCGTGAACTTCTTGTTTTTTTTTTTGTAAAAAACGGCTTTTTCAATTTTTCTGAAAGTTTTACTTACTTCGTCCAAAGTTTTCCTCCTGATAGGAAAAGAAACCTTAAAAATTTTTATCTTTAATTTTTACTTCTTATCCCCATTTTTAATTTTCATGCCCCTTTTTTACCTTTTATCCCTTCTTTTACTTTTTATCCCTCTTTTAAATTGATTTGAATTCCTTCCATGTTCATAATTTTCCACAATATTTTTCTTAGACTTTTTGTTGGGAAAAACAGGCGTTAACGTCGTATTATTAAATAATCGTGGAAAAACGTATTAAAATATGTGCAGTGTTCCATAATTTTGAGCGTATTATAGACTCGTTATACGCTTGACTATGTACGCCTAATACTACAAGGGTTCGGAGTATAAAATATGATGGATAGGTAACCCCATATAACTATGATAATAACTAGTGGTATCGGACAAAGCGTTTTTTTTTCTCACTTCATTACGACCAGGCGTCCAATGTCTGATGGAGGATCCAGACACCTACAGACCTGTTTCATCCTTATTAGTAATCATCAAGGAGTTATAGGATTCTACCTGGCAGTTGAAGCTACACAGGCAACCATGCAGACCTCTCGAATTTAGATCAAAAAGCTTTTAATCCGCGGAGACGTGGTACCTGTGTGCGCCATCTGTCGAATAAACTGAGAAACAAAAACATCAAAAATGGAAAGTGCAATAATAATAATGTTAATTTCCCAAAAAATTTACAAAATACCAAAATTCACAAAATACACTAGATAAATAAATATAAATAAGGGTTGGGGATTGATTTGTGGGTTTGTTGAAATATATTCACAAAAACCCAGCTATCAGCAGCATCAAAATTATTAGCAATTAACATGACTGTCACTCCTGACATGGTTCGAAATGCTATTTTATAAAAAAAGTAAAGGAGAAGGAAAAATTTAATTTATCAATAGTTATCATAGTATTTTTATTTACTATTTTATACTATATTTTATGGAAAAAAAATATTTAAGTACAAAAAATCAATTTAGAGCAAGAAATGTTTATAAAGAAATTTCCTAACGATATCCAATTGTTAACTAGTTAGGTATACTCGTTTAAATTGTTTTAAAGCAGCCAGATACTAATTTTTTTCTTAATTTCTTTTTTATGTATGTCGTTCTTTAATTCCATTAGAATAACGTTATATACTCCCATAGCAGTATGGGCAAGTTTTTAAAGCCGATTGCAATTGTTGGCATCAAGTCGGTTGTATCGGAAATCCAAAAGAACGCGTTTGATGGCATCGGAACGTTTCAAGAACTTGTTTGATGCATCGATTGCTCAATCGATGAGATTCCAAACTCGCCCTATACTTCGACCGATAGTTTTATTCATTTTTGGTGGAATTTGATTTCGATTTGTTGCAAACCTGGTGATGTGTGGATTTGTTGTTTTGACTTAGCTGTTGGTTTTTAGCGATGAGATACTATATCGGCCCTGCCCTTGCATTTTCCGAAAAAAAGTCGCGATAATAACTCTGCCAATCAAGTTAGCCTGGAAAAAGTGCAGAGAAAAACTCTTCTTGGGGCGAGTAGACGGCGTCAGGGATGCGCAGTAGATTTTTTGCCTTTGGCCTTGCCTAGGGCCAACCATGATTTTTAAATTATTTTATTTGTTTTCAAAGTTATTAGTTACTACGTTTTTACGTGGAGCTGAATACGTTTTCAATACTTTTCGGTTTTCATGAAACCATTTGAACGGTTCTTGAGCACGACTTGAGCTTTTCACATTTGCCTGATGTTTTTTGAGGTTAGTTTTTGCCAATTTTACTTCTTTGTTTGCTTTTTTAAAGCCAATAAGTTTACATAGTTATATATAATTATATTATAGTTAAGTTTATATAATATAATTAAAACAACCTACTTTTTGCAGGAATATTGGAAGTGCTAACAGCTTACTATTGTGTCATCAGTCAGTTTCATGCACTTAGATCCCGATCCCAAAAAAAGCGGTGATTGATTGATTGATTTTAGGGATTCCCTAATACGGCAGCTGATTGCTTATTGTATCCCTTGCTCTATTCTTTCGTCTAAATCAGCACCTTCTTGACAAGTGGCCCCTGAGAGCCTTCCTCCTAAAAAGATGCCTCTTCTAGAATTGTCCATTTGTCGTCCTCATCACACAGTCTACAAATGGGTTCTTCCTGCAAAATCCCATTGTGTGCAGGTGCTTCCTGAGTACGCAGTTACCGGTTAAGAGATCTGGCACTATTCTAATGTGACCTCACGAAAGTATCTCCTCAGCCAGTGATGCCGATGGACATGTTTTGATGTGTTGTTGTCCTGGTGTATTAATCTTGGGCAGGACTAGCGCAAAAAAAGTTCGCCGCGTGTTCATGGGCGGTTTGAAAGTGAATCCTATTGAAAAGTCTGGTGACAGATATCGAATCGATAATTATCGACCGATCTCAATACTCAATCATTTCTCAAAGTTGTTTGAGTGCGTTATATTTGAGGAACTTTTTTTAAGATCAAGTTAACATTGGACGATGTTTCTTTAAAGGAAGATCAATTCTTTCCAATATGGCACCTTACTTGTGCCGTTTACGCGGATTTATCCAAGGCTTTTGACAGGGTGGATCACCCCACCCTGTCGGTTGAGTTGGAGAATTTCGGAGTGCACGGCTACATCCTTGGACTGTTAAATGACTACCTCACCGGCAAAACCCAATACGTTGCTATCAATAATAAACAGTCATCTGTGTGCCGTGTTACGTCGGGCGTTCCTCAAGGATCGCCCATTGGGCCCTTACTGTTTAGCATATTTCTTTATGATATTGTTAGACGTTTCAGATCAAGTTAAATATTGGACGATAATCAACATGGTTTCTTTAAAGGAAGATCAATTGATGATTGATGACACCTTACTTGTGCCGTTTACACGGATATCTCCAAGGCTTTTCACAGGGTGGATCACCCCACCCTGTTGGTTGAGTTGCTATCAATAATCTGTGTGCTGTGTTACGTCGGGCGTTCCTCAAGGCATAGACAGAATCGAGAAAGTTCAAAGAAAATTATTAAGTTCTCTAAATTATATGTTTAATAGGCATAGAAAATTTTTCTCGTATGAGCAAAACCTAATTTTTTACGTTAGATTCGTTGGTAAACAGAAGAAAATATTTTTACACTTTTTTCTTTTCAAAATAGTTATTAATCAAATGGATTCGTTTGCCCTTATATTTTGCGCACAAGAAATACCTTTGTACAACTCTCCATTTATTAGGTTCGTTGGTATTTACCATTATCTTCAATATACGATGGATTTCCAGACCTTTTTAGTATGTCACTCAATAAGTTTAAGTTTTGTGTCTTAGGTGGGTTAAGGGCAAATTAACATTTAATTATTTTTTTTTTGCGTAATGTATGCTAAGGGAAGTAATGAATTTTTCTAATCTTATTTACCCTGAGTGGTGGTTTTCGAAATAGGTTTTTTTACTATTACAGGTTTTTTAATTATACTGTGCTATGTAGATTAAGGACATTTTTTTTCTTATGTAACTTTCTGCGACCCTTTAAAAGAGCATTAATTTGCCTGTATGGGTAGCATAATATGTTAAAATAAAATAAAAACTTATTCAGTTCTACGTGAAAACGTGATAATTGTTAACCATTTTGCGACCCTTGGGCCATTATGGTATCTCAGCAAAAAATGATGTCCGTTACGACCTGCACAGTAAACTATTGCTCTATAAGGTCCCTATTAGTAATATAGATCGACTCCCTGGAGCTTTATTTGGTATGGAACAAGATCGCCAGATTAGTGGTCAGCATGTAAACCGTAATATATCTTGCTATAGTCCAACAGTTGGGGTTATTTTAAGGCTTTTGCAGGTAATGTTAAACTTTCCTAAACCAACACTAACAGACTATTAGTCTTTCTCTGCTATAAGTCTTAAAAACTACTGACTCAATTAAACTCAAGTTTTTTTTATAACATTATTAATAGTACATAAAATATATTTAAAAACAAAATGACCATCAGTATCCTTTTCTGTCTTCTGTCTTTTAGTTTGTCGACTAGTTCCGACCTCGTTAAGTGTCCTCAGGAAAAACTGGAAAACAGAGAAAATTTTTGAATTTTTGTAATCATTTTTTGGATTTGTTTAATAGTGGGGTAGTTGTATAATAATAACATTAGTCTATATCAGCTGTACGCGAGGACAAATGAGCTAGTCAGCAAAATGTATTGTAATAGGCTAAATAAATAATTTTCTTTTGTAAAGCCTGGGCATCCTGGCAAAGAAAATCAAGGATTGATAACTGTTGTTTTTTAAGTGTTTCTATATTATGGAATTTGAGAGGGAAATATCCTTAGTTCTAGAGCTGTACCTAATAATATAGATCGCAGTGCCGTTCCGGTGTGCGGTCAAGGTCACTTGGCGGATTTATGTGCGTTTCATGGCAATTACCGAAGTGTTGCTAAAAACTATTCCCCTGTAGATCATAACTATGCCCTTAAGCTGTTCCAAATCGTAGATAGCCCATTTTACGCGCCTCTTCCCTATTTATATCTTTCATCATCCGACTACTGAATGGTTTATCTAAATTTTGACATGCAATTTCCCCAAATTCTATAGATACATGAATATAGGGATTCTCATTGGTTATGGCAATATGTTAACGAGATTCGAGTGTACACAGAAGAGTGGAGTGGAACATGCGATCTCTATAATACATTTCTCAAATTTACATTTGAAATGGACGTTTTTTAAGCTTAAAATAATGTTAATCAAGTTTTTCTAAAAACTACCTACATTTACACACCAAATTTCATCATAATCGGATTAATGGTTCACAAGTTACACCCGATTATGATTGTCATCACATCTGTGTGTAGAAAGCGTATTATCTCTGGAACAGAATGATAGCCTCTCAATAGGAAAAAATATCTAAATCGGTTCACTGGTTCGCACAGACATGCACACAGACGCGACACGTGGTTCAAACTTAAAACACTCTCCTCTTTTTAGTCGGGGGTTACTAATTGAAAATCTAACCCGTTAAATAAAAGAAAATTTAATCATAAAATCATTCACTATAGAAACTGCAAGTCGTTAAACCAATTTTTTATCCGAACCTTATTTTTTCAAACCCATTCAATTACAAATTCGAAATTTATAAGACCCGAATTTGGCAAATCATTATTTTTCAAAACTGGAATTTGTATTGTGTTTATCAGAAATTTCTACTAAATTGATTGCGCATTCGCCAATAATAAATGGACGCAGGTGGCGCGGCGGCGCGGTGTTTCGATGCATTTGTCGCTGCGACGCGGGCATATTTGTACAGGTAGCGTTCAATAGTTTGTGTATAATTTCTGATAAGCAACGGAATTCCGGGTTTGATTAAAAATGGGTTTTACAAATTACGTGTTTGATATTCAATGAGTTTGATGAACTAATAAATAAGGTTCGGATAAAAAATTTGTTTAACAAATTGCAGTTTTTATGATGAATAGTTCTTCTTAAATACGGTCTGATAAATTCCTGGTTTGACAAATCACAGAGCGTTCTATCTGATAGTGATATTCTGGAATTATTTCCATGTTGCAAAAACAAGTAAAAATAAACAATCCACTTGTGTTGTTGTGCTGTTTTACCCTTTTTTATCTGCTAAAATACTTTCGTATGAATTTCGATTTCCGCATTGTTTATTTTTTACGAAATTCGGTTTTGATATTAGATAGTTTTTGACGGTGCCAATTTATAGCCCAATAACTTCGCCGACAACGATAAAAAGCAAAAATGTTCGTAAAAGAACTTGGTGCTAAAATCTGCTTATGAACCCAGATCCACCAATTTTTTGATGCAGAGAATTAGCCTTGCAATTCAGAGAGGCAACGCGGCATCTGTTTTGGGAACACTGAAGAACTTACAATCTTTGGACGGGGTGTTCTATCTCTTTGGGTTTATTATATATTTTTTGTTTATGTATTAAGTTTTATTTTATAGTCTTAATTCAAAATATTTGAAAAAAATACTCTTAGACAAGGTGTATGATGACAAAATAACTTTAAAATTAACTCTGTGTTTCGGACTTTCATTGTCTGTATCTTTGTGTAGATTAAAAGTGTCAAGTTTAGCATTCAGATCTTCTATTTCTTGACATTGTTGTGTCATCCATTCTTATTTTGCTGACTTGATCTTGTTTTTTTATTTCTTTATGAGTTTTATTATACTGAACTCCCCCTTTTTAGTGCGTCTTCTATCCATCAGATCTAGGATTTAATCGGTCATCCAAACTTTTTTTTTTTTCTTGCATCATCGTTGCATAGAGCTGCCGTGTTTTCGACTATTGCACTTTTGACATCTCTCCAGACAATTTCTGCATCTCGTTTAGTAGATTTATTAGTGTCATTAGGTTTATCCTTTAGTTCGACTCTTAGTTCTGTTGCTACCATAGTATGTTGAAGTTAGTTAATCCTGATCTGGGTTTGTCATTTGTAGGACAATTTTTCTTGAGGATAAAATTAATTTTGGCTACAACGGGATTGTGATCTGACTTTGCGTCTGCACCAGGGAAAGTTTTTGCTGATTGTTATCGTTTATTAATTAATATGTAGTCTATTTGATGTCTAACGATCCTCTCTAGAGTGTCGGCAGAAGTGGTCCAGTTTTCTTGCATAATCAGTGACTTTCACTTATGTTTGTTTTGCCATACAATACATCATTGTCTCAAATAACTTTACCTAGCATTTTAAAAATACGTCGTAAAATATATGTCATCCTTTATGAACCAAACGGCAGAATTTCAAAAATATATAATATTCAAAAGTTAAAACGTACTGCTTTATAACCGCCCTATAATTCTCAAGATCCCGAAAGCCAACATTTAACAACCTTTAAATAGAATTTCCCAAACTTTATTAGGTCTTCGCTAATTTTAACTTTCAGTCCCTAATAAGTTTAAAGAAACCTCCAAGCCCAGTTTCATCTAAGGCTCTTAAGTCTATATGCGACACTTTTCAAAGCTTAGCCCATTTTGGCATCAGTTAAGTCTACAACGATTTTCTAACGTAACGTAATAAGGTAAACTGCCTGTGCGCACTAGGCTCAAAAACCAAAATGCTCAAACTCACCTTTAATTCCCAGTGGCTGGACCATGAGGTAGACCTTGTTCAAAGGAGCCCTTTTCAGAGCTTCTTACTCGCCCAAGGTCTTCATGGAACAGGCCAGTGCAAGGTCAAATTGCACCAGAGAAACTCAAAAATGGTTTGAGCATATCACAGAATAAGTGGATTAAAAAAAAATAAGAGTCTATTTATATATCTCTAATTTCGTCACCTTAAGAGTCTCTTTTGAGCTTTTTTTACTTTAAAGTCGTGTTATTTAAGGTACGTGAATATTTAAAAACATTAAGTATCTTTAAAGTTAAGCACTTATCCCTAAACCTAATGTGGCATGAATTTTTAATATTTTAGCTAAGATATTTATTATTTTAAATAAACATTTTTGTTCTATTGCCAAATTTTGTCAGGCATTGTTCCTAATTTCGTCGTATGTCATTTCCTAACTTCATCTTCATCAATAAATCACAAATAAAAAGATAAAATGAGTGTTTAACATTTTTTAATCCAACAGAGGAACATAAATACATATATTTTTAAAACCTACAATACATGTTTCAAAAAAACATAAATAAACTTTAAAATTACAAACTGAAACTGATCAAAATATATTTAATAGATACTTATTATAAAAAACAAAAGATCAAAAGATCTTGGGTGGAAATAACGAAAATTCAAACTTGGATGAACATCCCACAGGGAACACAAAAAAGATCAAAGCGAAAAGAGAAATGATTAAACGATGTTTTGCCCTGGGTAACCAGCGTGGGCTTATCAGTAGTTTCACTGGTCACCCTCCACTATAAATCATTAAACACCATCATACACTTTGATTTCCAACCTTGAACCACTCACAAATAGGCATCGTTCCGCACTGGTACTTATCCAAGTTACCTGATACGAATTCGCCAGTAGGATTATGCTCCTAAGGCAATTAAAACAAAAAAAGAAGTTAAAAAACCTCCAAATCAGTTACTTCAACCGAAAAGAAACTAAAAAACAAAAGATCAAAAGATATTGGGTGAAAATAACGAAAATTCAAACTTGGATGAGCATCCCACAAGGAACACACAAAAGATCTCTCTCTTTTGTTTGTTTTGTGTTGTTAGTTAAATTCTTAACTCTTTCGTTTTTTGGTAAAATAGTAGCAAATATTATTTAAGTGTGATTTTAACTTTACGGTTATATACTGGAGAACAAAAAAAAATGCAACACCAGAAAGGACAAATATTTTCAAAGTAATTTATTTATATATTAATACATTAGGATGATCTTAGTAATTGATTACATTTCCAAGAAGATTCCTCCATGATAATCTTCAAAAAATTAATAATGAGTTATTTATGCACTTGTTCTATTGGGCACTGACAAAATAAGATATTCTATATAATATTGAGGAGCACTCATCCAAATCCTCCTTACGGCATGCCAGAGTTCATCTAAGTTTCCAGGGGGACGTGGTAATCGACGTCATATCCCATACTTGTTCGATAGGTGACAAATCAGGCGATCTTGCTGACCATTCTAAAATCTCTATGCCAAGTTCATGTAAGAAGTCCATTGTTTCACGAGCAATATGCGGTCTGGCATTATCTAGTTGAAAGATTGCATTTGGGATAGTTTGTAGGTAGGGATGTAAAACTGGCTGCAGCACTTCATCGATATATCGCTGAGCAGTCAGATTGCCGTTGATGAAGACTAGAGGTGATCTGCTTCCTAAACAAGTAGCACCCCATACCATGATACTTTGCTGTCTTGCTGTATCACGTTCAACAGCAAAAGTTTACATTTCGTCTCTCGCCTCCATTCCATTCGACATTCCAGTTTTGCCGAGCTATGCACCACTCCAAGCGGCGAGCCTTATGTTGTGGGGTCAAAGGTAGTACCAAAAGCGGACGGTAAGCCCTCAGCCTCATACCAAGCAATCTTCGATTAATTGCCATCCTTGAAAACAGTCCTGTCCTGTAGCTGCAACTAGAACATCTCTTACTTGGCGTATACTGTCCCGTCGATTTCTGAGAGTAAGAAATCTGAGATGCCGTAAATCAAGACCTTGTAATAGTCCATTTCTTTCTTTCTTTCTCGAAGTCGTTTAAATGATGAAATTGTTGGCGACCGCGAACTCTTGGCATTTTTATTTTTTAAGTAAAATGTAAGCAATCCAAAAAGACCAAAGACTACGGGAAAAATAATTAAAAATTTTCAGAAAAGGTCTTTTATGCGTTGTTTTAGAAAATGAATAGAAAAAATCTGGGAAGAAAGGAAAGATTAGAAGACAAAAAATTTATCAAATATTTCTTTTAAGATAAGGTATACACACAAATAATTTTCATTCAAATAATTATCCTTATACATGGTTTTTTTTTTGTTCTCCAGTATATTAAGTTTTGGCATCTTTTGAGGTCCTATTAGTAGATAAATAAATAATACAAAAATGAATGAAGGTATGCTTCTTTTTGTTGGTCCAGCCGTTACGCATATCAAAAGGCCAACTTACTAAAAAAAAAGTTTACATTTGAATTGTTCGAGTAGAATTAGTGTATTTATTTTTTGTTAAGAGCGATATCATATTTGCAGCGCCTAATGGCAATATTTTTTTAAATTTAAAAAAATCGTGCAAAGTGTCTTTTAGTTGTTTTGGATTTTGTTTAAATCTGCTATAGTCAATCAACCCCCTAAACCTTAAATTTAGATTATGAGTATCCGTCCTGTATTTGATTTTATTTGACAACTAGTCCGTTGTTTTACTGATAATTATTTTGTGAAAAATACTAATGCATGTAGTGTTCTTCTTTAATTGTAACGGTTCAATATTTCCCTAACAATATCCCTTAGAAAAAAATAATTCTTCAAAACACCCTTCTAATACCCTGGCAAAATCTTTAAGTCAATCATCTTTACTATATGTCTGAGCATTTTGTTTATTCTATATCCTACTATTTTATGGCGAATGCGCTGGAAAAACAATATTTACTGAGGTTGAATTATACTAGAATTATGATTATTTTATGTGGAGGCATTTTACTCTGTTTAACTTTTTTTTCAAAACAAAGCAAACCTCAATATTTCAAATAAAACACCATTGAACCCTTTCTAATAAACCAATAAATTTAATTACTGTGGCAAATCATGTGTTTTCCAAAAATAACATTACAAAATCCATCTTTCTTTTATATTAACTAATGATATACAGTCTACAGTTCAATGAAACTTCGTATTTTTCTTGTATAATTTAACCAGTCCAAGAAAGGTTGCTCTGGCTCTGCAGTAACCTGAAACAAGAAAAAATAACATAATTTTACATAACTTAACACCAAAACGGTCTTTCTAGCGCATAGTTTAAACCGCCAACTTACTAGATTAGTAAGCCTTTGTTTTTTTATTGATTATATCAAATTCTCCTTCCGTCAACTACTTAACACCCGAAAATAAAGTAGATAATAAAGGTTAGTTTTATAAACCGTGTCAAACAAAGAGAGACTTAGCGGTCTTATACTTACTAGAAACTAGTGTCGGTTCATTTGTTGAGTGGTAGATTCTTGTCACTAGTGATGTGTCGGTGGTTGGCAGTTTCTGTTACTGATCGGTCCCCAATTTGCACATGTCAGGCTTTAGGGGGTCCAATAAGTCCTAAAAATAACAGGACCAAGGTTGTCACCAATCATATGGTATTGATATTACAAAATTACTCTACCTTTGTCGTCAGTTGACACAACACTCACCTGTTGGTTTTATTTTGGTTTCAAGTATGCGTGAATTCCTTAAAGGGCATTGCCCAACCTCGTACAGCCTAGCCATGTCAAGTGTGGACCGTCTTGCTTGTCTCTGTGTGCATTGTTGGTCTGTAGGGTCCATATTTCCTGTGGTTTATACGATAGGCTGTGCAGACTTTAACAGGTTAAATTTTGATAGATATTCAGTTTATTTATTCAAACGAGGCGATCATCTGTCCTCATACGACTCGAGACTGGCCTAAAAGTATAAGAAATTCGAAATAAAGGAGGTTTATAGTCGTTCTAAAGAGGTAAACAAACAGTAAAGGGGAGAGAGATATTTGTCAAGGATCCGTATGTTACCTACACGGAAGGAAATTGTGACTCACCTGGATTATTTAGGAAGGCTTGGAGTGCCGGAAAGTGGTCTTTTTCTTGGCGAAAATCCGTGTTTTTCTTTAGGCATTTTATGGTTTTTCAAAATTAAATTCGACCGCCAGCTGACTGTGACGTTTGGGACGACGTTGCCAGATTGTCATAGGCGAAATCCTGGGAGTATACGTCACATAACTGTGATTTAAAGTTGCACATTACGTTACTGCTGAGTCGTTTTCGAGAAAACCAAGTGTCTACACTTATTGTTTATTGGTTCTCCCAAAAAGATAAAGTCCATTTCTTGCTCACTACTGCAACAAATGCCTTGTTGTTAACTTCTGTTCGTCACGTGATCTCTCCCTATCCCGCTGATACAGAAGGAAATCTGACAACACCGCTTCGTTGTCTTTGTCTGTCTTAGGTTGATGAATAGAGACTTCCGACTTGAACCTGTCGCATTCGAAAAGTAGAATTTGGACCCCAGCCCCTGTCGATTTTTGCCCATATCAGAAAGATCGCCCAATTGTAATGCGTTTTTAGCAGCATCACCTAATATGGTAATCAGGATAAGCGATTTTCGACTGTAGTTTTCGCGCCTCTGAGGTTTTTGACCAATCGTTTGCCCGCAGGAAGCTTCTTTTTTAGCGTCTGAGATTTTCTGGAGGGAAGGAAACACTTCTTTTCCGGCACCGTTTTGAGTGCCACGTTTAATTTTTCTTTTCCAAGAATACCGAAAAGAAGTCGTGCCCATGGCGGCCTTTGCAACCTGAAATCGTCGTAGACGGAATCCGCAGAGGTCCCATAAAAAGAAGAAAGTCTTCGTGGAAGTGCCCGTTGCCTGTGTTTGGCGTTTAAGGTGGCGATTTTCGAGGATTTCTTTTTGACCGTATAGGATACGGAAAATGGCCGGCTAGACCGTGGCTTATCAGCCGATCGATGGTAATTATATTCGATTTTTTTTAAGCGTTTTCCCTCCAGTTTATTTCAATATTGACTATTTTTTTATTCTGTATTTTTCTTTGTGCTACAGATTGAGGAGGCCTCACGTCAACTCCCTGGGAGGTATTAGGTTACCTGCCATGCGGAATGTCGCCCTCAGGATGATTTGAGGGTGCTTGGTTCCGGTGCACAGCCATGGGTGGTCCTAGTGCCGACTCTCAACACCATACATTCGACTTTCCGTCCTAAGTGCTGCTTTGCCCTGGCCTGAGATGCCTAGTCCAGTCATGAGTCCTGTGTACCTGTTCCAGGGATGTTTAGCCCTGTCATCGGCTAGCTATGTGGAAACAGATAAGAAATATTTCCCTGTCCAAACATTTTCTCTTTAAAGACCTTAAAAAAAAACTCATAAAATTTTATCAAAACTTATCAAAACAAGCTTCAACTTCATTTTTTTAATATGAGAACCATTTCAACTTTTTCATCTTTGATAAAAGAACTTTCCATCATTGAAATTAAACATAAAAACAAGAGGAAAGACCCCTAAAATGTTAGTTTTAAAAAAAAAAACTATTTTATTTGTTAAAATTTACATTTATTGTTTTACACTATTTTCCAAAAATATATTTTGAGACTGTATAACCTGGTGTTTCGTTGCTAAGTGCCCCACAACCGTGTGCTTACTCAAGTTGGCAAGAATGCCAGGCTCGATAGGACCCAAAGTATAGGAAGTTGTCATCTCTTCTATTGTGTTATTTTGTAATGTAACATAATCCATATCAAGCCATTTGCCATCCTTGAGTTTATGGGGTAAAAACTTCCTAATACCGCAAACCAAGCGGAGACAGGATTTTTAGACCTTTGAAATGCGGTTTTTGTTGGTTTGGTCCAAACATGGTCCATAAACTACATCGGCAAAGTTAAAATGACTCAAAAACTGAGTGTCCGTTAATTGTATTTACCTACGACCTTTCAACACGATTCTAATGGCTCATTTACGGTCCTAGGATAATAATAAAGCTGAGACGTAAACCACAAGATGGCGTGACAAGCAATGAAACTTTATTTTATAAAAGCACTAATTGACGAAAAAATGTAAATTATTTTTCTATATTTTTAAGATAAGGATCAGCAAAATTAACGCACCACTAAGATATTTTTATAAATATGTTTTATTCAGTAAAACTTTTTACATATTTTGATGTTTTGACAAATTACAGTCTATGCTTAACCTTTACAGAATATTTAAATAAAATGACAACTCCAAAAGAAAGTAAAAAAAATTATAACAAAAAAATCTTCCAAATTAGAAAATTTCAAAAGGTAAAAACTTTACCGCAAAGTCATTAATAACGGGTATTTCCACCTCTATTTGAATAACCGGTCTTATGTCGTCCTGATTCAACTCGTTCCATATCTGAATCAGAACTCTCGCAAGCTCCTCCAAAGTATTGGGAGGTTTTGGATGTTCCTGTAAACGTCGGTAAAGGATGTCCCAGACGTTCTCAATTGGATTTATATCCGGACTATTTACTGGCCAATCCAGAGTTTCTATTCCAACCTCATTTAAATAATCTCCCACAATCTTGTGCGGTCGTGCATTATCATGCTGAAACAAAAATTGTTCATCAATGTAGGGAGCAAATGGTACCACGTGTTCTTGTGTCGTTAGACTTCCGTTAATTACAACCACCAGGTCCGTGCGAGCGGTTAAACAAACTCTTCCCCACACCATTATTGATCCTCCTCGATATACTCTTACACGTCTATCTGAATTGTATAGACAAAATCTTGACTTATCTGACTAAAGAACTCTTTCCCAATCCTCATCAAGTCATTGCACATGTTCTCTGCCAAAGTTTAATCTCGCTCTACGATGCGCGGGGGTTAAAGTAGGGCCTCTGGCAGGTATTCTTGCTCTTAGGTTAGCTTCGGCAAGGTGTCCACGAACAGTATCCGATGAAATTTGTGTCTGTCTTGACCAGGCCTTCTTAAGTGCTGACCTGTCTCCCTATATCTTTCAATCATACGGGAAATCGATGTGTGCGACACCCCAAACCTTTGACCAATTCTTCGAAAACTCCATCTCTCTTCGAGTAAAACTACTGCCTGGGCACATTCTTCTAAAGTTAAATTCTTGATTCGCGCTCCATAATAAACACCGTTCCCACACAAATGCAAAGATTTATCGCAACTAAGAAACTTGAGAAATTAAATCAAAAAAACTTTTAAAATGCTAATCCAAGTTTTATTGGAAATTACAAAAAAATCAAAATAAGATAGATATAGACCTCGGTAAAAACATCACCTGTGTATATATTTTATATTTAATCTGAATTTTTAAAAATAATCCAATTTATTTAAGTGGTTTACATAACATGCTTGTTATGTAAACTTTTATTTTTGTTTAATTGCCATCTGTCGTTTTTTGTAAACTGTGGGTAGACCAATACCAAAAGCGTCTTGTTTAGGTGTGCTTTCCTAATAAAAAATGTAGTTGAACCATTTTGATATGTTTTCTTACTTTGTAGGGTACATAATATCTTAGCTTCTTTTTTAATTAAACCGCGATCTGCACTAAATTTGTAGGAAATTTTGCAGTAGATGTAATCTTCTTACGCCAAATTTATCGCGAATAGTACGCGTATAACTCGCGCAGTTTATTTTTTGCTCGGCAGGATTTACGAGAAAAAAAAGATATATTCGGAAAAAAGAGTATCAAAATATTTGTTTTTTTGCTTTTAATCCAAGAATATATTTCAGGTCTAGTATTAAAAGCGCTTAGAAAGTTTTTTTGCATCGATTACCAAAAAAGCCATGGTTTGGTTATTCGGTGTTTCCCAAAATTCGGGAATAATGTTTTTTTTGGGAGAATTATGGTTAAAAAAAAAATTATATATAGTATCATTTTAGGCAAAGTGGTAGTAGTAGTATTATAGGAGGGGCCCGTGGGCCTGGCAATTAGACCCCTTCATGGGCTCTTTCTGCCATACCCCGTTTCTTACCCCTATGCCCCTACTTCCGCTGCAACTCCCTCTCCGTGCCTCTTGTCTTCTTTACGAAGTTCAGTATGTCGGCCCATTTGAGCGAGTGCAGTTTTTCTTCCTCTATCGTGGGAAATCCCCACTTCAGCTGCCTTGATCTGGCATATTCATCGCACTCTGCTATCAAGTGCTGATTCCTCTTCGAGCCCGCAAGCGGAACACACGGGATTTCCTGCTACTCTTATTTGCATCAGATGTTGGTTTAGCCGACTGTGCCCAGTCAGCATCCCTGTCAGTAGTCCAATGTTCTTTCGGGTCTTGCCTAAGACCATTTAGTTCTGGATACATTCGGACCATCCACGAATAGCTTGGACTGTCTGCACTTTGACTCTTGCCTCCAGGACGTCTTCATTTCATTGTTCGCCCATTTGTTGAGCTCACTCTGTACCTGTTTCCTTATTATTCCCAGAAGAGGGTCCGGTCAAATGTATTGGGTTTCGGCCCTTAGTCTGGCAAGTTCGTCTACTTTCTCGTTCCCTGGTATTCCCTCATGACCTGGGACCCACATCAGTGTCACCCTCTTTTCTTGAGCCAGTGTTTGCAGTGCTTCAGCGCACTCGTCCACCAGACTACTGACTATTTTGGGTGCACTGAGAGCCTTGAAGGGAGCCTGGCTGTCGGAGCATATATATATATATATTATATATATCCCCCTGCCATTTCTGACCTCCGGTAGGGTTGCTGCTAATGGTATACACCTCCGCTTGAAACACCGTACCGTGTTCTCCAAGTGGATAACTTTTCTGAACTTCTAGGCTTTCCGCGTATACTCCTGCGCCGGTTGTCTGCCTGGCTGACAGTTTAGAGCCATCCAAGTAGCAGAGCGTCGCCTCTCTGCTTAATTTCGTTTGGAATTCTTCCCTTTGCCACTCATTTCGTTCCAGTATTGTGACCTTGTACTTTTTATCGAACCTTCATGGTTTAAGCGGTGCTTTCACTGGCAGTCTCTGGAGGGGAAACTCTTTCTTCGTCAGTCCCTCGACCGCCAGATGACCCTCTCTTTCCTCCCTGCCTTTCTATAGTCCCTGGTCCCTTAGTCGCAGGTGCGTCGTTATCGCCTCCTTCTTGATCCAAGTTGGAAGCGAGGGGAGACCCGAGAATTGTTTACAGTGTGTGGATGGAGGTCACCCTTATTGCGCCGGTTATCCCTCTGCAGAGGAGCCCTTGTAAGCTCGTGAGCTTTTTGGATATGGTCAGCTTCTCTGGTCCTTGATCTTATGATGGACGTGTATATCCCGTGTAGGATCCTCGGGCTAATGCCCCAGGTTCAACCGACCACTCACTTGAGTCCCTTGTCCAGCGTCACCTCCAAAAACTTATTTAAGTACTAAGTTAGGGGTCTGTCGTACATTGTGGGAGCTCTGAATCCCTCTAGTTTCCTCTTTCTGGTGAATAGGATCATCTCGATCTTTTTAGGATTCACTGAAAGACCATTCTACCTGCACCAGTCTTCTATGGTTCTTACCGCCCTTTGCATTCTTTCGCAGACTGTGGCTAGACACTTTTGACCAAAAAAACGGTTTCAAAAAATGTATATTTTTTTATACAGAGTTTTTTTTAAACTATATATTATCTCATTTTCTGAATCCATAAAAAGTTAACTTTTTAAAAATACCAAACACTTGGGATCTATCTTTTATCTTCTTCAATATATTCAAGTTTAAATTGGGCTATGGGTTTACTTCCTTATTTTTATGGTCCCCAAGCAAGGGTTGTTTTATTTTAGTGCCGTAGTAAAATAATAATTTTCGATATTTGCGAATAAATAAAACCATTTTTCAGGCACTGCCAAAATCCAACAGTAAAAGTTATACTTTATACTCTTGAGAGTTAATGGCCCGGCTATTCGAAGTGTCCCAAATTTAATGCTCGCTGAATTTAAAAAAATAAAACCACTGATTATGTGCACAAAAATCATATAAATCGAATCATTGAATATTGAGCTTAACTTCGTGAACACCGGCGGTTCTTGGGGGGGGGGGGGCGGGACATGCATACTTAAACTTTTTATTTAAAATCGTGTTTGCCCTATTCCTTCTTTTTGTCTATGTAACATGTGGTATGAGCAGCGTCAATTGTGTATTTTTAGTTGAGTAAGCTTTATTCAAATTTAGGTCACCCACCATTCGTTTGGTGCGCATTTTGCTTCATTTCCATACTGATTACGGTGACTTCTGCTCAAGATTTATAGCGAACATTTTTCTAATAGCGGAAAAAAGTAGTAATTTCTAGCGGTCACCCAATTTTTTTTACGTCGTTACCAATGTTTTTTTTCTAACACGCCGACACTCTGTATGTTTTTGTGGAATTTATTCATGCAAATATATTTGTTTTAATTATATTTAATGAAAATGTGCTGAAACTATCATATTTATTTTGGCGACAGAATTTATTTATTGGTAAAAGTTATTACAAATCCAACATTTTGATAATATTTCTTTAAATGGATTTAATACTTTTTTTTAAGTTGAGGTGAAAATTAAGGTGCCATAACTTGAAAGTATCAACAAGTGTACATTCAAATTATTTTTTCGGGTTCTATAACTTTAGCTAAAATTTTGCAGGGTTGTTCTTTTTCAAATTCGTAACAAAAATATCTAAAGGATTTTTTATGGTTTCAATATGGCCGCCAGTTAAGAGAGAAGAGCTCACCTCGGTTAGAAACGGCCTTTATGAATAAGGGGGGGGGGATACGCCCCTGTGCAGTATTCAAGTACCTTCTAAATGACTCCCCATTCGCAAAAATCTATGAAATACTTCTTTCACGGCTCATATCTCCTATCACAGACATACGATTCTCCTAGAATTTCATTTTTTTCACCAAAGTACAAAAACTTCAAAATATCAAAATATGGTTAAATTTTACGGTAGGCCATAAACCCATGTTATCCGTGTGGGATTCTTTGACAATACGTATCCGCATCTAGTGAGAACCAAGCACATTGATTGGTCAGAAACTTGTAGCACGTTCGAAAAGAGCAGATATATGCTAATTTAAGGTGTTTCTGAACGCAACAGGTGCTGAGATACGATACCTAACGCATCTCAACACCTATCGCGTTCAAGAACACCTTAGATCTGCTCTTTTCGAACGTGGTACAAGTTTCTGACCAATTAATGTGCTTGGTTGTCTTTGTGTTTCTAATATTTGCCCTATTTAACACACGAAAATGATTAAAATAATTAAAGTAATAGTTCTGTCACAGTCTCACAAATGAATTTAAGAATAAACTTGAAAACTGTTTAGACCGCTGTAATAGCATATTTTCCCCGATAAATAAAACCAAAGTCTCCATAAGCAAGGTGGGTTGAATTAGTTTCAAAAGGCGAAGGAAGGGGGGGAGGTAAGTAGGTTCGTAGTTTATCTAAGTAAAATATGTTGTAGATACGTGCCCATGTTTCTTTACAATTTCTACATTTTCAACATGTTGAATTTTCTACAGTTTCCCGCTACATGCCTAAACCCCAATAAATCTTTTATGGTCGCTCTCAATACGTCCACTTTCGCTGATAAGGAAAAAACACAGAAAAAAAGTAAAGACCCTTTTTTACTGTTTTATTGCAAATCTAACAAAAATCGTATCAGAATACAGGGTGTTACAAAACTCAGTACTGTTTTCAAGTCAAAATAAGACTTTGTTTCCTATAAAAATGTGAACATGTGACGTTTTTGGAATATCCACAATTTTTTCATTTGTGAAACAATTTTTTTTAACTATTTTTTTTTACTGCGTTTTAGTATCGAAAAGTTAGCCTATGTTTCAATCCAGGTCTCCTCCTATCTTCTTACTAAATTTTATCCCAATCTTAAAAAAAACAATATCTGATATGATTTTTATCAGAGTTTACACAAATGTTGTAAAAAATATGAATCTGATCTGTAATAAATTTTTATTAAAAAAAAGTCTTAAAGAATAAGCTTTTATTAAATGCACTTAAAAGTAGAAAATAATTTTTTTATCTTTCTTATACCATAATAAAAGCGATGGGCCCATATTAACAATTTTAACTTTAGGTATCGTATATCGGTCACTTCGACGATTCACCTAACAAACAGTTATATTATTCTATAACCTAAGGACATTTTCAAAGGCTTTATCATTCGAATAGAAGAAGAATTTAGTTCTTCTTTTGTAATTCTCTCTTTGTCACCTTAAAGAAAAAATTCTTAATTGGCACCTATCGCTTTTATTATGGTATAAGAAAGGTAAAAATTTATTTTCTACTTTTAAGTGCATTTAATAAACGCTTGTTCTTTAAAAGTTTTTTTTAATAAAAATTTATTTTATAATTTTTAGATTTGTACCCCAAATCGTCCATTTTGAATCTGCCATATTGAAATTTTCAAATCTGATCAAAAATTCATATCCCCTTAACTCTGTAGGGGGAAGTGTGTACCTAATAATACCATATTATTGTATTGTCGCCGGAACTATAAACGCATACCAAATTTGAACACACATCCTTAATTTTTAGAAATGTACCCTTAATCGTCCATTTTCAATCCGCCATATTGAAATTTTGAAATCTGATCAAAAATTCATAATCCCAGTCCTTTAAAAGCCCTGTATGCCAATTTTGATTGAAATCGAACAAACTAAATCTTTTTTATCCTCCACTTCCCTCGTTAGGTGGGTGGGTACCTGAGACCGTATTATTGTATTTTCGCCGGAACTATAAACGCATACAAAATTTGAACACAATCGCGGATGTGGATAAGTCAATTAAAATTGGTTAGCAAAACATGACCGAAAATCGTCCATCCTGCATCCGCCATATTGAATTTTCAAAATCTGATCAAAAATTCGTATTCCTTATCCCCAAAAGCCCCGTATACCAATTTTGGTTCAAATCGGACCAACTTATGTGTTTTTCCTCCTCCACTCCCCTCGTAGGGGGGAGGGGTGCCTAATAATGACATATTATTATATTGTCACCGGAACTATAAATGCATGCCAAATTTGAAGGCAATCGGGTGTGTATAAGTTAGTTAAAATTGGTTAGCAAAAGATGACCAAAAATCGTCCATCTTGATTCCGCCATATTGAATTTTCAAAATCTGATTAGAAATTCGTTATGTCCATCCCAAAATTTCATCGAAATCGGGCGTACTTCAACTGTACCCCCCTCCACCCCCGTCGAGTAGGGGGGAGTTGTCAGTTTCATCACACTATATGCTTGTGTCGGGAAATTGGTCAAAATTATGTTGCAAGTTAAATAAAAGATTGACTATTTTCGTCTCTTTCAATAACTCTTTACAATAATGCTAGATCATAGACTAATGGTCAAATATCAGTTCAGGTTTAATTATGATTTAAAACTTGTCGGTGTTTATAATGGGCTCGCACCAAATTAAGTTTCAATACAAAACTGACCATTCTAAACATCGATTACTGTTTAATCGTAATTATAGAGATTATACGCTGGCATATCGTATAACCATTCACAGAACACCTCAAGTGGATATTACTTTGTTGTGTGTTAGTGATTTTCTCTACCGGATGAAACTGAACTAATCTTCGTCTGCACACCTAATTTTATCATAATCGAACACACGGTTCAAAAGTTACACCGGATCACATCTGTGTGTTGAATGCGCATTATCTCTGGAACTACTTAGCCTATTTTTATTGAACATAGCTAAGAACACTCCATGAAAGATAGGCCACAAACAGAGAGAACGACACAGACACACACACAGACCTATAGACATAGTGGTTAAAATTTTAAAACCTTTCTTTTTCGCATTCGCGACGGGGGTTAAAAATAATTGCGGGGCTAAAATGGTGTTTTTTTTACGATTAAAAAAATGCATAGCATCAGCCGCGAGCTTTAAGCATTTTTTTTACACCTTTAGCCAAAAATCCAAAAAAAAAAACAGGAAACTATACATACCAAAAACTAGAACACGACTAACAGATCTGATCACAATTTTTATAGGTGCAAAATTTTCCACCGCCTCCTACGATTTCAAATTTTGCACCTTCTCTTTAAGAGTGTTAATAACTAAGCCTTAATGAGTAAGTACGTTTAAATATAAGCTACAAGCATGTATAGGGTGTGCCAAAGAAAACCGCTCTTTTTAAAATAATTATAACTAAGCGGGAAATTGTCCGATTTTAATAATATTTAGCTTTTTAGAAATACATTTCCTAAAAATCGAAGATGACGGACCTAGTTGAAAAATTAGGCATTTTTAACCCCCCTAGATTTTTTTCGTTTCGAAGCACATTAATTTAAAAATTCCTACAAGAAATAAGGAAGTTTGCAATTTTTGAATAGACCAGAGTTTACCTGCAGAATCAAGCCTATTAAGAAAAAATCTATACTTAAAACTTTTTAAAAGACACAGGCCTCAAAATTTATACAACTTGTGTCAAAAATGACATTGGTTAAAAATTCAAGATGGCGGACTTATTTAAAAAATTGTACTGTATTTAATATCAAACATACGCCGACGACGGTGTCGTGGAGGTGGTAGGCCACCACCTAAACACCGTCTGTAACAGAATGCAAAGGGCGGTACGAATCATAGAAGACTGGTGTCAACAAGACGGTCTCTCTGTCAATCCAGGAAAGACAGAGATGATCCTGTTCACAAGAAAGAGGAAAATGGAGGGATTCAGGAAGATATACGGGAGACCCCTGACTTTGGTTTCAGAACTGAAGTACCTAGGGTTCACCCTAGACAAGGGGCTCACCTGGACACCGCACGTTGCGAAATTGACCAATAAGGTGCAGGCAACGATGTGGCAACTGCGTCGAGTGGTTGGCCGCACCTGGGGTTTGAGCCCCAGAAATCTCCACTGGATGTACACGGCAGTACTAAGACCAAGGATCCAGTACGGATCCATAGTCTGGTGGCCAGCAGTGGAGAAGGTCACTACTACCCTCAAGCCTAGGAGTCTACAGGGAACCATATGCAGAGGGATAACCGCCGCGATGAGGACGGCACCTATACAGGCACTCGAAACCATTCTGAGACTGCCGCCGCTTCCGATCTGGATCAGAAAAGAAGCGATGGCGGCCCACCTCCGGCTGAAAGATACAGGTCAATGGAGAGGAAGAGGGGAAGCTGCGGGACATCTTAGGATTGCCCAAATCGCCGAGAGGGAAATTCCTATGGCATCGATTAAAACACAAAGACCAAAAAACCCCTGACGATTCAACAAGAGGTACAGAGTAGTCATCCCAGACAGGGAACTATGGCAGAGTGAAAAACCTCCGGGAACAGTTTGAGGAGAACGCCGTGATTTGCTACACCGACGGGTCCAAACTGTCGGAGAAGCAAACCACAGGATCGGGGGTTTACGTGGAAGACCAGGAGGTTCGAAAGAGCTACCCGCTCGGAGAGCAAGCCACGGTCTTAGAGGCAGAGGTATATGCGATAATAATGCCTGCAACCATGGAAGAAATAAAGAACGTTAGGGAGGAGCATGTTTATATATGCTCCGACAGCCAATCGGCCCTAAAGGCACTAAGTGCGCCCAAGATCAACAACACTCTGGTGGAGGAATGTGCGGATGCACTAGAATCCTTGGGAGAGGGCAAACAAGTGACACTTATGTGGGTACCGGGACATATGGGGGTGCCGGGTAACGAGATGGCTGACGAGCTCGCCAGAATCGGGGCAAGCACCCAGTATGTAGGGCCGGAACCACTCCTAGGAACAACCAAGAGGCAATTGCAAAGTCGACTCAACGAATGGGCCAACGATGCCATGACGACCGCTTGGAGAGGAGGAACAGGATGCAGACAGACCAAGGACTTCGTGAAGGGTCCGGATGTAGCCAGACAAAAATGGCTTCTAGGGAGATCGCGAAGGGACGCTGGTCTACTAACAGGAATCATAACAGGTTACAACCGACTAAGATAGCACATGACCCGGATCGCGGTGGAGAATGACTCAACCTGCTGGGCCTGCGGGCGGGCAGAAGAGACATCTCGACACGTTATAGCGAACTGCAAGGCATACAAGTGAAGTGAACAGTGAAACCAGATGAGCTGACTGCCAGACCAGTGGTGCAGGTGGTGGAGTAGGGGCAGGCTCGGTGTAGGGCAGAAAGGGCCCTGGGAAGCCAACTTGCCAGGCTTCGCGCCGCCCCTTTTCTACTACTACTACTAATCTCAAACATCGGTTACAAGGCCACATCCTTGCCAAGCACACCAATGAAATATTTTAAAAATTCGGATAAAAAAATAAGGAAGTTTTAAATCTTTATATAGACCAGAGCCTGCAAAATCAAGCAATTTTTCATATTAAGCTTGATTTTGCGTGCAAACTCTGGTAGATATAAAGATTTAAAACTTTTTTATTTCTTGTACGAATTTTTTAAATGTTACATTGGTGTACTTGGAAAGGATGTGACTTTGTAACCGATATTTACAGTGTCGCAGAAAAAGTTATTTCTAGGAGGGTAAAATATGCCTATTTTCTAAATAGGTTGGATTTTTAGTAAATGTTAGTTTTATCATTAGTTCTATAAATTTTGAAGGTTTGGCCTTTTAAAAAGTTTAAACTTATTAAAAAGTTATTCCTATTTAAACCAGTAGATTTTTTCTTAATAAGCTTGATTTTGCAGGTAAACTCTGGTCTATTTAAAAATTGCAAACTTACTTATTTCTTGTCCGAATTTTTAAAATGATATATCGATGTGCTTCGAAAGAATGTGGCTTCGTAACCGATGTTTCAGATTTATCACAGTGTCGCACACAAAAAGGCAATTAAAAATGCCTATTCTTTAAATAGGTCCGCCATCTTGGATTTTCAGGAAATTTCAAGTTTGACACTGTTTTTATAAATTTTGAAGCTTTGGCTATCTAAAAAGGTAAATATTATTAAAATCGGACAATTTGCCACTAAGCTATAATCATTTGAAAAAGTGTGTTTTTTTTGGCACATCCTATAACTATGAGATAATATAACGGCTTTGTCCTTGCATTCTTTGAACAAAAAGCCGTACCGATAATAAGTCTCCCAATCAAGTTAGTCTGGAAAAAATGCAGAGGAAAAAACTCTTCTAGACCACGAAAGTAAAAACAAAAGTGGAATGATAATATCCTGTAAATAAAATGACCGCTACATGTACTTGACATTTGTGAGCCTAAATAAGTTGGTATTGACAAAATTCCCCTAACTCTGAGGCTAATAATAAAAAGGGTTATCGCACATCACCTATGGAAGGCAAAAAACTAGTCATTCCGGTTGTATAACAGCACTGAACAAATCAAAACACTATATTTTTAGCAAAAACACGCAAACGAAAACACTTTATTTTGACTAAAAAAACAACGGAGTAACATCCTAGTAACTTTTGTTTTGGTTTAAACAAGTGTGTGGCTAATAAAAAAAGCAGGCAAATATATATCATGTTTACAGGGGGACTTGAAACCCATCTAAAAATGATATAACTTTACTTTTTCTATTAACAAAAATGTAAAAAAACAAAATTTTAATATATTATGAAAAATCATGGTAAAAATACCAATTACTGATTGTGGAAAAGACACACTAAAAACAAAAAAGAATGTCAAATCGATTCGATTGATGTGACTACGTTCTTTTAGGCTCATAACTGTCACCTGCATAAGGCGGTCATTTTTGTGAAATTTTTCAGGGGGTATTATCATTACACTTTTGTTTTTACTTTCGTGTTCTAGACGCGAACGAACTGCGTCAGGCATGGGCAGTAGATTGGCTTCAAATTTGGCATGCTTATACAGTTGCGGTGACAACACAAGAATATAGTGTGATGAAATTGACAGCTCCCCCCTACTCGAAGTAGTTGAAGTACGCCCGATTTCGTTGAAATTTGGTGTGTTGGGTCACTTGGGGATGGAGATAACGAATTCCTAATCAGATTTTGAAAATTCAATATGGCGGATTCAAGATGGACGATTTTTGGTCATCTTAACTAAGTTATACACATCCGATTGCCTTTAAATTTCGCATGCCTTTATAGTTCCAGCGACAATACAATATGTCATTATTAGGTATCCTTCTACCCTACGAGGGGAGTGGAGGGGGGAAAACACCTAAGTTTGTTCGATTTTATCAAAATTGGTATACGGGGGCTTTTGGAGATAAGGAATACGAATTTTTGATCAGATTTTCAAGACTCAATATGGCGGATTCAAGATGGACGATTTTCGGTCATGTTTTGCTAACCAATTTTAACTGACTTATCCACATCCGATTGTGTTCAAATTTGGTATACGTTTATAGTTCCGGTGAAAGGGGGAAAAAGATTTGGTTTGTTCGATTTCAATCAAAATTGGCATACAGGGGTTTTTAAAGAGGGGGATTATGAATTTTTGATCAGATTTTAAAACTTCAATATGGCGGATTCAAAATGGACGATTAAGTGTACAAATCTTAAAATCTAGGGTGTGTGTTCAAATTTGGTATGCGTTTATAGTTCCGGCGTTAAAGAGATAACTAAAAAAGAAGAAACAAAAACATAATGCTTTCATCTAAAGAAGCTGAGGACGGGTGAGATTGCCGTGCTTGCCAACCCTTTGAAAATGTCCTTAGGTTATAGAGTAATACAACTGTTTCTTAGGAAATCGTCGATGTGACCGATATACGAGACCTAAAGTTAATTTTTTTTTATTTTTCAAAGTTACTGGGACCACTAAAGTATCCTGTAGTTATATAGCTACACAGGTAAATGTCCGTGATAAAGTTATTCGTTTTGTGGAAAATCGCCGCAATAAATACGGCCGTCGGCGTAACCTAAACGCTTTTCAGAAAAATGCTATTAATTTTTCTTGAAATCCCAACAACTGAACTGAGGTTTTGCCTGGCTTTTATGCATTTCCAGCATTGGAGCATCCAACTCTCGGTACCCTAAACTATATAAAAAGAAATGATCAAAATCAAAAAAATCAGTGGAGGAACACATAAAGGACCAAAGCGAAAAGAGAAAATAATTAAACGATGTTTGGCCCTGGGCAACCAGCGTGGGCTCATCGGTGGTTTCACTTCAACAAACGAATAAAAAGCTTTAGGTGTACATATTACCTGGGGTCTTGGGGGAGAGGGGGTTATTATTACCCTTATTAACCTTGTATATTCCAGTCAAAAACTTTTTTCCATTTTCCCAAGTTCCATTTTTGAGTTGTTTCCTAATTATATCGGAACACTTTTATGACGATAATATTTCAAGTTTTTATGTGTTTAAACGTCAAGCGCCAATACTAAAAATCGGTTTCATGTGAAAATACGTTTCCAATATGATTCACTTCCATGAAAACGCGGCGAATCAAAATTGTTTTTCGTTGACCTTTCCCAAGTTGAATACCGCTTTTTTTGAGTTCGTAACTGGTATTGTAATATAATATAATAAGCTGTTAGCACTTTCAATATTCCTGCAAAAACTAGGTATACAGACCGCTTCAAGCTACTGCGAACATAGGGGGAATCAAGTCCAATTTACTCTCCGTGCCGTACGACCGAGGTGGATTCGAAGCACGCCGCAGTGTTATCTTTTGGAAATTCATTTTGTTTTTATTATTTTGTTTTATTTCTGCCTTGCTCGAGAAACAGATGGGTAAGTTCTTAATTGAAATAATACATTTTTAAAACTAAAAATGGATGTCTACGAAGTTGCCGAAAAAGTGCAGATGGTCAAATGGTCAAATCGTCATAACCCAACACACGTTCGATATTGGTCGAGGGAAAATTTGCATTTGTATTTTGACGTAAGAACACAGTATCCCCAAAAACTAAATGTTTGGGGGGGGGGGTATTGTAGGCGAACACGTAATTGGGCCAGTTTTTATTAACGGCAATTGCAATTTGAATGGTCCTAGATACTTGGATCTACTGCAGCAGCACATTATTCCAACTGCTAGGCAGTTGTTAGGTGTAAGATTTGGTGAAACATGGTTTCAACAAGATGGTTGTTCCGCTCACAATGTTGGCCTTGTTAGGGAATATCTTGATAATGTATTTCCTAATCGGGTTATAAGTACACGGGGAACTATTTTATGGCCAGCTCGATCTCCCGATCTTGCTCCTAATGACTTCTATCTGTTTTTGAAGAAGCTTTTAAAATTATCACCCCTAACATGATTGGAAACGTTAGAAGGGGTTTTTATAGTAGGCTCGGATATTGTCTAGCCGAGCAAGGAGGACTTTTCGAACATTTGCTTTAATTTTTTTTTGACTGGGAGAATCTTTTTGATTTTTAGAATGTATTATTTTATTTTGAGAACTTGCTTTTATTTTGTTTCTCCTTATTATTTTCATTGTAACACGTCGTCACTGATAAATCTGAGCAGTTGACAATAAAACGCTCTTATTTATCAGTGACAAAAAATAAGAAAATTACGTTATAAAAATTTGCGTATTTATTGACCAAATTCCGGTTTCATTGACTACGCTCCACACAGCACCGTGGTTAGAGGCGTACTAAATACAAGGCGAACGGCGGCGAACGGCAGCGAATGGCGATCGGAAGCCTGAGTGTTGGTTGCTTCACTGATAGGCGTGCGGTGTCTCTGCATGTACGTACAATGGCAAATTAGACTTCTTCCGCCCTATGTTCGCAGTAGCTTGAAGCGGTCTGTATAGATAGATAGATAGATAGCAAACCTGCAAAATTTCTCTTTTTGTCAGTACGTGTAGTTCTGTGGTGTTTCTATCTGCAGGAGAAAAATGCCAGAGTTTCTCATTTAAATGCTTTCCTGAACTCTAAAAATAGGCCGCAGCTACAACATTGTTATTTTTATGTTCGGCCGTTCGTTACGCTTCCCGTGCTGCACTTAATTGCTGCAAAAAAAATGTTGATGATGGATTTTCTGATAATTGCTGCAATATTGCGAAAGATATTTTGAATTACCATAAAAAATTACAATTGATATATTCTTGTAGAAATGCTTAATTTTCCAGAACTATCTTCCTTAATCCATATTTTAGGATAATTTACAATTCCTCTTTAAGGGTTTTCTCTTACCATACACGCATCAGTTCCGTCATTGACAGATGTATGGGCACACTGAAAAATGCTTGTGTGCGATAGAACAAATAAAGAATATCTATATACTTGACCTTCTTTAGGGTGTCAATAACTTTTAGAAGTGCTAAAATTTAAGATTGATTTTCTTCAGTTACGAAGTTAAGAGATATATGAACTTGGAACACTAAAAAGACTTTTAATAATATCTTGAAACCTACCATACTTATAGAAACCGAGGTTCTAAAATCTCTTAGCAATATCTTGTTTTATTTCTAAAACATTTTTTGCTAAGTTCAAATAAAGCTTTTCAAAAAAAAATATAAAAAATTGGTGCTAGAAAGCACGGATCAATATACATACAATCAATTATTTATTTTATGTTGAAAGGAAATGAAAATATCTCGAAAACTGTAGCCTTAAAAGATTTGAAGCTTGTAACAAAATTTTTGGGTAAAGTTTACGAAAACCAAAATCTGAAAACCGCATATCAATAGTTGCTTTACTTCTGAAGTTATGATTTTTTTAAATGTATTTTAACTTTTTTTCAAATAACTCGGAAACTAAAGCTCCCACGAATTTGGACTTTATAACAAAATTTGTAGTCCGTATTCATGGAAACTTAAATCGAAACCATATGTCGCTTCTTGCTTTTGGTCCAAAGTTACAATTTTTTTTAAATATTTTATCTCCCTTTTACCCTATTCAACCCCCCACCACCCTACACAAAAGTTAATCAATTTATGGTCAGCCGATAGAGGATTTTTGTATCAAATTTTGTTAAAAGCGATCAAAGCGTTCTTGAGTTATCGTGTATACAGACAGACGACAGACAACTTTTTTTTTTCATCGATTAAGGTGTTTTGGAACCTTAGTAACTCATTTTTGATAAAATTAAGAAAAGTCCCGCATACCATATTGGTTTGGTGGACTAAAAAGTAGATTGCTACAAGTTTACTTTTTGAAGGTGCTTTTACGTTTTTGAAATGTGTAAGGTTTACAAAAAACTTCTTAAAAATATGAGACGTTTCAGGTGGAACCCAGAGTAGATCCAATTATTTTGTTGGAAAAAAATCTCACTAGTCCTAGTATGTGGTCAGTGAGTCGTCGGTATGTATATGGCTCTCTAACATAGTTGCATTTATTTGGGCTGGCAAAAGCATAGTAATTATGGCGTATCCTTCGATCTTTGCCTTTGAGCGAACTAAAACAGAGTAATTTTCTCAAGAGTGAAAATGGATCTAGATTAATCGTATTTCTTTCTTCCGTAGTCGGGAGCCCAGGAGCAACTAGCCCCAAAAGGGCAAACTGCATCCTTTTAAAATTTTGATAAGGCTTTAGTGATATATAAAAAAAGAGGGGCCTGAGCTTTATAGAAAAGGCTTCACGGAAAGAACCGAATATTCGCGATCTTTAAACTATAGTTTAATAACTGGATAGAAACCAGTGTTATACAGATACAAAAATTAGATAAGGGCAGTTTAATGCACGTCTCAGACATACGGAGTTTATTATCGCTCACCTCAACTCACGGTCGGTCAAGAATAAGCATCCTGGTCTGTAAGGAGAGCGGCCACTTATTTTGGGGTTGATAAAATGACGATAGTACGATGGAAAATGCGCTGGATACAGAATAATTCGATGAATAGAAAACATGGATCAAAACATAAGCCTGTAAGTTCTGATATACAAGATGAAAGGCTTATCGACCACCTCAGACAAAATCCTTTTGCCACATCCGTTGAAGCATCTAAGGTAACGATGTTCCCAGGTACCTTATCAACTATTAACAGAAATATTAAAAAATCTGAAATCTCTGTCGAGTTGCTGCAAAAAACGGAACGGAAGAACAAAAACAGGCCAGGGTTATTTTTGCATTAAATAATGTTCACATATGAAAAGATATTTCAGTCAACTTTGAGCAGCAGAAGAATTTTAGTGTATCGTCCACCAAATCCTAGGTTTATTCCAAAATACAGCAACTAAATTAAGAAAGCTGGATATTTTTCAGTGAATATGTATGGCTGGTTTAGCGCTAGAGGTTTGGGTATGTTTGGGTAAATCTAAGGAAGATTCATCATTCAAAGATATGTTGAGATTCTTGAAGACGTTATGTTGGTATCCTTGCAGATGTTTTACAAAAGCAGCGACTTCGTTTACCAGCAGGACAACTGTAACATGATTTTAGAAACAAGAAACTAAACTCAAAACCCTCCTTTGAGTTGCGTGGTCGAGTAATAAGAAGGCATTTTTTTGATTTAGAGGCCTAATTTTTACTTTTATCAATATGACATAACGTCATCGTAATACCGAATTTAATGCTGTCGGACATTACAAGCTGGTGGTTTGTTTGAGTATACACTAATAAAAAGTTTAAGACATAGGGAAAAATGCATGTATGCGTTTTTTTTGAAAACAAGAGTTACTTTTCCTAATTTTTTTTAAAAGATCCAGTTACTTAGCTTGATTGTTTTTAAACTTCTGAATGGTTTGTAAAACAAATTGAAACGACATGCGCTTGAGAAAATAATTCATATAAAATAAGTAAATTCCAAAATCACCATAAATATTACTATTGAATATATGTTTTCTTGTATCTACATGTACCTAATTTCTAAAGAAGTTTTAAAATTTCGCCGTGGGTTTTTCCCCGAGCCATTTAATATATCGTCATGAATTTTTGCGAAAATGTATAAAATCTCCTTATAAAAATGGAATATTACCAGGAATTTTCATTTTTGGGAAGTTTATTCTAAAAACATTATTTTTACATATCTCATGCTGGGTTTTGTTGTTACAACTTTCAGGAGGAAATTTTGAAATTTGTATTGTGAGAGTTAAAATAAAGAAAGTAATAATGCTTTATTGATCTAGTGCGATAAATCTCCTGTAATTGGTTGTGGAAAATTGTGCGGTAAAATAAATATGTCTACGAAAACTTCATATAAATGACTACGTTTATATAAGAAAATTTGTGGCTAACGTGTACGGAAAGTGCCTCAACTACCCTTGCTGTTTAATGCGGCAAAGTATCACTTTACGCACTTATTACGTAAATTACTATTGTATACACTTATTGAAGGCAATTTAATAGAAATCTACTATAGGTACCGGAAATGCTAGGAAAAAGCAGAACCGTTAAATGTTCTTGACAAAAACCAAAAATATCCTGCTTTAAAACCGTTAAAACAAATCGCCGCCATTTTTAATGCGAGGCAGATGCCATTCAATAAGCACTCAGTGTCCGTCTACGCACGAAGAAAGCAACATCGCGCACACGCATTACGCTGCGCATGCTCAAAATTACGGACAGCGAGTTCCTGCGCCGACGCAGTACTCCACACAAGCCCTAGAGTGCGGACCAAATGTTTCCGGGTACGCGCAATATGCGGCGCAGGCCCAAGAGTGCGGACCGAATGTTTTTGCGCAGTTAAAATGCCGCGGCTGTGCGGAATGTTTATCTGCTCGCGGGCAGGGTGTAGTGTACGCAGATTTTTCCGATTATCCGTCAAACTATGGACAAACAATCGTCGCACATGCGCCGTCGCTTTCCCAAATAGTTCGTCCACGTTCCGTAAACTGTCCAGTGTCGCCCGGGCACACGTTACGCTTCAAAAGCAAGTGCGCGCAGTGTCCTTGCTGCCCTGACTGCCCCCCCTGCCCCCAGTGCACGCCACTGTCGCCAGCCACGTCTCTGCCTCGGGCGAGTTCGAGTCTGAGTCGGGCGGGTTCGTCCAGAGACCTCTGGATAGGTGAAGAGACGAAAAGGAGGATGCCGCCGCATGTTTATAAGTATTATTTGGAAAGGACGATGCTGTACAGAAGGCAGAGTTGGAATAAGGTGAGATTGGGTTAATTTAAATTGCCTGAGTCAGGTCACAATTTTAAATTTAAAACTGGATCATTTCTGAAATGCGCTTTTCACAATTTAAGTAAATAACAAACTAAACTGCATAATTTTTTCAAAACCGTTTAGAAAAAACGCTCTCTATATTTAAAGAAAAAACAGCTTTGCTATCCAAAATACGTTTATTTCTAAAATTCCCTCAAGAAATTCAAAAGATATGTCTTATTTTATAAACAACTCTTACTTATTTTATTCCAGTTTTTAAAGTATTGTGAAAAACAGTGGTCTATCAAATGGTACATATCCTTTGGATGTATCATGTATCATGTATCATGTATCATGTATCATGTATCATGTATCATGTATCATGTATCATGTATCATATATCATATATCATATATCATATATCATATATCATATATCATATATCATATATCATATATCATATATCATATATCATATATCATATATCATATATCATATATCATATATCATATATCATATATCATATATCATATATCATATATCATATATCATATATCATATATCATATATCATATATCATATATCATATATCATATATCATATATCATATATCATATATCATATATCATATATCATATATCATATATCATATATCACATATCATATATCATATATCATATATCATATATCATATATCATATATCATATATCATATATCAAATATCACATATCACATATCACATATCACATATCACATATCATATATCATATATCATTTATATATAATATATTTTTAAAATTACCGAGAATAAGGGTTTCTTACAGGTTTCAACAAAAAAATGGAAAGAAAAGCGAACTAAATCCACTCCTTAACTTTTCACTTGATGTCATTTTTTTATAGGTAGCTATAAAAACAAACAAAAAATAGAATAACGACCATTTCCTAGGTTTCGTATTAGTGGTGCTCATCAGTACAGTGCTACCTAATGGAAATAGGAGATGAAATGATGATGAAAGCAACACAAAGGAATCATGCAAAAGACAACCAAAAACTGTTAAATTGATGTACCATTCTATTTCATTAACTCCCGAACTTAAAAAGATGTTTTCATGATCATTTTCATCTCATTTCCATTAGCCTTGGAGCACACGGGCGTCTAATTCGATCTAACGTTTCTTGTTGAAAAAGGACAACGGCAGAATGCGCGGCCTTATTGACCCCTGTGTGCTTCAAGCATAAGCACTACTAAAAATGCTTGTAATTCTATCGTTTTTCTTTAACCTTATTTTGTTTAAAAATCTAAAACTTACCATTATCCGAAAAAGTGCCAAAAAAGCTCTTTCCTGAATGACTATATTGCAATGCAAACAATATTACTACACTGCCCTCTTTAGAAAAACTGGAGCAACGCCAGGACGACTCGAATTTTTGGCAACAGTTTTCGCAAACACCTTGAAATCGCTTCGGTTTATATTGAGGTTCTAAAAATCCTGCAATGGAATATTTAATGATAAGAAACTAAGTTAAATTTAAAAAGCTTTGCCTTCTTCTTGTTTAAGTGCAGATCATGATTGATTTAATTGATTCAAGGGCTTAAGTACTTCCTCGGCCAGTGATGCCGATGGACATTTCTCCATTGTTTTGCTATGTTGTTGTCCTGGTATCTGGTACACCGATCCAGAAGGCCACGCACTGAGGTCTTTGGTATACCGAACACAGGGTCAGGTCCTATGAACTGTTTACAGATCCTCTCCTACTTGTGGTTGGCTAAAGTTATTAGCAGTTCCACAATAGTTTGAAGTTTATTTGTTGTCATGCTAAGGCTTTTATTGCTGCTTGGCTGTCCGAGAAGATCGTTATATTCTTGTTGGAATGTCTCGTTCTCAGGTTTTTTCGCAGGCAAATTTCGATTACATCTATTTCGGCTTGCATTACAGTGGTGTGATTCCCCTGTGAAGCAAACCAATTAAATTGCGGGGCTAGATAGTATACTCCTCGACCTGTCCCATTGTCCATTTTGGATCCATCAGTATACCATACCAACTTCCCATTCTGGGCTAGTGAGTCTTCTGTTTTATTTTCCCAATGGGGCTTTCCCATAAAAAAAAAGTTACCTTTTTTTTGGAATATACAGAAACATAAAAGTCCAAGAAATCCATCTAAAAACTTTTTTCCCCAAAAAATTTTGGTTTTCTATGTGAAAAATAATGTTTTTAATCGTCGATTCAGTGGCCTTACGATTTTTCAAAACGAATATAGGTGACGTCATAATCAATACAGGTGACGTCATTTTTGGCTGGTCCATTGTAATTTGTCAAGTGCAGTTTTTATTTGGACCACTGGGTTGCGAACTGCGGCCTGCGGCTAACTTTAAGTCATACTGTCAATTCGTTTTTTTGTGTTTTGCTTTTTTGGTTGTGATTCTTTTGAAGTTAATTTATAAAATTATAAACATTTAGTAGTGCGGAAGTTTATATTGTCGTTTAGAAAGCCTACAAGTAATATACAACTATATATGTAGTGAATGTTATTACAAACAGTACGGTTCCTGTCCACCATAGCCCTAGCTGCTAAGAAAATTTAAGCTGGGTTTATAAGCTTAATTCGGAGACAAGAAGAATAAGAACTTTTGATTGCGATTTTTAACAGAGTGTGCGCATACAAATTTTGATATTTGGTAAGTTTTTTTAAGTTATTTTATATAAGGGAGTGTCTATAAAGAGCCGACAATTCGGCTGAATAGACGTGAGGGTAAAGAGCCGACAATAATTATTTATTATGTGTTTCATATTTTCATATTTTTTTAAACTAAATTAACCCAACCTAACCTAAACAGACTCAAACCAACTTATTAAAAGCCAAAACAACCCAAACATTTTTTTTATGCCAAAAAAAGATGTAGGGGTTGTAGTGTGTTTTTTTGGTCTGTTTTGGCTTTGAATAAGTTGGTTTGTTTAGGTTAGGTTGGGTTAATTTAGTTTGAAAAAAAACAAAAATATGAAAAACACATAATAAATTGTCGGCTCTTTAGACACTCTCTTTATATAAAGCCGCTTTCTGATGCATCATCAAAAACCACCATAAAAACTCAACCCCAGATCCAAGAATTTTCATGCTTGCTACATGTCTATTAGAAGACAGAATTTTCTCCTAAAATCTATATCTTTTGATAGCTTTTCTTATTTGCTTGCAAAAGTGTAGATTCATACTAGTAACATTATAAAAACTTCGTTCTGCTATTGTTTAAAATCTGTATATTGGTACAGCCAACGGGTGAAATGATCCCATATTTTGTACGTCTCCTGTAAAAAGTGTCCATATTCCAGTTCCTCCTGGGTTTAGGATAAAATGAAACTAATAATATAGGAAGCCTGCAAGTGCTAAAATATAGTTCCTGCCAAATATTTTGTGCACTTGCTGGATTGGTTCACCCCTTGGGTACAGCCATGATGGTATTTTCAGACTTCAAATATAGCTATCTATTCTAAAGCGATAATATTCTGTTCTTTTAATTTTTTTGCACTTATTTTAAAGGTTTCAATATTTATATTAAAAAAAGTATTGATAAAAAGATTTTTAAAGAGAGCTGTAGGTAAGTAGTTTTTTAACTTTTTGAATTTTGTTAAGATTTTTTCTTGATTTTTTTTTAGAGAATATGGCTCAGAATATGGAGAAGGGATTTGTGAAGGGTGATTCTAACAACTTACCCAAAGTGGATCATGAGATGATTAATTTATATTATTTGGATAATATGGATTTCTTTAGCGCTGAGATGAAGAATGTTAAGACTGGAAGTGAGTATGGTTTAACTGCGCACATTAAAAATCCAAATTGTGTCAAAATATATGAGTAAGACTGTTAAACATTTATTATAAACACCTTGTCAAGTGACTTGAAATATGATTTTTGGACACCCTGTACATATTTTTTTAAATTTAACTTTTTTTTCCCCGATTACAAAAATCCAAACCTTGTTACTTTTTTATGCCAAGTAAGAAAAAGCAAGGTAACTTTTTGAGAAAGGACCTCAGCACAAGTAATTTAATTTATTTATTTATATTTATAGGGAACAGAAACCCCATTAAAATCAATACCTTGTCAAAAGAAAAAAATTTTACATAGTCAACACTGAATACTAATTAATAAATAAAGACATGAAATATAGTATAGTAGGAGTTATAGTATGAACAATGCAAAATATTTGAAAACAGACACACAACAGTATAAAATTTAACTAAAAAAAATATTTAGTCTGGTAAGATTCTTTTTGTTAGTCTTTTTAAGGAGTTAACAGATACATTAAAAACATTAATAACTGGTTACTGAGTTAAGCAATAAAGTTCTTTCAATAAATTATTTTTTTGTCCATAATCAGTTGTATGAAAAGTAATGTGAAAAGTATGATGATGTCTAACAGTCAGTTAGACCGTTAATTAATTTATGCATCAAAAAAATGTCAGTAATTTTTTATGCCTCTCTAAACTATCAAGATTGAGCTAAATTCTGACATGATGATAATTTAGTGCCACATTACCATCAAATTTCTTTACTAACACATTAGGCTTATGACAGTAAAGTTTTTTCAGAAAAATGCAATGTTAATTTCAAGGTTAATTTATATACTTAGCAAAAGCTAGTTTAAAAAAAATACAAAAGAATGTAAATAAAGTAAAAAACTAAACTAAAAATAAATATTTAAAATTAGGATTTTGGGTTTAATAAAACCTGATGACTAGCTTATTAAATCATTCAAGTATCTTTCAAAGAAAATCCCAAACATTTAATTAAAATGACTTTTAAAACAAAACATTATATAATAGTCAATTAATTTGTTGTGAAGAGGGTGGAATTGTAGCAGCTAGCAATTACATTTACGTTGAAGTCAGGTCTGTAGTTCTTGAAATATTCAAGGAAAATAAAATATACTTTTAGCAGCTAGCAACACACGGTTTTAATATTTAGATGGATAATTACAGTTCCAACAAAAACTATATCAGATTTGTAGTTTTTCAGATATTCAAGGAAATATTGGACTCAACAGGATTTCTTACTAGTTTTGACCAAGGTTTTGACCAACTTATTAAAAGCAAAATATAAATGACAGTAAATAAGTAATTTATTACAGTTACTATATTTTAAACATCCTGGATTTTTTTGTAACAGTGAAAAGCTGCAAAATGTGAAGATAATAAAAAAGTCATTTGTAGGTACACCTAAAATTTTGCTATAAAATTTAAAACAAAATGTTAGAAAAGCTTTATCAGAAATAATTAACCACAGCTGTAAAATCTGGGAAAACTATTTTGAGGTATATAACTAAGACAGATTTGTAAAAATATAAAAAAAAATTGTATTTTTTTTATCTTATATTTTTAATCTCAAAGAATTTCCAAATTTAATTCATGTTATGAAAAATATCATAGCATGAAAAATTAACAGCTAATGAAGTGTCACCACATGCCATTCAGTGCATTACAAAAAAAATATGATTTCTAAACTTTTGCCATGCCTAGAGGACTCATGGTATGTAAACTGGACATATGAAGTTTTGTCTATCTATCAGTTATTCTTGTGTCATATGAGAGTTGCAATTCTACGTGTATATGAAATTATTTTTACTTTGTTTGTACCTTAAAAATGTACATGGTCTGGTTGATTTGGTGTTAAAAGTGAGATGATTGAAGGCTTAAGTGTTATTGTTTATTTTAGAGTTACGAAGGAGGTCTATGGTGACAAGTTAAGAGAGAAGGAGATGTTTGCACAGTCAAGGCGAAAATAACTCCGGAGCACAGAGTAAGAAATACTCCTTATACTGTGGAAATTTCTGTTAATGAGAAGGAGGAAAAAGTGCTGCATTCTGAGTGCAAAGATTGTTCTGCTTCTGCAGGTAGTTTTAAAAACTTGAAACTATACACATTTTACATTACATTTAAAAAAAAATATTTGGTTAATCTCTTTTTAAAGTCTTCTTAAAATTACTTAATAATTGTTATTATTTACATTTTTTGAGAAAAAGAGGTAAAATTATAACTTTCAGAATAGCAGCTGGCACTATTTTGCAATTACACCTGGTAGGAAAATTATATCTTTAAGGTATCCAAACTTACAGAATATTAGCGCCTAATATTCTGCGCTCTTTTTTTTGTACATATCTGGGGTGGAAAATCCAAGTAAAACTGCTTTAAATTTTTTAAAAGTTGACCTTTATGCATAGAGTTTTTAGAGCATACCAACACAAAAAGTTACGTTTGTTAGGACAAAATGAGGAGCTATGAACATTGGAATAATTTTTTTAGACATTAAAAGGTTGTATCCCCAAACCATCTCCGAGACTTGTTTAATTATCAAATTTCGGCGTCATTTCACATTTCTCTGGTGGGGGGCATTCCTAACTTCAAAAAAAAAAAATATGTGCGAAAAAAAAACACTTTATTTATACCAAAATAACTCAAATAAACATGAAAGACCTAAATACAAAATTTCTTAATTGGTGCCTGCCTGTCTGTCTGGACAACGATGACTGAAAAGCCACTAAAGTTAACCGATTTTGATGAAATTTGGCACAAAAATCCTTTGGAACCAAAGAATGAGCTGATTAGTTTTTGATGGGGGTGAGGGTTGTAAAGAGGGTAAGAAACGGGGTTGAAAATCATAACCCACAAACCGTATCAGCTAGCAACACACATACAGTTTTCACATTAAAAGAAATAATTATATTTTCAACAAAAATTAGCAGATCAGTAATTTTGGAGATATTGAAGAAAAATAAAATTTATACATGCCTGCTGGTGCCATGTTTTAAAAAATATTTTTCTGGTATTTTCTAACTATGATGTATTTTTTGTACCAGTTTCTGTTAAGCTAGGAACACACAATGCAAATTTAGTTTTCACAAGATAAAAAAAGACGCAAGCAGAATGTGTCTCCTTTTAACCTGTTATTAGAAAATTGATAACTGTTTTTAACTTTTCTTTTTTGATACTTACAGGGGGCTGCAAGCATGCCATTGCTGTCCTTTTTTGGCTTCACAGAAGAAGTGAAGAACCAGCCTGCACCTCTACAATGATGTTGGAAATGCTAAAATGGATTTGCAGTCACTTAAACGAAGACGTGCCAGCCCTCGGACCAAAAAGTCATAATTATGTGTCTCAATTGATGTAAATCTGCGCAGATAACAAAGGGGTAATATATACCATTTTGCGATCTGAAGACAAGTACACCTATATCGATGTATACCAGCTCTGGTTTAAGTTTAAAACTGCAGAGAAAATGGACCAAATGGAATGTTGACAGGTTCATTAATTACATGCGGTCAAATATGAGCGATTCCTTGTGTGTCGAAGCTGAAACGGATACTCGACTTCAAGCCAATTCTCCATTATGGCACAGCTTGCGATTTGGCAGAATAACGTTAACTGAGGCTATTTTTGGCGCTTCTAAACACCTGGGCACTGAGGCAGTGGAGAGGGGGAAAAAGTTAAAGATGATGTCTTGAAGGAAATTCAAAAAATTAAAATTTCAAAATCAGGCTTGTACCTGAGAAGCCAATACCCATGTTTTGGTGTGGTGTCTTTTTGTTACATTAGTGGAGAGCTGCTAAACCGATTTTTATAAAAAATTTACAAAATATCTTTGGCATCAAGCAATAAGTTTTTAATGGTCGTGGGAGGTTGGAAAGAGGGTTGAACTTCTAAAAACATCCTTACTTACTGTAGCTGCTAGCTAGAGATATTCAAGAAAAGGTTCTTTGGGCGATATATGTGTCTGCTAAAGCACTTTAAAAAATCCGTGTTTGTTTAATTAATATCTGCGTTTTTTTTTTTGTTTTTTAATGTTTATATTTTTTTAAAGTCTCATTCGTTACTTAAATATCTGGTCATAAAACAAAAATTTAATCTCAAAGTGCCATAAAAAATGTAGATATCTCAAAACGCGCATACTTACAGTAATACCAAAAATATAGTTACTACCTAAACTAATGCAAAACATTGAGTTGTTTAATAAAACGCGGAAATTATTTATAAAACATGGATTTTTTTTTTGTGAAAATCACAAAAATATATGATAAACTCCAAAAAATGTTGTCAGCCTGAATTTTTTTATCTCTGTAGAAACTTCAAAGTGATAGATCACAAATGAACCCCAAAGTGAAGTACCGTTTTTTATCAAATCTTGAAGTGTTCTATGTGAAACATTGTTTTTCGCCAATTTGAATAACATTTTTTGTTTCATGTAAACCATTTATAATGTACAGGGTAAATCAGATATCGTGATTAAAATTTAAAACCTGCTATTAATATATTTATAGTTTGATGACCCAAGTACTCAGATTGCTAAAAAATCAATGAGCATAACTACTAAAGACTTAAAATAAGTGTTATAAAACACTTTTATGAAATTTTCGTTATGATTTCTGTATTGTGTATTTTGACTATGACAATATACTAAAATTTTATACAAATTGGTGGAGCACAATTTTTTACAGAGGAGTCTTATGACAGGACTATCAAAAACTTAAAAAAACTGTTAAGAGATAAAACCTCAATGTAAGGTACCGCCAAATAAATTATAGGTTTTTGGTATTGCTAAAAAGGTCTTTTGACAAAGATTTTGAAAGAAAAAAAATCTTCACTGATTGATGTTAATACATTGTTTTGATTCCCTGTACAAATCTTGGCATAATAAGAACCAAAGACAGGCTGTTAGGATAAAAAATTGTCTCTCTGAAGAGATATTAGTGAAGTCTGGAGTACCACAAGGGGACCTATGTCTACAATTCTTTTCATTTGTTTTATTAATGATATTTCAGACTGTTTCTGTTGCTGTCTAATCCTTCTATATGCAGACGATTAAAAGATTTTTAGAATTGTTAAAGATTTTAGGGATTGTGAAAGAGTGCAGAATGATCTCAACACTTTTTCACAAAATTTAAAGACTTAAGGGTATTATTTGACCCAAGCTTAAGCTTTAAAAATCACTAACTTTATCTGTAACAAAGCTTTTAAACTACTGGGTTTCTTAAAAAGGAGCCTATCTGAATTTAAAAATATAATCTGTTTTAAAAATGTTTATTGTTCTCTTGTTAGATCAATATTAGAATATTGTAGTTCCATATGGTCCCCATTCTATAAATGTCATGTAGAAAATCTGGAAAGGGTAATGAAGAAATTCTTATGTTTTGTAGCTTTTAAACTTAAAATTCTATCTGGGGAAATAGTTTATTGTGATGTTTTAAAATTTCTAAAGGTCACAACTCTTGAAAACCGTCGAGTAATGTCTTGATCTAGCTTTTATTTTCAAGATTTGAAATGCAATGTTTGATTCTCGTCAATTAATACATAGAATTGGCTTAAGGGTTCCACAGCGGAGTACAAGAAATAGGAATATTTTTAACTTAGAATATTATAATACAAATTACAACCTTAATAGACCTATACGAAGAATGTGTAGCTCTGCTAATAATGTGGATATTTTTTTCCACCTCTCTGGATTCCTTCAGATATAAAATTAAAGTTTTGTATATTTAGAATAATAAAAAATTGTATAATTAAAATAGTACATTTATTTATTTTGTTTTATTAATAATTTACTATTTTCTTGTGTATCTAACACTCCTTTTGTTTAAATAGTACGTATTTTTGACCATATTATTTAATAAAACTATTTAACTTTAGTCTTGATATTTTTTTGTCCGCCTTTAAAAGCTTGAGTTTTAGGATACATAAAACATGGTAAATTTACAGTAGGTATATATTTATTTCTTACAAAACAAAAGAACAGGCAATGATTTTATTTCACTTCACTTATTAAAAATAAAAATATTATAAAACTATTGTAATATTAAAAATGACAATTTTTTCCATTGAAGGTCCCAAAATGAATCTTATTTACAGAACATGCTTCTAAAAAAAGATTGAAACAATTTCAGACAGTATAAAACCACTAGGCGCCCACCCCAAACATCATTTTGAATCACTCACAAATAGGCATCATTCCGCACTTGTACTTTATTATAAGTCATCTAATATGGGTTCGTCCTGGCGATGGCGTGTTAATATTTCCAATAGGAATATGCTCCTAAGGCAATTGAAACAAAAGAGAAATAAAAAAAAGAAGTTAAAAAAAACGCATCCAATTTTGAATTTCATTTTTCCACCCAAGATTTTTTTCGGTTGAAAGTTATGAGAAAAAAGTCTTCTTGGGTGTTTGCCAGACATCTGTTATTTGACGGCTCATATGTCCTATCATATAAGATCCTCATAGAATTTCACTATTTTGACCTTTGGTACAATACATTAAAATACTGTTACATTTTAGAAGTTTTTGTGCAGGGGGGAAAATAATGTCATTTTTAATATCATTTTTCACAAATTTTCGTCTGCAATGCATTAGTAACTTGATTTTCCCAACATCTAAAATTAAGACGAGATTCGACCCCAACCCAGTCCTTGGCAGGTAAACTAACCCAGAAGTTTTTGGTTTAAGAAAAATTTGGGAAGAAACATTGACTCTTGCTAATCAATGCATCTCTCTAAATTACTTGCTATGAACTTCTTAAACTACAAAAAAATTAACCCTGAGGCAATAAATTTAAATATAAGTTTAAAAAAATTCCACTAAACTTGAAGAAAAAATATTAGAAAAAAAAATAACTTGAAGTGATTTACCATATTTTTTCACTCCCATCACTGGAGCTAAAAAAAATTTTTACAGAAGTTTTATACGTCCCTAGATTCCCATAAAGGTGGGGAGGACTGACCTTATCAGACTTTTCTATGTCATAAGTGGGAAGTTTGGCTCGGTCAATTTTAAATAAATCTTTTCTTTCCAGTTTTTAAGCAAATCAACAAAAGTTTTATTACAGAATGAGATTTAAATTCCCAATGTCTATAGTGGAGTTAAATATAAATAAAAAAAAAGAGTTTTACCAACACAAAACTATTGGATTTTTGGCATCCTCCACTAGTTCTACCACTGACTGGTTTCAAACAAATTCCCACTATCCATAGTAGCCATCATTTCTCATCCTGTTATCTATAATGTTTTGCCGAGCATTTGTTCATGACTTGTTGGTTTGATCGTTCGTATTATTTGTCTATAAAACCTTATGGCGTACCGATGATCCCCAACAAGGGTGAAACACATGTTTGCGTTTATTCTCCAAGTCACACCCGGTATGTATTCTTGTGGTACTCCGGTGTATTTTGTAAAGTTCATTGTTTTTGTTATCGATTCGTTATAGTTGAAGGGCCGACTGGTGGATGGACTGTGTCTGAAACCAGTGGTGGTTGGTAAAACTCTTTTTTATTTACTTTTTTATTTAAAAACTTTATTGCTATAAGAATAATGGGTTAAACAAGAAGTGAACTAAATTTTACTTGTCTTAACAGATTGTATGAGGGTTATTTTACGCGAGAACCATCAAAGGTAAACCTATATTTTTTTACATGATCATGAAATATTTTTTTGTAAAGAAAAATTTTTCCTTTGGGTGGCGAATGGGGTTGTATTTGAATTTCAGCTGTGATCTTCACACACTATTGCGCCCAGCCGTGGATAATTTTTTCAGCTTTAGTGCCTCTAGAGCCACAATTTTCTTCTTGGTCACAAAGGGAAGGGCAAAAATATCTTAAATTTCCAGGGGAATTCTGACATTTATTTATTTTCACATCCGCGGAAAACGCACTTTTTCATTTTGATGCAGAAAAAGCTCGAGAAAAAATAAATACAACTTTTAACAGATTGTTTACTAAACAGAAATGACATTTAGTGACAGCTAAGCATTAAACTGAAGTTAGGAAGAGGCTGAGAAAAAGGTCACCACTCGCTACTTTTCTCGTAAAGTTAGTTGGCTAAAAAATTTTTTTGAGCGTTTTTGTAGAACTCCAACTTTAAAAAATTTTTTCTACAAAACCAAGAGTTTTTCAGAAGAAATAATAAATGCGTTTTGGATAACTCACTCTAAGGTACCAAATTCCGTTGCTTCCCAAAAATGTGGGAAAACCCCATTGAGCTGGGTTTGGAACGGCTTGCTTGAGTTTGTTCTCGGGATCATGTTATCACTTCTCATGTCAAACAGCGAGTTTGTGACAACGTTTGATCATCATCCTTGTCAGAAAAAGTTTCTAGTTTTTCTTTGAATTACAAGATTTTCAGTTGAGGTAGGTATTATTAGTTTGTTTGAAGGTGGTAGAAAATGTTGAACTTAAGATCAAACTAAAGTTTCGAACTTCCATTGACATTATTTTTAATTTTTTCATAACGTTTCGAATGCTTATGTATATGCAATCGTCATCAGGTATACTTCGTATTCACCTGACGACGATTGCAGATACATAAGCGTTCGAAACGTTGTGAAAAAATGAAAAATAAAGATAATGGAAGTTCGAAAAGTCCTGAGATCTTAGTGCAACGGTGTCACAACTAAACCTTATGGCGCTATAGCGTTAAGTTTTAATACTATTCAGGTTGGATTTGGAAACTCCGCAAAGGGACATTGCCAAAACCATCTTATCCTTGTTCTGCCCAACGCAATTATCAGAATAGAATGTAACATCCTTTCCATCAGGAACTATAGAAAAATACGAGAAAATGCAAGTCGCAATTACATTTACTCCTCTCATAGCAATTGCTTCGTTCCAAAAATAACAAAATTCATTTATAGAAGATATTTCATAAATAGAGAAATTAAAGCAGTTTAAGCGTCACTTATAGTAAAACGTGGTTACTTCTCCACAAGGGACAGGCAATACTGCTTCTAAGTCAAAGCAAGCAACAATCAAATTGTTATTTTTACGGCTTTCAGATTTGTCTTTCTTCTTCTCTTGGCGGCAGTATATTCTTCTTGCTTTTGTCTTCCTGGTTACGATTCTCGTATTCTGTATTAAAAATTGCTTCGTAATCAATATCCAAAATTAAGCGTATTCATAAAAAAAAGTTTTGCAAACCAGTTGTTTAACTGAATTAATTGTAAAGTAATAGGCAATAGTGTTCGATCTGTTACTGTTTTCTAGCGCTCGCCTGTACACACAAATTGCTTTTGTATTTGATTATCGGCAAGTGCCTAAAAACCAGGAAATATAATTTTTCTTTCATCTTTACAAATGTCGAAACATCTGAGCCTACAGTTTCTATTGCAAGGAATATGTATCCTTTTAGCTGGTATTTACCGGTTACCTTCAGATAAATAAGATTTCTCTGTATTTCCTCTTAGTTTCTTGATATTTCTTTTTCATTTTGCGGGGTTACGTTTTGGATCATTTCGTTCTTGTTCCTCTAAAACTTTATCAGCCATATTTTTGTCCTCTTGGTCTTGGGCTCTTGACCCTTCTTCTTTTTCCAAACAACTATCGATAGATCCGTCTGAATAATAATCTTTGTCTTTGACAACATGATCATCATCCTCGTCAGAAAAAGTTTCTAGTTTTTCTTTGAATTACAAGATTTTCAGTTGAGGTAAGTATTATTAGTTTGTTTGAAGGTGGTAGAAAATGTTGAACTTAAGATCAAACTAGAGTTTCGAACTTCCATTGACATTATTTTTAATTTTTTCATAACGTTTCGAATGCTTATGTATATGCAATCGTCATCAGGTATAAGTTCGAAAAGTCCTGAGATCTTAGTGCAATGGTGTCACAACTAAACCTTATGGCGCTGTAGCGTTAAGTTTTTTAATGCAATAACGCCACGTTATTAGATATGGCTATATTGACTCCAATGAAAGGTAAAATTTCATAAAACCATAAGTGCAAAAATTTACTTAAGCATTTTTTTTTGTGGCTTTCATGCAGCAATCAAGCCATAATCCAGTTTTGAAAAAATTCGGAGTTGTGACGTTATTGAATATGGGGTGCGATATAACAACAAAGCACACGAATTCAGAGAGTACTATTTTGAAATCTCGATATTAATTTAAATTTTATTTGAAGAACCCACCTATATTTAATCAAACGTAGTTTTTTTTTATCTAACATGTCGTTTTGTGCGCTCGTGTAGTTTCCTATATTATCCTTTTCTCGAAAAGGAAAATAAAGAGATTATCATTAGTTTTAGTATGGTATATATACGTTTCCCGAATTGTAAGCTTCTTCCCTGATATTCTCTAAAAGATGTGACTGCATTTTTCTTTATTTAGCGATATAAAAGCTCTGGTAAAACCCTTTTTTTAGTTAATATAGGTAGAGAGAGAGTGCTTTCATATGAAATGGCAGAAAATCTTTTGTAATACCGTCACGTTTAAACTCTTTTTTTGTTTTCTTTTTTTAATTTGAACTTTTTATTAAAAGAGCAACTGCTTAAGGATATACTCGTCAAAGCTTAGTTATCAGTTACTACGTTTACACGCATCTAAAATCGCTAACAACTAAGTGAACCACAGGTTTTTCGGTAAAACCAAGGTTGAGTATTTGAGTTTTAAAAGTGTTTTTACCGACTCTAAAATAGGGTTTAAAGCGATAAACCACTTTCTTAAATCGCTTTTAAATAAAACCGATTTAGTGCTTAAAACGGTTTTAGTGGTGTTTATACGAAAACATTTGTAAACCTTTTTATATAAAAGCGCTTTAAGAGACCCGTATAAACAACGTAAATGTCCTCTTAGATTGCACTAGTAGGTACGAATAAAAAGACTGAATCTTGCGGGGCAATTGATTTAAAGCAGGCATAAAAATGGTAACTTGTCAGTGGTTGTTGTGTTTTTGGATTGTTTAATAAAGGCAAAAAAATAGTGTTTAAAACTCGCGTTTTTAATTTAGTCGCTGCGCTCGTTTTCTAACAACGCCTGTAAAACTACTACTGTTAGAAGCTTTTATTTAACTTCACCTTCGGGTCAAGTCTTGCAACTCAATTTTGACTAACCTCTAGTTGTCCGATTGCCTTTAAATTTGGTATGCGTTTATAGTTCCGGGGACAATGCTGTAATATGGTATTATTAGGCACCCCCCCCACGAGGGGTGTGGAGGGGGGAAAACACCTAAGTTTGTCCGATTTCAACCAAAATTGGTGTACGGGGATTTTTGGGGATAAGGAATACGAATTTTTGATCAGATTTTGAAAATTCAATATGGCGGATTCAAGATGGATTGTTTTTGGTCATATTTTGCTAACCAATTGCCAACAATACAATGGTATTATCAGGTACCTACCTCCCCCTAACAAGGGAAGAGGAGGGGAAAAAGGATTTATTTTGTTTCATTTCAATCAAAACTGGCATACAGAGGTTTTTAGCGAAGGGGATTAAACATTTTTGATCAGATTTGAAGATTTCAAAAATAAAAAAGAAGAATTTTATATAAAAAAAGATTTTTAAATGCAAGCTTTTCTAAAATATAAAGTGCACTAAAAGTAAAGAGTTGGGTTGGATTTACTTACCCTTGTATTTCTCTGCTTTATAGTGAATTCAGATTCTTGCAAACAATCATAATATAATCATTAACATAGGTTTATCGAGTCAACATGGCCAAACCTCCTATAATGCGCCCATCGCTTTTATTATCATGATATCAGAATGCTAAAAACTATTTTCCACTTTTTATATTTTTTAAAAGCTTTTATTTAAAAAGCTTTCTTTATGTAAAATTATTTCAAATAATTACCGTCCGTATCTATAAACTTTATATCTCCTTAGCACCTTAAGGTCCATTAAATTTAAGTAAAACAATTTACTTTTAAAGCGGTACGCTCGTAATATATTCAACAACACCCGTTAAGGAGGATCCATTAATAGGAAACTTAAGCAAATACATAATATTTCACTAACGTTAACGTACACGTAGGTGTATCCAGCGTGTTCTTTAATCTAATTCGGCCCCTTCCATTAAAACAAGTTACTTGGTAATTAGATAAATACAACTTGAAGTGAAGATTTGTTCATAAAACTGGAATGGAGTATATATTTTGTCTTAAAATCAACGTTATTAAAAAAATTATAACGTGCAGGGTGTTTCGCTATATTTTAACTTCCCTGTTAGCGCCGTTATTATTAATGTTAGAAAAAAAAGGTTAAATGCAAAACTTGTATAACTGTTTGCATGCTTTAAGAGTTACAAATGTCACATTTTGAGACCAAGTTTGTTACTTTAAACGAAACACCCTGTATTTTATAAAATTTTTGAATCGGCCGTTCTTTTCTGATCCAAAATATACCAAATAATGTTACATCTATCTACATTAGTTTGGGAGAAAAATTACAAATTCCTTATCATAAGCCCAATATGAAAGAGAGAGAATAATCTAAGCTTTAAGGCCACAAAAACGGCATAGATATGACAACACTGCTTTCGAGTGAAATCGTGCAGTGTTCAGAACACGGTGCGAACACCATATGTGAGGAAAAGTAATTTTTATTAGGAACGTAACGTAACGAATTAAAAGAAAAATCATTATTCAACATCAAAAAAATATCAAATTTCCGTATTATTTTTATCACTTGACATGTATCAATTTATTGGCTGAATGTTCCAGTAGGCAAGTGGCCGGTGGGTATGCAGAACCTGAATTCCAATACTCCAATCGAACTCGCTTCAGTTTCCTTGGGCCTACTAAATTACGTGACCTGGGTGTTTCAGAATTCCGGCAGAATATTGCTTACAAAGAAAAAAACCATAACTTTTTTGTTATTAGACAATAGGATTTATAAAAATCTACAACCGTATCCAAAGGATTTTTTAAAATTTGGTGCATTTTTTCAAAAAATCCAAAAGTTGCTGTTACAGATTTCTGTATTATCGACAAAGCTAAAGAAAAAACCAAGTAAGATTTTTGACTATTGTTAGCCGTGTTTATTTTATTTCGAAAATGTCTGGATACGGTTGTGATGAATTCAAAAATAACCATTCCTTCCAAATTTTAACAGATTCCGTTTTCTCGTTTCCGATACTCTGCCCGGTAAAGATTGGGCCAAAAACAGCAAAGCAGTGTTGTCAAATTTATGCCATTTTTGTGGCCTTAATCTCTCTATGGTGCTAATAGACACGCACATTACAGGTGGCATCCTTATAACCCATTCCCTAAACACTCACCAATATGCTTACCAGGCATAATTGACAGAACTAGCACTAAGCAACCTAGTAGGTAACATAAACGAAGCCTTTGATGCCAAAAGCATCGCTCTGGGCATCTTCCTTGACATAGAAGGAGCGTTTAACAACGCACTACCACAATCCCTTTTTGAGGCAGCGTCCGCTAGAGGGATTGAACACGACCATAAACAGCGAAGTTGTTAGATTTAGGGCCGCAAGAGGCTGCCCTCAGGGGGGTGTTCTGTCACCCCTACAACTGATGGACGTAATTGCACAATGCTTTGCTGACGACATAGTAGTCGTGGTAAAAAAAAAGAGAGGTCCATCTCCAGAAAAAAATAAATAACTGGTGCAACAGGAAACAAATGTCTGTAAACCCTACCAAAACCATCATTATACCATTCACCAAAAAAAGGAAGCTTAACTTAAAATATCTGGGGGTGATCCTCGATAAAATACTTACATGGAATGCGCATTTGGAGAAAGTAAAGCAAAAGGCAGCACTGTCTCTATGGACGTGCAAACGTATCTGCGGTAAGTCTTGGGGCGTTATTTCCAAAAAATGTACTGGCTGTATATCACGGTTAGACCCATGATTACATACGGGGCAATAGTTTGGTGCACGAAGGGCAGGCAAACGCTGGCTCGTGCCAAACTAACAAGCATCCAACGTCAAGCAAGTATGGTGATATGTAGTGCTAAGAGCACTACACCATCAGCAGCGCTTGAATGCTTTCTAAACTTTCCTCTTCTACACCTTGTCTTGGAGAAAGAGGCTATGAACGCAACCTACAGAATCATAGCCAACCAATGGGGTGCCAGGGTAAGTCAAGTAGTACCAAACCCTTTAACGCGGGCAATTTAGAGCCACTGCATTCTAGGGCTGCTACCGGATCTAATGCCCGCAACGGTAATCAGCAGAAAGCTATGCAACACTATTCTCCCAGATAGGAAGGACTGGACGAAAAACAGAATAAGTTTCTCAAGTGAAGATAGCTGCTGGTACACTGACGGATTCAAAATGCCTTCAGGCGTTGGGTCCGGAGCTTATTGCAGCCGCAAAAATATCAGGATTATACGTAGTCTTGGACGAATGGCTACAATTTTCCAAGAGGAACTCTTCGCCATTGAAATCAGCGCACGTTGGATGATCATAACTGGCGCAACAGATCAATAAAGATACTCTCCGACAGACAAGCAGCCCTTAACCGTGTTGAATCCTATAGGTGCTCATTGAGAACCATTAGGAGCTGCCAGGACATACTGAATACCCTAGGGCGAATAAACACTGTGTCGCTGGTATGGCCCCGAACCAGCCCTTGGAATAGCATACAACACAATCAACACTGCTCTCTCGGGCTAGATGGAAATTAAGTTCCACCAATACTGGAGAGAATTGCCGGGACTGGCACATTCCAAAGAATTCATTACAGAACCTTGCAGGAAGAGGGCCTGGAAACTCATTGAGCTCACCAGGCAGGATATCCGAACAATGGTTGATCTATACACCGGACACTGCAGGCTGAAAGTACCATTACACAGAATGGGTCTAAGTGAACCGAATGTAGGTTCTGTATGGAGTATGATGAGACGGCCAGACATGTGCTGTGTGAATGTCCGGCCATTGCACGTCAGCGTCAAGGTATCTTCGGTAAATCACAGATCGACGGACTGGATCTGAATGATGCTTCACCAAAGCAAGTTCCGAGCCTTTTTAGGGGCTGAATATTCTGTAGCAACAAAAAAAAATAAAGTGAGCCACAATAGACCCAATAGTGGTGGCAGTGGACAGTGCCATACTGGCACAGTCACAAATGAATCAATCAATCAATCTTCACATTATGCTTATTTGGAGAGGGTTTTTGCATTTTTCTTGCAAACTAATATAGATAGAGGTAAAGTGTTTAATATTTTTGAAATTAGGAAGGAAAGGGCGATTCAAACATTTAACAATATATAGGGTGTTTCATTGAAAATAACAAACTTGATCTCAAAGTTTGACATATGCAATGACATTTAGCTACTTTAGACAGGTAACTCTTAAAGGATGCAAAGAGTGATACAAGTTTTCCATTTAACCTTTTTTTTATAACATTAATAATAACGGCGCTAACTGGGTCAAAATATAGCTGTACCTACGCGTGCCTCTGTGGACTACCGAGGGATACAAAAACAACTGGAATTAAATACCAATACACTGTTCTATTCTGTTTTAACCGTGTTAATTTTGTGATTATTTTGCTAAAATTTCCTAATGGCTAGAATGAGCCTTGAGCCATTAGAGGCGCTCCAAAACGATTTTACAAGGATTTATAACGTATCTTTAGGGCTAAATGGATCCTCTTTTGATAGTTTTTAATCGTGTTTCGACTATTTTGCGAGAAATTTAAGAGCGGTTTTCTCTTGCGGCGAAAACATTAGATAATTTCTGGTTTTGCCTAAAACGCCCGTCGACTAACGCTATTTGACACATACTTTGCTTATACGGGCCTCTTAAAGCGCTTTTATATAAGGAACGGTTGAAAATTTTTTTCGAATAAACACCACTAAAATCGCTTTAAGCACTATATACTTTTTTTTAAGCGGTTTATTGCTCTCAAACCTATTTTAGGGTCGGTATAAACACTTTTAAAACGCTTTAAAGCATTGCTTTCAACCTAAAGAAATAGTCAACCCTGCTTTTGGGCTATACCACCCTCACGTACAGGACATTTTTTCGGCATTTTTTTCTACTTTTTGTATTTTTTAGATACTTCTTGTCCATAAAAGTAGTATATAAAATATTTTTCATGTAGTTTAATGTGTTGGGAAAATAATAAAATGGACCGAAACCCTGTAGGTTTAATGGTGATTTAGTAACAAAATCTTAAGTGTGTCACGTACACATACATACATACATTTTTTCCTATGCCCCATATTTAGCTTTCCATTAGTGTATACTATTACAAGGCACCACCAGCTTAGTATGCCTGACGGCTTAAAATTCAGTGTGACATCCTTAAAAATGCCACAGATATCAACATTTACAAAAGTTCAAATTATCACTCGAGTTATAGAAGACGGCTGGTTTGTAAGAAGAGCGGCCACCTATTTTGGAGTTGATAAAATGACGATAATGCGATGGAATGGATTGAAAATAATTCTACGGATAGGAAAGATGGATCAGGACGATCAAAAGTAATTTCTGAAGTGCAAGATGAGAGACTTATTGACCATCTCAGAAAAAATCCTTTTTCAACGTCGGTTGAAGCAGCTAATGTAAGAGTATTTCCGGGTTCTTTAGCAACAGTAAATAGAAGAGTAACGAAATCAGAAGTATAATAATATAGAAACACTTCCTTGGCCAGCCAACAGCCCTGACCTTAATTAACCCAATGGAAAATTTATGGGGATCAGCTCTCAGAAGACCATCAGTATTTTCTAAATTTAACCTTTTCAATGCACAGACGTTTGCAGCTTGTAATAGAGAAAAATGGTGATTCTATTAAATACTAAATTATTTATTTTAGTTCTTTTTTAAGTTAAAATAATTAGTATTAAGTTTACCATCGTTTTTGTCCTAATCCAAGTTTCCTATTCGTCGAATTGTTTTCAATTCAGCGCTGTTTCCATCGTATTATTGTTATTTTATCAACTCCAAAATGGGTTACCGCCCTCTTTATAGAACAGCCTTCGTCCGTTACTCGAGTGATAATTTGATATTGTTCAGTAAAGACTTTTCTAATACATTATTTTTGCTGATTTTTTAGTATTATGAAAAATTTAATATAACAATAAGGTTGCATTTAATTTAAGTAAAAAAATATTTTCAGTTTTAGAGACCTTTTTTAAACAATATGACAAATTGTCGTACTTTTAAAGTTTTTAGGCATTTTAGCTGGTAGTCCGTATATAGAAAGGTCAATTTTGTGACTGCATGTATGCGTTTTTTTAAAAATCAAGTGTACACTTTTAGAAAATTAGAATGTCCTGTACGTGACGCGCCTTTTAGATTTTGTTACTAAATAACCATTAAACCTACAGGGTTTCGGTCTATTTAATTATTAACTACATGAAAAAATTTTATACTTTTCTGGACAAGTATTTTAAAAAACATAAAAAGTAAAAAAAAGTGTTAAAAAAATGTCCAGTACGTGACCGTGGAATGGCCCTTTTACCAAAAAATCAGTTGTTAACTATTTGTTTCCTTTTTAAACTGACATTTTATTTTAAAACCGTCCATTATATAAAACCGGTTTTAGGTGCGTATAAACGTAGTAACAGTTGACATTTGGATGTCATACATGGTTAAGGAATGCCGGGAAACGCCGCAAAAGTACGGACGGTTAACATAAGAGATTTGACGTACGAAAGACAGGCGCATTTGTGTTTTGGCGAGCTTTCATTGAATTCCGCACCCATCTCTGACAGGTTGAATGAATGAATGAATAATTAAATAAATAACTGCTTTATCGCAATAAATTTGGGTATTTTGCGTCCTCTGCTTCTTCTCAGGATTAAAAAGGTACTAATTTTTATTTTATTTTTCCACATGTCAAATGACCAAACCGTCGACTTAAAACCTGTTCGAAAAAGGCTATTTTGAACTGTCAAATAGCGTTGAAGTTATAGTTGCCGGCAAAGTTATCGGGATGTAAATTGGTATGACCAAAACAATCTACCGAACTCGACGTAAAGAATCAAATTTTTTGCACCTGTCTGCCTGATCAGAGACAGTTTCACGTCTAGCCGCTACTTCTACTTTTATCTTTATCGGAAAGAGAGAGATGGCAATAGAAAATATATTTCACTCATTCTCTGAACGACGAGGGAATAGAAGTGAGCTCCAAGAAGTGAACCTGTGGATCAGGCGTTAGGCGGAGTTGAATGGGGCGGTTTTCGATTATGTTTTGCTTCTTGTGTTTGATTTGCTTTTGTTTTCAGTTTACAATGGCTTCTTTGATGTCCGTGGTTTGATAATATTTACAGAATTATTTAACTTACTTAAGGAAGGATACTCACAGAACAAAAATGTTCGTAAAAAAACCTAACATGTTTTGCGCGAACATTTTGTTCGGGGAAATGTTTGGGTAAATTTTTGCACTCTCTTTTGAAAACATATTTTTAGACGTGACAATAAAAATATTTTTCGCACTTCAGGGACTAAAGTGGTTACTTTAGTCCGTCGTTTCAGGGACTAAAGTAAAAAGTGACATAAACAAGTGTTTTTTTTATTAAACAATTCTTTAAACTTCTTGAACTGTTGTTCGTAGATATTTTGAGACTTTTCTGGCAAAATTTCATTTACTACCGCTTCAACCGCAGCTTCAATGTCCATTTTTAGGTTTAGCGACATGATTTAACGATTTATGCAAAAAAATTTAGTTGTCAACTAGGCTTTGTTACACCACAAATACCTTGGCAACCAAGTCTTTCGCACACTTTTCCAATATAGTCCAAATTATCTACCATCCGACATTATTTGACATTTTGTTTTTGAAAGAGCGCCTTAATTTTCTTTATTTTTTTCTGTAATATTTTTTTCCTACAACCACACACGAAAGTAACCAAATCCGCACTCTATAACGCCTCAGAAAGTTTTATATTTCATACGCATATCAATTTCATTTTCGTCTCTAGAGAGGAAAATGTTTTCTTCTCTAGTAACGAAAATGAATGACAGCAAACCATCCACACAATGTACGTATCTAGTGTGCTATGATTTGTACAAGCGTCGGAAATAGACCGAAAACATTTTCGTCCCTAGAAAAGAAATACTTTCTTCTCTTGAGATGAAAATGAAAAAAATTTAATAATAATAAAAAATACGAATTAAATCCTAAAGCGGTCGTAGGAAAAAAAGCATACACAACTCGATAGAAAGTAACTTTCTTACACTGGCGTGTTGTTTCACTCAGCTAGCGCCTCGTTCACAACTCGTGTGAAATGTGGCACTTTCTTCTATCGTTGTGTAATATACTATTTTTGTGCGGTTCATTGAACTCTCGACGCACACGAAAGCAAGCTACCAGGCATACCATAGCGAAAGTAATAGCTACGCGAGAGTGACCGATACTGTGTTATACTTAGGGACACACATTATTACTCATCTACATCGTTGTTTGACATCAAGTATTAATTGGAAAAATTAATTAACAAACTATTTAGAGCGACATATAGCCCCAACGTTAATTTATTCTACAGAGTGTTTCTTATTTATTTAAACCCCGCGTGGGTTTAAATTTTTTAATTTTCTTTTCTTCTCAATTGAAAATTTCCTCTTAAATCTAACAAAAAATTGTGTTAAAATGATTATTCAATAAACAAATTTATTAAAATTCTTCTTCTGAATCAAACTTTCCAAAACTCAAGGAGGGTTGGTTTAAAATTAAAATAGACTAAACCTTTTTAGTAAATCCCACCGTGTGTCTATTATGTTGTCTCTGAGGCATACTGCTGCTGCCGGAGTATTATAGCTGCAGGCTACAGAGAACCTAGCAGCGAGGATAGCTTCCATTGGATTTTTCTAGAGTAGAGAAAAGTCGCGCACATGACACGCGGGCAGACTTTCTTCTGGGGTCTCGGTTTGTTATGGGCTTGATATTTAAAATAATTTTTAAAATTTTTAATACAATTTAAAGTTATTGTTTCCTATTTCAAAAATTATATTTAAGGAAATGATGTTTTCCTAGGGGAAGCACTGATTTCCTTGCTTCCATTCCAACCGCTGAACGCGTTGATCTGTACAAATCCTGGTCTGTTTTTATAGATGGTTTGTCTAAATTAAAATCACATAGTTTATTGCTGAACTGCATCAGGTACTTTGTATGTATATTCCCTTTTGTAAATCTGAAATTCGCATTTGAAAAAAAATATGATGATGCCATTTTGATTTCTGCTCTTTTGGAATAATAAAGCCAGGGATAATAAAAAGGATGAAATCGTAAAAGTTTTATGGGCCAAAGTAAAGTAAATTTAGACACTAACTCGCAAAAAAATCCATTTCCGTTGACCGTTGTATACCTGGTTTAATTTTTTCTGTTCAAAAACTGTCCGCTTATTAATTTAAAAAATATAAATAGGTTCTTTTCTCTTTTAAACCTAAACCAGCAAAGCGAAGTTTTTTGTAGTTATTTTTTTATGATATGAAACATAATCTAATATTTGTTTGAAAGTTTCATATGACAATGATGTATTTGAAATTATTTTATTTATACATAACTTTTCGATCAGTACAATCTCTGATCATCTTCATGTGCATACTACAATCTATTCCTAACTACGTACTTATATACTATGGGAAATCACTCAATCGTGAAGTTTAAGAAGTTGACTCTGCCCAAGGAGGGGCTTCCAAATATTTGGAATTTCAACACTTGGTTTACTGAAAATACCCTGATCCTGCCCAATAAAGGCAGCTTTAAGAAATTTTCGTTTCTTCCCGTGTGGCTCCTTGTGCAAAACTTTTGCTTCTGTCCACTTCATTTGGTGTTGTTTTAACCATGCGTGTTCGGAGGTTCACCTCTTTGGTTATTCATCTGATGTTCCTTAAGCCTAACAGATAGTGTTCTTTTTGTTTCCCTATGTATGATTCACCACACTCATAAGGAACTAGGTAAATGCATTTCTTATTTTATTTGTTCTCCAATTTTGTTTTACTAAGAAGGTTTCGAATTGTATTATTAGATTTAAAAGCTGTTTTTATATTAAAGTTGTTCGCTACTCTTTGGATTTTCTCTGATAGTCCTGTAATGTATGGAATTGTAAGGAATGCATTTGCCTGGTTTGGGTTTTGTAATCTCGTTCCTGTTTGCTGAAATTTAGAAGTAGTATCTGTTATAAGTTTAGAGCTGTAACCATTCTGCTGCAGATCCTTCTTAATGTTTCTTGTTTCGATTTCCAAGTCATGAGAGTTGTTATAAATTTGAACGGCTCTGTTATACAAAGTTCTTAATATGCCTCGTTTGGTTGTAGCAGAATGATTTGAACCTTTATTTAAATATTGTCCTGTGAATTTAATGATGGGTCTTATGTTATTTAGGTGCGATGAAGAAAAGTTGTTGGTCACTCTCAGTCCAGACAATAAAAGTATCATCAACATGCCTTAGCCAGAGCTTAGGTTTATGTGTTGCGGTATCAACCGCTTGTGATTTGAACCACTCCATGTAAATATTGGCCACCACGTGCAAAAACGATGGACCCATTTCACCTGAAAATAAGAATTATGTAGGCAGTACTACAACAACTCCATCACTCCCTCCTTCATAAAGGAATTCGTCATCAACCAGTCACTGTCTAATAATATCTAGCGATTCTTTTATCGGGACATTGGTATATAGTATACAGGGTTCCTAAGCAAATCCTTAGAGGGCCAAGCAGCCGTGTATAACACGCAGACAAACCATTCCAGGTTGTTGTTTTCTAATGTTTTCCATTTTGATACCTTTAGGACTGGAATAAAAATTGTTTTTGCTCGACTTTAATACCAAACTGATGAAAGATATCGTAAAAAAAAATATTTTTCGGCTTTTCATTTTGTAACCATTTTGTAACGCATTGTTTACAGGCTGGGGACTGAGATACATGCAAATGCCTAACCTAAAGCGTTCATACGACCGGAGAAATCGACTGAGATATTTCCGTAGAAACTTTATCAAGCAAATAGGATGGGTTGACGCCTTCGAACGTCCAACCCGGGTTTTGCACTTTGATTCGAAATCAAAAAGGAGGAACAGTCAGATGTGGGGCCGTGCACAAATTACGTAACGGTGATTTTACTAATTTTTGACCCCCTCCCTATGTAATGTTTTGTAACGGTTTGGCACGCCACTCCCCTAATATTACGTAACGATTTCAAGACCACTACCCCCCCCCCAAAAAAAAAAACTTTTCACTTATTTTCATTCCAAATTTTCTTAGTTTCACACAAATGCAAACGCTGTCGAAAACCCCCCTCCCCCCTACGTAACGTTTTGTAACCCCCCTCCCCCCTATGACCATTACGTAATTTGTGCACGGCCCCTGTAGTCCCAGTGGAGGAGGGCGAGAAAATTGATATTTTTTTCTTAAAAGTTATACTCTTTAGACCTATTTCTTTGCGTTCCCGAAATTACGTAATTTTTGAAAAAAAATTGTAAGCGGCGCCATTTTTATTTCGTGTTTTGTTTTTCTAACATTTTTGCGTTCGGCTAATTTAATTGAAAAATTTTTGCCTGCGGCGCCCTTTATCTTCTCACTCGAAACCAAGATCCCCCGTTTTAGGAAAACTGATCCCGTCTCTGTTTCTAAATTTTTTCGAATAAAAGTAAAGTATGACCATGGGGGAAATAATTTTTTTCTACGGTATGACGAAAATTTCGAGAAAGTTGAAGAAAAAAATAAAAAAAGTGGCAGAGCTCAAGTTTTTCGTAAAAAAACGTTTTTTGTAAAGAAACAGAGCAAAATAAATCTTTTCACACCTTTTTGGGTGTTACAAATATTGGCAGCCCCTTATTTTTCGCTTTTACTCTCCCGCTAGTTTTGAAGAATTGGTTCGCTACATGTTTCGAGATCATGTCATAAAACAACTCGAAAATATCAAATGTAGTGTAGGGCCAGCTTTATTTAAAATCAATAATATCGCAAGCAAAAAGCTCTGCAGGAAAAACAGCGCCGTTTATTGATTTCTTTGGCTGCTAGTGCTGGCTGCATAGTTTGGCCGTTTCCGGATAGATGTCACTAGTAGAACAGAATGGAAAGAAATTTAATTAAAAGCGAAGATATTTCTTTTTAATGTTAACAGCCTCACGAGTTTATCGCTCAGTATCGTAAATAATGGACCCTGCCGCCTCTTTTAAGCAAGAAAAAGCTGTGGTTTGGACCTGAAAACATCTAATTTTTAATCTCATGGTGTGGCCGCCATCTAGCGGAATTTGCAGACATCTTGTCAACGGTTATTATTGCAACTATGATTTATGCTCACAATGAAAGAGTGGCGACAATTTTTTCTCATGAAAGCAGTCCGGAGATAATAGCAAACTGGCACCATTGCTCAATATACCTGTTTCTTTTGTGCGCGCAGAACTTTCTATGCCATTTCTGTTTGATTTATTGAAATCCTATCCCTAAGGAAAATCTTAGGAACCCTGTATATCCTCGGGTCCTAAAGAAAAGATTTAAGAATATTAACAAAATGGTTGAAATTTTCTACAAATAAAGCAATCTTGCCTGCAAGAGGTTGAATAATTTTCAAAAGGCATTTAGACAGATTGCTTGTTGGAGAATTACTGGAACTTGTGATTGGCCGTAAGATAATTGCATCTTTGTGAAATTTGGGTATTCCGTATAGATGAGAAGGCTTGCTATAATGTGGTGTAAGATAAGACGTTGGGATCAATTTTGTCACTTTTAGATTTAGATTTCGATTTAGCATGATGTCACACTACAATTCTGTCTACTTGATTTCATAAAATATCTAGAGGAAATATTTTATAATATCGAAGGGTGCTTCTATCAAAAACAGCTTGTTGATGAGGGCTTATGTTTACATAGGAACACGTCACGTATTAAATTAGCTTTTATTGTTTAGTAGGATTAATTAACATTATTGTAATATTATTTATATTTTATATTTGTTTAGTCCATAAATAAACACTATTGTTGGATAAAAAAGTGAAATAAAACGTATGAAGGTTTCTCTTTAGATTCCTTAAATTGGTTGAAGAAATTAAAATCGAACCGAAGCATGTGTAAACTGTGTGAAGTTGAGGTGTGAAATCATGCTAAATCGAAATCTAAAGCAATTGCGGTAAAATTGTATTTTCGGAAAAAAAGCCGTAGCGATAATAACTCTCTTTATCAACTTAGCCTGGAAAAAATGCAGAGCCAAAAACTCTTCTGGGCGCGACTAGACACCGTCAGGCATGCGCAGAAGGTTTTTGGGGTGTTTTGACAATTTGTTTTCGGCAAAATAATTTTATAGACATTAATTATTCGCAAAGAGCTTGTAGATTTGTCGAACCGATATGTGCTTCGTATGTTTCTGCATTTACGTTAATTAATTCCATATTCAGCAAACATTTTCACTACAGAAGCAGCATAGAATTTCGTTATAAAAGGTTTTTGTGAAAATTTTTGATTTCCCAGAAACTCTACAGTGTGTCCCAAACTCTAGAACAATATTTTTTTTTGGAGAACTATGGTTTTTCCAAAAAAAACTTGTATAGGATCATTTTAGCTAAAAGAAGCGGACGCCAGATGGTGTATATTATCTCATTTTATGAAGCCTTAAAAAATATCACTTTGGATCTATCTTTTAATTAATTAAATTTGTGTGGAAGGGATATCATATGTTAAATCATAGCATTACTAAATGGTCGTGAAAAAATAGGATTTTTTTGATATTTCAAAAAAATATATACCCATAATTTATATACAATTTTTTACCAAACCTGTACTTACAATATCTCTTTGCCCTTTCTAAAAATATCCAACTTCCCAGAAATCTTTTAACATTCCAACCTATTTTCTTCCTGCACCACTGCATTTTAACAAACTATATACATGCTAATTTCATTTATTTATTTGTTTCAGGTATGTACAATCCTACTTCTGAGGTCGTTGTTACACTTTTTATAGGTAAGTCATTTTAAAAACCATGTTATTCTTTGTCTATCGCCTTCACCCTAAAATATTTTTGTTTTGTGTGAAAATCCACTCGTAGGTACTCTATATTCCTAGAAAACGTTAAGATTTGGTGGTCACAACAACCTAACTTCACTTTTTTAAATTGTAATATTAGCTGTTGACTTTAATGTTTGTTCCTTTGTTAATTTATTGATTTTCCGCCATTTAATAGTAAATAAAAACAAAATCACAGATAAAGGCTGGTTGGTTTAGTGTAAAGTGAATTTCAGGACAAGCTTAATCATCAAAATGACGGCAATCAAGATTTTTTTTTGTTCTCTTCCCCTGTGATTTTTAACGCGAACTACCTATTTAATTTAATTCATCTTCGACACCGTCTTTTTCCAGTGGCGTTCGCAGAAACTGTTCCTGGGGGAGGGGGGGTTAAGTAAAACTATAGTCTCAGATTACCATAAGATTGGTGATTTTTGGGGAAAACTCAACGTGGAGTTGATTATCAGTTTCAAACTTTTCACTCGCTAATTTCTCTACCTTTTTGTTAGTTTATTCCCATTGAGAAAGTCCGGACTTCTGTAAATATAAAAAACAAATTTACTCTGTGTTTTGGACTTCCATTGTCTATATTTTATTTATACACGACGTTTCGATTAGTACAATCTCTGATCGTCTTCAGGTGCAAACTACAATCTATTTCTTAAATAAGGAATGCAAGTTCCTTGTGAGTGTGGTGAATCATAAACAGGTGAAACAAAAAGACTACTATCTGTTAGGCTTAAGGAACATCAGACGAATACCCAAAGAGATGAAACAACGAAATCAGGAATCGCCGAACACGCGTGGTCAAAACAACACCGAATGAAGTAGACAGAAGCAAAGGTTTTCCACAAGGAGTCACACTGGAAGAAACGAAAATTCCTTGAAGCTGCCTGTCTTGGGCAGAATCAGGGTATTTTCAGTAAACCAAGTGTTGAAATTCCAAATATTTGGAACCCCCTCCTTGGGCGGAGCCAACTTCTTAAACTTCACAGTTGACTGATTTTTTATGGTATATAAGTACGTAGCCTTAGAAATAAATTTTAGTTTGCACCTGAAGACGATCAGAGATTGTAATAATCGAAACGTCGTGTACAGACCGCTTCAAGCTACTGCGAACATAGGGGGAATCAAGTCCAATTTACTCTCCGTGCCGTACGACCGAGGCGGATTCGAAGCACGCTGCAGTGTTATCTTTTGGAAATTCATTTTGTTTTTATTATTTTGTTTTATTTCTGCCTTGCTCGAGAAACAGATTGGTAAGTTCTTAATTGAAATAATACATTTTTAAAACTAAAAATGGATGTCTACGAAGTTGCCGAAAAAGTGCAGATGGTCAAATGGTACTATCAAGGCAGACCATTGAGACTTATTCAAGAACTTTTTTTGGAGAATTTTGTAAATCGCCCAGAACCTAGTTTATCCACGATTTATAGGTTTGTGCAGAATTTTGAAAAGTTTAGTTGTGTAGCGCCAAGAAACCATAAAAAACCCACTGTTTTGAATGACGAGCAGGAAGTACGAGATGTGATGATTTGCGCTGCAGTGGAGGAAAATCGAAAGTTAACTAGCCACCAAATTGCCGAAGCAGTTGATACGTCTTCAGCCACTGTCTTACGTGTTCTCAAAAAGAATGGTTATCATTCTTACAAAGCGTCAAAAACGCATCAAATTTTTCCTGAGGACAACTATCGTCGTATGGAATTTTGCGAAACAATGATGGAAAGGGCTAATCGTGATGAAAACTTTCTGAAATCTATTCTTTTCACAGATGAAAGTACTTTTTCATTATTGAATCGTCATAACCCAACACACGTTCGATATTGGTCGAGGGAAAATTTGCATTTGTATTTTATCCCCAAAAACTAAATGTTTGGGGAGGTATTGTAGGGGAACACGTAATTGGGCCATTTTTTATTAACGGCAATTTGAATGGTCCTAGATACTTGGATCTACTGCAGCAGCATATTATTCCAACTGCTAGGCAGTTGTTAGGTGTGAGATTTGGTGAAACATGGTTTCAACAAGATGGTTGTCCCGCTCACAATGTTGGCCTTGTTAGGGAATATCTTGATAATGTATTTCCTAATCGGGTTATAAGTACACGGGGAACTATTTTATGGCCAGCTCGATCACCCGATCTTGCTCCTAATGACTTCTATCTGTGGAGTTATATCAAAAATAAAGTTTACGGGCATGAAAGGGCTAATAATTTGGAAGAACTTCGGATGAAAATTGAAGAAGCTTTTCAAACTATCACCCCTAACATGCTTGGAAACGTTAGAAGGGGTTTTTATAATAGGCTGGGATATTGTCTAGCCGAGCAAGGAGGACTTTTCGAACATTTGCTCTAATTTTTTTTTGACTGGGAGAATCTTTTTGGTTTTTAGAATGTATTATTTTATTTTGAGAACTTGCTTTTATTTTGTTTCTGCTTATTATTTTCATTGTAACACGTCGTCACTGATAAATCTGAGCAGTTGACAATAAAACGCTCTTATTTATCAGTGACAAAAAATAAGAAAATTACGTTATAAAAATTTGCGTATTTATTGACCAAATTCCGGTTTCATTGACTACGCTCCAAACAGCACCGTGGTTAGAGGCGTACTAAATACCAAAGGAAAGTCATGCAAGTGGTGATCGCAAGCCTGAGTATTGGTTGCTTCACTGATAGGCGTGCGGTGTCTCTGCATGTACGTACACTGGCAAATTAGACTTCTTCCGCCCTATGTTCGCAGTAGCTTGAAGCGGTCTGTATATGTTTTTGTATAATGTTTGCTAAAATTTAGGTGCGCACTCGTCGAAAAGCGTTTTATTCCCCTGCAATTTCTAGCGCTAAAAACTTATCTAATTTAATTCAACTTCGACACCGTGTTTCTGTATAAACATTCCACTCGCTAATTTCTCTACCCTTTTGTTAATTTATTCCCATTGAGAAAGTCAGGACTTCTGACACGTCAAGTCCAAAGCGGTCATTAGATACCGGCACTGCAGCGGGCGCGGCGCTTTTTGTCCCTCAAAGCGTTGCGATAACTGAACACAGTTTACAACCGGTGCGATGTGGCAGCTTAAAACCACTGATATCGGTGGAAATTTATTTTAACATTGATTCTATTATATTTTTACAATAATTACGGCGTTTTCGCTTAACGGCTCTAGGAGCTGGATCAAAACAATAGACATAACCTCACTTTTTTATTTTTTGTTCCTTTTTGAACTTTTTATCTGCTGTTATATTTTTGACATTTATTATTATGGAAATAATGGGAACATGCAGCGCAATTTTCGTTTTCTATACAGGGTGATTCAAAATTTCCTAGAGAGATATAAACAGTCGTTAGATATCATTAATCTAAGAAAAGTTACGTGATTATTTTGTTTAAATTTAATATTTTTTTCTCAGAATTTAGGAGTTTTCTAGAACTGTAGTTTTATCCTTGGGATTTCCTAGTAAGCTTCTTATTGTGTTACCGGATTGATATACTAATTTAAGCCGGTGTTATTAAATACTTTGTGTAATCCTTTCGTATAATTAGGATTATAAGGAATTGATACAAATTTTGAGTTAAATTAGTATATCAATCCGGTAACACAATAAGAAGCTTACTAGGAAATCCCAATGATAAAACTACAGTTCTAGAAAAAAGTGGAATTTATGAAATTAGTTGCATGGATTGTGACAAAAAATATGTTGGCCAAACGAGACGCTCTATTCAAACACGTTTTAAAGAACACTTAGCACACTTAAAATACGGAAGAACAGAAAAGTCAAGTGTGGCCGAGCATGCTTTTGAAAACAATCATAGATTCACATTAGATAACCTAAAACTTCTAAAAAGTGTACCAAACAAAAGACTTTTGAATGCATATGAAAGTATGGAAATCATTAAATCCAGAAATAGTTTAAATAAAGATAGAGGACCCATCCCGTTTAGTACACTTTATTCTTTGGTTGAGGGGAGATAGGATTAAAAATCGTGATCAATCACAAATTATTATTCTTATCTCCGCCCACTAAAGGATTGTATATAAGATAGAGCGTAGATTAATTTAGTTCATTGTTTATCGTCTCCTGATGATGCTAACGTTGTTAGCGAAACGCGCGTCGAGTGCAAAAAAGTGAAGTTTTGGTTTTGTGGAAAACAATCATAATTGTTTTAGTGCAACCAAAGGTTCCAAATTCCCAACATAGTCACTAATTCTTGTTCAGAACAATAAATCCTACGTACAGTTAAAGTCTTTTTAGGAAATTTTGATTCACCCTCTATACAATACAATTACCGCTGTAAAATCACGAGAGTGGAATTAGTGGAATAATCGCTATAATTTCGTCGAATTGTGAAATTCTCTCATATAATTTGACTGAAAAAGCGAAAGCTAAACGAGTCAGAAAGTTTTATGGATTAGTTCCCGCGTTTGACTTCTTCCTTTTTTGTTTTATTACACAGCATCTTAGGGGCTTGTTTTTATTGGGGATTGGGGATAAGTAAAACAAAACATTGAAGGAAGTGTTTAGTATAATATTTACACAAGGATTAGGTTAGATTAGGTTAGGTCAATAATAAATTCTCTTTGACTCTAAATTTTTTGTAATAAGGTGAATGAATATTATAAAAAATATAAGAAGTTCTATAGACGCAGTTGAGTATTAAGAAGAATAAACTAATTGTTAAATATTTATTTTTGTATTTCAGTGTACAATTTTGGGTTTTAAACCGATTCCAAATATAGGGTAACATTTTAATTAAATTCGTTTATATGGGAGGATTATAATAGTGACCAAAAACGCTGTTACAAGTGCTGAAGTTATTAGTGATTTAAGAACAAAAAAGTAGGGGAAGTCGGACGACCCCCGCGAGGTCGATTGTTTCGATGCTGGGACAAGATGTGCTTGTCACAAATCTTAATTTTTGTTGTTAACACGACTTGGTTAAAAACTTTGTAATTACTTTAAAAATTTATCAAAACTAACCTTTTAACTTCTAATACGAAACAAGGTTTTAAATAAGAGTATAGTCTTCGCTTGTAGCTTTCCTCGTCTTCTCATGATGATGATGATGATGATTAATTTGTAAGTATGCCACTCTAGCACTGTCCACTGCGACAACTTGCGGATCTATTTTGGCTCACTTTTGACATTGTTTGTTGCTACATAATATTTAGCACCTTAAAGAGGCTCGCAATTGCTTTGGTAAAGCATCTCTCAGATCCAGCCCTACGATCTGTGGTTTACCGAGTATAGCAGTGTCCGGTATACAGATCAACCATTGTCCGGATCTTCCGCCTGGTAAGCTCAATGAGTTTTCCGGCCCTCTTCCTGCAGGGTTCGGTAAGGAACTCTTTTAAATGTGCCAGTCCCATTGAATTCTCTCCAGTATTGGTGGAACTTGTTCTCCATCCAGCTTGAGAGAGCAGTGTTGATTGTGTCGTATGGGTTTTTGTTTGTAAAGTTTTTTCATACTTTCGAGAAATAAAAACCCTTTCAAAATAGATACAAAGTTAATGTAATACTTACTTTATGATTACATATCAAAATGGTTTTGTGACAGTGAGTATTAATCGCGGAAATCAATAAACAAGGGTAAGTTTTGGTCTAGAGTTAAAAAAAACTTCTTTTAAATTGAAATTTTCTTCTAAAATCCAACAAAAGGTTGAGTTACGATGATTCTTCACTAAAAAAAAAATATTCTTACTATGTCCAAAACTCAAGGAAGTTGGTATAAAATGCTTTAAACCAACAATTTCACTTAAACCTAGAACCTGTCTAAAATAGGCTAAACCCTTTTAGTAAATCCCACTGAATGTGTCTACTTTAGTTATACACCAAAAAGAGAAAAATGGAGGGATTTAGAGCACCCATAATGTACGGGAAACCCCTGACTTTGGTCTCAGAGCTAAAGTACTTGGGGGTCACTCTGGACAAGGCTCTCACTCCAGGCAACAATGTGGCAATTGCGTCGGGTGGTAGGTCGGACCTGGGGTATTACACCCAGGAACCTCCACTGGATGTACACCGCAATACTAAGACCTAGGATCCAATATGGATCCATCGTCTGGTGGTCGGCAGTGGAGAAGACCACCATATCCCAAAAGCTCAGAAGCCTGCAAGGGCTAATGTGCAGGGGAATAACCGGCGCCATGAGGACGACACCAATCCAAGCCTTCGAGACCATTCTGGGACTGCCTCCGCTACCGACTTGGGATCAAGAAGGAAGCGATGGCGACCCGTTAGACACCTAAGGGTCGCCCAAATGGCCACCAGGGAGATGCCACTCTCGTCCTTTGAGATCAAGGCCACCCGAATTCCCTGGAGATTCAATAAGAGGTACAAAGTCGAAATTCCTGATAGGGAATTCTGGCAGAGGGAAACATCCCGGCACCTCGTTGCGGAGTGCGATGCATACCTAAGGATGAGGCATCAGATACTCGGAAAACCGAACCTGGATGCAGAGGACCTATGAGCTCTCAAGTGGGTCAAAGTACTGGACTTCGTGAAGAGAACAGGAAGGCCCGGAGAGCCCACTACTGTACAAGCGGTACAGGTGGTGGATTAGGGGGCTGGGCTGGGGTAAGGTAAAAAGGGACCGATTGGGCCTACTTGACAGTTCTTGGGACGCCCCCTAGTTACTACTACTACTAGTTATACTTTTATGATTACAAATTACAAATATTTTAAAACTCCGACAACTATGCGAATCATCTGTGCGTAGAATAAACCCTGAAGGATATGCTCCATACAGAAAAAACGGTATCAAAATCAGTTAACTGGTTCGAGAGTTACGTGCGCACAGGCACAGACCGACAGGTTTAAACTTATGACACCCTGTTTTTCCGCATTCGCGTCGGGTTATAAATATCTTCGTTTTTGTGGAACTTCCCATACGTAAAGGATCAAAACGTAAAATTGATGTATACAGGGTGGTCTTCTAGGAGAAATAGCGAAAAACCAATATAGATATTATAGGCTCGATTTTTTTTTAAATTATTAGGTATTGCCTGTAACTTTTTTATTAATCAAAATTTCGTTTTGGTTTAAATTGCTTTTCTATAGAAAATTTAAAGTGAAATGTTTTTGTCGTGCTAGATTTTATTTTTTACCTTTATTTGTTGAGTTATAACATAAAGTTGGTATTTTTATAATGGAATGTCCTATTTTTTACTCGATTTTTGAAATTCGCATAAAATGATGTATTGTACATAATATTTTATTTTTTGTATTGTTGTTATTTTTCTTAGTTTTTTAATAATTTTTTTGTTCTTTTTATTTCATTTTATTTTTTTTCCGTAAAACGAACGCGGTACGAATAATTAAGAAAATAATAGAAAAAATATCAATTAATATTATATTTTATATTGCATTGGTATATATTATGTTAAAACAATTATAAAATGTTATGGAAATTTTATGCTTATTACAAAAATCGAGCAAAAAATACGATATTCCATAAGAAAACTACAAGCTTGGTGTTATATCTCAAAAACTAAAGGTTACAGGAAGGAAACGAAACATCGGATTAAAATTTCGAAAAGACCATTGTGTTTTTATAAAAAGGTTACTGTACTCAATTATCTCTTAAATTAAGGGAGATATCATCAATTCGTAATTCCGACCATTTTTCAACTTTCTCCTGTAGTTCAGGGACAGAATAAATTTGTCAATACCATTTTTTAAAGCCCAAAAAAGTTAGACAGTAATGCAAAAACCGCATGTCTCTATCTTCAATAACAACGGAGTTTTCGTTCGTTGTTTACTTTGAATTTAAACCACCCTGTACTTCTACAAAACGCGGCATTTTCTCTGTTATACTCAAACCACTGAGCAAAATTAAATGCGTCATTCACAGTACAACAAATGGAAAAATCTTTCCATTGAACGTTCCACGCCGTTACGTAATGTATTTAGACGCGTAAAGCGCAAAGAAAAAAGGAAAAATGCACAAATCAGTAAAAATTCGGAATATAAATAGCGTTTCTATAACGTCAGATGTTATTGAATATCTGCAAGGAAAAGAATAGGATTAAATAAAAAATTGTGAACGGATTTGTACTACTCACTCATTGCGTCAACAATATATTTTATTGTATATTTTACTGCCATCCCAGAAACCTCCGAAGAAAATGGAAGTAACTGGCAAAAAGATTTGTACTTAAATAATATTTATTTACATACCAAGGTAGGAAAGTTTCACTTTTCCTCCCCGAGGTTTGTTTGGGTATCATATTAAAACGGGCAAAAATGCGAGACTTTAGTCTCTTTACGCCTGACAAACGACTGCACAGTGTTTCAAGCTAAAGTAGCGGCAATACATCACTGTGCTGAAGAAATACAAAGAGTAGAGGAAAACTCTCATTCAGTAGTTATATATTCAGATAGCCAAGCTGCACTTAAAGTTCTAAAAGCAGCGCAAGTGACGTCGAAACTGGTTTGGGACTGCAGAACAGCTCTAAATAGGTTGGCAAGCACCGAAAGGGTGACACTAGCTTGGGTTCCAGGTCATCAGAGACACTCTCGAAACGAAAAAGCTAATGAATTGGCCAACAAGGCTCGGCAATAAAGTTTACGCGGCCTGAACCATTTTGTGGGATAGCTAAGGCCAGAGCCAAGCAATGTATTAAACAATGGCTCACCAAAGAGACGAGCGGTCTGTGGGAGCAAACGCCTGGACAAAGACAGGCCAAATAGTTTATTAAAAAACGTTCACCAAAGCTGACTGCATAACTTCTTAGTAAGGAAAGGCTTCTAACAGGTCGCTTCAAACTCAATAAGCACTTGTATGCAATCGGATTGCTAGAAGATGCTTCATGCCGCTTCTGCAAGAAAGAGGAAGAACAGACATGGTTAGAATCAGGGTCTTACTGGGGGACCTAGAATGTTTCGATTTTGTCACTTTATGTTCAACTAGTCTTAACAGTTCTTGAAATTTTTGGTATGATAATCTCATAAAATTCCTATAAGAATCGGGATCTTCAGTTGATATCTCCTTTAAGAGTCGTTCTACGCACCCAGAGTACTTCTACGTCTGATCCTATCTCTAACCCAAACGGTGGCCCCTATCCGTCTGCTCACTTCTCACTTCACGGTTCGCAGTTCTGACGTCAGAATCGCAGTTCTGACGTCACAAACGAGAAATTTCTCAGTTGTTACGTGCCCGTATCCGCCTTCTCACTTCGCAGTTCTCTCTTCTCATTTCTAACGTCACAATCGCACTTCTGACATCACAAATGGGAAACTTCTCAGCTCACTGGTTCTTACGTGCCTCTACCTGCCTACTCACTTCACAGTTCTAACTTCCTATTTGTTTTCGTTACTTTATCATATTTTGAGGTTAAAAATTGGATTCGCTGAACACATTTGAGAACATATCGCAGTTAAATGAGGTGTTAGTTTCAAAAAAAAGTGTCTGGAATTAACTAGTTTTGAGGTTAACTCTGCTGTATGCAAAACCGGCGTACTTCGGGGTTTATTCCATTTATAAATCACAGAATTGGGGGTTTCAACCCACTATAGAAATAAAAGGGTTTGAAAAACGGGCTTTAACCTTCCCAATAGAATCAATGAGGAGGGCAGCAATTTGCAACTATGAGAGAAAAATAGTTGATTGACTGTATAATAAAATTAAGAATATACAAATGATTCAATTAATAAAGTTTTATTGGTGTTGTTTTATTACATAAAAAATTGCAAACTTTTGTAATTTGTCCTTTCAAGCTTTAACTAAAAGTTAGATTTTTACAATTTTTACTTTAATTTATGTAGTTAATTAAAAAGTTCAATTCTATTTGAAGTTCGTTTGTAAACAAGGGTAGGCGTATTTGTCAAGAAGAAAATTTAAATATGCAATGGTTTTTTAAAGGTGCAACACCAAATTATGTTTCTATTTTCTTTTCCAAACTAAACAAAAAGTTATTATTTTGGAGTTCAAACGGAGAGAAGTTTTTAGAGGTTTTAATAAACTGACTCAAACAAATTTCTCTAAAAATATAACTAAATAATAAGTCTATAAGTAAAAGTCATTGTTATCAGGAATAATTTTTTCTACATTTGAGTAAACTATGTTGTTCATTTTGTGGTTACTTTCTACAAAAACATCATGGTGAATGCGCTGTTATTGAGATTGAATCTTATATTAAAATTATGATTACTTAACTACATTGAAAAACTGACGTGGCTGACTGCAAAAATAGGCAATTTGCCCATTCTCAACTTCTATTTCTACAAAACTCACTTACCAAGTTAAAAATTGCAATCGGAAAACGCAATAACAAAGAAATTTGGAACTGTGAAGTCAGCAGGCGGGTAGAGGCACGTAAGAACCAGTGAACTGAGAAATTTCCCGTTTATGACGTCCGAACTGCGATGACGTCATAAATGAGAAGTGAGAACTGCGAAGTGAGCAGGCCGATAGGGGCACGTAGCAACTGATAAATTTCCCATTTGTGACGTCAGAAGTGCGATTCTGATGTCAAAATTGCGAAACGAGAAGTGGGCAGATGGATAGGGTCTCGTTTTTTCCTATTTTTCTTGCGTTCCAACTTATTTATTAAATTATTGACAATTTTACTGCTTGGCAACTAAACTTGAAAACGTGTAAACACAAAACAATGAACAAGTTTAGTGCCTGCCAGTACTTTTCGCCAGTAAACTCTCCAAATGTAAACGTAGTTTAATGTCACCGGTGATCTTATTGATGAATAGAGACACTCGCCCAAACTGAGAGTGCAAAAATGTCCTGTAAAGTTCTCCTTACGATTTTACATCTGCCAGGACTGTATGCGATGTAAAATATCGCTGATACGTTGCTACGTGCGACACATTCAAACGTGCTACCGTACAGAGATATGAGATGGTCCGTAGAGTAGTGCTTGAATGATTACGACCATCTCAACACGATTTTAATGGCTCATTTACGGTCCTAGGATAATAATAAAGCTTAGTCGTACACCACAAGATGGCATGGCAAGCGATGAAACTTTATTTTATAAGAGCACTAATTGACACAAAAAGGTGATTTATTTTTCTGAAAATAACTATTTATTAAACCAAAAATAAATTCCGTTAAATTGACATATTACGCATTTTTTTTTAAAGTTGTTTTTAAAAAGATATATGTAAAGTCTCTTAGTAACCTTATTGGTTTTGACGTTTTAGATCGAACGTCATTAAAACTTTAATATTTTCTTATATTTATGATGACATTTTCATTGGTCGTAGGTAAAGTATCCCAACAGACACGGTTCCCTCGGGCCTTCCTCGGCCCGATGTCAATTGCCGAATTTGCCGTCATCGCAATGACGTTGATTTACGACATCGGACCAGCAGTATTTTTTGTCCGCTTTGCGATGTAGGCCCAATGTATGTTTGTCGACGTAAATGGTAAATTTTACTTTTTGCTGACATCGGCATGCCGTCGCCGTACGATTAAGGTCGGATATGGTTTAACCACATGGTTTCTTAAAGCGGTCCAACGTCGGCGATTGACGAAGGTTCGTCGCTGGTAGCTTAAAGCGGCCCGACAATGGCAAACCACAAAGGTCCGATAATAGGTGGATAATAAGGCCCCACATCGGCCTCTCAAAGCGGGCCGACGTCGGTGATTGACGAAGGTCCATCGGTGGTTGCTTGACATGATCCGACATTGGCAAACTACAAAGTGTCGATAATGCGGTTTTTAATCAGTCGGGGTGGTTTAAGTGGCGGCAGAGGTGATTCTTGTAGAGAAGTACCGAAATCTTGTCAAGTCCGCATTCCGGGCTTTAAAATATCTTTGCTGATTATATATATACAATATTGTCTTCCACTGTATAGGGAACATAGTGACATTAGCGCCATATCTACATAACAGGAAGAAACTATTAAGCAGTTTAAAAATTTTAATGTGACGTACCATCGTCTGTTGCCGGTTATCGACCAATCGAAGAAAAAACTGATCAGGCCATCGTCGGTCCTAAAGCAGATAGAGTGCGTTTCGGCATAAAGTCGACTATAGTAAATCGGACCATCGTCAGTTGCCGATTCTCGATTAATCAAACAAAGTTCCAATCGGACCATCGTCGGCCCTAAACCAAATAAAGTGGTCGTCGGCATAAAGTCGACTATAGTAAATCGGGCCATCAACAGTTGCCGATTCTCGACCGATTAAACAAAGTTCCAATCGGACCATCGTCGGTCCTAAAGCAGATAAGTTTTGCGTTGGCATAATGTCGACTATAGTAAATCGGGCCATCGTCAGTTGCCGATTCTCGTCCGATTAAACAAACTTCCAATCGGACCGTCGCACGTCGTCGGCCCTAAAGCAGATAAAGTGGGCGTCGGCATAAAGTCGACTATAGTAAATCGGGCCATCGTCAGTTGCCGATTTTCGACCGGTTAAACAAAGTTCCAATCGGACCATCATTGGCCCTAAAGCAGATAAGGTTTGCGTTGGTATAATGTCGACTATAGTAAATCGGGCCATCGTCATTTGCCGATTCTCGTCTGATTAAACAAAGTTCCAATCGGACCGTCGTTGGCACTAAAGCAGATAAAGTGCACGTCGGCACAAAGTCGACTATAGTAAATCGGGCCATCGTCAGTTGCCGATTTTCGACCGATTAAATAAAGTTCCAATCGGACCATCGTCGGTCCAGAAGTGGTGCCGGCATAAAGTCTACTGTAGTAATGTGGACCTCTGTCAGTTACCGATTATTGATCGAAAACTGAAAATCGCAATCTGTCCAACATCGGGCCAGCGTGTAGTCGCCGATGCCGACACAATGCCGACGTTGTGGTCATTAAACGCTCAGATAAATTAAGACACCTGCGCCTCGCGTCCCAAACTTTATTTTCGCGCTTAATGACCATCAGAACATGCTTGTTATGTAAACTAGTAAAATATATTGAATTATAAATTGCACATTTACATATACAATTTATCCATTTTTGGTCAATGTGACGTCTTAAAAAATGTGCAAGAACTTCTTTCATGTAGGCGTATTATACCCATTTGTAATGCTGTTTACCTATCTTTGTTTAATATATTTTAACCAGCGTAGTGGTAACAATAGAATTTTGTCACAAAATCTCGAAAAACTACTTGCTCCAATGACCTCGACTTTAATTTTAATCAAAAACCTTCTTATTTCAAACATTTATTTTACAAAAGGAATACTTTTGTGAACAACATTTTGTTACCAAACCGAACATTCTAGATTTTGGAATTTCAAATGCTAAAAAATGGCGGCGTCACGTCGGTAAGGCAAGTGTAGTCAGCGCCATCAGAACACATTTTTTTCCCTATGTGGGGCCGACGCAGAATTTGAAAGACGCGCCTATCTTCTCCCAGTTCTCTGGTTATTACACTAAATGAAGTTGGCAGCATTTCCAAATTTGAAGCCACAGAACCCATAGAAAGCTAGAATAGGCAGTAAAACCGGTGATATATGGCTATACGACGTCTGTGATTTTGTTACGAATGCAACAAGTATTGATACAGTCAGCCTTAAAATAAATTTATAACATAAAAACCACCCTGGTGAAACCGGGTGTAACATTGCTTCGAACCTCCTTAAATTATCTGGATTATATAAATAAATAAAAAAATAAACTAGCTGTGAGGATCCCACGTATAATATAAAAATAAAATGCGAACGTAGGAACGTTATAGACACTGTACCGCGTCCACCATAAGAGCGGACGCGTTCAAAATATGTCATAAACAAGTCAAAAATTTATAGTGTGTTTGGACTTTGTTTTGAACGCCTTACTTTCCTACATTCTTTCTTATTTATTTCCCTTGCTGTTCTGCACATGCGTCATCGGATAAGACCCGAAGACACGAAGGCAACCGATCACTGTTTTTTGACAACTGAGGCAGAAACATAATCCCATTGACGTTTAACTTTAGCTTTAAAAAACTAAAAAAAGCTAGCAACCTCTGAACCTTCTCCACTCGATACCTCATAAACGCAGAATGTCTTTTTTAAAACGGAAAAATACGCGCATAACAAATGAAAACAAGGAATCAAAACAGATAAACAGCAAAAATGCCGTCGCCTCGATGCGATGATCTACGTCATACGTCCGCGAAGCCGGCCGAAACTGACCGAAACTCCTTGGAGCCAAGCATCGATGTACAGGGGCGCATTCAGCGGCGGCTGGAGCCAAACCAAAATTGGCCATTAGCCGTTCCGATAGTCTCTTTCCTTTTTAAACAGACTGTTCGTGCCTGGCTAAAATACTAAAGATACGACAGTCGGCTTTGCGCGTTCAAAGCTGGTTCGGCAATGTCAATGCCATTTTTGATATTTTGAGTGGAAGGGGTAAAACTTGTTTTGGTATTTCTATAGCTGGCTAGATAATAGATGTTGCTTACAATAGGTATAGTCCAATTTTTTGGTGAGCGGACTGATGTCATTTTTTGGATCTCTATTTGATACATTGTCATACATACATGGGTCAAAAAATTGGACTATATATGGGTATAAAGTAAATATATTTTAGCTAAATGTCCCTAGTGTCTAATAATTTACACACTTAATTTAAACATTTAATAGCTTTGACGTAAATAAAGAGAAGACCTTACACACATTTAATTCTGTGTAAAAAAAAATCCGAAAACGACTATTTAATTATTTTTTTTTTAATTGGGTACTAGCCCCCACTTGTTTTTCCATTTTTTTGTGAAATTTCCTTTAAAATGATGTATTGCACTTATAATGTTTTATTTTTATGTCTGTTATTTTTTTTCCTAATTATTATTTTGTTCCTATTACATTTTATCGTCGGTTTTCATAAAAATATGCTATAAAAATAAATAAGTAAATAATAAAAAAACCGAAAAATAGAAAAAAATTATATGAGTATTAAAAAAAACTAAACTTTAAAGATAAAATCCAGTTTGACAGAGAAATTCTACTTTACAGAAAAGGTTTATATCGTAGAGGGCAAAGGGAATAAATCGGAAAAAAGTTTTTACTCGACCAGGATTTGAACCCGGGTTTTCTAGAATACCAGTCTAATGCTCTACCAACTGAGATACCGTGGAACTGGGGTTTTATCCCTCACCCTTTGCCCTCTACGCCACAAATCTTTTCTAGAAATTCTACTTTAAATTATCTATAGAAGAGCATTTTACACAAAAAAAGTTTCATTAGTAGAAATTTATGGTCCAAATTTGAAATTTTGACTTTTTGTTCATGGCTGACCATGAACTGATTAACTTTTAGGTTGGGTGGTGGGGGGTTAAAAGGGAGAAAAGAGAGATAAAATATTTAAAAAAATCGTAACTTTGGAAGAGAAGCAAATAGCGTTATACGATTTTCAGATTTAAGTTTTCATGAGTATGGACTACAAATTTTGTTATAAAGTCCAAATTCCTGGGAGCTTTAGTTTCCGAGTTATTTGAAAAAACGTTAAAATATATTAAAAAAATCATAACTTTAGAAGTAAAGCAGCTATTGATATGCGGTTTTCGTAAATATTACCCAAAAATTTTGTTATAAGGTTAACCAATTTTTTGTTTATGTTGCCATAGTCTTATTTAAGGCTACTATCATTGTCTAATATATAAGAAAGTCGGTTAACCTTATTCTCCAAAATAAAATCTGTATGAAATTAAAAGTGTTTGACTCATTTCGACCAACATATTTAATGATTTAGACCACGATTTGGTAAAACTGTTTTGTTCATAAGGTTGTGTGTGTAACTTTCCTATACAAGGTGTTAATTTTAAAAATTTTCACTTAAGATTTACGTATTTAGAGTTTGAAATTTTTATAGCATCCCCTTTGAGGGGTAAACTATACCTCTATATTTTGAATAGGGAAAGTGGGTCGACTGATACCTCTTTATGAAGATCTTCGTGTAAAAATTTTGAAACATTATCGATTCGTTTTTGAGATATTCAGTTTTACAGTTGCATGAAATGCAAAAATATTTTTTTTTTACAAAATATTTTTTTTGAGAAATCCCGGGACACGTCGATTTTGTTATTGTTAATAGCACAACGCTGCATTTTTTCTTCTGGGGTACCAGAGGGTGAAATATCTCAAAAACGAATCAATAGATTTTCAAAATTTTTACAGGATTATAAAAACACTTAAGATACCTTCAAAACAAGGTATCACTCAACCACTTTTCTCATTTAAAATAGGAGAGGTACGTGCATAAAAAATTTTTAAACCAAAATGTGTCCCTGTCGAATAAAAAATCGACGTCCGAGAATCTCTCCAAAATCAGACTCTCAATTTTTAAAATGAACACTCTGTATAAAATAATGCTTTATTATGGATCAGACTATAAGTTAATAGTTTTTTTTATATTTTAGTGGAGAAATTTAAGAGCAAAACTGTCCTAGTTCAAAACTTTCGCATTTCAACTCAAAATATATGACTTTAAAAATTTAATTTGAAACGTCGACCTCGAAAAGTCAGCCTTTCCACAACAAAAATATTCACGGTACGCCAAAAAACTTTCGGGAAATTCCCCTACACCATATTTTCTTGGCAGTCGAGCAATGCGTCTCTCCAAACTTTGCACTTATTTTATAAATTCTGGCCGTGAACAGCCCAGAAGTAGGTTATACGAGAAGCTCAAAGTTTTTTTAAATTATTTTCATTGACATGCATAGCCTATAAAGTGGCAAAGAAGACGCAAATTGTCACGTAAAATCTATGTACAGTGTTTTTAATAACTCATTCCGTTATTCCGCAGCCACCTTGATGTTTGAGGAGCGTCTCTTCATCCTCAGCCGTAAGAAGCCATCACGCTTTTCACCAATGCAAATCAAGGGTGGCTACACCGCGCTCACCCCAGCCTCCCGCGCGTTTACACATCCAGAAGGTCTCGCGTCTCTTCCTCTCTTTTATCGTAGTAGGCCAGCTTTGAACGTCCGCCAGCCAGTCTGATTTTGACTCTCCGCTGTCATCCACGGGAGAGCTATATCGATCCTATGCGAATGTCGTTCGGTCTAGTTCGGCTTCTTTACGGTGCTAGTTTTACCAGTTGGCGAGCGTGAATCGGGGGTGGCCTTGAAACGTCACACTACTTCCTATCTGGTTCAAGGTAACTTGATCGGCATAGAGTTTAGTGGTGGTGGGGGCTGGGCATTTGTTTAACTGTCTCGCAGTGTTACCAATTTCAGCACTATTGTGCGATTTGAGAATAATTTCAAAGGCCCAATAAACAACTTTGAGCACATTAGTAAATGGATAAGAGGGTGTAGATGCGAAATTAAATTGGTTTACTGGAAACTAAAATGTATTAAGGTGCTTCAAGTGTTGTTTAAAAAATAATTGTTCAAAGTAATAAATTGACAAAATTAGTTTGAGTCCTATAATATAATACAAATAACAGTTAACAAACAAATTTAAATACGTAATAAATTGGCGAATACTATTTAATTAATGTTTGTTTAAAACGAAAAAAACCCTGCTATAAATTTGTTTTTGCTCTGAAAATATTCGTTTTAAAATAAATATTTTCCATTCAAGTTATTGAATAGAAATAAGTATCAGCAAATATAAAATCCTGAATGGGGAATTAGATGATAGTTTGTTTAATTAAAATTATTTATTGGAATTTTCTAAAAATAAAACAAGTAATTTTTTAAAATATGTCACATTATTTAGGAGAATTTAAATTTAAAACGTAATGATAATACAAGTACAATACAATACAATAAGAAGCGGATAGGTATCTCAAGAAGATATACCCTTAAAGTGGGGGGCATCGAAGCAAATACGCATATTTTGAAACTGGAGGTGGCAAGAACCCTTGATAAAAAAGAAAAAAGATTTGCTAGAAATATCAAATTTAATTGATGAGTTAGCTGATGAATTTTGTCGCAGAGTTTGATTGAGAAATCAATGATGCAGAATTTTCTTGTGTCATCATTAAGTAATCTCGTATTTTTAAAAATTCAAATCTCAACATCAATGCTTCTATGTATAGGGTTCTATGACAACGCAGCTAATAGGCTTTTGTTTTTTACTTAAATATCGTTTGAGCACATGTACAAAAGCAACAAAATCTGAGTTGTTTCTTTTTGACTTCCAGCCACACAATTTTCCAGGTACATATAAAACTTCGAACTTTCCTTATCGACTTCACGAATTTATACCCTATTTGTCCATACCATAGTGTCCCATTCGTTGACACATTATTTGCTTAATTTATAAAAAAACCTGATGTTGTACAATAGTTGAACAGAAGTAATGTCCCTATGAGTATAATGGTTATTTAAATATCTGTTTTGTAAAATGTTTTTAAAGATATCGTTTTTGCATAATATTTATATTTATAGAAGAGGTGGAGGGAAACAAGCAGTAGCTCTTACCGACCTGATAATGTTGAACGAGGGTAAATTTAGCTTTGTCAAAATCTGTCATAGTTTGTCCCCTTGATATTTGATTTTGTATTAAAAGTAGTTGTCTTTGAATTTGTTGGTTTTGCATTTTAATGAAAACTTTTTTGATTAAATTTTTGATTACATTTTATTACGATAATTAAAAATTATTGACAGATAAATGCTTCATTACTTCTGACAATTTACTGACTTCTAACTGAATAAACTTCTTAAAAACTACTAGTAATTTGTATCAACGATTAAAAATATATAAAAGGCCGTTTATAAATTATTTTAAACAAGACTAATAAATTTTGTCTAATCCGTTATTACTTTTATTTAAGGTATTAAAAGAAAACTAAAGGTGGGTGCTTCATTAAGATTTTTTTATGTCGTGGTGTAATAGTGATATTATTTGAAGTTTATAAATCCAAGTAAGACAAAAATTGAAACAACAAACAAAAATTTTGTCAAAAAACCTCCCGTCCGTAATCATTGAATAGCTGTAAAACATCATTTTCCAAATCAGACAAACATCACCGAAGTAAAAGTAAAGGTGGGTGTATACAGGCAAATAAAAATAAGAATAAAAATAACTTTGAACCAATCAGCACACAGCTTCTGCACATTTAAACAAAAGTGAGGGGAACCAATAATTGAAATAATTAAAGTAAACTTCATCATACTGTTTTCTTAAATAATATCTGTCAAAAACAATTCAAAAAATGTAAAAAATCTCAAAAACGCCGATTTAGATAACATCAACGAAAATGAAAGTGAGGTTATGAGTATCAATGGGGCATGCGTAAATCCGTTTTCAGATAAAAAATTGTTGCTCATCTTTTTATTTTAATTTTTTATTATTATTTTTATTTTTATTTGCCTGTATAAACACAAAAATAAAGTCAGCCAAGTGAAGTACAACAGTGTCTAATAAATTTCGCGTTGCATGCCCTGCTTTTATCAAAGAAAACAAAAGCCTGCGGGGCAATTTTCGCTTTCTGCAATGCAATTACCTTTGTAACTTTTGGAAAAGTACATACCTACACTAAAACTTTTTGTAACTGAAAGAAATGGCCACTGTAATTTTGTATAAATAAAAAGTAAATTAAAAAAAATTTAAAACCCCCTGTAATCTCCAAATTAGATATCTAGATAAATTTACCATTGATTTAATACCTCACAAGGAACTACCCGTATTTGCTCCGCCCTACTAAAGTGATTGAACTGAAATAAACCTGTACCTAAACTATATCGACCCTTTCATCATTATCGAATCAAGGTTTCTAAAGTTACAACGGATTATATTTGTCAGAGAAAACGTATTATCTCTGAAATAACTCGGCCCTTTTTTTGTCGAACACTCCTTGAAGAATAAGCTCTAAACAAAAAAAAACCGCTTAGAAATCGGTTCCGTTGTTCAAGAGCCACAGGCGCACAGACACACACACACACACACACACACACACACACACACACACACACACACACACACACACACATACACACACACACACACACACACACACGCACACACACACACACACACACACACACACCCACACACACACACACACACACAGTTCACTTTTTGATTGATTTTAAGAAAAAAAATATACTCTTTTCGAAAGGTATATTTTTGTGTAGATGACGTCCCTAAATAGTTATTCTGGTAAAAATTAAAGTCTTTCATATACATCCTACTGTCAGAATCTGTCAAAAAAATATGTTATTTTTTCACATAAGCATTTTCTTAGTACTAACCATTTTTTATAAACGTAATTTAAATATTTAAAAAATAGAAAAATTGTCACATTCTGAATTTTAATGCTGTTAGTTAAAAAAATATATTTTCCGAAAAAGCGATGGGGAACCTGAGAGAGAACATATTTTCGATAAAAAAACGTTACAACTTTCTTCGCATCACTTATAGTTTTGTTGAAGAGAATGGTTAAATCATGTCGATTGTATTGAACATTTTTGCACCAAGATTTTTCTATAAAACTAAAATCTAAAAAAAACAACTATTTGCTAATTAGTTACTCTTATCACCTATCAAACGACAGTAAAAAAAGCTTCGACTAGATTTGAAAAGGTAACCTCTGGCGGAATTAAATAAGAGGAGCTCTCTGAAAGACATCCTTTTATATATAATAAAATAACAATAAATATTGACTATATAAGGTACTTCCCTTATACCTGCTTCTATCTTGCCCCATTAATCCTGGTGACTTTTCGAAAGGTCTTATAGAACATTTAAAAAAAATATCAGAGCACAAAGCATCATTAGAAAAATTATTATTCTTATGTTGCCGAAATTTGGTTATTTCTTATTTTTACTTAATAAACATAAGAAAGTCAAAACTTTTTTACTGTCGTTTGATAGGTAATACTACTACTACCTACTTAGCATATAATTGTATTTTTTTAGCAGTGTACGTTTATAGAAAAATCTTGGTGCAAAGACGTTCAATACAATCGACATGATTTTAGCATTTTCTTCAACTAATTTTATTTTTATATAGAAACTATAAGTGATGTAAAAAACATTGTAACGTTTTTTTAGCGAAACTATGTTCTCTTTCAGGTTTCATACCGCTTTTTCAGAAAATATATTTTTTTTTAATTAACAGCATTAAAATTGAAAATGTGACAATTTTTTCCATTTTTCAAACATTTAAATGACGTTTATAAAAAACGGTTGGTACTAGAAAAATGCTTGTTTGACTTTTTTGTCTACAATGAAATGCTCTATAAGCCCTAATTTTTATTTTTTTTTACATTTTGGGCAAAAATGACATATTTTTGACAGATTTTGATGGTAGGACGTTTATAGAAGATTTTAATTTTTATCAGAATAACTATTTAGGGACGGACCTACACAAAAATATAACTTTCGAAAAGGGTATATTTTTTTTCTTAAAATCAATCAAAAAGTGAACTGTGCACACGGGTCAAACTTAAATAACATCCCTAATTTTTCGCATTTGCTCAATTAAAGAACGTTATTAATTCATATATCAGTTTCATTGTTTCAACAATAATGCATAGTATTGGCAAATATTTTAGCAAATACTATATTAGCGGTAAATCAGCTATGATTTATGATTTTCTGGTTAATAACGACTGTGTGTTTAATCTCTTCTATAATTAATTTAATTGGTTTAGCGATAATTAATATAATCGTTATCATTAGACCTTAATTCCCAAACTATAATATTATTGGTGCATATTTCGTGGAAGATTTTAATTTTAATTGGGATTTTAGTGAATAGTGGTGGCTTTTATCAAATAATTAAACGTAAGTAAGCCCTGCTTATATGCTACATTTTTATATGTTTAGTATTCCATATTCGGGGCATGGACACTGTTTGATACCTTGTTGAAGAAGTGTCTAACCCGTAGCGAGTTTCCTATAATTATAATGGGCTCAAAACAACAATACATCAAAGTCGTTTTTTGGCGTAGACCACGGTTCTTACGTGATTTCTATATGTGACGTCACCAGTTCAACCACAACGTCATTGGCTCTTGCTATAGCCAAAATGTACTGCCCAGTGACAGTTTTGCAAAACCTAACCTAACTTATTGCTATAAAATATTTATTAGCATTATATTTTTTTTCCTATCCCCGATTTATAAATCCGGGGTTATTTTGTTATTTTGATTTAGAAACCCACCATTAACTAACTTATAGTATAGGTAAATTAGACTTTTTAGAAGAAAAAATATATAAAGTTTTGAAATTTTGGTTGTGGACTTACAGTTAGAACCCGAATACAGATCCGAAGAGTTCCCACCCCTCCGGGGGGAGTTTCATCCTCTTTTGCCCAAAAAACCACCCCCAAAAGGGACCTAACAACCGTTTTTTGCGTTTTTCATGTAAACCGTAACTCTGATGAGCAAAATTTTTAGGACATTTTAGATTCTTCATTAAATTCTCCACAAATGCGTTCATATAACTTTTTTGAATATTTCTCACCCAACGCTTATAAATGGCCTTGGAAAATAAGCATAGTTTTCAGCGAGATCAAAAAAATAAGCCTTGCGCCGTCTTTTACGTCGAAAATCTCGAAAAGTATTAGCGGGAGCAAAAAAATGTATAGAAGCAAAATTGTAGAACAGTTCTTTATCTACAAGATCCATATTGGATAATATATTTTTGACAAAGAATTAGTGGCACTTTGAGCGCGTTTCCACACCACGCTTGAGTTAGAGCTTAGTTAGAGCTTAGTCTTTTTTAAGTGGTTACCTCTTAGATAACTCTGCCCATGATAATGAGAACACATTGTAGAGCAGCGCAGGCCAACCTTTACACAGCGCTTTTTACAGCAGCAAGATATGAGCTGAAGAATCGAGGCTGGAGCTGGCGTTTGAGACGTGAGCACTTGCATTAGATTTTTGTTATTTTTTCTCCAGCCCTATTCAGTTGCTCTCAAACGTCTTCCTTTCCACAAATAAATTTGATGAAAAACGCGATATCGCCGTGTTTAATAATATAATCCTCCTAATTGGTCAGTCGAGTAACGCAGTCATGGTAAGCAATAGGATTGGTAGAAGATGTAACATGCCGCTTCTGCAAGAAATAGGGAGAAACCTCATTACATGTCCTATGGCAATGTGAAGGCCTAGTTAGAACCAGGGCCTTACTGGGGGACCTAGAATGTCCGCGGCCAGAAAGCTATATACAGGGCACACTGGCAAAGCTTCTGGGTTTCACGACAAGAACGGGGCTACAACTTGTTTTGTAGTTCTAGCAAAGTTGGGATGAAGAAAGAGGAGCCAGAGAAGGTCGAGGTGGACAAGTGTCGACACCACCCCATTCTAATCTAATCTAACGCAGTTATTTTGTTCAATAACAACACTCACATCGCGTTTTTTATCAAATTCATTTGTGAAAAGGAAGACATTTGAGAGCAACTGAATTGGGCTGTAGAAAAACTAACAACATTCTAATGCCAGTGATCAGGACTCAATTCTTCAGCTCATATCTTGCATCTGTAAAGAGGGCTGTGGAAAGTCGTGTCGCTGTGTAAAGGTTGGCCTGCGCTGCTCTACAATATGTTCTTATTGTCATGAGCATGAGTATTAAATCAACACTTACCTTGCCCCGTCCATCTCTTTCTATATGATCATGAAAGAAAGAGAGAATATTTTTCAATGTCAGAATTGCACACAATTTTAATTTAGTACCTATTTATTATTTAATTAATTTTGGTTGGAAATCGCGCGAGTTAGTGGATTAACAACTTATTGTAAAGTCTAAAATGACATTCAGATCAGGCTGGATCCGATCACTACCATTAAAGCTAGAGAGGATGGGACTATTTGAAGAATGTTGAAAATTGGGGTTCAGATTTTTGCGAGTTAAGCAAGAAGATAGTAGGTTAAAATACAACAAAAAAAGAGATATAGGTTAAAACATTTATAAAATCTGTAAAACTTTTAAACTGGGATTTTTCCCAATTCATAAAAGAAAATAACATTATAAAATGTTGTTACCTTTAATATTTGGTAATATTCCTTAACATGACTAGATCTACTTTCCCGTAAATTGCATAATGAAACCGAAAATGGCGAAAAGCAAATGCACCCCCAAATCCAAGATGGCGGAAAAACCCCTGGAGGGATGAAGTCTAAAACGTAGATTTATCTTCTCGCTTATGTACCCAAACAACCCACAAAGTTTCATTGAGCCTTCTCTTATACCAAAGTAGTTCTGCGAGATTCGGTTTATAATATCAGCCGCACCACGCTCGACTTTTAGGCGCTGGGGGTGACCACGCGCGAATTCGGAACGCTGCAATGCGAAAATGAAGAATGATACGCAAAAAAGTTAAGAGACAAATATTGTAGAGCTTTTCAAGGTCTACATTTATCTCCTGATTATATTTTTTCATAAATGGCACAGGAAGGCTAAAAAAGTAAAAAAACTGTAGTTCATTGTTTAAATAAGGAATCTATGAATTTTTCTATATCCATAGTTTCGATGGGGAATCTTATTATCTACAATAAATCACTGGGCATACTTTTCCGTAAACTGCATATTTAAGCCGCAAATCGCGAAAAATAAATGCACCCCTAAATCCAAGATGGCGGAAAAACCTCCTGGGGGATGAAGTCAAAAATTTGGGTTTAAGCTTCTTTATATAGGCTCTCTACCCTCAAAGTTTCATCCTGTCCGCTCCGATTCCGAACTAAAATTCTAGATTGCTTGGACTAAAATGAGTAAGTGAGAGTAGGATAAAATCATCTTTGGTTAAAAAAAATTGTACGAACTTTTTTCTAGAATGGGATATGATTTTAAAGTAAACCGGAAATGCCCTTTTCGGACTTTCTTGTAGGATAATATTTCTGTAATTGACTGTAGAATACGATTGTGTTTAAAACTTTTTAAGCAAACGAAAAACAGCGATTTAAAATTAAAGTAAAAAAAGAAAAATTTGCCCAGAGAACGAATGTTTATATACGCTGTAACAAAGGGACGAAGAGAAAAGACTTGTAGGACCAAGGACATCTCTGTGTGACAGGGGTCATTTAAGTCGCGCCCACTTTTGTGTAAGATTTACGCTTTTTCTAATTGCTACGTTTTCAGAGGTGACTGAGTACGTTTTCACAAAAAAAATTTCCGGGTTAAACAAGAAGAAAATTCGCAGTAGAAATATAACTAGTGCATAAAATATTTCTGGAAATTTTTGTAAATTTTATGTGTAGCCAATTGTTTTTAAATTTTCGTTGGGAAATATTTTAAGCACGTGTTATATCTTGTCTATTACCTAATTCTGGAAATTTCCCGGGGAGATTATCAAAAAATTTCCACTTATTACTTTTCGGATATTTACCTGTGAATTTTTCAGTTAAATTTTGCAAAATCTACAGGGTGTTTTAAAAAAAAATGTAATGTCTCTTCTCTTTGTGGCTTCTAGTGTACAAAGACAAATTTATACAATGTTTATCGAGACTTTGGTTATATTATTAGGGACTTATGAGTACATAAAGTACATTAACTGGGAAAATATTGACTTTTTCTAGAGCCCAATTTTGAAAGTCGGTAGATGGATCGAACGTTAGGGGGTCATACCGCAGATGTCTTCGTCCTCTTCTCTCTCTCTAACGTTAAGAGCAATATTAAAGTCATACATGGTACATGATCTTCACAAGGGCAGGAAAATGAATTTTTTGGAGAATTTTGAAATAGCGAAGTTGGAAAATGATCCAACATCTGTCAGTTTAAATGAACCCAGCAATGCACACTATAAAGAGATATCCAAATTTATAAATAATTTTAAATGGTTTTCTGGTTTTTATCTTTGTTCCGTCTCTACAGTTTTATTTATATTTTTTCCGCTCGTTGTTTCGTTTTAAACTTTATTTATTAGTCTCATTTCCTTCCTCTTTTTAAATTAGTGTTTAAAAATAAATAATGTGTAGTTTATGTCCAAAATTTTACTCTTAATGTTGGATTTTTGGCGTTCTGTAAGTACTCTTTGTTATTTTTAATTTAGATTTAATTTTGAAATACTCCTTTTTATTGTATTACAGAATGCACACTTGAAAATGATTTTTAAAACTCGAAATCGAAACGCTTCATGTTTAATGAAACAAAATATTTGTGAAGCATACAGGACTTTCTTTCCTTCTACCTACTATGATTCAACCGCTTCACCGAAAATAAATCTATAATTCTATTATGTCATACTTGTTGTTTTGGTTTGTTGTTTGTTTGGTATTACACCCAGGAACGTTCACTGGATGTACACAGCAATACTAAGACCTAGGATCCAATATGGATCCATCGTCTGGTGGCCGGCAGTGGAGAGGACCACCATATCTCAAAAGCTCAGCAAGGGCTAATGTGCAGGGGAATAACCGGCGCCATGAGGACGACACCAATCCAAGCACTCGAGACCATTCTGGGACTGCCTCCGCTACCGACTTAGATCAAGAAGGAAGCGATGGCGACCCATTTGCGTCTGAGAGACTCTGGTCAGTGTAGAGGAAGAGGGGAAGTCATTGAACCCCTAAGGGTCGCCCAAATGGCCACCAGGGAGATGCCACTTACACCTTTGAGATCAAGGCAACCCGAATTCCCTGGAGATTCAATAAGAGGTACAAAGTCGAAATTCTCGATAGACAATTCTGACAGAGGGAGAACCTCCACCAACAGTTCGAGAGGAACGCTGTGATATGCTAGACCGATGACTCCAAGCTATCGGAGAGGCAGACAACAGGGGCGGGGGTCTACGTGCAAGACCGAGAAGAAGTTCGGATGAGCTACCCGCTCGGAGAGCAAGCTACGGTCTTCCAAGCCGAGGTATACGCCATTATAATGGCGGCAACACTAGAAGAGGTTTGCAACGGTCCGGAGGAGCATGTGTACATATGCTCCGACAGCCAAGCGGCCCTAAAGGCACTCAGTGCGCCAAAAATTGTCAATACTCTGGTGGAAGTACGTAGAAACACTGGAAGCCTTGAGTCAAGACAAAAGAGTTACAGTGATGTGGGTACTGGGACACACGGGAGTGTCGGTCAACGAAAAGGCGGATGAACTCTCTTAGGTATAACAAGGAGACAGCTGCAAAGTCGACTCATTAAGTGGGCTAACGATGCACTGGCGGACTCCTGGGAGAACGAATTAGGATTCAGACAGTCCAAAGAATTCGTTGACAGACCGGACGCGGCCAGACTCAAATGGCTCCTGGGAAGGACACGAAAAGATATTGGACTACTGACAGGGATACTGACCGGTCACAACCGACTCATCAAGCATCTGACTCGCATCGGGGTTGGAAATGACTCCATCTGCCCTGCCTGCGGGAGGGCGGAGGAGACATCCCGGCACCTCGTTGCGGAGTGCGATGCATACCTAAGAATGAGGCATCAGGTACTCGGACAACCGAACCTGGATTCAGAGGACCTGCGAGATCTCAGGTGGGCCAAAGTACCGTACAAGCGGTACAGTTGGTGGATTAGGGGGCTGGGCTGGGGTAAGGTAAAAAGGGACCGATTGGGCCTACTTGCCAGGTCTTGGGCCGCTAGTTACTACTACTGTTGTTTTGGTTTTATCAAGTGTGTGCGAAGCTTATAAATTAACAGTCTTCATTATTTTTCACGTTTTCGTTGGCCCAGCTTGTAGTTTGTCTAAGGGTTTACCTATAGTTACATCAACAACACGTAACTGTTAAAAAAATCGGAGGAAACTTATGAAAATTGTCATATACAGTAATAAAATTAATAAACGGAAGTTACGAAATCACTGAAAAATGTTTCTTGACATTTTTTAGAGAGTGGTTATTAATACTATGTACAGGTTATGGAGATAATAAAAGAGGATATGAAATAAATAAAAATGTTAACGATTTTAATCAATGCCCTAAATAAATTTACTAAATGGTGATCATTGACTGTCGTTTAAAAATTGTTATGGAATGTATGGACAAGTTTATGAAAATTATGAAACGGGCACACAAAATACATAAACAAGTTTATGAAATTTATGTACGTAACAGCCTTTTACTTAATTCTTAGGTGTACCTAAAAGCTATGAAAACATGTCTCTTAATCCTTGATTTCATAACAGTCTTCATAAAAATCATTCTTAAAGACTTTTTTTTGAAACCGTGTCTTGCAGCAGTAAAATCAATAACTGGTTTTAATAAAACTACATCGGAGCAAAATTCTAATACAAAATACATTGGCTCAATGTATTTTTTTTAGAAAACGGTGCCCTTTTTGGTTCAGTGTACCTCGTAACAAAATTATTAGTGTCTTTTTGCTCTTCTCCTTGCTTTTTGCAATATAAGCAACTTAACTGCGCTCAGCTACGTAGCTACAGCTACACACTAACCAGTTGATATTCCAACTAGTGTCCTAACGCCAGGTGCCCCAATAACCAGCTTGCTGACTCTACAGTCTTTAGAATATTATCGAAGTATATTCCATCCCAAAAATATAAGCCTTTCCAAAACTCTTGCCTATTTTGTTATGATTTCTTGGACTAATATGACTAACAAACAATTCATCACTTAATTAACTCGTTTCAGTTTCGTAGCTGTAGCTAGACACTAACCAGTTGATATTCCAGCCTAGGGAAAAGCTTAATAAAGAAATAAATTTTCAGACTTTTCACAACATTTTAAGGCTACCAATTAATTTTATAACTTTACTATCCTCCTAGCGCCAGGTGTTCCAATACAGTCCTTAAATCCATCCCAAAAATATCAGCCTTTCCAAAACTGTTGAATATTTTGTTGCGAGTTCTTGGACTAATATGATTAACCAACAATTTCATCACTTAATTAACTCGTTCCTTTTACAACATCGTTATCGCGTCTTTCAGCTGTCATGTCAGCAACTTAACTGCGCTCAGCTACGTAGCTGCAGCTACACACTAACCACTTGATATCATAGCCGAGGGGAAAGCTTATTAAAGAAATTCATTCTTAGCCTTTTCAAAACATTTTGAGGATACCAATTAATTTGCTATCGTCGTAGCGCTAGGTCTCGCAATATTTCCAAAACTCTTGCATATTTTGTTCGCGAGCTCTTGGACGAATATTACTGACAAAAAATTTCATCACTTAATTACCTCGTTCCTTTGACAACATCGTTATCGCGTCTTTCAGCTTTCGTCCTTGCTTTTTGCCATGTCAGCAACTTAAATGCGCTCAGCTACGTAGCTGCAGCTGCACACTAACCAGTTGATATCACAGCCGAGGGAAAAGCCTAGTAAAGAAATTAATTTTCAGCCTTTCCCAAACATGTTGAGGATACCAATTAATTTCTCAAGCAACAATTATTGCCACCAAAAATGGGTTAAAACGTAGTAATATTTCCTACAAAAAAACTATACGAAAAATGTCATTATTACTCGCAATATTGTTACTTAGTGTGGTCACTATTACGGTTAACAAGTTCGGAAAGTGGGACTTTTCCGCACGGGACGGCAGTTGCAAGCCATCAAGGGTGGAAAAAACATTTTCCGCAAGAGTTAGGTACAATGTTTTTCTTACGAAAATGTTTAGAATAGTTACATAAATTATTTAATTAGTCTTAAATATCTTCATTTTTAACAATACAAAAATCGTGCAAAAAAGTAACTTTTCAGCACCAGTGCGGAAAAGTTACTTTTCTGCACGATTCCAGTTTTCAGCACGATTTTTTTATGCACGAACAAATAATATAGCTAGTAAATTGATTTGAAGTAAAAATCTAGTACATCTTGGATTAAAATATTGTGCTTTAAAAAATCGTGCGGAAAAGTAACTTTCCTAACTAATTAAATGTGTGAAATTTTTTTTTTAACACACTGGGCATATCTGAGCGTGCAGTGCAAACTGCCCTTTCCAAAGTAAATGAATTTGTCATTATAGATAATGACAAAATAGGAGGAAAAAAAGAAGCGAAGAAATACTAAATTGGGAAGAAGAACATAAGAAAAATAATATTGATAGATACCCTCGAGTTGAATCGTATTTTTGTCGAGCGAGCGGTAACAGAATGTATCTTCATCCTGACTTGTCCCTAAGAAAGATGTATAAAGTATTTTTAAACGAGCAAAAGGTAAAGGGCTTAGATAAGATCCTCAGTTATTCCTCATACAAAAGAACATTTAAAAGAAAAAATTTATCATTCCGAAGAAAAACCAATGTTTCTTTTGTGTAACTATTGAAACAGGAAAAGACGAAATTAAAAAATCTTTAAAAGAAAAATACGAAAAACATTTTGGAAAAGAAAATGTTAAGAAACTGGAAAGATGAAAGTAAACTTAAAGCACAAGGCAAGAGGACGAAGAAGCCAGATTATGTATGGAATTTGATCTACAACAGGTGATTTATTTGACGATTTCTACAGAGAGTGCAATATTTTATAAATCAAGAGAAACTGTGTTTAATTTTACTGTTTATGATGTTGTAGGTAAAGAATGTTTTTGCTCACTAAAACTAAAACATTCTGGAGATCTTTTAGTCCTAGCACAACTTTATCCGATTATTCAATCATCCAGATATTACAAACCCTAAAAAGTTGTATCAATGAGCTTCGCAGATTTCTTGCATTTTAAGGCATTATCGAAAAGTCTTAGAATATTATTTATCAGGGAAAGTCAAGAAGGAAAACCAATTAAATGGACAGTTGGTTTTAAAACTTCGTCTAGCAATATTCTCGGCAATATTTGACGTTATTATTACTCCTTTTAAATAAAGAGGATAAAACTTAAAAAAAAGTATAATGAATTAACATCTGAGCAAGAATAAGCGTTCTAAAATAGTTTTAAGCTGATTTATTCTTTAATGTGCTTATAATTTAGATTTTTGTAGCAATAAACGTTGAATTTTACTTTATAAAGACATGTTTTCGGAGCATTTTTATTCAATGAAGGCTTAAAGTGGTATAAATTAAATTCTAAAAAAAAATATATATCATGTAATGGCGTATCTACATCAAAAACCTTTTTTCTTAAAACTGGTCATACTTTAGACATGCTTGAGAAGTCAGAAAAAGACTATCAAGTTCTGTCTAGCATGTAGACAAAAAAATATTAGTACATCAATAAAGCCTTTGCGGCAACGTTTAGTGTTTTGAATTTTCGTTTTTTTACTCTCTTGTAAAATATGTAAAATGCTAGTTAGGTCACTGCGTGGGGAGACCGACGATTTGTTAAAATATGGTCGAAGTATACTCCATATCTACGGTGTACGCGAGATCTTGGACTAATATGAGTGACAAACAATTTCATCACCTAATTACCTCCTTCCTTGTACAACATTGTTATCGCGTCTTTCAGCTCTTCTAACCAGTTGATATCGCAGCCGAGGGGGAGGCTTACGAAATCACCGACAACACACTGCATCTCGCGTCTTGTGGGACCCTAATGGATTTCTAATCGACGCAAGACGCGACGAGATAATCGAAAAAAATTGGAACTTTAAAATAAAAAATGTAGCCAAAGCAATGCCTCGGGTATAGGAGTGCTCCAAGGATGTTGGAGAGTTTAGAATGGGCTTCAATCTGCGCGAAATTTCCAAAACCGCACTGAAAAAAATGTATGAAAAGTACAAAACATATTTTGGAAAAATTACTTAACTTATTTTGTAAGTTTACACTTTTCTTGTAAAAACCCTTTGTTTCTTATTATTACAAAGTAAACTTGTGTATTTACACCTATAGTAGGTTTTACTACAAGAATTTTACATACATATTACCTTTACAATTTTTCACATTAATTTTACAACTTTAGATTGTAATTGTAAAATTTACATTGTAAAATGTAATATTACTTTGTAGTATGGTAATTTTGGTTATCGATGTAAAACATTTTTTTAAGGTTTAGAAGCATAAAAATAGTAATTTTAACAACTAGTGGCTAAAATAGTGGTTTTTTTTTACAAGCGTTGGTTTAAATAACGAGCGCAGCGAAAGTTTTTAAATGATTTTTTCGTAAATACTTAGGCAAGAATAATTACATGTTTTCAGTACTACTATATTCCGCTATTTCTCTATAAATTTGGGTAAAAAATGGACAGAAATATTTTTATCTAACATTTATCTAACAGCCGATTTCCACCGACTTCTTCGTGCGTGCCCGCTCACGCGTCACATGACTGTGAGTAAGCACTCACGAGAAAGTCGTGAGTGATTTTCACTCAATTTTCAGTGAGATTCAGTTTTTTGTATATTTTTTCCGTTTTTGAATTTTTTGGTGAAGGTATTGTGCTTTTTTATACTCGCGTTTTTAAATCACTCCCTGCGCTCGTAAAAAAAGTCCTTTTCGAGTCTGGTTGTAAAAACTACTATTTTAAAAGGCGCAATTTTATTGACGTCATACAGCAGCTAGCTGATCATTGCATTTTTTATTTTTCGCTGGCTCCATGTAAAGGTCATTGGTTCTATAGAGGCCTCATTTATGAGACTATTTTTGTGTTGTCAGGGAACACTTTGTTTCAGTGTAAATACAAAAACACAGGTGAACCGCACAGCGAAGGCTTCCAATAAATAACTACTTAAAATTATTTGCCCAATTTTAGGTAAGAATAATTAAATTTTCATAATATTGCCATTTTACGTTATTTTTTTTTATATTTGGTTAAAAATTGGAGATATTTTTTTTTGCAACCGTGACCAAAAAAGGTCTTTTTATTCCTTCATCAAAGATAACTAAAGCATGGCTTTTTTGGTTACCGGTGCAAAAAAAAAGGTTTTTTTTTATTACGGGTGCAAAAAAAGATTTCTGTCCGTTTTTTACCCAAAATTCAAGAGAAATAGCGGAAAATATTAATATTAAAAAAAATCTAATTATTCCTACCTAAAAATGAAGCCATTTCCGCCAGTTTTCACCAAGTATTTACGAAAAAATCATTTTAAAACATCGTCAAAATATCAAACTGTCAACACCGAGTACAAATGCAAATCGCTATAGAAACCAGTGTAAAGATGGTGTGTTGCGAGAAGTGCTCTTCGTTCGAGATTTTTAAAAGTATTTTTCTGTTTTTCTTAGATTTTTTGATAAAGGTTTTAAAAAAAAATAGTATACTGTGCTTTTTTTTACTCGCGTTTTTAAATACCTCGCCGCGCTCGTTATTTAAACCAACGCTTGTAAAAAAGCACTATTTTAGCCACTAGTTGTGAAAACTACTATTTGCTTCCATAACCAAAAAAAACCATGACGAACCGATAACAAAATCGTGTTTTTGATAAAAGTATAAAAAAATGCTTTTAATTTCACCTCTCTTTGATACCAAAAAGGCTTAGATATGGGAAAAGTTTAGATGAGCTGCATCTAGAGCACGAGTTGAGGCGAAACTTATCAAAAGCAAAAGTGCAGTGTGATGCAGAAAACTAGTAACTCTCTTTAAAAATAACTGTAAAAATATTAAAAACTGTTAGTAATTTAAAGTAACGAAAATATTTTTGAATTGTTAGATCCTCATGTAGGATGACCCAAAAAATTAGAATGATTATATGTTCACCAGGGGGACGTGGTAAACGACTAAGAGTACGCCCTATCATATCCCATACGTGTTCGATAGGCGACAAGTCAGGCGATCTTGCTGGCCATTCCAAAGTCTCTATGCCAAGTTCATGTAAGAAGTCCATTGTTTCACGAGCAATATGCGGTCTGGCGTTATCTTGTTGAAGAATCGCATTTGGGATAGTTTTTAGGTAGGAATGTGAAACTGGCTGCAGCGCTTCATCGATATATCGCCGAGCAGTCAGATTGCCCCTGAGGACTAGAGGTGATCTGCTTCCTAAACATATAGCACCCCATACCATGGGCTAGTTTGTAAATTCATCAGATTTTTTTCACCGATGTCATCGGTTTTTTGATGTCGTTGAGTTCGATGAGCCATCGAAAATTAAAAAAACGCCATAAAAATCAGTCAAAATTTAGCTATAGCCTAGATTATTTTTTTTCAATCGAGGAATTTGTTATTTTTCGAAAAAATCCCATGTATTACAATAGACCAAAGAAAAATCCCCGTAGGGCTTCAGAAGGATATGGCGAGGATAAAACTTATACTTATGTCCATCTTATATCAGCCCAAATAAGATTTATTAATCCCCTTATGCTGGGCGATCATGTGATCACAAATGTGTTTTTTTATTGGGTGTTCTTATTATTATATTACCCTACCCTAGGGTCGGTGAGCATCGATGGCATCAATTGGTGAATTGGTGGAATCAATCGGGTAATTTAAGAACCCGATGAATATCACCAAGAATCACAGATGAATTTACAAACTTGATTGTTTTCATCGGTGAGCTCATCGGTGAATTTACAAACTCGCCCCATGTTACTTTGCTGTCTTGCTGAATCACGTTCAACAGCAAAGTCTACATTTCGTCTCTCACCTCGAAATCGCCTAACCCTCATGCGTCCATCATGGCCGCTTAAACAAAACCTGGATTCGTCGCTGAGACTTATGGTATTCCATTCGTCATTCCAGTTTTACCGAGCTCTGCACCACTCCACTCCTTATGTTGTGGGGTCAAAGGTAGCACCAAAAGCGAACGGTAAGCCCTCAGCCCCATACCAAGCAATCTTCGATTAACTGTCATCCTTGAAAACACTTGTCCTGTAGCTGCAACTAGAACATCTCTCACTTGGCGCATACTGTTCCATCGATTTCTGAGAGCAAGAAGTCTGAGATGCCGTAAATCACGACCTTGTAATAATCGAGGGTGTTCAGAACCCGCACGACGTCTATAAGTCTCATCCACGAAAGTAAAAACAAAAGTGGAATGATAATATCCTGTAAATAAAATGACCGCTACATGTACTTGACATTTGTGAGCCTAAATAAGTTGGTATTGACAAAATTCCCCTAACTCTGAGGCTAATAATAAAAAGGGTTATCGCACATCACTTATGGAAGGCAAAAAACTAGACATTCCGGTTGTATAACAGCACTGAACAAATCAAAACACTATATTTTTAGCAAAAACAGGCAAAAAAAACGAAAACACTTTATTTTGACTAAAAAAACAACGGAGTAACATCCTAGTAACTTTTGTTTTGGTTAAAACAAGTGTGTGGCTAATAAAAAAAGCAGGCAAATATATATCATGTTTACAGGGGGACTTGAAACCCATCTAAAAATGATATAACTTTACTTTTTCTATTAACAAAAATTTTAAAAAACAAAATTTTTATATATATACAAAAAATAATGTAAAATCGATTCGATTGATGTGACTACGTTCTTTTAGGCTCATAACTGTCACTTGCATAAGGGGGTCATTTTTGTGAAATTTCTCAGGGGGTATTATCATTCCACTTTTGTTTTTACTTTCGTGGTCTCATCATTGGACCACCTTCTCCAAACTCTTAACACTGTTGATGGATTGGGTTGGGTTCTTTCAATTTCCCGTAAACCAAAACCAGGCCTCTTCTTCTTCTCGAAGTCGTCTACGACAAAAATGATTTAAAATTTTCAGAAAAGGTCTTTTATGTGTTGGTTGTTTTTGAAAATGAATAGAAAAAATCTGTGAAAAAAGGAAAGATTAGAAGACAGAAAATTTATCAAATAATTCTTTTGAGATAATGATGTTGGATTTTTTTTGTTCTCCAGTATATATGTTACGGTTTTCTAGGTTTTGAGTAAATGCTCGTTTTCATCGTTTATATCAAAATTACAGAAAAAAATTAGTCAGTAAATCGAGTGACTAAATTTTCGTTTGGCACGGTAGAAAATTTAAAATTGCTTGAAGCGAAAATAAAAATGCTGCTTTTTAAAACTTTCATGAGCACGAAATTGAATGTAACATGGGAAAATGGTGAAAATTTCAACAGATTTTTATGCCGAGTTTTTAGTAAACAAAACAATATAGTTGGGGTTATGTTACCATTAGAACGCGCTTGATTACAGTCCGCGCGATTTTCATTTGGACAAAACCTAACTTCAACGACCTACTGAACAAAACCAGGTTTGAAAGTTAACAAAAATCCACGCCCTAGATTGTTGTCACATTTTAAGTTTTTAGGTTAGTTTTTTTCCTGACATAAATTTTGGCAGAAAAAGTACTTGTTCGTACCAATCGTATTTAGCTAATTAATACTTAAAACTGACAAAAGCTTTAAACATATTCGGTGGGATTTACTAAATGGGTTTAGTCTATTTTAGAACGTTCCTAAGTTTAAGTGAAATTTCTGGTTTTAAGTACTTTAAACCAACCATCCTTGGGTTTTGGACATAATTTGATTTGTAAAGAGAATTCCAATATATTTGTTTATTTATTATTCTTAACACAATCTTTTGTTGGATTTAAGAAGAAAGTTTCAATTTAGAAAAAAAGAAAATTAAAAAATTTAAACCCACGCGGGGTTTAAATAGTAAACACTCTGTAGAACAAATTAAAATTGGGGTTATATGTCACTCTAATTGAAACTTACCCTTGTTAATTAATTTTTCCAATTAATATCTGTTGTCACAGAAAGATTTAGATGGGTAATAATAAAATAAGGAGTAGATTAATTTTGTATTTATTTAAAAGGTGTTTTTATTTATCAAATGTATTAAAAAACTTAAATGCAAATTTTGTTCACATTTGTGTCACTGTCGAAATGTCAGTTTAAAAATATTACCGCTGCGTTCAATCACAAACAGCGAGTTCGGATCTTTTACCTCTGCTGGCACCTTGGCTTGCACCAACCTCTACTGATGAAAGCTACAGCTTTAAAATGAGTGGGCTTTGAGTAAGGAAAGTTTTCTTGACTGAGCTTTTAGATAACCTCAATGTTTTAATGTGAGTTTGTAAATAAATTAATATAGTTGTTGGTTGTTGGTTGTCTTTTCTGTATGGGTAAGTATTTTTTGAAAATTGGTTTTAAAATTTAGTGCCTCCCACAGGTGTAAATATTTAGACCTGTGGGGGGTACTATTTTAGATCTTAGTAAATTCCACTGTTAATTTCTTTTTTTTGTGTTACCTACGAGTTTATGGATAGATTATCTATTATGTATTTATATTTTACTGTTATTTAGACAAAATCATCGTAACTACTTTATTGTATCTACAGAACTATTTCTTATTTATTTAATTTATTTAATTTAATTTAATATGATGCGATCTACACCTGCAAAGGTAAAAATGTATTTTTTTTATCTAGATCAAATAAAATTGAACTGAACTTACATTTTAGCCATGAAAGACTCGTGAAAATAATAGTAGTTTTCACAACTAGTGGCTAAAATAGTGCTTTTTTTTTAAAGCGTTGGTTTAAATAACGAGCACAGCGAGGTATTTAAAAACGCGAGTAAAAAAAGCCGCGAGTTGTTAACACTATTTTTTTAATACCTTTATCAAAAAATCCGAGAAAAACAGGAAAATACTTTTCAAAATCTCGAACGAAGAGCACTTCTCGTAACACACTATCTTTACACTATAAATCAAGGGGCTGGTAATGCCCAATTGCTCTGCGTTTGCTCTAAGGATTCGTTTGCGCTAAGGATCTCTTATCGGTCCTAAGTAGCTGATTTGGTTTGCTCAGCTTTTCTTTTTAGTCTAAGGAATACCTAAATTTAAGATGCCAGATATCGAGCATTAAAGCATCCTTAGGAGAGAATTCTAACCTCATTTTTTGTCAACTCGAAAAATGGAATTTTATTATTATTATTATTATTATTATTATTATTATTATTATTTAAAAACGCGAGTAAAAAAAAGCACAGTTTAGCCGCGAGTTGTTAACACTATTTTTGTTAATACCTGTATCAAAAAATCCAAGAAAAACAGGAAAATAGTTTTAAAATCTCGAACTAAGAACACTTCTCACAACACACCATCTTTACACTATAAATCAAGGCGCCTGGTAAATGAAATAACAATGGGTGTCATAGCGATGTGCCTTTTTACCCGGTGACGTTCATTATTGCCACATTTTAATCTTTTGATATTTTGACGATGTTTTTAAATTATTTTTTCGTAAATACTTGGTGAAAGCTGGCGGAAATGGCTTCATTTTTATGACGACTTGGATGTGCTGAATATAATTGAAAATGGTTTTGACAGAAGAGTCTAGATTTAGATTTAGATTTTTTCACCGTTTCCGGCTAACCAAACCAACAGTTCGAAATATTTTTCCACTCATACAAGACCAGTTGGAGTTAGATGGAGGACGTTTCGGGTAAGACTATATGACTTACAAATTACGACCAGTCAAGACACAAGCCCACATTCAATTTAATTTCCATGGTGCCCCAATGGATGATGACTTCAAGTTTTTATGGTCCCATATTTTTATGCAAGTTTTTTTGTTGTTTATTAGTTTAATTAAAATAAATATCACTGTTTATTTTTTAGAAACAATACTCTTTAATTAACTAATTATACTAAGAACCCTACGATTACGTGCCACTGGAGGGCATCTTTCTAGCATTGGGGATTTTAAGGCCAATATATATATGTTTAAATGACCCTTATTGAAGCTGAAAAAATGAATGTAAAAACTGACTCAAAGAATAAATAATAATAAATAATAATTATAATAAGAAATAATGGCTGTATGACAAGCAGCGCCATCCAGTGGTTGAACTTATAACAATATTTAATTCCTAGCTATGGGAAACTTTTTTTTGGCCGGAGCAAACGAATAAAATTTAGGGAATATTTAAAAATTATGGATTTCTTTACTACTCATTACTTCAGCAAATCGCAGAGCAAGGTATTTAAAAACGCGAGTAATATAAAATAAAATCATAACTTTGGAAGTAAAGCAGCTATTGATATGCGGTTTTCAGATTTTGGTTTACGTAAATATTATCCAAAAATTGTATTATAAAGTTCAAATCTTTCAAAGCTACGGTTTTTGAGATATTTTCATTTCCTTTCAACATAAAATAATTGATTTTATGGGGGACTAACCGTGGTTTCTAGCACCAATTTTTTGTTCTAGTTTTTTGTATGTTTTTGTACTAAAAAAATAGTGTTTACAACTCGCGGCCAAACTGTGGATTTCTTACAAGCCCTAGTAACTACGAGTAATAAAAATCACTATTTTGATCTCGTCAGCATGCAAATAGAAAATAAACCAAATACATAATTTTTAACTAACTTTAATTTAATTATTGACGAAAGTGGGCCCTTTAATCCCACATTTGAATAAATTAATTATTTTGGGTTTCGATGATTGAATTATTGAAAACGCGTGTTAAAAATCATAGATATAAGAAGCAAGTAGAATTCGCTGGGTACAGAGGGTGTATAAATTTTTAGAAAATAAATAAAACGAAGACATACCCACTATACCCTTCTGTATAAATAATAGAGAACTATAATTTTGATGCTTTTCTACTTTATCGCTTATTTCGGGCATGCGCAGTTACTAGGTAAAAACGGAATCCCTTACTCGCCGATAAAGTTGGACGTTACCTGCGGGTGAATACGGTGTCCCTTAAAATTGATATGGTTGGCGTTAGCATAACGTTAAGTAAATAAACAAAATGTATTCTAGTTGATTGTAAGTATAAGTACCAATTTTTGTTTAATCATTTTATTTGGCTAGAAATCCGTAAGAAAATTAAAACATTTACTTGCACTGGCAACTATGCCAAAGTGATTCAGCATAACCTCTCTTTTTTTTGCAAAATGCTTTTGTAAATTTTGATAATAATAAATAGCCTATAAAATTATCAATAAACAAACCAAAGTCGGCTTGTAAACACTATAAATGCTGGTGCTTTAAAAATAACGTGATGTTATCTACGTCAGAGTGCGTTAATAGGCGATAAGGTCATTTGAAGGAGATTTTTCGTAAGAAGTGCAAAAGGTCTCTACTACCTGCGGGTTAATACCGTATCCCTTATAATTGACATGGTTGCCGAAAGTAAAACGTGAAGTAGAAAAACAGTAGTTTTCACAACTAATGGCTAAAATAGTGTTTTTTTTTTAAAGCGTTGGTTTAAATAGCGAGCGTAGCGAGGTATTTAAAAACAAGAGTAAAAAAAGCACAGTTTAGCAGCACTATTTTTTTTAATACCTGTATCAAAAAATTCAAGAAAAACAGGAAAATACTTTTAAAATCTCGAACTAAGAACACTTCGCACAACACACCATCTTTACACTATAAATCTAGGCGCCTGGTAAATGAAATAACAATGGGTGTCATAGCGATGTGCCTTTTAACCCGGTGACGTTCATTATTGCCACATTTTAATCTTTTGATATTTTGACGATGTTTTTAAATTATTTTTTCGTAAATACTTGGTGAAAGCTGGCGGAAATGGCTTCATTTTTAGGCAAGAATAATTAGATTTTTTTAATATTACTATTATCCGCTATTTCTCTTTAATTTTGTGTAAAAACGGACAGAAATTTTTTTTGCATCGGTAACCTAAAAAGCCATGCTTTAGTTATCTGCAGACAGTTACCAAAATCATGTTTTTAATGAAGGTATAAAAAAAATATTCTGTATTTTTTTTAATTGTAACGATAAGTGTCAATTTTTGTTTAATCCTTTTTTGTAAATCTTGATTATACATAACATACCGTATAAATTCGTCTGTAAACTAAAAAACCTGCCTTAAAAATGACGTGACGTTAGCTACGTCACAACGTGTTATTTAGCGATAAAGTCATCTGATGGGCATTTTTTATGAGAGTTTCAAAAGGTCTTTAATTAATAAAATGTTTTACGGCGCCGATACATAACCATAGAACTGGAAACTTTCTACCCACTTTCTTTTATCCTTGGTTAAAAAAAGTGGGCTAAAAAATTTATTAAAAAGTTCTATGAAATATATGGAGTTCTCGGCATGATATGTGAAAAACCATCTGTCACATATGTATAGATTCGGCGAAAAGCGCCCGGAAAAATAGCCCGCTTGTGATTTTTAATTTTTGGGGAAATGATAAAAACCTTTGAACTCTAGAGGACAAGATTTTATCAACTGCTTTGTCAAATATATCCTCGTTGACCAAATTCTGTGTGTCTAGGGGCACGAGTAGGTTGATTGATTAATTTATTTTCTACAGTTAGGTGAGGTTAAGTAAAGGGTTTCCTGGACACTATGGATGTTTTGGTACTTGTTTCCTTTGCTGTATTACTATTATTTGCTTGTTGATGTCTGTGCTTTATTGCGTTCAACTTTATTTTTTTTAATATATTATTGTAAGTAGAGATTTGGGAGAGTACTATAAAAGGAATCCACACACAAGGAATGCCTTAAGTGGGCTATTTTTATTTTATTTGCCAAAAGTTTTTTTAAAATAGGAGAAAAAAAACATTATTTTATATTCATATTTATTTTAAAGAAGCCTGCAGCTTCGCCTGTTGTTTTATCCGTTTTTCTTGTTTTTCTTGCTTTAAGGCCACAAAAACGACTTAGATTTGACAACACTGCTGCTGCTATTTTTTGTAAAAGATCACCAATAGGTGGCATCACTAATACCATTTCGAGTGAAATCGTGCAGGGTTCAGAACACGGTGCGAACACCATATGTGAGGAAAAGTATAACTTATTAGGAACGTAAAAAGTATAACTTATTAGGAACGTAACCACTTATTAATAGTTCTTTTAAAGTTTTTGATGCTCGGCTTCATGCTTCATGGATTGCAATGTCCCAAAATTAAAAAGAATCAAAAGAAAAATCATTATTCAACATCATAAAAAAATAACAAATTTCCTTATTATTTTTATCAATTGACATGTATCAATTTATTGGCTGATTAGACAAGTGGCCGGATACTTCAATCGAACTCACTTCAGTTTCCTTGGGCCTGCTAAATTACGTGACCTTGGCGTTTCAGAATTCCGGCATAATATTGCTTACAAGGAAAAAAATCATAACTTTTTTGTTATCAGACAATAGCATTTTTAAAAATCTACAACCGTATCCAAAGCATTTTTCAAAATTTGGTGTATTTTTTCAAAAAATAAAAAAATCCAAAAATTGCTGTTACAGATTTCTGTATTATCGACGACGCTAAAGAAAAAGCCAGTTAAGATTTTTGACTATTGTTAGCCGTGTTTATTTTATTTCGAAAATGAGAGAGTCCAGCAAAAAACTGTCTGAATACGGTTGTGAGGAATTCAAAAATAAACATTCCTGCCAAATTTTAACAGATTTCGTTTTCCGGTTTCCGATATTCTGCCCGATAAAGATTGGCCCAAAAACAGCACAGCAGTGTTGTCAAATCTATGCCGTTTATGTGGCCTTAAATGATCATAGCTTTTGTTCCCGTGAACCGATTTTGATGAAATAAAGCCTATTTAAAAATTATTTAAATAAATCGGTTAAGACATTAGAAAATTATACACTTCCAGATTATGAGTGTTTTGGCTTCATATTAAAAAAATACAGCATTACACATTTTTTTGAATTGCTACAACTTTTGACCTATTGCATGAATTACAAAGTTTTAGATTTAGAGAAAAAAAAAACATAAGGCCTATGTCGCTTTGTTCTAAACATGACATATTTTTTAAATCCAAGATGACGGACGCATTTGAAAAATTGTTAATTTTGTTATGTACGATAGTGAATGAAATCTATGTTCAAAAGATCAAAAGATCTTGGGTGGAAATGACGAAAATTCAAACCTGGTTGAGCATCCCACAAGGGACACACAAATCACCAAAGCGAAAAGAGAAATGATTAAAAGATGTTTCGCCTTGGGTAACCAGCGTAGGCTCGTCAGTGGTTCTACTGGTCACCCTCCCCATACATCATTAAACACCGTCATACACTTTGATTTTCAACTTTGAATCACTCACAAATAGGCATCGTTCCGCACTGGTACTTATCCAAGTTACCTGATACGGACCAAAAAGAATCTAAAAACAAAATATCAAAAGATCTTGGGTGGAAATAACGAAAATTGACTATTTCCACCCAAGATCTTTTGTTTTTAGATTCTTTTCGGTTGATGTAACCGATTTGGAGGTTTTTTGACTTCTTTTTTGGAAATGTAAGTTTTCACGAATGAAGTCCTATTCATTTTGCAAATGACCATGACTTTTTTATTTCTTATCCGATTTAATTAGGTAATACTTCAAAATACAAAGAAAACCTTGGTTTTCTTCAGTGCCGCAGTAAAAAATCTTTATAATAATATCATCAACTGACATGATAAAAATAAAGTTAAAGAAAACAATGCGGCACTGGCCAAACTGTGACCAACTGTCTCTTTAGGGAGAAAAAAAATGACCAAACGTCAGATCGAAAATTCTCGGTGACAGTTGACGTCAATTAAGTCTAATTTCGGGAGGAATATACTACTTTTTATTAAATTGAAATTCCCGGAAACTTTGAAAGGCCAACGTAATTAATCGCAAGGCTATTTGCCATAACTTTGAGTCAAGTTAAAGACCATTTACACACAAAAGTACGAAGTTTTACTTGAGTTTTACTTTCTTTTAGGGGAAAAAGCTGAATTTTTCTTTGGCTTTTAGTTCTACTTAAACGGAGTTTGTGGGTTTGTGGTGAATTATTTTTATGCGCAAATGGAATGGGTTCAAAAAACGTGTTAAAAGATTTAAAAACAATAGGAAGTTCTAGCGAATAATCATCCTAACGATTGCCCTACACTTACAGCGTTTAGGTTAAATTCAAAGCATATAAATAGGAACACGTTTGGTATTGGTATCCGTATACCTAGCGAGTCCACCAATTGATCAAGTACACTTTTAAATTTATGGCGAATGCGTGACAGCGTAGCTGTTAAAAATGGTTAAGGTTAACAAAAAACTATCAGAGGTGGGCAACTTATGTTGTCTTCTCTCTGACGTTTTATTTTCTCTTTTTGTAATTTCCTCAGACGGTTTTTAAAAGATTGATTTTTAGGTTTAGTAAAATATATCAAGCTTTGCAAAGTGAGGTAGAAACACGGTAGATATTAAAAATGTTAATAACTTTTTTTTTCTCAACACTTGAAGCATCTAGGTACTGAAATTTTTTACGTTTTCCAATTTTTTGCCAGCAATATCTACTTACTACCTTATAAGGTCCGTTCAGCCTAAAATAGTGTCTTAAAAAACTTTTAGTTACCTTTTTTACAAACAAAATATTTTAAAAAAATTAGTAGGGTATACTCGAAGTGCGTTTAAAAACTAGTTTATTATCAGTGCAAACCAAAATATTTAAAGGAACCCTTAAATAGTCTTTGCTGTACCGTCACGTGTCCGCCTAACAGTGATCATCCAACGTTTCTCCAATAATCGCGCTTATTTTGTAACCCTCCATGAAACGCGCTAGATCTATATGAAGCAAAAATCGAAAAATTAAACCTAACTAAAAATACTTTTTGCATAACTAATAACCTTTCCGCCGATGAGTTCCTAAATGGTTCTTACCCAAGTTAACAGATGTTTAATGTAAGTGGCTACCCATCAGTAGTCGCGCTGGGTCGCTATTTAAATTAACAGAAGTTAAATGTATTTTCCCACCCGTTAGTAATCGCGCTGGGTCGGTAAACATTTCCACCGCTCACCCTGGATCCATATGAGTCGCAAAATGGAGGGTGGCACCTCTCCCACCTTCATTACGGGTCGCAGCACCACGTGGGTGTCCCGTACTGGACGGAGCAACGACCCGGAAGGTCCTCGGACCCCGTCACGCCGATCGAGGGTCCTTCGTTCAGGCAAATGGAGAATGCGTTTCACACGGCGTGCCCCATACACAGCCCGTTTAGGTACCGCATGGGTTTGGCCAATGGAGGTCCGGAATATTTGCATCGATCTCATCAGGTAATTTTAGGTTAAGTGAATTAGTAATAGTATTAGTAGTTACTAGCTTGGCATTGGAATCCAAATAAAAAATTGTCACTGTTTCCAAATATCCTATTCACGGCACGTCGACCAAAAGATAAAACAACACTGTTTTTGAGGCTAAACCTTCGTCAGCTTTTTAACCTCTTGCATGGAAAACCCCAAGGGACATGACCTGATATAATATCCCTTAGCTATTTTCATTTTTCTCCCTTAGCTTAACTTATTGCGCGACATCTGTAAAATGTCGAAAACCTACCCCTTGTTTGAGGGTTGTTCTGGAACAGTGACTTGAATAACAAATATCTTTAGAGTTTTAGAAACCTTGGACTGTAAGAAAAATAAACACAATCATAGGTAACTTTTTTGATTCTGGAGTTTAAAAAAACATTGCTTTTCAACTATAACTTATTTTATTTTAAATCATTATCAAGACTTAAATGAAAATACGCAGCAGGTGGTATTTTAAAAAATCCAAAAACACGTCAACTGAGATTTTTTATTTCTTTTTATCTTGCTACCTCAAAACTTCTTTTTCTAGGTCATTTTCCTTGAGTATTAAGTATTTTGGGATCTGTTCAATTCGAACGATTTTATCTCCCTGCAGGTCAATATTTTGAGAAAATTATAAAAAAAATTTACAGAAAAGATTTGTAGCGTAGAGGGCTAGACCAAGATTTGAACCCGGAACTTCTAGAATGCCAGTCTAATGCTCTAACAACTGAGCTATCGAGGACATGGGGTTTTGACTTTTGAGCCTCTACGCTACAAATCTTTTTTGTAAATTTGTAAGGGCCCTAAAATTTTCCCCTCATTTTATAATAAAAATGCCATTTTTGACACTTTTTGAATACCATTGATAAAGAAATTATGGTATATGGGGGACTATTAAAATCGTGAAATTTTCACTTTTCTTAAAGTTGTTTGTCGGTCTGTTGGTCTGTCGGTCTGTTGTCTGTCTGTATACACGATAACTTAAGAACGCCTAAATCGATTTTAACGAAATTTGGTACAAAAATCCTCTAGCGACTGATCATTAACTGATTAACTTTTGGGTAGGGTGGTGGGGGGTTGAAGGGGGGACCGGAAGATAAAATATTTAAAAAAAATTATAACTTTGGAACAAAAGCAAGTAGCGATATACGGTTTTCAGATTTAGGTTTCCATGAATATGGACTACAAATGTTGTTGTAAGGTTCAAATTCGTGAGACCTTTAGTTTCTTAGAAGTAAAGCAGCTATTGATATGCGGTTTTCAGATTTTGGGTTTCGTAAATATGTGTAATAAGTTTAAAATCTTTCAAAGCTACAGTTTCCGAGATATTCTCATTTCCTTTCAACATAAAATAATTAATTGTATGGTGGACTATCCGTGCTTTCTCTCTCCAACTGTCGATCAATGTATAAGCTCTATTAATATTTTGTTTCCTGTGAATGATGTCTTTAAAATCTCTCCCTATTTTTCTAGATGTAAGCAAACATCACGCACGTAAAAAGAAAATAAGTCAAAAAAGAGAAAAAACGGGCACAAAATTAGCAAAAGAGCTTTGCGAAATGAAATAAAAAGGCGAAATTTTACATATAATTTCCGTGATGTAATAGTGGGAGAGTTTGCAAAAAAAGGCAAGATTTTTGGAAATTTTTAGGATAGATTACTCTTCAACCTAATAAAACTGTGGAGTCAACATCTGGCTCTGGGGTGATAAGAGGCGGTCCCAGCCATTTGAAAAGGGGGGGGGGCAGTTTCGATACAAAAAAAAACTAGAATAAAAGCAGTGCTTTTATGAGAAACGTCAATATATGCAAATATGATTTGGCCTTAAGTCTAGGGGGGGATACTCAGATTTTAAGTTTTTTATTTCATTCATTTTTTATTTTAAAAAAAATGTTTAAATGCACCGAAAATTTGAGAAAATTACATTAAAAATGCAATTTTTGAGTCAAATTATGCTAAAAAATAAATAGCGCGGCGAAAATTTTTAATAAAATGGCACTAAAAAATGCATGTTTTTTATTTAAAATTAAACTAAATTGGTAAATATATCAATGGTTTCAAAGCGCAGCAGGCGAAAATTTTTAAGAAATTGACACTACAAATGCCACTGTTAACACAAAATTAAAATAATACCATAGATATAGATACCGTGTTATAGCACCGCTTTTAATTTTCTAAATATTTTCGTCAAAAATTTAAATCTAGGGTGGGGGGGGTTAATTAACCCCTCTACGACCCTGAAATCCGCGCTTCAGTAACTACGTATAATTTTTTCAGTTATAAAAACATAGATAACAAACAAACCGCAAACAAAACCTAATAGCTAAATACTTTTTTTGTTGCAGCCAAGTTCATTGCCTCGAAAACGTTATCATATATGTTTTGATTTAAGCTTTTGCCTACTTCTGACCAATATTGTTTCCAAATACTGTCTTCTCCCAATAAAAGTTTAAGAATTTGTGTTTTGTATTAATCAAACAGTTTTTAGTATTTGGAAACGACATTAGTTAATTTTGCCCTGATTTTGGCTTCACGTTGTATAAAACTTAGTATGAATATGTTCAGGTCAAAAATACTTAGTCTCGTTATTTAACCTTGATTTTATGTCGAAATAATTTTGTCTAAAACTTGTTTATAACTTGAAACTCTATAATACTGTTCTGTATTCGGTCCCAAAATACTGTAGAGAAATTCAAGAATGTCTTTAAAGGAACGTTCTGCAATCTTTGTTGTCTACTTTTTCCTGGAGCAAAGGGGGAAGGGACGATCCCCCTTCCCCCCGCCCCCTTCTGAGACCGCCACTGGGTGATAGTAAAGCTGTTCTAAATAAACATGTTTTTTTTTTTATACTGGGACTTGTTTCTGTCTTTTACATCCATTATAGGATCAATGCCCAGTTGTAGCCAAGTTTTTTGAAAAGTTAAAGACAAATACAAAATATCTATGCAGAATAAAAATGCCAAAAAATCTAGGTCGAATTTAGAATAACGAAACTGTTACCAAGTTTAGGTATAAATACATACATTGATGTACCTACAAAGTTATTATGTATCTAGTTGAATTACTTTTTAAAATATTTTTTTGGGACACTCATCTTGGGACACGCGGTTATAAATTGATGCTGACGATGCATTCTGTCATTATACTGTCTGAATGTTTGAAGGTTACTATTATATCAGCTATATATTATTTAATTTTTGGCTTTTCCAAAATATTTTAAAAATTCCAATTAAGTAATTTTAGATTTCTTTACTGTATACCCAGCTTCCGGACTCTACAGTCTTTTTATAGGGTCGAAGTATAGTCTAGCCCAAAAATATGAGCCTTTTCGAAACTTGCAATTTTTTTTCGACAGCTCTTGGACTATATAGTCCTCTTTTCGAGTCTTACTTTGAAAATAAAGCGGTAAAATTAAACATTAAAGAAATCCCGTTATTCAGATTATGCAAAATGCCCTAAGAGGTCCCCATAAAAGCCTTTTTGTGGTGTAGCTTTTATAACGTTTTTGAGATCTATTAAGGAAGCTTTTGCTCCCGTCAAGATTCTTAAAGTGTGCCTTATGTAAATAATCTTTAGGGATAATAAAACATTCTTTATTGGATTTTTGATGTCTTTCACAATAGTCCGAAATCTTAAGCATATTTAGGGGAAGTTTTCCCAAGAAAGCTAAATTAATTTTAGACCTTTATTCTAGTTCCACCCTTGGATTAAAAAAAGAAAATATACCTGGTCCAACAAAAACTTTTGGCAATTAATAACCACAGTTTATTTACAAAATTTCCAACACCTTCGAAATTAGGTCCCAAGATTTCTCAGATAATAATATAACCAAAGTCTCCGTCAGCATCGGGTATCTTTAAGTAGTTCATCTAAGAGTCCCACCGCCAGGTGTCACCATACCCAGCTTGTTGCATCTACTGTCGTTTTATATAGAAGTATAGTCCATCCTAAAAATATCCACCTTTCCAAAACTCTTGCACTATTTTCCCAGGGTGATACCCGTGCCTAGCTTGCTGACTCTTTTTCTATATGGTCAAAGTATAGTCCGTCCTATAAAAATATCAGCCTTTTCAAAACTCTTGCATTTGTTTTTTCTTCTGGACTCTTTTCGTCTTTTACTTCGAAAATAAAGCGGTAAAATTATATTAATTTAAAAAAAACTCTGTCTCTGTAAAATCGTTTTTTTGGTTACGCTTTTAAGGCCATCAAGAATCCTGAAATATTTTTATTGGATTTTTTGGTGTTTTTTACAGTAGTCCATAAACTTAAGCATATTTAGGGGAAATTTTTTCAATAAAGCTGAATTAATTTTAGACCTTTTCTGTAGCCCACCGCCAGGTATCCCCATACCCAGCTTGCTGCTTGCACAGTCCTTTTATATGATCGAAGAGTCCATCCTAAAAATATCGACCTTTCCGAAGTCCTTGCACTTTTTTTATCGCGTGCTCCTGGACTATTTAGATTGTGCAGAGGTTCCCAAAAAGCCCTTTTGTGGTGAAGCTTTTCTTTCGTTTTTAAGACTATTAAGAAAGCCTTTGTGTCGTCAAGATTCCTTAAGTGTGCCCTATTATGAAAATAATTTTTAGGGGTAATTGATGACTTTCATAGGCTATTATGAAAGCAAACTTAAGCATAGTTAGGAGATGTTTTCCCAATACATCTGAATTGTCTCACTGCCAGGTGTTCCCATAGTGCTGCTTGCTGCCTCTACACTCCTTTTTATGGCCAAAGTATAGACTATCCTAAAAATATCAGCTTTTCCAAAACTCTTGCACTCTCAGATTAAAATTAGTTATTAGTCTGAGTTTGCACTTTTTTCCCCAAGCTCTTGGACTAAAAAGTTCTCTTTTCGCATTTTTACGACTTATTAAGGAAGGAAGCTTTTGCGCCCATCCTTATTCCTAAAGTGTGACTTATGAAAATATTTTTTAGGGGTAATGAAACCTTTCATGGCGCGTTTTTGATGTCTTTTACAATGGCCCAAGACCGTTGGCATATTTAGTTTTTTTGCTAAAACTAAATTTATCAACTGCAGACAATACCTTCTCCACATAGGCCAATCACTCCTAGCGTTTTAGTGTCCTTTTCCCGACCTTCGCCGCCATATTGACAGAAAACTAATGGATTTTCTGTCACTTTTGAGTAAAAAAAGCCGGCAAGGTGGATTAAAGGACATTAAATCGGTAGGAGTTGATCGGCCTATATGGAGAGGGTACTGCTCCAGAGCTTAGGATAACTGTAAAGATAATTATATCTGTTTCCGTAGAGACGCTTAATTTTCCTTCAAATTGAAGGTACATCTACCGATTCTGCAGTTTGACAGATGGTTGTCTTTTACATGAATCCTGTCCGGATCTACGGTTATCTTTACCTTTTTAAGGGAAAGCACTCTCGCTAAATCCTTTTTTAAATTTGAACTTTTTTTGTTTGTTAATTTACCCCTTCTCCGCTACCTTGGATTAAAGATGGCCATAAGAAGAGTATTTTCGAATCATCACCAATCCATTTTGACGTCTCTGTAACAAAAAAATTTTAAAAATTGTTTTTTTCACGAAACCGTGTACTTTATACAAAAGGTTTTTAATGTAAACCTACAGTCATTTAAAGGCAATTTTATACCACACAAAAACGTATTCTGTAACCTTTTTTCATGGATTCGTTTTCTTCTTCATGACAGATATAGTAATTAGGAAGGAAGGAAATAGGCCATGAGCTAAGAAACAGGATTTGTGATTGAATAAAAATAATCTGGGGGATTACTGCAAAACTTCAACAAAAATTGAAATAGTATGATGCATGTCTTTCGGGCTGTTAGGACATCGTTCTGCAGAGGTTTTTCTTCTCGACGTTTCGCCGATTCAAGTGCTCGACATCCTCAGGAGATCTGTTCCCAAAATTGGCGGAACCTGGATTGATGATTCTTTCTGCTCCGTAGCTCATATTTATATTTATATGAAACGGGTTTGCTGAGCACTCGAATCGGCGAAACGTCGAGAAGACAAACTTCTGCAGAACGACGGCCCAACAACCTGAAAGACATCATACTACCAAACGATGGCTGCGAAAGCTTATCTTGAAATACTTTTTCTTTCATTGTTTCTAGTTTACTCTATGGCTCTCTAAAAACTATGGAGAGGTCTAAGGGAGCACTTGTGAGCACAATGTACAAAGTTAAACTTTGAACTAAGTTTGGTATAGATAAGACGTCGAGTTTGACCTAAAATTAAACTATTGTTATACCGGGTTATGAGTTTACCTCCGCAACGAAGGGATTTTATGCTCAATGAAAACGACCACTGACACATTGGTCATTATTTTTGCTGTCAAAGAATTGTCATATGTATGTATGTATTCAAAACTGGTGGTTAGTTCCCTGCCGAAGTAGTATTTTTTTTACTATAATTTGAAAAATGAAAAAAATGCCTTTTCTACCATTTAAAAGTTTAAAATAAATTTACACTGTAACAGGAGTAGCCTATACATTAAAAATACAAATTTCAACTTTTTTTTTGTTTCCTAAAAAAAACAATTTTTTTGGGTTTAACTACACCCAAGTAACGAAAAAATCACAATTAAAGATTTAAGTTGGCTCGAAAAGAAAAAATTATTTGTTGCTAAATTTATGGGCATACAATGAATATACAAAATATATAAAACCATATACCTATTTTTAATTTAACAAATTAAGAAATTAAATAGCACAGTTTTATTATTGAATCTGGAGTTGACCCTTAAAATAATTTAGTTAAATACCTGTTAAATGATTTTTAGATGTGCTTAAATACACTTATAGTAGGACACGTTTTTTGGTAAATATAAAGACTGTAAAGAACTTTGATTAAAAGAAATTAATCCCACCTTATGTCTCACATACTCTATGTTCTGAAAAATTACAATGTTTGCTGTTTTTTGTATAAAATGATGACAGACAGAGAACATAACAGAAATTTTTATAAACAAAATATTTTCATCTTTCTTTAAAATACTTTTTTATAGCCTGCTGTCTCTTCTCAACAACCTTAAATATTTTTGCACTTCACTAAATTATCTCTCTATCTACCTCTAAAATTCTGCCATATCTTTCTCTAAATATTTTGCATTTTAACAGAGAAAAAATGTTTTTGGCAGTACTTTTTTTGAACGCTAAAAAAACAGTGAAAACTTGAAAAATTTGAGTGTTTTATTCTAGACATTGAAAGTTTGGAAAGAAAGCTTTAAAATGTGAGCCAAATCATGGCATAAAAATGTGAAAAACATAGTAAAAATTGCTTACACAAAAACGTTACCCCTTAAATTATGCGAAGATATTTTAAGCCTTAAATTACCATAATAGCTTTACCATTAGCCTGCTTTTAAAAGTACCCTCTGATAATAATCCAGCAGTAGGCGGCTAACATAACAGTTCCATTTTTCCTGATAACTTCTTTCCATATTTAAAATATCTCGGTGGAACCTCTCACAGTGCTCGTTACTAGCAGCAAACACAATTTTCCTGAAAATAATTTAGATGAGAATCCAAGAAATACATTTTTAACGACATGCTACATCCTAGGTTTTGCTAACACAAAGAAGAAAAATTTGCTGTTTCCTTGCCTTGAAGTATGGAATCGAATTGCGCATCTCGAAAACGTTTCCTAATATGGGGACCAACAAATAATCCGTCTTTTTAATTTTAGCGCTACTGACTCTAGGGAGCTTTTCGTTTAAATAACTAAAAGCTTCCCAACTTACAACTTTTGTGTACTACAGGGCATTTCTGGCATGTAAGTGCCTTATAACTGTCACCATATTACCAGTTTGCTGTGTTAAGGTTTCGAAAAACTCATCTAGGTGTTAAAAGCAATTTACCCAGTAAACACCGTTATGTAGAAATTACGTAAAATTATCATAACAATTTTACCTTGTTACGTCAGTCAGAGGTCACAATAAGGTAAAATTTAGGTCACATTAAGGTGCGAATACTCTGCATAATGCCATACGCAGGGCCCACCTAATTCTTACATAAATGTAAATAAAATGGCATACCTTTGACATAAATATTACATCCATATTACGTGAAAGTTAACTAAAAACTACGTATATTTACCTTGGTATGTAAATTTAGGGTCACAATAAGTTATTAATAAGGTAAAATTTAAGTCACAATGATCTGCATGACATGCGCAAAGCTTCAACTATCTAAGTCCGACATGAGCATGTAGCTTGAGGCGTCGATGATTTACGAAGGTTCGTCGGTGGTTGCTTGACACGGTCCGACATTGACAAACTACAAAGTTAACCAGACGGGCTGGTTTAAGTGGCGGAGGCGGACGAGGTGATTCTTATAGAGCAGTACCGCCATCTTGTCAATACATTAAAGTCCGCATTCTAATTTTGAAATATCTTTGCTCTTTATATATATATATATATATATATAATATTATCATCCACTGTACAGGGAATATCGTGACATTAGCGCCATCTCTACCTACTAGGAAGAAACTATTAAGCACTGGTAAGTTCTTTCATTTTCATAATATTTTTGTAAATTTTAATGTGAACTAAATCGCGTTATAGAGCGTTTACCTCATTTAGACGATATAAATATTACATAAAATGTTTTATATAAAAGTTATGTAATATTTTAAATGTAAACTTACGGTTCAATTGACTATATAATAATTATGTAGAATTTAGGACTTTAATTTGACGTAAATAATTTTACAGGGAAATTACATAACTAATACATAAAAAAAATTATGTAACAATTATGTAAAATTTTAAATGTAAACTTAAGGTTCACATTGTTCCATATTATTTATGTAAATTTCAAAATTTTAATTTGACGTAAATCATGTTATAGAGCGCTTACGTAATTTAGATGATATAAATATTACATAATTTTTTGCATAACAGTTACGTAAAATTTTAAATGTAAACGTAACGTCTAAATTGTTACATATTTTATTTAAAGTAAATAATTTTATGTAACGTTTACGTAAATTAGATTACTTTAATATTACATTTAATTTTTTATATAATAATTATGTAATATTTTTTATGTAAAATTAAGGTCCCACTATTTACGTAATATTTACGTAAATGTTAAGAATTTGTCTATAAAGTCCTATTACATAAATTTAGAGTCAAAGTTTTGACGTAATGTTTACATAATTTTTTTTATTCAAATATTTTCATGTGATATTTACATAAATATGATGTAACATAGTACGTATACTTGAAGTAAAATAGTTTCTATTTACAAAAAATAAAACGCATACACCACAATTTAATGACATGTTCCTTCCTTACAAAAATACATTTTCTACTTATCAAAAGAAAACATTTAGCAATTTCTTTGGCGTTAGAAACTTCAAAACTATACCACGTTCCCGCAAAATTTTCCCCAGACTTTTCAGAGTTTCACCGCTTTTTAAACTAGCCAACCGTATCTTAATTAGGGTGACATTCCTTAAAATTACTTAAATTTTAATGAAAAACTTAGGCCACATATTACAGAATATCAGATATTTCACTCTAATTGGGATTACTTGGGACAAAAATAATGTCACCAAGCCAACTTTAAGACATACACTATCGGCATCATAAAAGTGGTACGTGATAAACATAGGTATTTTTTAAATTGTATGGTTAACTACCGGATTATATATTGTGACAGACTGGTACTAAAATGTGAAAATATTGACATCAAAGATGGCTTTCAAAAATAATTTTTATATTACAATAATACGCTAACGCATAAAATAACTGTAACAAAAATTAAAAAACACAACTGTAACGAAAATTATAAAACAATAGAAACAAATTATTTCACCATTCACCTCAATTATACCGTTTAACCTTCTTGGTAGAGAATCAGTCAAAATTTCAAAAAGGTTTTCATTTTCACTAATAACTTCTTCATAAGCATTGACTATTAACTGGACCAAGTGATGTTGATTTCCCGGCACAATATTAAAGCTTTCCAGCTTTTTTGAAATTAAACCCCACATATTTTCCATAGGATTGGCGTCTGGGGTTTTCGCAGGCCAAGGAAGAACTTCAATATTTTGCTCCTGAAACCAAGTTTGGCAAATTCTGGCTGTATGAGCAAGGCAGTTGTCTTGTTGAAAAATAAACTGGTCTTTACCAGCAATATATCTTTCCTCATAGCGCGTTCTTGGTGGACGATATACCCAAATTTGTTTTCTATCAATACAGGACTGGAAAACTTTTTCATCGGAAAATATTACCTTTCGCCAAAACTCTGGTTCCTTTAGAGAGTAATTAAGGGCAAAAAGTAACCAGGCCCGTTTTTCTTCATTCGTAAGTTTAATTTTTTTAGCAGCTACACGACATCTTAAATTAGAGCCTTTCCTTACGCGATTTCGTGCCACTCTTACACATCCTGGAAATTGGGTTAATCTCTTTGCCTGGGCAACAGATGCAAAAGGGTTTTCTTCCATAAAAGCGATAAGGTCATAATCTTGTTCATCAGTTGAAACTTTCAATAAACCAGTCCCTTGTTTTCTCTATATTGTCTGATCTTCCCATCGGTTTTTAATTTTTATAATCGTGGTTTTACTGCGTTCATAATGTCTAGCCACGTCCCTAATTGACCATCCTAGTTGTAGTTTTGCCAGGAGTTGGGCTTTATCAAATAAAGAAATTTGTGGAGGCATTTTTTATTTATTTGTCAGACTGAAATACAGAATGACATACTTTGACAGTTTAAGACAAATACAATAATGGGTGACTATGTTTGTAAAAATAGACCAAGGTATTACAACAAAAAGTATTGTGTACCACTTTTATGATGCCGATAGTGTATTTCAATTAGTAAGATATCACATTTCTAGCATGCACACAAATTGACTTTTTTTTTCAATATTTGAGTTTCGTAGAATTGAGTAGAGTATCTGCTTATTTGTTTAATTTGTAACTTCCCGGAATTAATTTCTATGAGTTTTATTTCTATTTAAAATATTGGCCAGCACTAATTCCTTATGTCAATTGAGTTATAGAGCTAATATTGAATTCGGAAATAAGCATGACAGTTCTCTTTATAAGTGATTGAACATTCTCTTGAAAAATTGGTGCTAGAAAGCGCGGATAGTCCACCACATAATCAATTATTTTATGTCGAAAGGAAATGAAAATAACCTTATTAACCTTATATCAAAATTTTTGGGTAATATTTACGAAACCCAAAATCTGAAAACCGCATATCAATAGCTGGTTTACTTCTAAAGTTATGATGTTTTTATTATTATATATGTATATATATATATATTAAAGTTTTTCAAATAACTCGGAAACTAAAGTTCCCACGATTTTGGACTTTTTAACAAAATTTGTAGTCTATATTTATGGAAAGTTACAATTTTTTTAAATATTTTATCCCACTTTTCCCCCCTTTAACCCCCCCACCACCCTACCCAAAAGTTAATCAATTCATGGTCAGCCTATAGAGGATTTTTGTACCAAATTTCGTTAAAATCGATTAAGGCGTTGAGTTATCGTGTATACAGATAGACAACAGACACCAGACCGACAGACAACTTTTTTTTTCGTCAATTAAGGTGTTTTGGAACCTTAGTAACTCATTTTTAATAAAATTAAGAAAAGTCAAAATTTAATTGGTGGACTAAGAAATAGACTATTTAACAATGTTTCTCATTAGAAATGTAAACTAAGAAGGCGTAGGGTGGGAGGGAAAGGGGTGATATATTTAGTGGTTTCCAGCTTTTTAAATTCTAAAGGAGCTAATTAGGGAATTTAATTTATTTGCAGTTTGTGAAAACATATAGTAAAAAACTGATTATAAAACCTCTTTGAACCATCGCCTTTGGCTCAGTCCACCTACTCTCTCTCGCTCGTGTGCAAAGAGGCATTTTCAAACCTTGTTTTCTAATATACTATTTATTTCTTGGATATAGAATTTGGCCAACAGAAGTTTGGTTATGATACCACAAATCAGTGTTTCCGATGATCACAAACAAAAACCTATTTGTCAATTTCAACTCCTTTTTGATAAGAATATTGTTTTAGTGTGGTGGTAACCATGGTTTTTGCATTGCTGTCTTATTTTTTTGAGCTTTAAAAAATGGTATTAACAGATTTATTCTGTTTCGTTTTGTAGAGATCATCAACAGGATCAAAAAGTTAAATAAGGACCAAAATGTTTTACTATATATTTTAGTTTCTTTTTAAGTTTTTGATAATAAAATACACTTTTTTATTTTGAAGTTTCGATCCCGAAAAAAATCATCTTCAGTGCATTTTTTTCTGGTACTGCCCTGTCCCATTATAATCTACTGTTTTTGAGACCATTTTTATTGAACTAATATATAGTAGACCTGAACAACCAAGATATATTATATGAACATACCGGGTGAACCTAAAAAAACGGACAAATTGTTTTTTGCTATAACTCTACTAATTTCAATAAAAAAGCTGTATTGATAATACAAATAAACCTTTTTAAAAAAAAACATTCGCTTTGCCGCCGTATTAAATCCATTCATAAAATAAAATGCGCATCTTTTTCCAAACTTGTTTTTTTATTTAGGTATAAATGTTTTTTTTTTGACATACAAAACAAAGTGACTAGCAAAAAAATGAAAACTTATAACAAAAAGGGATTTAAATATGGCGGCAAAGCGAATATTTTGTTTTCAAAAGGCTTATTTTTCCTATTAATACAGTTTTTTTTTTATTGAAATTGGTAGAGGTATAGCAAAAAAAAAAATTAGTGTTTTCGGTTCACCCTGTATATTTATATAATATATCTTCGTTTTCCAGGTCTACTATATATAGCAGTTAAATATGAATGGTCTTAAAAACAAATAAATTAAAATAGGACAGGGCCTCGAAACATCAAAATAAAAAAAATATATTTTATTATCAAAAAAATTTCAAAGAGACTAAAATATAAAGTAAATCATTTTGATCCGTATTTAACTTTTTAATCCTGATGATATTATCTACGAAACGAAACGTCGGATTAAAATTTAGAAAAATTTTACCGACCATTTTTCAACTGTGGCTCAAAAACTACAAGGACCAGAATAAACCTGTGAATACCATTTTTTAAAGCTCAAAAAATTAAAACAGTAGTGCGAAAACCGCATGTCTATATCTTCAATAACAACGGAGTTTTCCGTTGAGTCCTATCGAAAATGGGACACCCTGTACAATGTACAGGGTGTTTCATTATAAATAGCCCCCATATTATATCTCTTAATATGTGAGCTAGAAAAAAATTTTATATACAAAAGTTATTCCATTTATAAAGATCTTCAAAAATATTAAAGTAAAAAAAAAGTGTCATTCGAAGTCTCAAATATTGATAGCAACTTTCTTATTTTAAATACGACACTGTGTATTATTTTGCATTTTTGAATCTTCCTGATTTCAGGAATGTATAACTTATATGCACTGGATTCAATGGTTTTTGAGATATTGGACTTTAAACTTTTTTCACTTAGGTGGCTGTGAATTACAATTTGTGGTGTTTCCATTAGATGTGTCGTCATATTTATGATAGGCAATGATGTTTTTCGCTGTCTTTAAACAATTGCTAAATCATAGTCTTAGATTAAAAAGAGACAAGATACCTGACACTTACGGAGACTTTGGTTATATTATTATATGGAGCAATGTTTACCTTTCTGTTGTTTACAGTAAATACACCATTGGTGTACCTACTTAAATATAAATTTTCACATGGATTATATTATTAAAATTTTACTATAATAATTTAAAAAACATGCAAATACTTCTGCCAATTTGAGCTTTGGAAGCTTCCTAACAATAAATGTTTGTAGTATAATTTCATACAAAATAAATTTATCACAAAGTTTGTGTAATAATTTATGCAATTTCAGTTTTCAACACAATAAAATTATGCCAAACATTAAAACAAAGAACAGTTCACAGTATCTGGGATATCAAGAAAAAAAAATAATATAATAATACCTACTACTACCTAAAAATGATGTTATTGTGTTTGTTAATTTTGTTATTTTTTCTGGTCATTAGCAGAAACTTACTGAAACTGACATCTTCAGTAACACACAATAAAGTCAATAATGCTTAGGGTACATAGAGACATCTAGGACAGGCAAAAAGATTCAAATATCAATTCGAAGGGCGAACGCAGATGGTAACTGCGGCAGTATAAATCAACCTTAATATTTTGATAAGAGGTAGGAATTCAATATTCTTACAAACCTAAACACATGTAGATTAATTTTTATTGTTGTTGGCAAGTATATTTAAAGACTTTACCTACCTTTATTTTATTTATAAAAAACCTTTGAAAATATCTCATTTGACGCATTGGGTATTAACTATTTCATTAAAAGTATTTTAAATTTTAAAAATGAAAAAAAAAAACGTGTTGGTTGATATTTTAATCTAAGGATCTACTAATTTAAGTATATTTCATAAACTTTTCTTTTATTTTCTATGTACCTACCGGCATGTACCTCCACTGACTGATTTCACTTGCTCCCCTATGTCTTCAAAACATTGGACAATTTGTTCCAAAATATCACCTTAAATGCACTACTGGCAAAAACACATAAAACGTTTTTTGATAAAATTTGGTTTTAAAAAGACTTCCAAGCTGCTAATAACAGGAAAAAGCTTATGTCAATAAAAATATCATCCGACCTTCTGCGCTCTGCCGACTTTCCGCCCACAAGCCGATCACGACCTAAAGTGGTTAACACAGAATTCTCTGTCCCTGTGGTTTTAACGTCGTTTAAAAGGATAGAAAAATAATCGATATTTCTCACCTTTGTTTTGTTGTGATTTTATTTGTAAATAAACAGTGGTTATTATTTGCCAAGAAGTTTTCGTTAGACCAGATATCTTGTCTCTTTTTAATCTAGATTAGATTAGATTTTTTATTTGCCATAATAAATATACAACAATAGTTACATAAATATGGTAAGTCAATAAATTAATATGATGATAAAATTACATATTATTAATAAATCTAACAAATAATAATTTCTATTCAGATTTTGTATATAAAGGTCAGAACATTTCACGTTTTATTTTGTAAGAAGAAATGTGTGTGACATAAAAATAAAAAACAACAAAGGACTTTTAGTATCTATAACAAATTAACATTTAAATAATAAATAGATGAGTCAAAGTAGGACAAAATTGACTTAAATACATTAAAAACAGAAAACTGACAAAATGACTAAAAATTAGTTAAAGTTTGAAAATACGTGATAAAACTATCAAACATTGTAGAACGGTACGGAGCGGCTGCACCGCAACAGAAACCAATAGTCAGTAGGATCCCAGTTTCTTAGTGGTGATTACTGCTTAAAAATTCAGCTACAGAATAGGGCTCGATTTTACATAGAAAATCAAAACAATGCTTTTTAAAGTGTTTGAATCTGTCAAGGGTTTGTATTTTTTTTGGTAAATGATTGTACAATTTTAGGGCGGCATAGATAGGCCCTTTTTCTGTCAGCTTTAGTCTGTGGTGAGGATAGATATATAGGTTATTTTGGTTTCGAGTATTATATGTATGATGGGAACGGTATTTTGAGAATATTTCAGGATGTTTTTTTAGGTGCAGTACGCATTCAAAGATGTAAATTCCTGGAACAGTAAGATAGTGATTCTTATTAAAAATACCGCGGCAACTCTCGGATGATCCCATTCCAAAAATTATTCTAAATGCTCTTTGTGTGTGTAATTCCATACCTAATATTTGAATAAAACATTCCATAGTATATTGATTTTAAAGTGATATTGTTTTTAAAGGTTTTTACTAGTACTCTAACTGCGTAGCATGCACGACTTAGTTTTTTAGAGAGGGATTCAATATGGGTGGAGAAAGTCAGCCTGTCATCTAAAGTAATACCAAGTATATTCGCATTTTCTACAAACTTAATATTGTCGTTTTTAAATGTTATGGTATCTGGTTTATTTATATTAATATTTGAGAACAACATTAGTTTTGTTTTATTTGCATTTAGGACTAACTGATTTTTCTCCATCCATTCGTCCGTTTTAGTTAATGTAAGTGTTAGTTTTTCCTGTACATTATCGTTTGATTTTAACGGAATTATAGTGTTTGCATCATCTGCGTAAGTTGCCATTACATTCATCTCTTCATTAGTGTCCATAAAGTCATTGAGATAAATTATAAACAATATAGGTCCCAAAATACTTCCTTGAGGGACACCTGTGGTTATTTCTGTCGGTTCCGAGAGTATTGTGTTGTTGTCTTTGTTTATTAAAGTTTGCTGTTCACGTTTAGTTAGGTATGAATGAAATAGACACTGTGGAACACACGTGATGCCGTATGCATCCATTTTTGTCAGGAGTATTTTGTGGTTTATAGTGTCGAACGCTTTTGATAGGTCCAGTAATAAGATCTAAGATCATAGTAGGCGTTTAAAAATGTTTTGACTTACTTTGTGTCAAAATACTTCAATTTAAAATCATGAGGCGTATTCTCGCGTTGGAATTATTTTGAAATATTTTTTAAAACAATTTCAACCTCGACTTCATTAGTTCGAAACGCGAGAAAATGAATATTTCAAAACAGTGACGTCGCTGATTTCTTTCCCTGTAACTTCACTTTTTTCTGTTTTAGAATTTTTATTTTTATTACTTTTGTGCGTGTTTAAATAGATCAAGTTATTGTTTATGTTATGTTATCTTATGTTTGAAACGGGAATGGATTCTATTTCGAAATATTTTTAACCAGTTTTAAAATTTTAAACAATTTCAACGCGAGAAAACGCCTATGGTCTTTTAATAAAATAAATGCAAAACAAACATCTTAGACAATTTCATAGCCTACCAAAATGTATTTTTAGTTTTTAAAAATGATAAACAGCCTGCATTATGAGTCACAGCCACCTAAGTGAAAAAATGTTAAAGTCCAATATCTTAAAAACTAGTGAACCAAGTGCGTATAAGTTATATATATATATCTGAAATCAGGAAGAAACCTAGAATTCAAAAATGCAAAAAAATACAGGGTGTTGTAGTTAAAATAAGAAAGTTGCTATCAATATTTGATACTTCGAATGACACTTGTTTTTTTTTCTAGCTTACCCTGTACATATCAGCCGCTATATTGAAAATTGTTCCGGAGAATTTGGATTGAACCAGTAGTATTCGAGAAGGACCTGTCAAAAACGTATGAAAGTCATAAGTTCAATTTTGTAAAAGATTGTATTTGGAATGTTGTTGGAAAGTAGACTATTTAAAAAGCTCTCGTAATTAGACATTTAAAGTAAATTAGTAGACGAAACGTGCGGCTTAAAGAAAGTACAGCTACGTTTAAAAAGAAGACAGAAATTAAAGAAAATTGTTGCAGTGGTTGGTGACCCAATTTTTGGTTTCATTTTGGCAGAGGCGGAGCAGGTAGTGGACAATTAAAATTAGTAATTCACAATTAATATTTTACCCTAGAACTATTAGATTTTTTTTTAAATTTTTCTTTTTTTTTGTCAATATGTGGTTATGAAATTTACCCATTTGCAAGAGCAAAAACTTCCTATTATTGTTTAAGGACCTCCTACTTGTTGACTATTTTAATTAAAACCAAACATGATATTCAGGGTTAATATATACCTGGTGCATGTAAGATTTCCAGGAAATATCTGAAAACTCTGTTTGAGGCCAATTTGTAAGGTGAGGGATTTTTTCTGGCGTCTTGCACAAAAGCTTTTTTTTAAGGAGGAGGCACACATTACATGCATTCTTGCCAGCACACGATCTTCTTTAAATTTTGATATGTTGTAGATAATTTAATTCTGGACAACCTTTAATTGGAACAAAATCCTTAGACACGTATAGTTTCGGAGATATTAGTGTTCGAAGTTGAACTTTTTTGCTATTTTTCTACTAAAGAATTAGCGGTTTACCGATGTTTTAATAGATGTTCCGTTAGCAGATAGTCATTTGTTTTTCATGGTGGTCAGCCTTTTATGTAGTTAAGGCCCTGTTCGAATTCCATACCAGATTTGATATATTTCAAAAAAGTACGGTCATGACATTGTTTTGCTCTATCCTTTCGCGATTTTGCTGTTTCAAATCCGGAGCAACAGATTCGGAAAAACGAACACGCTACTCGGAGCAGGAGTACATAATCTAATATCCAAATCCTTTCCGGATCTATCTTGGAGTACGCGTGAGTCATTTTAGAGCAATAAACGAAAGCGCTATTAGATATTCCATATGACCAAACCTAATTCAACCTAAATATACATACCTTATTTTCACACTGTATTGTTAATCTCTTCATACAATCTTTCTCCCAGCGTTGTGCGTCTTACGAAAATTAAAAATAACTTACTGTTAGGTCCTATACTACGATTTTTGAAAGGTTTTCCCTCTAAAATCACATTGACAGAGAGCATAACCAAAAAAGATAATTGTCTGACATAACCCGTTAGAATTATGAAAGAAAAACATCAGTAGATCGCTAAATACTTAGAAAAAAGTCGTAAAAATGTCAAACTTTGAACATTAATATCTCCGAAACTGTACGTGCCTAAGGATTTTGTCCTAGTTAAAGGTTGTCCAGTAAGTTCTCTAGAACATATCAAAATTTCAAAAGGATTGTGTGCTGGCTAGAATGCATGTAATGTGTGCCTCCTCCTTTGACTGAAAACGAAATTTTCAAAAATTTCCGAGACGGAAATCTGACATGCACGTATGCGTTAGATTTTCGTGGAAATTTTTGAGAAATTCCATAATCCAGACAAAAATTCCAGTTTTGACAAGATTCTCTAAGGATTTTTATCTCCAGTAGGAAGATTTTGTCTGAATCATTTCATTTACCCGGCATGTATTTATTTTTAAAAAAATGGATACATGCAGTCACAAAATTGACCTTTCTAAAAGTGTATAATATATACGGGCTACCAGCTAAAATGCCTAAAAACTTCAAAAGTACGAAAATTTGTCATGTTGTTTAAAAAAGGCCTCTAAAACTGAAAATATTTTTTTACTTAAATTAAAGGCAACCTTATTTTTATATTAAATTTTGCATATTACTAAAAAATCAGCAAAAATAATGTTATATGATCACCATATATTTTCCATTGGGTTAAGGTCAGGGCTGTTGGCTGGCCAAGGAAGTGTTTCTATATTATTATTCTGAAACCATTGGCGAACAACATTAGCCGTGTGTACTGGACAGTTGTCCTGCTGGTAAACGAAGTCATTATTTTCATGTAAAGCCTGTACAGATGGCAGCCTAACGTTTTCAAGGATTTCAATATATCGTTCACTATTGAATCTTCCTTCGATTCTCCAAAAAAAAACCAAACCTTTAGCACTAAACCATCCTCACATGTTAACAGAAAAATGTCTAGCTTTTTTAATTTGGTTTAAATATTCGGATTCAAATCTAGAAATTGGTGGACGATAAACTAAAATTCTCCTGCTGCTTGAAGATGATTCAAAAATGTTTTCGTCAGTTAAAACCACCCTCTCCCAGAAGTCGTTATCACTAAGAACGTTGTTCAGTGCAAAAATCACTCTGGCCTGTTTTTGTTCTTCTGTTAGAAAAGGCTTCTTTGCAGCAACTCGACAAGATACTTCTGATTTCGTTATTCTTCTATTTACTGGTGCTAAAGAATCCGGAAATAATGTTACATTAGCTGCTTCAACCGACGTTGAAAAAGGATTTTGTCTGAGATGGTCAATAAGTCTCTCATCTTGCACTTCAAAACTTACTTTTGGTCGTCCTGATCCATCTTTCCTATCCGTAGAATTATTTTCAATCCAGCGCTTTTTTCATCGCATTATCATTATTTTATCAACACCAAAATGGGTGGCCGCTCTTCTGATAGACATATGTCGTGAAACTCCTTAGAGCTATACAACTACGCAACTAGTATGAATAATACATGCATTTAAATAAATGGTTGTATAATAATAAAATAGATAATAAATAAAATAGTACTTACATTAAACCATATCTCACGTAGGGGTTTGTTTTTATTTATTGACTTAATAAACCAACCGTACCGGGTTTTAATGAATTTATTATAACAAAATATAACAACGTTGCTTACTTGTAATTAATTAACATCCAACAGTCTTCTATAACTCGAGTGATAATTTGAACTTTTGTAAATGTTGATATATGTGGCATTTTTAAGGATGTCACACTGAATTTTAAGCCGTCAGGCATACTAAGCTGGTGGTGCCTTATAATAGTATACACTAATGGAAAGCTAAATAAAAAAAAATGCATGTATGAGTTTTTTTTGAAGGCATGTACCATCATGCCTATTATTTTTTAATGGAACGCCTTGTACATTTTATCATTTTTCAAATCTACAGAAAACTCAACACAAAATTTGAACCCGTTATCAGCGGCTTTTTTCATTTCAAGTCTCCACCCAATATATGCGCTCTATTTTCTATATGGCGAATGACAAATGGTTCGTTCTTATCGATCTTTCGAACTCGAATATTCGAATTTCAGTTGGTAATTTGTTTCTCCAGCATTAGATTTTGGATTTAATTGCGTGCATTTATTCAGCAGACTTCTATTGAAAAAGGAAACTTTGGCGTGCAATTACTAACGTAGGTTGTGCAGCGCAAAAACCGGAAAATCTTTTACTACGTTTATAGGCGCCTAAAACCATTAAATGTCAAAAAAATGCCAGTTTAAAGAAAACCAAATAAAACAACTAAGTTAACAACATTTTTTTCGGTAAAACCAACTGTAACGTTGTTTACGTTTTCAATCGGTAGGCATCGGTTTCTGTTGGATTAATTACTCCTCTGAGAGATAATCCAACAAGTATCTCGGGCGCCACCCTCTGGATTTATGTGGTAGAGGGCCCACAGCGTCGGGTAGCTTTTAAACAGTAGAGACGGTTTGTCCTAATTTCAATGGTATCTGGCATGCTTCGGAAATCTGAGTCAAACTTCCGTTAGCCGCTTTTGCCATCGTAACGGTGGACTAAGTCCTCGGTAAGTTGTAGTATTGGCACATTTCTGCAGTGAAATCGCCTATGAAGAAATGTGCGGGTCCGGTGTCTAATAAAGCTAAAAACGGAGCTTCGTCAATAAATAAACAGACATGTAGTCTAATATCGGCTAATCTGAATGGGGTTGTATACGGTGTAGAGGTTCTTCGGCGACGGTGCTGGACTGGCTTCGTTGCGGTACAGCGCCGGTTGAGTTTTCCGAACAGTTGCAGTTTCTTGTCGATGTCCCATCTTTGGCACATCTTGATCAGAACAAACGGAACGGATTTCTGCACTCGTTGCATGGCCCCTTTCTCCGCATCTCCAACATATATTTTCCCTAGACCATTCTCGGGTGGTACACGAATTTGTAGCGGTATTACTCCGTTCGAATGTGGTCGGATATTCGGGTCCTCCGTTCGGTCTAAAATTTTGTGGCGTTTGCCTGGTACTTGTAGTAGCAACACCAGACGGCCGGTGGTAGAAATTTTGACTAGTTGAAGGTGTAGGACGGGTACGTTTGAACTCGGTTAACAAAAGTTCGGTATAAGCCTAGAAAGACTAATTACATCGGTGAAATCCGTTTTTCTAATGTATTGCCGATATTCTGGTAAAAGATTTCGGTATAATCATTTAGTAGTGTTTATACGACAAATAGTTTAAACCGTTCTTATGTAACTGCGGTTTAAGAGGCCCGTATAAACAAAGGAAGAAGTGTTTACAAAGCCAAAAAATTATAAACCTAAAAAAGAACGCTCGATCCGCTTGGCACAAAAAACTACCACAATAAAATCCATCTGGTATCCATAGCTAGCATAGTCGGGCAAAAAAACGAGACTTTGGCTCTCTATAAGCCTGACAAACAATTGCTCAGTGTTCCACGCTGAAGTATCGACAATACATCACTTTGCCGAAGAAATACAAAGTTTAAAGAAAAACTCTCATTAGGTAGTTATATATTCAGATAGTCAAGCTGCACTTAAAGCTCCAGAAGCAAGTGACGTCCAAACTGGTTTGGGACTGCAGAACAGCCCTAAATAGGCTGGCAAGCACCAAAAGGGTGACACTAGCCTGGGTTCCAGGACATCGGGGACACTCTGGAATTGAAAAAGCCAATAAATTGCCCAGACAAGGCTCGGCAATAAAGTTCACAGGGCCTGAAACATTTTGTGGGATCGCTAAGGTCAGAGCCAAGCAATCTATTAAACAGTGGCTCACCAAAGATACGAACGGTCTGTGGGACCCAACGCCTGGACAAAGACAGGCCAAACAGTTAATTAAAGAACGTGCACCAAAGCTGAATGCAGAACTTCTTAGTAAGGAAAGGAAGCTTGTCAAATGCTGGGGCTCCTAACAGGTCACTGCAAACTCAATAAGCACTTGTATGCAACGGGATTGGTACATGCCGCTTCTGCAAGCAAGAGGAAGAAACTTCATTACATGTCCTATGTCATTGAAGGCTTAATTAGAACCAGGGCTTTACTGGAGGATCTAGAATATCCGCGGCCAGAAAGCTATATACAGGACACACTGGCAAAGCTGCTGGGTTTCATGACAAGGACGGGGCTGCAACTTGTTTTGTAGTTCTAGCAAAGTAGGGAAGGAGAAAGGGGAACCACAATAGATCTGAGAAGCTCGAGGTGCACAGGTGTCTACACCACCCCATTCTAATCTAATCTAAAGGGATTAGTGGCTTGTCATATAAAAAAAGATAGCGACATGGGCGGCACGACTTTGAGTGTGACGGGAGCCTGAGCTTTATAGAAAAGGCCGCACGGAAGGGACCGAATATTCGCAGTCTTTACATCATAGTTTTATAACTGGTTAGAAAGGATGTTAAAAAACTCCATAAATTAGATGGTAGCAGTTGTGGGGAACAGGCGGAAGAAACCGTGGCACATATTTTCGCGCGCGCAATCAAAGATTTATCATAGACGTCTACTGCATGTCTCACCGAGATCAAAATAATGTTTTTTCTTATTATGTGTCGTAAATTTTGTTTGTAAAAGAGTTAAAAAAGGTTATTGGTGCAACCCAGTTTACGAAAATGTAAGAAATTCTTAATTTTTTATTTAAATTTCGTTAATTTATATGTAAAACCCAAAAAGTGCGTGACTGCCCTAGCTCGTACGCGGCCTCGTCTCTCAGTCTTCCTGATTAATTTCCCTTGTAAAAAATCAAATATTGCGCAGGTCACCTCAACACTCTCTGTTCTTTTAAGGAGCCAAGAGCGAAAAAAGATAAACTTTTACTAAAACTGTCCTAACAATAAGCGACAATGCGCCACTACACAATTAATAATAAATTGAAGTTCGCAGACGGTATGGACTTGAAACCTTAGAGCAGCTATAATAAATAGTTTGAATTTATTAATATAGGTCGCGCTTTTCGATAAAGTCTATTATAAACTAAGTCGAAAATAAGCAATTGACAATGAGAGGAAAATATTTTGGCCCATCGGAGGAACCGGCAAGAAATGTTTTTAATGAAATTGGTGAACAGCTGAATAACCACGATCGAATGTTGGTTCAGCGTTTCAGCCGTACAAAGGCGAAATGCAGCCTCTGTCCTTGGCACCATCCCAGAAATGCAGAAATTTAAATTTTCAGTGCCTACACCTCAGCACGTGTCTTCATTGATTACCTTATCTTCTTCAGCAAGGAGTTACGTAGGGTTAAAGTTATTCCTTCTTATACACCCTACAGATGGATTTCTCTTCCTCATCATATCGTTTACAGATAGATTTCTCTTCCTCATCATACAGTCTACAGATATGTTCCTCTTCCTCCTCATATATTCTACAGATAAATTCCTCTTCCTTATCATACACACTACAGATGGGTTTCTCTTCCTCATCATATCATCTACCTTATCCTACAGTCTACCAATGTATTCCTCTTTCTCCTCATATCGTCTACAGATAGATTCCTCTACCTCAGAGAGTTTTCTGTTGGTGTGCAAGTGGGTTTATAAATGTGCAATTAACTATTAAGAGGCCTGAGGGGTTTCACTTTTAGTTTGCTCTTTTAAAACCATGTAGATTGTACAGGGTCTTATAACTAACAATGAGGTTAACTTTTTTAAATAAGGCACCCTGTTTTTGAATTTTTTAATCTCAAAAATTAGCTTTACAAAAATAACAAACAATTTAGATATTTTTCGTAGCTTCGGAGATATTTACGTTAAAGTTTCAATACTCGGCCAAATAAAAATTAAACGTAAATATCTCAAAAACTACAAAAGATAACTAGAGACTGCTTTGTATTTTTGTAAAGATAAATTTTTCAGGAATTAAAAAATGCAAAAATATACAGGCTTAGCCATAATTTACTAAATAAAAAAGTGACTGGGTGTTCCAGTCATAAAAAAAACCTGCACCGAGGTTTTTTCTATCCTGGAAACAGGTGCCCTGCCAACCAGGCAAGGGTTGGAAGAGTTTGTGGACAGTTAACACTATTTTTTTAGATTTTTTTTTGGCACTTGCGGTATCGAATTTTTATTAGAGATAGTTTATACTTATAAAATTTAAAGAAATTGTACGAATCAGTTATTTACGAAAAGAAAAGTGTCCTCCTCACATAAAACATCGGTGCGTTCGAGGATTTTTTCAAAATCAGACTCTAAATACTTGAAAACGCCTCTGCATGTTTCGTTTTCGTTGAAACACATTTTATAAATTTATAAATCTGTAATTTACAAATTTCTAAAAGTGACTCCTTTTTTTTTCCTTTTTTAAAATCGACCCCATAGGGTCGGGTCGCCGGCCATCAAGGATAAAAGTTATTTTGGCTTTTAAGGGATATTACCCAGGGAAAAAGCGTTAGATTAACTAGACTGCACGGTAGACTATCAAATGTTTAATGCTTGCAAATTTTGTTTTAACGTATTTACAAAACCGAAATCACGAGTTTCCTAAAAATACTAAATTTTACACAAAAAATGTTGAAATATACGAACTTGAATTCGTATAAGTAGATCATTTGAATAGGACCAGGTGAGAGGCAGCAAGTCGAGCGCGTGGATTCATACAAATACTCCTTGCCTTGCCTCCTCTATGAGAACTGGGACAACATGCAAGAAGTTCTTGCAAGAATTTATTTACCATCAAAAAACGAAAACTTGAATATTTTGGCTATATTTTGAGAAATGACAAATAAAAACTTTTTAAATTGATAATAGAAGGCAAAATTGAAGGCAGAAGAGGTCCGGGTCGTAGACGGATATCATGGCTTAAAAATCGTAGACAATAGTATGGTGTTAGTAGTACAACATTTTTCTGAAAAGCAGTGGACAGGGTACAGATCGCACTGATGATAGCCAACGTTCGAAGAAATTATGGCACTTGAAGAAGAAGAAGATGTTTTTCTAGAGGAAGCAGCAGGTAATAATAAAATCAAAGTCTCCATAAAAATCGGTTAGTAGTTCATCTAAGGCAGCGTAAGGTCCCTCTCCTGTGGGTCCCAGGCCATAAAAATATTCCTGGAAAATAAGAGGCTTATATGCCTAAGAAGGTTCTCTGGATCTGGATTACGGAGAGATTAAAACTTCAGCATTTTTTATATGAATTTTTATTTCAGAAGCATAAGTAAAAGACGGAAAGCAAAAACAAACAAATCTTTAGGTAATCTTAATATACAGCGTGTTCATCTTTATTTTTACACGTGTTTGTTTGTATGCGTTTACAGTTCCGATGACAGTGGAATATTATGAAAAAATAACGTTGGTTGGGGGGACGTTAAGGGGGTAAAAGGGGCATGATATATTTAAAGATTCAAAAATTCATAACTTTTGAACCATAGCTGATACGAATTTGCAGAGGAGAGGTGGTTCAGGGAGTGATATTATGAAGTTGAAAGTTCCCCTTGCTCTTCAGGTGAGGGTTGAAGGGGGTCCTAGCTTAAAGGTATTTCCGATTTCGTTTAAAATTTGTATATGTAGGGGTTTTTGAGGTCGATGAACAAGAATTTTTGATTAGATTTTAAAAGTAGTGATGTGGACAGTTCTTCTCTTTTTAAAAGAATCCCGCACGGATAACATGGGTTTATGGCCTACCGTGAAAGTTAACCATTTTTTGATATTTTATAGATATTGTACTTTAGGTGAAAAAAATGAAATTCTATGAGGATCGTATGTCTGTGATAGGAGATATAAGCTATAAAAGAACGTATGTCCACTAAACACCTACGGAGAATTTTTCTCTCGTAACTTGAAAAGTACTTTGCACATTTTCGTGATTGGGGTTTTATTTGAAAGGTACTTAAATACTGCACAGAGGCGTAATCAGAATTATAATTTAGGGGGGCTTTGGTATTTGGGAAAGATAATTAAAAAAAATACGTAAATGATACTAAAATGTTTTTGTGTTTTATTTTATCTGATGGTTTTTCTTAAGGGTTAGCCGTATTTAAAAGCGTAGGCAGAATATAACTTGAGGAGGGGCATGGGCTTTAAATAGTCAATAAATAAGAAAAAGGTTAAAAACCAAAACCAACTCCATTTTTTTGCATTAATATTTTTTATCTCGTTTAATCAATGAAGTGAGTACTCTTTAAAGGTATAAGTTTATACTTATAAAATTTAAAGAAATTGTACGAAGTGGTGGCGTATGCAGGGGTGGGTTTAGGGTTTTTTTGGCTCCTAGATCTAATGAATATTGAATCCTAAAGATTAAACTTTCCCAAAAATCAAAAATAAATTGTCATCTAAAACTATGTTGTTACTTAAGTCTCCCAGAAACCTCAAGCTCCTCTCCCTAGAAACAAATTTGCTGCATACGCCACTGGGCGAAGTTTTGGTATCAGGTTGGGTTTGGTGGGAATAAATCAAAAAAATGGAAAAAATCGGGTTTAAAACATATTCTTAATCGGTTTTCGTTAAATGTTTTCGTGTTGATTGTTTTAATTTTATCATTTTAGATTCTTTATTAGAGAAAAACAGTAGCGTAGTAATTACTTATATTGGAAAGAACAAAAACTTAGTGAGTAATTTAATTTTCAAACAAAACAAAATAAAATATACTTTTTTAATATCACACTGCATATTTATTTTTAATAAAACAAAGTTTCTTGCATCTTCGATCTGCAGTGGCTTTCTAAAACAAAAAACAATTTTTAACTAACTAACTGGTTTTTTAAGCCAAGTCAAAGCCCACTTAATTTAGACTTCGAATAAGATGAATATTATTATATTTTGTATCAATATAGAGACCGCTTCAAGCTACTGCGAACATAGGGGGAATCAAGTCCAATTTACTCTCCGTGCCGTACGACCGAGGTGGATTCGAAGCATGCTGAAGTGTTATCTTTTGGAAATTCATTTTGTTTTTATTATTTTGTTTTATTTCTGCCTTGCTCGAGAAACAGATGGGTAAGTTCTTAATTGAAATAATACATTTTTAAAACCAAAAATGGATGTCTACGAAGTTGCCGAAAAAGTGCAGATGGTCAAATGGTCAAATCGTCATAACCCAACACACGTTCGATATTGGTCGAGGGAAAATTTGCATTTGTATTTTGACGTAAGAACACAGTATCCCCAAAAACTAAATGTTTGGGGGGGGGTATTATAGGGGAACACGTAATTGGGCCATTTTTTATTAACGGCAATTGCAATTTGAATGGTCCTAGATACTTGTTAGGTGTAAGATTTGGTGAAACATGGTTTCAACAAGATGGTTGTTCCGCTCACAATGTTGGCCTTGTTAGGGAATATCTTGATAATGTATTTCCTAATCGGGTTATCAGTACACGGGGAACTATTTTATGGCCAGCTCGATCTCCCGATCTTGCTCTTAATGACTTCTATCTGTTTTTGAAGAAGCTTTTCAAATTATCACCCCTAACATGCTTGGAAACGTTAGAAGGGGTTTTTATAGTAGGCTCGGATATTGTCTAGCCGAGCAAGGAGGACTTTTCGAACATTTGCTTTAATTTTTTTTTGACTGGGAGAATTTTTTTGGTTTTTAGAATGTATTATTTTATTTTGAGAACTTGCTTTTATTTTGTTTCTCCTTATTATTTTCATTGTAACACGTCGTCACTGATAAATCTGAGCAGTTGACAATAAAACGCTCTTATTTATCAGTGACAAAAAATAAGAAAATTACGTTATAAAAATTTGCGTATTTATTGACCAAATTCCGGTTTCATTGACTACGCTCCACACAGCACCGTGGTTAGAGGCGTACTAAATACCAAAGGAAAGTCATGCAAGTGGTAAACGCAAGCCTGAGTATTGGTTGCTTCACTGATAGGCGTGCGGTGTCTCTGCATGTACGTACACTGGCAAATTAGACTTCTATGTTCGCAGTAGCTTGAAGCGGTCTGTATGGACGTCTCCAACTATTTATGACTTTGCTAAAATAGAATTTTAGATACACCCCTGTGAGGCCAAACTTGTGGAAAACTACCTGCGAAAACAGGACAAAATAAAGTGTAACTCTAATTTTACATTTTTTAAAAAAGCAAATGGGCGCGGTGTTAGCTCTCATAAGGACGGCAACACAAAATCCTAAGTACGCTTCTGTAGACTAATTCGTTACTTTTAGACAAGCCCAGACTTGAAAAAAATTGCTCCCCCAAACGGGTTTAAAATAAGTTTTTACTTTTAATTGTTATGTTTTTTTTTTAATTAATCCTCCCAGACAATCAAGCTTTCCTAAAATATAATCCTGGATACGGGTCAAACCATATCAAATCAACCAAAAAAAAGGCACTTTTCGTTTTGACCATCTCCGATTTTGATGATTTTTGGTACACTTATTCGTCTTATCAAAAAACTCAAAAATCCAAAAAATCAAATTTTTTGGATAAGCGGTTTTTGTTTTATTGATTTTTGAAAATCAAGAAATTGACCAATATGTCCTTGACAGACACTTACAAAAATAGTAATATCTCAAAAACTATTGATCCTATAGAAGCGAGTGATAGCTCATTTTGAAGGGTTTTTAAAGACCTTTTTAAAGATGTGTGACACAATATAGTTTGTATAATTTTTTTTTCTTAATTAAATTTTTTTTTTTTAAATCTCAAAAACACATTTTTTAATTTTTTTCAAAAAAATATTTCTTTTTTTTTTCAATGTTTTTTTAACATTTTTGGAAAATTTTAGGATGGAGAAATAATGGAGCCATACTTTAAAAAAATAATAAGATATTTAATACCTGTATAATAGCTGTATTAAATATCTTATTCTTTTTTTAAAGTATGACTCCATTATTTCTCCATCCTCAAATTTTTTTAAAAAAATAAATATTTTAAAAAAAAAATTAAAAAATGTGTTTTTGAGATTTAAAAAAAAAGATTAATTAAGAAAAAAAAATTAAACAAACTATATTGTGTCATACATCTTTAAAAATGTCTTTAAAAACCCTTCAAAATGAGCTATCACTCGCTTCTATAGGATCAATAGTTTTTGTGATATTACTATTTTTGTAAGTGTCTGTCAAGGACATATTGGTCAATTTCTTGATTTTCAAAAATCAATAAAACAAAAACCGCTTATCCGAAAAATTTGATTTTTTGGATTTTTGAGTTTTTTGATAAGACGAATAAGTGTACCAAAAATCATCAAAATCGGAGATGGTCAAAACTATTGCCTGGTTGACTTGATATGGTTTGACCCATACGTACTTTTCAAATTACAAGAAAAATTTTCCGTATGTGTTTAGATCATGTTCTTTCACGGATCATATCTCCTATCACAGATATACGATCCTCATAGAATTTCATTTTTTTCAGCTAAAGTACAATATCTTCAAAATATCAAAATATGGTTAACTTTCACGGTAGCCCATAAACCCATGTTATCCATGCGGCATTCTTTAATGAGATTTTTTTGGCAGGGAAGAGACCATAGATCACGAATTGGGACAAAAGAATAGGTAAATTGGTTTGGATATGTCATGGATCGCGATACGATACGTGTGATACGACGTGATAAGTATCACGTAACGTATCGTGTTTGCACATGCGCATTCCGATACGGATACGGATAAGTGATGATTTTAAATACTGCCTCATGTCTCTAACAGCTAACGTTCGAAGTATGGCACCTAAAGAAGAAGATATTTCTTTGCAAGAGGTATCTGTGAGAGCGCTGCAACTCTAAGAAAAAGGCAGAGTTTTTGGGGAGTTTTTCCGGATGCCTGATGGCGAAAAAATGAAGGTGAAGCAATGATCCGTAAAAATAAATAGCGGGTAATTTTCGTTTTATTTCTATAGAGTATGGAGGACAGATTCTCATCAAACGGAGGAATTGTCGACCACATAACATTAAACAAGTAAAATCAACTATGTTGGCAATTTGGAACCTTTGGTTGCACTATAACAAAGTTATGATGGTTTTCCACAAACCAAAACTACACTTTTTTGCACTCGACACGCGTTTCTCTAACAACGTTAGCATCATCAGGAGACGATAAACAATAAACTAAATTAACCTACACTCTATCTTATATACTATCTTTTAGTGGGCGGAGATAAGACTAAGAATTTGTAGTTGGTCACGCTTTATAATCCTATCTCCCCTCAACTAAAGAATAAAGTGTACCAAACGGAATAGGGCCTCTATCTTTATTTAAATTATTTCGGGATTTAATGATTTCCATACTTTCATATGCATTCAAAAGTCTTTTGTTTGGTACACTTTTTAGAAGGTTATTATATGTGAATCTATGATTGTTTTCAAAAGCATGCTCGGCTACACTTGAATTTTCTGTTCTTCCGTATTTTAAGTGTGCTAAGTGTTCTTTGAATCTTGTTTCAATAGAGCGTCTCGTTGGGCCAACATATTTTTTGTCACAATCCATGCAACTAATTTCGTAAATTCCACTTTTTTCTAGAACTGTAGTTTTATCCTTGGGATTTCCTAGTAAACTTCTTATTGTGTTTCCAGATTGATATACTAATTGAAAACCGGTGTTATTAAATACTTTTTGTAATCCTTTCGTTTTATTAGAATTACAAGGAATTGATACAAATTTAGAGTCGGAGGTATCTTTTTGTCTGAAAAAAGTGGAATTCTGAAAGGTCTTTTGAAAAGAATGTCTATTTATCAGCAGTAACCGTTTTCGCCAGCTATATTCCTAATTTTATTCTTTTCTGCTTCAAATCTTTCTTTACTAATCTATATATTTAAAAGTGCAAACTTGCTAGCTTATGTTGTAAGCAATGAAAAGAGTCATTTGGAATATACCTTATGGTGGCCGTTTTTTTTCTGTATAGGTTAAATTCTAAATTATTTTTACCGTTGTTCTCTGTTTCATAAGTAAATTTAATTGTGGGAAATTTGTTATTTATTTTTTCCATAAAATTTTCAACATTAGTTACTTTAGTGTTGAATATTGCAAACACATCGTCTACATACCTGAACCATACTCTAAGGAAATACTCAAATTCTTTACTTATATCTGACTCAAATTTGCTCATAAAGAGGTTTGCAATAAAAGGTGATAAACTATTACCCATTGTGGTTCTTTCTAATTGTTGGTAGTAGTTATTTTTATATTGAAAGTAATTTTGATTCCTGCAGAGTTTCTAGATTGTTTTTTCCGTGACCAATCACAAATTATTAGTCTTATGTCCGCCCACTAAAAGATAGTATACAGGGTTCCTAAGCAAATCCTTATGGGGCCAAGCAGCCGTGTATAAGACGCAGACAAACGGAAAAGCACATTAGACAGAAAAGGATGGGCATGGGGCGATGTTGTCACTACATCTTACACGTAGTAAATTCCAGGTTGTTGTTTTCTAATGTTTTCCATTTTCATACCTTTAGGACTGGAATAAAAATTGTTTTTGCTCGACTTTAATACCAAACTGATGAAAGATATCGTAAAAAAAAATATTTTTCGGCTTTTCATTTTGTAACCATTGTCCTTACGCACTGTTTACAGGCTGGGGACTGAGATACATGCAAATGCCTAACCTAAAGCGTTCTTACACGGCCGGAGAAATCGACTGAGATATTTCCGTAGAAACTTTATCAAGCAAATAGGACGGGTTGAGGCCTTCGAACGTCCAACCCGGGTTTTGCACTTTGATTCGAAGTCAAAAAGGAGGAACAGTCAGATGTGAATTTTTGACCCCCTCCCTATGTAATGTTTTGTAACGGCTTGGCACGCCACTCCCTTAATAGTACGTAACGATTTCAAGACCACTACCCCCCCCTCAAAAAAAAAACTTTTCACTTATTTTCATTCCAAATTTTCTTAGTTTCACACAAATGCAATGCTGTCGAAAACCCTCCTCCCCCCTACGTAACGTTTTGTAACCCCCCTCCCCCTATGACCATTACGTAATTTGTGCACGGCCCCTGTAGTCCCAGTGGAGGAGGGCGAGAAAATTGATATTTTTTGCTTAAAAATTATACTCTTTAGACCTATCCTTTGCGTTCCCGAAATTACGTAATTTTTGAAAAAAAATTGTAAGCGGCGCCATTTTTATTTCGTGCTTTGTTTTTCTAACATTTTTGCGTTCGGCTAATTTAATTGAAAAATGTTTGCCTGCGGCGCCCTTTATCTTCTCACTCGAACCCAAGATCCCCCGTTTTAGGAAAACTGATCCCGTCTCTGTTTCTAATTTTGTTCGAATAAAAGTAGAGTATGACCATGGGGGAAATAATTTTTTTCTACGGTATGACGAAAATTTCGAGAAAGTTGAAGAAAAAAATAAAAAAAGTGGCAGAGCTCAAGTTTTTCGTAAAAAAAAACGTTTTTTGTAAAGAAACAGAGCAAAATAAATCTTTTCACCCCTTTGTGGGTGTTACAAATATTGGCAGCCCCTTATTTTTCGCTTTTACCCTCCCGCTAGTTTTGAAGAATTGGATCATGTCATAAAACACCTCGAAAATATCAAATATACTGTAGGGCCAGCTTTATTTAAAATCAATAATATCGCAAGCAAAAAGCTCTGCAGGAAAAACAGCGCCGTTTATTGATTTCTTTGGCTGCTAGTGCTAGTTGCATGGTTTGGCCGTTTCCGGATAGATGTCACTAGTAGAACAGAATGGAAAGAAATTTAATTAAAAGCGAAGATATTTCTTTCTAATGTTAACAACCTCACGAGTTTATCGCTCAATATCGTAAATAATGGACCCTGCCGCCTCCTTTAATCAAGAAAAAGCTGTGGTTTGTACCTGAAAACATCTAATTTTTAATTAGATTAGATGTTCGCCATCTAGCGGAATTTACAGTCATCTTGTCAACGGTTATTATTGCAACTATGATTTATGCTCACAATGAAAGAGTGGCGACAATTTTTTCTCATGAAAGCAGTCCGGAGATAATAACAAACTGGCACCATTGCTCAATATACCTGTTTTTTTTGTGCGCGCAGAACTTTCTATGCAATTTCTGTTTGATTTATTGAAATCCTATCCCTAAGGAAAATCTTAGGAACTCTGTATAAGATAGAATGATGATGCTAACGTTGTTAGCGAAACGCGCGTCGAGTGCAAAAAAGTGTAGTTTTGGTTTGTGGAAAACAATCATAACTTTGTTATGTAAAATCAAGAATTTGTAAAATTCAACAACCATGCGAATTTTTTTAAAAACTACCCGTATTTGCGACGCTTTTAAAATGATTTTTTTTAATGAAAAAACTGAAATACATGCATGTACCACTAAATTTCATCACAATAATCGATTGCATTTATAATTATCTCTAGAACTACTTATAGTAGATCAGTCAAGCCACACCCTCCCCCGAAAGATCTTCGAGTTTGATATAATGTCGAACTAATTTTAAACCACCTTTAAAAATTTTGAACCACATTCTTTCCTGTTTTTTTATATTCAAAATGGGGGTTACAGCCGGATGTCAAGCTACACCCCCCTCATTTAAAGCGTAGAGAAAAATAAAAAGCAACTATCGCAAAATTAAGTACTAATTTCGAACTAATATCACCAAAAAATACCCTTCTTGTTAGGTTTGCCAGATGTACACTTCCGGCCACATAAAATACGTACGCCGATTTTATACAGTGTATTGTGGGCCTCGCAACTCAGTAATCTTTTAAGTATTTCAAATTGACAAAAAATGTCACCGTCAGGTTTTGGTGTTGTCAAACGCTTATATTAAAAAATGCCTTAGCTAAACGAATTCGAAAAAACCCAAATTTTGGCAAAATTAGACGGTGGTTGGTCGGTTCGAAGAGTAGCGGCCCATTATGGACAAAACAAGGCTACAATTGTAAGAATAAGAAGAAAGTATCAAGAAGAAGAAACTGTAAAGCATAGTAAAGTGTGGCCAGTCCCCTTATTTTTGTGTTTACAATGTCAAAAGATCTAACCTGTAATTCGAAAACGTCAAAGTCAGTTGCAATAAGCAACGCAATTAGCAAAACTTAGATTCAACAGACCTGCAGATAACTTCTGGTGTACGCATTTTATGTAGCCGGAAAAGTACTGCAAAAAAATTAAAAAAATGTTTAGTTAGTTTTTCTTATGTGATTTCTAGTCGTTTCTCGTATATTTCTATGCCTTCGAAACTGACTGGATTTCAATTGGCTAAACCCCTCATTTTGAATAAATATAAAAACTTACAGGAATTAAAGTCTGTTCATAAAGAAGAGAGAGTAATAAAAATGCAAATTTGTTCGACCGGAGAATACAATAGAACCCAAAACCGAGAACTATAGAAGGCAAGCTATGAACTATTCTCATAGGCGCCGCAATTGGGGGAAACTTACATTTTAAGTACCGTGGTATATAGATGTTAGTGAAGAAAATAGTAAATATGTGAAAAGTAAATTTAATAAAACAAATTACTTTATTAAAAAAAAATTATAAATTAAATAATAAAAATACATTTTAGAAATAAAAATAACATTATAATATATATAGAAAAACGGATTGGCGTTTTAACTATAATTAATAAGCACACCTAAAAATTAAATTAAGGTTAAAAAAATGGTTGGTACATAAAAAAAAATGTTACGGTTGTCAATTATTATAACTACAAAAATAATTAAAATGAAATGGAGGTAGATACGTTTCTTTAAAACCAGTCAAAAATAAAATGGGAATAAAATACTTCCAAAGAAATAATTAACGGTTCCACGGTTTCTTCGATTAAACAATCAAGTTTAAAAACCCTTTTTCATTGCCAATATGGACAATTATCAAATGTTTTCCTTTTCCTGACGGCGGCTTTATCCCTCATTTTTGTGTTGCCAGTGTTTGCCAACAGTGTGATCTTCATTTACCCAAGTTTCATCAAGAAAATATATATTTTTGGGCTCCCTTCGAAATTGCCTAATTTGCCTTAAATATTTTCTTCTCCAGAAAACTTTCTCGTCACTTTCTATTAAAACCGCCTTTCTGTTATGTTTTTCCCAAGAAAAATTAATTTCTCTTAAAGTTTTCCACAATTTCGTTTTTCCAATATTTGGAAACCCACCATCTTGTTTTATTGAAGCATAAACTTTATCAACAGTGGGCATTTCCTTTCTAAAATAAAAGGAATGAACTAACCGCCTTAATGCATTTTTTCATCCTCATCAAATTCTATTGGTTTTCTCCCAGACTTTGATAGCGGCGATTTTAATGATTCTAATTTTCTTTCATGTAGTATTCTATAAATAGTAGATTTTCCAAATTTTATAGTCTTTTTGCAGATTATCGAACACACTAAGAACTGTTTGTTATTCTCTAAGCGTTAAATGTGCACGATTTTATTTTTACTTGGAGTGGAAGCCATATTTTTTTACTTTCTAGATACACAAACTGCACAAACTTTAAAAGTTAAAACTATAATAAAAAGCAAAGCAGATTTGTAGTCAACTTTAATATTTTAGAGAGAATTACTCTTAATTACCTAATAAAAATAATATTTAGAACCAACTCATAAGTACCTATAATACCAGGAAGAAACAAAAAATTGCTAATAATCATGTAATTATGCACCTGAAACAATTATGGCATTATTTGCATACCTACGTATTATACTGCAAAAACAGAACACGCATTATAAACAATTTCTCTATCAGGTTAAAATATAATACATATTTTTAACTGCTGTCTTTTTTATATTTTTTTTTAAATTTAAATTTTGGCAAAACACCTACGCGAATGGTCGCTCGAGAAAATGGGTTTTAAATCGTTTTATTACTCTCTCTTCTTTATGAATGGACTATAGAGTGCATAAGCATATCAACGTTCGAAATTTTTTTGAGGAGGGTGTGGCTTGACGTTAATCTGCACCCCCCACCATATTTAAGACAAAAACAGGGTTACTAGTGGTATTAGGAGTTCAAAATTAGTTCTTAATTTTGGGATAGTTGCTTTTTATTTTTCTCTACGCTTTAATGAGGGGGGGGTGTGTAGCTTGACGTCCGACTGCACATCCCATTTTGAATATATAAAAAAATAGAAGGGAGTAGTGTGGTTTAATATTTTTAAAAGTGGTTCAAAATTAGTTCCAAATTGGTCCGAAATTAAAAGCATATCAAAATTCGAATATCTTTGGGGGAGGGTGTGGCTTGACTGACTTCTTATAGTCTGGTTTTATTCAACTTAGCTGAGAACATATAATTTTTACTTTTTGTAACGGTTAAAGAAACAGAATATTTTTTCTCGAAGTTGGCTTGATACAGGAATTGAGTACATGAGTATTTTTTTGGTTTTTATTCTTTGACGTAACAAAAGTTGTGCTTTTAAAACTCCTTTAAAAGGGATTTAACGGCAAATTTTTAAAAAGTTAATGGCGTTCTATTCAGTTCGTGAAATTTTCGATTGAGTTTTGGCTTTTTTAGAATTTTAAAATGTGGAAAGTTTGGCTAAATGGATAATTTATTATGATGAATTTTGCGGTTATTGTTATTTTATGCATATGATTTATTCAGTACACCTTTTTGTCGCTTATTAAATTTAATAGGTAACATTTATTTATAAAAATCCATATTTTCAGCTGCAATATTATATTTTCACCTGTTTTTCATTCATTGGTATTTTAAGTTCAAGTTCACCAAAACCTTATTTTCTTAAAATATTAATTTTAATTGACAAAGCAAATTATAAAAAAAATAACATTTCAGTATAAATCACAGCTATAAACAAGTAAAATTACATTCATTTGGCAAGGCAAAGGATTAGGTCTAAATTATACAAGAAACAAATTACAACATTTCAGTATAGATCACGGTGCCAACAGATATAACTTGCTTTTGATTGACAAAGCAGAGGCTTAGATTAAATGATAAAAAAATATATTTAAGACAGAGAGGTACAAATCGCAGTAGAACCAAACACAATTGCAGGGAATAAACTACCCAATGTTCTTATTATTTAAAAATATTTTTAAATAAAATATAAGTACTTAGCAACAGCAAGTGCTGACTTAACACCAGATAAAATATTTTATATTAAAATATTAGTCACAAAATGAGATATACATACTATTTACCGTCAAGCAAATTTTACTTTTAGTTACAGTTATTACGTTTCTGTAAGAAACTTTAATACGGTAATAACCTTTTTTTAGCAGAGATAATCTTAGCTGAGAACGAACTCGCTTTGTCTCCTGGATTTTTCTAAATTCCACACATACTCGATTGTATATTTTTACTCCGTTGTAAACAAAAGAGTTCCTGACCAAACTTAGACGGGGTATTGGTAAGGGCACATTGTTTGTCTGCTTAGTTTCATATGAATGCTCATAGGCAGGAAGTTGAGACATATTTTAATTTTGTGAATAAGGCATGCTGTCTCGTCTTTACCAATGTATATCCACGATTTTGGTTTTAACGAAAATAAGGGAAATTGTGACATAACAGATCAGATGATTTGCTTCTGGTATTTGGATTCGTCTTTTCGTTATAGCTGTTTAGGGTTGTTTTTTGTTTTTTTTTTTGTGGTAAGTGTGTGTAGTGGTAAACTATGAAGGATTAGAAATGTTGATCGAGGCAACAATCTTGAAACAGCAAATTGTTTGCGTACTAATGAACCACGGAAGAAAGCCCACAGAAAAAATTGATTGTAACATATTAAATAATACCTGAAAGACCTAAAAAAATATTTCATCATTAACAAAAAACACTAAATGAAATTATGATAGTTTATACTATAAGGTATTACTAATATAAATATAATACGAAAGCTTGTGTATTCAAAAATGAACACAAAATATTTTGTACTATTTATCTATAAAATAACTCCTTTAACTATTCTAACAACACTACGACGACACTCCAATTGTCTAAAGGTCCTTTAGTTATATTTGATAAAAATAGGCTAAGTGGTGCCACAGATAATACGCTTTCTACACAATTATAATTGGGTGTAGTAGTAGTAATAGTAATAAAGGGCGACCCGCAGGCCCTTTCTGCCATACCCCGTCTCGCACCCGTATCCTCCTACTCCCTCTACTCGTCCTACATCTCTCTCTCCGGGCCTTCTTGCCTTCCTTATGAAAGTCAGCACGTCAGCCCATCTTAGAGAGTGTAGCTTCTCTTCTTCTATTGTGGGGTCACCCCACGTCTGCTGCCTCAATCTGGCCTATCCGTCACACTCTCCTATCACGTGCACCGCTCATTCCCCCACCCACCCACATGCTGGGCAGGCGGAGACGTCCAACAATGTGATGCATCTCAAATTCTTACGGAGCCGATTATGCCCTGCCAGCATTCCTACTAACATTCCAATGTCCTTGCGAGTTTTTCTCAGGAGCCGGTCCACTCACGAACAGTTTGGACTTCTGCTCTCTCGCTCTTCCCTCCAGCGACTCGATTCTGGGCGTAATAGAACGATCATACCCTGAGAAGTGATCCATCGCACAAATGTCATGCGAACAACGCACGGTGGTCGATTTTCAGAAAAACGCGGACATAACTTGAAAAATTAAAAAATTCAATATGTGTCTAAATTTGCCCTTATATGGTTGTCAGGATACTAGGCAAATAGTTGGCCAAAGAATAAACTATGCTTTTTACGAGTTTTATATTACGAATCAGTATTCAACATCAAATTTCAAATAGAAGACCCAGATTATGACAGTATTCAACTGTTGATATCTCGAAAACAGGTGAAGATCGACATAGGGTATGTTATATAAAAATGCTTAGAATTTCAAAACACTATATACATAAAAAATATACTAGTATACTGTAACACTTATATATTGTGTCAATTACTTTAAAGTAAATTTGATTGTTCTAAGCTAACATTTTTAGTTTAATTTAGCCAATTAATGAATATGTATCTTTTACCTTCTTAAAAATGTCTTAAGGTAAATGTGAAAATTCAAAAGATTATTTAAATATTGTAAACTATTTATTACAATGTGGAAGTTTTTTTTTAATACCCGCGTTATTACAAAAATCGACCACTCTGCGACGTCGTACTTTACGAGACGGTCAAGTTGGCCGTAGCATGCGCATTAGCGAGATCTGTCACGTGATGGTTTCATCCAATAGCGTGCTCTGAAATCATACGAGTGAGGTTTTTCAGTCGAGCATTCCTACAAGTCCATACTACTGGGTCCAGTCAAGAGAACGGCTTCGCTCAAAAATTGTTGTTCGAGGCAGCTCTGCGCGTGCCCATAATAGATTGGTGATTCTTCGATCGTCTCGTCTCTCTCGTTTTAAGCGCGTTTATTGGTTGACACTGCTTCCTTTCTCTAAGGCGAACGATCACTTCCTATGAGTTCCAGAATCGGTACCCAGGACGACTTCAGTTGATCGCTCGCCCATTTGTTGAGCTCGCTCTGCACCTGTTTTCTTGTGATTTCCAGGAGCGGCTCCGGTCCAATATATTGGGTTTCGGCCCCAGCTCTGGCAAGTTCGTCCGCATTCTCATTCCCTGGTATTCCCTCGTGACCTGGGAACACATCAGTATCAACCTCTTGTCTTCAGTTAATTTCTGTAGCGCGTTAACGCACTCTAACTAATAGCCTTGACCTCTGGTACTGTTACTGCCATGATAACGGCGAAAGACCGTAGCGTGCTCGCCAAGCGGGTAGCTTTCTTGAACTTCTAGGTCTTCCACATACACTCCTGCGCCTGTTGTCCGCTGACAGTTTTGATTCGTCAGTGTAGCAGACTGTCGCATCTCTGCTTGATTCGTTCCGGAATTCTTCTTTCTGTCACCCATCCCGTTCAGGTATTGTGACTTTGTACTTTTTGTCAAACCTCCATGGTTTCGACTTTGTACTTTTTGTCCCTACTGGCATCTTTAGTAGAGGCAACTCTTTTGTTACCAGTTCCTCGATTGCCTTTTTCCCCTCTGCCCTTCCATAGGCTCTTGTCCCTCAGTCGTAGGTGCGTCGCTATCGCTTCCTTCTTGATCCAAGTTGGAAGCGAGGGGAGACCTAAGATGGTTTCTAGGGCTTTAATGGGGGTAGTCCTCACTGCGTGTGTTATTCCCCTGCAGAAGAGCCTCATGAGCTTTCTGGTCAGTTTCTCTACTACAGACCACTAAACCACTGACCCAAAATGGATTCTCGGTCTTATGATGGTCGTGTATAACCAGTATAGGTTCCTGGGGGTGAACCCCCAGGTTCGACCGACCACTCGGCGCACCTGCCATATTGTTGCCTGGACTTTTTCGGTCATTTTGGCAACATGCTGCCTACACGTGAGTCCAGTATGACCTTCTAATTAGGTGTAACTTCTGAACCGTTCATCCGATTATAATGAAATTTGTTGTTAAGATGTAAATAAGGCACTAGTTTATTTTAGCTTCATCAGGTAAAGAATAACTATAGAGGCAAAGCAAATGGAGATAGGTAGTTTTAAGAAAAATTCGCGTGGTTGTTCTTGGTTGTTTTAAATTTTTTTTATTTTACTTGTAGCTTTTTGTATCGGTTGTATCGACATATGGAAAATAGAACAATTTTTATATTATATGTTATATATATAACTAAGTACTTTGTTTTTTTGTTCTCTGACGTAAAAAAGTTACGCTTTAGAAATTCAATGAAAATTATTAAAATTTTAATAACGTTCTATTCAGTTCATGAAATTTTCGATTGATGTCTGACTTTTTAGAAATATTAACTGTGGAAAATTTAGCTAAATAGATAATTTATTACTATGAATTATGGCAAATGCTATATTATGCATTTGATTTATTCCGCACACTTTTTTGTTGCATATTAAAGTTAATAGGTAGTAATTATAGGGGAAACCGGGTAGTGAGGCAAAACCGGATAGGGCATTTAACTCCTTACCCGACGGCGTCATTTATAAACCTAAGGTAACAAATAAGTCGCCACACTCTGGTCAGTTCACCGAATATTTTTATGGCGTCAGCAGATTTATTCGGCAACAGGAGTTTTAGTAGGTATGCAATGTTATTTTTATAAGTGTAAAACGTTTGTAAAATCCACTAAAGACTTCGTTGATAGAGGTTTGTAGAAAACTCTGTCTGTAGTGCATTTCTGTTAAAAATATTTTCTATTTAATTTTTTTTTTGGGGTTTGGCCTTATCTGCGGTCCCGCGGCTCCGACTTACACGGGTGCAGATAGGCCAGGTGTTCCATTCACCCTTCTACTCCCCACCAACCGCGAGGTTAGTAGAAACGGTGTTCTGCATCGTGTGCTCTGAGCAGATGCAATGATCCGAGGATGACCGCTTTCTGCATTGCGCCAGCAAGGTGTTCTGCCTTGTCACAGCAGTCTGGCAAGGTTTTGAAAGCAGTGTTTGCCGTGCACCTCCGAGAGCTTCAAACCACTAGCTTGACTGTATAGCCCCGGTACACTCAGCGAAAGTCAAAGAGAAGATCCTGATATTTCGTCCGTTTTTCTTCCTCCTTGACAATGATGTTTGTCTCGGCGGGTGCCGAGAACTCAATGACATACATAATTTTATCATTCTTGTCAAGAAGTACTATATCCGGCTTGTTAGCGTTTACAAGCCGGGGAGTGGGGAATGCGAAATTCCAGTAAATTCTGGTTCTATCATTCTCCACTACGGACGGAATATCAGAGGGGACATATGGCAACACTGGAGTATCATCAACACCGTACGAGTGCCTTAGGTGGTAATACAGCACCCGTAACGCCGCATTGTGTTTATGGATATACGCAGAGACCGCATACCGCCCGCAAGCAGACAGCAAATGATATAGGGTCAACTACAACTTGTATCAGGAACCTGTATACCCATCACGCGACTTCGGTGTTCCAAAGTGTTGATGACTCCATCTTGGCAAGCAACGATGAACCCCTCAGTTACCCACTTTAATGCACCAGACCTTCAGAATGCAAAGCTTAACTTTGTGGATAAGCCAGTGTTTTTAATGGTTTTAAAGAAAACACTGTGCAATGGCTTATCCACATGTAGACGCATTAAGTAGTCTACCTCTGCATTCTTTAAGGTAGTTTTAAGTCTTTGGCTGGTCAACTCTGTAATGGAGTTTTCCTGCCGCCGACTTTTGTCAAAAACTATTTGGAGCTCATCCGATGCCCTTTGTGCTGCTTTAAAAATAAATGCCCCCACCCCAACCGTTTCATGGTTATGCACCATGCACAGCAGGGGGTCCTCGTCTCTGATTACCTCGCACGCGGTACTTAGGACCAACCGTCTATGTAAACACTCCAAACTTAAGAGTCCACGGCCTCCCCGATAACGTGGGAAGTAAAGTCGTTGGACAGACGCCTTAGGGTGATGGCTGCGATATCGCGTCATCATCTTCTGGGTTTTCACGTCGATTTCGCGCAACTTGTTCACGTACCACTTTATCACCCCAAAGGAGTAAATGAGTAGTGGGATGGCAAGCATGTTTGTAGCAGCAACTTTGTTCTTTCCAGACAGCTCTGAACTCCAGATTTGTCTTAGTCGCTGCTGATACTTGTCGCGGAGAGACCCTTTTACTGCGACACTATCATGGATGTTTCCCTGGGGAACACCCAGATATGTATAGGTCACTCCGGCATTCAGATGGCGTAGGATGCTCCCATCTACAAGTTGCGCGTCCTCGGCGTGATGTGCATGGCGTCCTTTCTTAAGCTGAACCGTCGCACACTTATCCAACCCGAACTCCATTCCAATCGCATCCATCCATCCAAGGTCATCCATATAAAAAAGGTGGGTAACCCTATGTGTTCTACGGCCAGGAGCACCGCACATGTATCCCTTTGTGTTCCGCAAAGCAACGGACAACGGAAGTAGCGAAACGTAAAAGAGGAGTGGGCTTAGAGAATCTCCATGAAACACTCCCCGGCGGAACGATACCAATTCAGTCGACACCCTTGTGTTACCCGTGATTATGGTAAATCGGGTCTTCCAAAGTGGCATCATTCCTGAAATGCATCTCGCTATAGGATCCGGTACCGCAATGCCTCTCAAAAGGTGAATAATAAGTTCATGAGAAGTTGTGTCAAAGGCCTTGCGATAATCTATCCAGGTCATCAAAAGGTTTCGCTTGTACTGGAAGGAGGCTTGTGTGACACATCGGTCTATTAGTAGATTCTCCTTGCAGCCGGCTACGCCTTTCTTTGACCCTCGCTGCTCGTACACTTCACTAAACACGGGTCCCATGACTTGGAGTATCCGCTGGTACAAGAGTCGCGTAAAAATCTTGTAACAAGCGTTTAAACATGTTATCGGGCGGTAGGTCTTTGGGTCGGACAAGTCTCCGTTCTTGGGGAGTAGGACGGTTCGCCCCTCAATAACCCAGGAGTTAAAAATTCGGGCTAGGGCCTCATGGGTTGACGGAAATTTCTTCCACCAGCGTTAATTCCATCAGGCCCAGGGGCAGCAAAGTTCTTAGCACCCATAAGAGCACCTCGAACTTCCTCCACAGTTATTGGTGGGCACAGTTGCTCTGGTGGTAGAAACCCCCTCACGAAGGTGCCAGGGCTGGTGTGTTTACGTTAAGCGGACGAGTTATCTCGTAAATACCCCTCCAGAAGTTTTCCACCCTCTCAGCGGTTGGAGGATTATCAATAATCCTCGGCGGTGTCTGAAATAGGCGACTGGGATTTTCGAAAAACAACTTGTTTTCCGAAATGCCCCTCGCCCGCCGAATTAGATTTTGTTTGGCAGTCACTAGCATCCGTATCCTTTCGCAGCACTGCTGCTTGATGGTCTGCAACAGCACTTTTGGCGTAAATGGCCTGCCTGCTACTCTGTATTCCAACACACACTGTATACGGGATACTTGCTGCCTTGCTGAGAGGATTTTTGCTTCCATCTTTTTCACTCGACGTTGCGCCCTGTCGACGCAGGGGTCCCTGTTGGGCACCCTGGGCGACACGGACCAAGCTGCCTCGTAGACGGCGCAATTAATACGCCAGATGTCAGCTTCTTCTGTTAAAGCATTTAACAATTCTGCGTCCGCTCTAGCTAGGTCTTGTGGTTTCGGGCACTTAGTCTTGTGCAGCGCCCTGCGGTCTCGGAGTCTCTCTTCCGGTTCTACGGGAAGCTCCTCTTCAGCTACATGTATCTGCGGTTCCTGTTCCTCAGGTACTGCCGGCTGTTGAGGTCTTCTAAAATATCCCCTTCGCCGAAGATAAGATACATAGTCTCGCAGGCTCTGAGCAGTAAATGTATTATGCTCAGGATGCATATCATTCCAAAGCTCGCGCATACGAACCATATATCCCCTTCGACCTGGGCTACTGCTCTCATAGCATTCCAGCAGATCGTCTCTCAGATCATCTGTCCACTCAAAGCGTCCTTGGTCATTGCGGTTGTCGTCGGGTAATCCATCCGGTTGGGCCCCTCCACCTTGTCTCTGACCCCTCATCCGACTGGGTCGGTTGTGGGGGCCCTCTCGTTCCTCTGCGTTTGGAACCGAGCTAAGGGACTGGCAGGAGGTTACCCGGTCGACATTTAAGACAAGCAGAATTTCGTCCTTGCGGGTCACCTGTGTTGCAGGTTGCCGATCCGATTTGACCCTGGCAGCTGGGGTACAGGGGGGTGTTGCTAATACCCAGGCGTTGTTCTTGGTTGCCTCCTTGCCCTCTTTATTATTATTATTATTATTATTATTATTATTATTATTATTATTATTATTATTATTATTATTATTATTATTATTATTATTATTATTATTATTATTATTATTTATTATTGTTTTATTATTATTATTATTATTATTATTATTATTATTTATTATTATTTTATTATTATTATTTGTTTTTTATTTATTTATTTTATTTTAATTTTAACTTATAAACTGTCGCTTGAAAATCAAAATTATTTAGTGATACAAATTGTTTCTAACTTAGCTATCCGGTATTGCCCCTCCTTCCCCTATATTTATACAAATCAATATTTTGGGCTGCAATATTACATTTTTCCCTGGAAATGTTTAACTTGGTGTATTTTGTATTTCGCACGCCCTGCCTAAACGTTAATTACAGCGTGCATAAAAAATTTTTAAAATGAAATTGAAATTTTGCACTGTTTCGAAATTTTAAAACAAAAATATTATTTTACTTGCAAACCACATGTTGGACCTCGACTTTGGCTCTCGTGCCAACTGCCTTGCGCGTGTCGAAAGAGTTTTCACACAGCATTGTTGTTTAATAAATTAATAAAATAAACAGTATATTGTACAATAATAAATGACCTTTTTTCCTGCCAATTAAAAAAAAAACCGGTTTTCGGGTTTTGATGAAAAATATAATTCAAGTCATTATTTGAATTGATATGTTATTATTTTTCAACGTAAAACAAATCAATTTAAAGTTTTCGACAGGTGTGTAAATTCATACGGTTTCCCAACTTAACAACTTTATGCTTGGTACACTCAACCTCGAAAGAAATACCCTAGTTTTATATATTAAATATATAATCATTTTGTTTGTTCATACGGGCCACTTAAAGTTCTTTTATATAAGAACAGTTGTCGTATAAAACCACTAGAATCGTTTTAAGAAATCCCATTTATAGAAACACTTTGTCTTAGTGCACTGCTTCCAACCTAAAGAAATAGTCAAACCTGGTTTTTCCGAAAAATCTGTTGTTAATATTTTAAACCGGTGTTAGGTGCGTACAACCGTATAATAACTGACTGACAATATCCGTGGTGGATGTGCAAGTGCTATATTGTACAGTGAACATTTACTTTGTTTATACAAGACTCTTAAAGCGCTTTTATATAAGGACGGTTTGAAAATGATGTCGTGTAAACACCACTAGAACCGTTTCAAACACAATTTTGTTTTAAAGCGATTTAAGAAAGCGATTTATCACTCTAAAACCCATTTTAAGGTCCGAAAAATCTGTTGTTAACTAAGTTATTTTATTTGTTTTTCCTTTAAACTGACTTTTACATATAAACCCTCGCAGAAAGCGATTTTATTTAAATCCGTCCTTATATATAAGCGCCTTTAGGTGCGTATAAATGTAGTAAATGCATATCTGCGATTTCGGTTTTAACCAAAAGGAGAAATTATGACGTATCATCTGATTCGCTTTTGGTATTTACCATTTACAACCCGACGCTGAACTTGGATTCATCTTTTGGTTACAGCTTTTTAAGTTTTTTTTTTGTTTTTTTTGAGATTAGTGTTGTTGGGTTTCAGAAATGGAAGAAAAACACCAAATAGTGGTTTCCTGCTTAACACACTGACCACAAACTGACCTTTATGGTAGTCCCTACATTACTTTACTTTTTAACCGAGCCGTTTCATTCATTTATGATTCTTGAGTGGTGGGGGGATATGAGACTTACTGTCAAAGTTGTCAACCGAAAGAATAACCGCGGTATATACCCAGTGGCGTAGCCAGAAATCGACTCAATTTTTTAAAAATTAGGTAGGTGCCTATTTCTTGAGCTCTTGAACTGAGGTAGGGGAGAGAGGCGGTGTAATAGGTGTTGAGTTAGTGTATACGAAACAAAAATACTTATTTTTCAAAGCAAGTCTCATCTAGTCTTATTTGCAGATTTTTTCAAAATTAATCCCTAAATTCGCCGCAGGCAAAAATATTTAATAAATTACACTAAAATGCTATTTTTACGCGTTACAAATGTTGTTGACAAAAAATTGCTTAAAATTAAACAAAATTGTAACAATATTTAATATTGGTATAGCGCCGCAGGCGAAAATATTGCACTTCGTTTGGTCACGTCAACCCAAGCGCACGTGTTTTATTTCGCTCATCCTAAAAGTATCGTATTTGTAGTGAATTTCTACCTTGAAAGCTGTAAAATTTTGTGATCCTTACCCACAGATCGTCTGGCACACTGGTGAGTTGAAAAAATTGTTGTAGCTGTTCCAGATCACAGTAAATCAACCCTGGAATGAAACTCCCGCCATAAAATTTCACAATGTCATCGTCACGCAGCTGTGGTGTTTGCGACACGTCAACACGCAAGCCATCTCTCTCTTGTGACGGGGTTTGCAAGAGAAAGTACCATGCGGACTGTTTGCGTATACCAAACGATACTGTAGCAGTGATACAGAGTGTACCAGGACTATATTGGAAATGTCCTACCTGCCGTAACCTACCAGCTGACACTATTACCGCTAATTTGGAGGGCCGTATAGAAGCCCAACTCAACTCGGTTAAACAATCGATTTTAGAGGAATTCTGTACAAAGATTGATCAAAAGTTTCAGGACATCAATCCTCAGACTAGCAGCCAACTCAGGTACTCTGACGTTCTTAAGAATAACACTCGTACAAATGTAATCATCAAACCAAAAGGCCCTAATCAAAACAATTCCCAAACAAAGAGCGATTTTCTTCATAAAATCAAGCCAGACCAAGAAAACATCCAAATCAGTTGTGTAAAGCACATTTCCAATGGAGGCATCGTGCTGTCCGCCAACCAAAGTGATGCCCATCGAATAAAAGATCTTGTCACTCAAAACTTAGCAGAAGATTATGAAGTTCGAGAGTCGAAATCCGTATCTCCTATGGTCAAACTAGTTGGTCTCTCAGCTAACTACGACAAAGACGTTCTGTTACGACACCTAAAAACTCAAAAATCTTTTTTTAATGATTCTGCAGAAATAAATATACTTAAAGTCTGGCCAACCAAGAACAACGCGAACATTTTCCAAACGGTACTGCAAGTAGATATGGTCACACACAAAAAACTTACTGATAAAAAACATTTTGTTGTCGGTCTTGATTATTGCACCGTTTATGATTCTACTTCATTGTCACGCTGTTTCAACTGCAACCATTTCGGTCACTCAAAAAAATATTGTCAAAAAGACCCCACTTGCCCTCTATGCGCAGGACCACACGTAGTCAGCGAGTGCAATAACTCAGCCAAAAAATGTTGCGTCAACTGTAGCAATCTTAAAACAAAATTTGACTTAAATATCGACATAAATCATGCTTGCTGGAACTACGATGCATGTTATGCTTATAAGCAGGCAAATAAAAAATTTAAGTCAGAAATTTTTGGGTCCACCATATAGCAATCACCAGGTACGGTAGCCCCCACCTCATCTGAAATTAGTGTCGATCTCTACAATAGTTCACAACAGTCAGATGGGTCTCGTTGTCACTGTGATATTCTTTCCATTTATTATCAAAATGTACGCGGACTCAGAACGAAAACAAAAACTTTTTTTAATTCCACAATCGCTTGTGACTTTGATATCATAGCCATAAGTGAGTCCTGGCTATACCCTGGTATTCACGATACGGAACTTTTTAATTCTGAGTATTGTATTTTTAGATCTGACAGAAACTATGATGAGGTTGAACAAAACTTAGGGGGTGGTGTTCTGTTGGCTGTAAGGCAAACTCTTCAGACAATAAATCTCAGAATTGAACTACCTGAATCAATACGCGACATAATAGACATAATCGGAATCAAAGTATCTTTTTCTAACAAATTGTCCCTTTATATTTTCCTTATATATATTCCACCAGGCAAGATCTCTTACATATATGAACAACTTTTTGAATATCTGTCAAATCTTAATTATATATATAACGCACAAGCAATCTTTCTTGGAGATTTCAATTACCCTGAATACGTGACCTACCTGGAGACAAATCCTCCTCCCAATAGTAGGCTAACTCATTTGCTAAATTTTTTAAATTTTCTTGACTGGCATCAAATTAATACTGTCAAAAATTCCGATGATCGTTTGCTTGATCTAGTATTAACGCCTTGCTCAAGCCTGACTTCCCTGCAGCGTTGTCACGATATCCTTGTTAAAGAAGACAGGTGCCATCCTTCCCTATATATTGAATTTAAAATTTCCGGTAACAAAAAGTTGAGCACACATAAAACTAATGACATCTTTTATAATTTTAAAAAAGCTGACCTACGAATCCTATATGCGAGCTTAGCTGAGATGGACTGGCGGGTCCTGGAGACAGTTGGTAACGTCAATACGGCGGTTGAACTGTTTTATCATAAACTATATTCCTGTCTGGACAAGCACGTCCCAAAAACATCTAGGCGGTCCAGAAAATATCCTCCCTGGTTTACTTCACTTATTATACAGACGATTAAACAAAAACATAAATACTTTCAAAGACACAAAAAAAGTGGTAGCGATAACGATTTACTTAAATTTCGAGAACTCCGTGATAAAATAAAACGCGATACTAACACGTCATACCGCGAGTATTGTGCTCAACTGGAAGCAAACCTTAAAACTCAACCTGCAAATTTCTGGCGCTTAATACAATCTTTGCAGTCCAATAATGGTTTTCCGCAGTATATGACAGATCAGAATGGAGAGAGTACGTCGGATCCACAGCGTATAGCTGATGTATTTGCTGATTACTTTCAGAGTTCATACACGCCATCTCAGCAGCAAGTAAAGCAAAGTAACCTTTCTTCTAACCTCAACTCAAATCTTATTTTAGTAAAATGCTTTAATGAGTTGGAGGTATTGCGGGCACTGAAGAGCATGAAACCCAAGGCTACTGTTGGGCCAGATAAAATTCCAGCGTTTTTACTGAAAGATTGCGCGTACGTCTTTGCTTACCCCTTAACTATTCTTTTTAACCTATCTTTGAAATTCAGCACCTTTCCAGATGCTTGGAAAAATTCAAAAATCATACCAGTCCATAAAAAACAAGACAAAGATCTTATTGTTAACTATCGGCCAATTACCATAATAAACAATTTTTCAAAATGCTTTGAACGCGTTCTTCATACTTCACTTTACTTTCCTCTGAGCAGTCAAATAGATCCCCGTCAACATGGCTTCATAAAACACAAATCTACCACAACAAATTTAGTTACTGTTACGCACCTTATAGCTGAATCCTTGGATGCGAGCGCTCAGATTGATGTCATTTACACCGACTTTTCTAAGGCCTTTGACAGGTTGGACCATAGTATTCTACTCCGTACCTTTGTAACCCTTGGCTTCTCGGATGACCTATCCAAGTTCTTTCAATCCTACTTAACTGACAGGCCTCAGTATGTAGAATACTATGGTCGAACCTCTTCTAGAATAAAGGCTACTTCCGGAGTTCCTCAAGGCTCGATATTAGGTCCGCTGTTCTTTATAGCTTTTATCAATAGCATAGTTCAGGACTTAGAAGTTATTTGCTTAATGTATGCTGACGACCTAAAGCTTATATGTAGAATAAATAGTATAGAAGACTGCGAAAAACTTCAAGCTGCTCTAAATAAGGTATATACTTGGTGTATTGATAACTCTCTCCCTCTCAATCCATCCAAGTGCAACGTAATGTCTTTCACTCTCAAAAATCAGGTAATTCAGTTTGGATACACCATTAATACAACTGAACTACCCAGAAGTCTTGAATTCAAAGATCTTGGAGTAACATTCGATAGTGCCCTATCATTTGTTCCTCATATTCAGGATATTGTAAAGAAAAGCTACCGAATGCTTGGATTTATAATACGGAACTCTCAGTACCTTGAAAATATTTCTAGTTTAAAATTACTGTATTTTGCTTATGTCAGATCTAAATTGGAATACTCATCCATAGTATGGTCTCCGTACTATAATACTCACATTCACTCTATCGAAAATATTCAACGTAAATTTCTAAAATACCTCGGCTTTAAGCTTGATGGTGTGTACCCAGAGATTGGAATCCCAAATAAGATCCTTTGTGACAGATTCACTATCTCTTCACTGGAGGACCGGCGCAAGACGGCAGAGTTGCAATTTATTTTTAAGTTAATCCATAGCAAAGTTGATTCCCCTGTATTATTGCGTAATTTGAATTTTTTGGTACCTAGAACTTCAGCACGCTCTACGGTTCCATTTTATCTTCCATACATGCGCACCAATATTTACAAAAATTCTCCATTAATTCGGGCTTGTAACACGTGCAATCAAACTTGTGACCAATGTGACATATTTAATTGCAGTATCTCTAATTTAAAAAAGATCCGATTTTCTTAGTTTTTATTTCTGCTCTTATCTTAGATGTAGTTAATATCTTTTATTTTGTATTTCACTTTTATTCTAAGACTCGGTTATTGTAAATTACTGTATTTTTCCCACTCTGTAATTGGGTTAATTCCTGTTGGGTGGTGTAAATAAAATAAAATAAAATAAAATAAAATAAAATAAAATAAAAAAAAAGTCTTTAAAAATTTTGATCTCTTAGGTTTTTTGTAAAATAAGTTTAATCCCCAAAACCCCCCTGGATACGCCGCTGCCACTGATATACCGAAAATAAATCATTCCAGTGTGAAAATCGCCTCAGTATTGGCAATGGTCACTAATTTGTTAGTAACCGTGCCGAATTATTTACCCTGCGAATGTACAAATACAGCCGCCATTTTGAATTATTTCCCTTATTGTATAGGGATTTACGATGGTTTCAACTGTGGCCTACATAAATATGTACACGGACAACCGAGTAACAAATTTCCAACATACCTTGGGCTCGGCTCTAATATATTGCTGCCCCAACGTATGAACAACATGTTCTGACTTTCTGACACATTTTTGAAAGTTTAAGGGCCCTTAGGATTCTAACTTTAAGAGCCTAAAACTCGGGCCTGGCGTGTTTTAAACAGATAAATCAGAACTGTACTGTTGAATGAAGTATACGAAAAATAGAGTTGACTCTTTTTCAGTCTTTTTTTATTTTTATGAATGTTGTTGATCTCTTTGTGAAAAAATTAAGGGGGGTATTAAAAAGCATCATCAAATCGAATTCATCCAGAGGGGGCATTTAGAGGCAAAATCTGGTTAAAAGATTCTTTTTGGTAATGACGACCGAGCCACCCGTCGTCCAGAGGCGTGTGGTGAAATTTGAAGTAAGGGAAGCAATTTTTAAAAACTTACCATAATTGTATAATATAATTCGATTCTTCGATCACTTTTTGTAAATTCGTCAATGGAAAGCTTTAAGGCCGCCTCAGACACCCATGCTTTTCGCTCGTTTTGCTTGCACAGTCTTAAGTGGCAATGCAACACTGAACGCTGAGGATCCTTCATACACTCCGTCTTATTTATTAAAGTACAGTTTTCTCTTCAGTCATGAGTCTTTAGTTTTCGAAAACAAACATGGACCGTCAAAAATTAGCTGTTTCTGCAGCAGCAGTCTTGATCATTTGTTCTGTTCCTGACCCCGATTTTAAGGCTATAGTTTCTCCCCAGATTTTAAGTTAAAAAAGTACAACTGGCAACGCCTTGTTTTTTAATTTTTTAGTATTTTACCAGAGTGCCCAGGGAAAACTAGACATCAGAATTAGCTGAAATTTTGCAGGGGTCATCATTTTTAAATGCTTAATAAAAATATCTGAAGGATTTTTCAAAATTCTCAATTATATTTTCTTCAAAATAAAAGCTCTGGTGCTGTCATCTATCCCTAAAGCCTCAAAATAATTGCGGTTTAGAACAAACCCGATTTACAAAAAAAATAGACAAATACTCACAATTTCCTCTGAATTAGATTTTTCCTTTTTATATTTCCTTGCTTTAGCGAAAATAAAAACTAAGTTTCCTTTTTTCTAAAAGCTGCACTCCGGAAAAGAAAACCGATCATTCAATCACACTTCATTGAATTTGGGAGACACATGCAGTTCAAGTGTTGGCCGATAGACCGCATAATTTATACGATTCCATGGTAACTGCAGGTATTTTTTCAACAAACTTTAAATCGGGCCGCAGTGGGACAGAATAGTATTTTTACGTTTTCTGACAGAAAACCATTCGAGGTTATGTTTATCTTTCAAAAATGTGTTTTCAAAAAAATTGTTCTAAAACAATAATGAAACCACTTTGCGTGTGCGTTCGCCCGCCGAAAAAGGCCTAGCGCTGCGCGGGCATTACCCCGAGTCTATCAAAGAACCAAGAGAACTTTACTGGCGCGCTGGGATTATTAGGAATTCGCATAGAAACATTCGGCGCCCATAACACCACATAATTTTCTTTTTATTTTGATTCAACCATTTTTTTAAAATTTAAATTATTGCGACATAGTTATGTGCAATTGTACTAGTGAAATATTGGATTGCAAAGGATACATTTTAGAACCTAAGTTTCAAAAACACACGGATAATTGAGTACTAACAAAACTCAAATTCAACAAAAGCTCCATTTAGAGGTTGGAAAGACTTTTGCTAGTCGTTGACGCTCCTGTTTAAAATAGAATACGATTATTTCGTCTAGCGCTAATAGCTGATTTTTAAATCTGCATGCTTTTAAGTTAACCTCTTGTCGGTATCAGCTAGCGGGAGTGTTTTCAATTCAATTATAAATGCACCCTTAAACATTACACCCAGTTACTTTAATACGTAGTTAGCGTTTTTTTAGCAGGTAATTCTGCAATAAATGATTTTCTTTCATTTTAGTATTTTACTTAGTTTTTTAGCGGCGCAGAATGCGAAAAGTCAAAATAAGTAACCTAACCCCAAATTTTTGACCCGGTGCTAAAAAATCTCTGGTGTCCCACTGTGGATAAACATAAATAAAGTCTCCGCGTTGCCATGGAAAACAAATTCAATGACGTAAAATTGTACAAAAAAATCAGGTCGACATAGTTAAACTGATTTCCCGTACAGTGTTGCTAAAAACAATTCCCCAGATTGTAACTACGACCTTAAGGAATTATTGTACTTTTTTAGCTCTTACCGGAAGCAGGTCCTCAAGAAATTGATTTCATACAATTCAATGAAATGTGAGAGAAAGATTATATCTTTTTACACTGAAGAACAATCAGAGTCAACGTCTTCAATCAACCGGCGTTCAAGCCAGTCAATTGACGGTACACAAAAAACAAAAATTTGTTGTCCGTGAAAAATAAATAAAAAGAAAGGTTCGTGGCATATCGGAGACACATTTTGCTTCTCAATTCATTACGACCAGGCCTCCCAGATCTAATGGATAGTCCAGAAACTTACAGGCCTGTTTCATCCTTGTTAGGAATCATCAGGGTAACACAGGACTGTACCTGGCGTATGAAGCATAACATAGGCAACCACACCCAGTGAACTGTAGGTTTCTGGACTATCCATTAGAAGGGGATTTTAATTTTTGATCAGATTTGAAAATTTCAATATGGTGGATTCAAAATGGACGATTTAGAGTACAAATATAAAAAAAAAAAAATTTTTATTAAAAAAAACTTTTAAAGGACAAGCTTTTATTAAATGCACTCAAAATTAGAAAATAATTTTTGGGCGAAAATTAAAAATTTTAACTTTACGGTGACAAAGAGAGAACTAAAAAAGAAGAACTAAATTCTTCTTCTATTCGAATGATAAACATAATGCTTTCATCTAAAGAAGCTGAAAACGGGTGAGATTGCCGTGATTGCTAAGCCTTTGAAAATGTCCTTAGGTTATAGAGTAATACAACTGTTTCTTAGGTGAATCGTCGATGTGACCAATATACGATACCTAAAGTTAAAATTTTTAATTTGCGCCCATCGCTTTTATTATGGTATAAGAAAGTGAGTTGAGTGCATTTAGTAGAAGCTTGTTCTTCAAAATTTATTTTTACAGCTAAAAGGAAAACAGAATATTTATGCGTACGTCCTATGACCAACTGAAACTGTCTATTATGCGTTAAATCGAATCATCCCCTATTTCGCTTTCGCCTCACCCTATTTCATAAAAAATTCCCTCGCATTGATATTTACTTTTTTACCTTTCTATTTAGAAAACGTAGTTATCGTATTCGGATGCCGTTATACGGGTGGAAAATCATTTTATCGTTGTCTGATATACAGTTTTGACGTACAAAAAAAGGCGAAAAATCGGCTTTTTCCCGTACCTTTATAAACACCCATTTGCGTTACTCCCATAGATATAGGAAAGGGGAATAGATAACGCTTGGGCGAGTTTGTAAATCCACCGCTGGATACACCGGTACCAATTTTTCAATGGATTTCACCAATCCAACAAATTTTGGCACCGAGCGCCACCGGTTTCGGGAATCGGTGGAAAATCGTCGTTGGATCAAAAATAACACTACTTTATGGTTATTTATTTTTCCAGTTTTTTTATAACTTATTCAAACCAGGTGCAGTACTTACAGGATGCTTAATGGAGTGATGAGCCAGATAGACATAATATAATGAGTGACAAAGAAAGGTAAACACCCAGTATTTATGATCCTATTTTATATATATGTTTATTTTGGGTTTGATTAAATTTTCAGCCTCATCAACTTCTTCTTTTGCCGTTTTTTAAAATTCCTTTTTGAGGTGTTCGACTTTAGTTTAACGAATTTGTGGTCATAGATGTGGTTTATCTCTTACGGATTTCGTTGCAGTGTTTCATTTTCTTCGTCAGAATGATCCGCGTGCGTAGAGTTGCTCGTATTCGTCAGCTTAATGACTTTCAGAGAGGGCGGATTATGTGCCTACGGGAGGCACGTTTATCAATTAGAGAAATTGGAAGAAGAACCAACCGATCTTTACGTACGATTTTAAGATGTTATCGGGCATGTACCCAAGAAGGCCGAGGACACAGAGCTAGGGGCACTGGACGTCGTAGGGGAACACCAGAGCGTCAAGACCGCCGACTTAAACTTTCGGCTCTAAGAGACCGGTTTAGCTCTACTCGGGCGATTGCCAATCAGTGGTTTGAAGAACATGGAAGGGCGATTGGGATGGGTATAGTGTATCGCCGGATAAGAAGTTTTGAACTGTTTTCTTACCGCCCACACTGGGTGTTGCACTTACCCCTGAGCATCGACGCAACCGACTGCAATGGTGCTCACAAAGACTGCAGTGGGATCAGGAATGGAATAGGATGAGCTTCAGTGATGAATCTCGCTTTTTTTTGGGCATGCATGATGGTTGAGCAAGGGTAAGAAGGCGTCGTGGTTATGGAGGTGGAAAGGCATGATCATCATACAGTGGGCGTTATGGTATGGAGTGCTATCGCATATGGTAGCAGGACACCTCTAGTCTTTATTAGAGGTAACATGACAGCAGTCCGTTACATCCAGGAGGAAGTGGAAGCACATGTCTTTCCCTATCTTGAGATGCTTGAAAACCCCATATTTCAACAAGACAACGCGAAACCGCATGTGGCCAGAGTAAGCTTAGACTTCATGGATCTACACAACGTTAAACTCTTACCATGGCTACCAAGATCCTCTGATCTGTTCCTGATCGATCATGTGTGGGACATTCTGGGTCGCAGGCTACTAAACTTACAGCGTCCTCCTCAGACCCATTGCAGCACTTAGACATGAGTTAGAAGGAGAGTGGAACGAGATACCCCAAGAGGATATAGACCACCTCATCTGAACAATGGCAATAGAGTTAATTCTGTTAATGGTCAGCCGATTTGACTTATGAAGTATTGCCTGTTAAATATGTGAGCATAAATTGGACAATATTTGTCCAATTATATTCGAAAACGATTGAAATAAATAAAAGTAATAGTTTTTATCACAGTCTCGCAAACGATTTTAAGAATGAACTTGAAAACTGTTAAAAAATGAGTTTTTTCTACAAGTTTGCGGAAAATTCACTTTTCCGCATTAGTGCGGAAAGGTTAACTTTATTGTACTTTTCCGCACTCAACCAAAAATAAATACATTGCTATATTTTCAAACATTTTCTTTTTTGTGTTAGTTAGCATTTTAGTCAAATCAAGCGAGTAAAAAAAATATTTTACCTAACTCGCGCGGAAAGTGACTTTCCCGCACTTAATTGCTGGCCGAACGACGCGTTAGATGTTATGCTTAATACGCCAGGTATAGTCCCATGTTACCCTGATGTTTCCTAATAAGGATGAAACAGGCCTATAGGTTTCTGGACTATCCATTAGATCTTGTGTGTGTTCGATGCCACGAACCTTTCTTTTTATTTATTTTTCACGGACAAGAAGTCTACTTTTCTTAAAAATAAAACTAGGTTCCGCTGTAAAAGACCAAATGTCCTCCAAAACTGTTCAATACTTTTCAACTAAAGCTATGGGGCAACTGTTACAAATGAATTTCAAAAGCTCCAACCGAAATATGTCAAAGATAAGCCCACGGTGATAAGTAATGTGATTTCGATGAACGCTGAGAGGTAGAAATATGTCCTCTATTTTGCGGAAACCGAGCTCTTAAAAGGTACGATTTGTCTTGAATTGAGGAAATTTATAACATTTTTTTATTACTCTAAAACTTCCTGGAACTGATATCACAATGACTAAATAAATAGCTTAGTGTCATGAATAAAACTAATCGGGACATTTTGGCAAATAGTTACATATCCAGAACAAGCGCCAAGGCAGGTGAATCTGCCTATCTAATTGAACAACAAAAGAGATGCAAGTATAAAGAGTTAGTGGATAGGTTCATTTTTGTGCCCTTTAGTGTGAAGACCTTGGGGTGATGATGCAAAGCCCTTGGTCAGTGAGATCTCTGCAAGAATAAAAAATTCTGGCAGAAAGTCACTGACCAGGAGTTTCATTCTCCAGCTGATTAGCTTGGCTATTCAGCGGGGGAATGCGGCCTCGATCCTCTGAACCCTCCCTGACCAGAGTGGCTTGGAAGAGGTTTTTTATTTAACGAATTAGTTATTGTTATTTACTTTTTAACTTTTTAAATACACCACTTTATTTTTGAGTTTGGAATGGGTCTTGGCGAACCAAGTTTCAATGTTAAACACCAAAGTCTAAACAACTAATCACGATTAAGACCTAATCGGGGAATTTTTGCGTTGGTAGATACGAGCATTCGAGTTTATAAAAAAGTAGTTTCATAACATTATATTGGAAACGTTATCGGGATAATTTTTTATTAAAAATATTTTTAAAGCGTTTTTATAGGCAGGTTATGGATACCTGCTGTAAAATAGTTTGTTTTAGATTTTTTATATAAGACAATAAGCTTTTATCCCCGACCAACGAATAATACAAATTTTACGACCGTCTCAACACGATTTTAAAGCTTAGACGTAAACCACGAGATGGCGTGACAAGCGATAAATTTTATTTTATAAGAGCACTAATAGACGCAAAAATGTGAATTATTTTTCTATATTTTTAGGACAATATATATTTATTAATCGTAAATGAATCCAATATAATTTTAGTACCTAACTAAAAATAAGTTAATTTGACATATTACCCATTTTTAAGAAAAAAAAACCTTGTTTTTAAAAAGATATATGAAAAGTCCCTCAGTAACCTTTTTTTTTACGTTTTAGATAGAAAGTCATTGAAATTTCAGATTATGAAGGTTGTTGACTTCAGAGTGTTCCCGTTTGATATTTTTCATAATTTCTGATATTTATGATGACATTTTCATTGATCGTAGGTAAAGGATAGTACACTATCTCGCATGTTATGGTCATTACACGCTCAGATAAATTAAGACACTCGCCTGCGGCTCGCCTCTCAAACTTTTGCTTTTCAAATTTTTGTCCAATTTAATACTCCATTTTTCTGCTAAACAAGGGAAATAAATGTGTTAATATAATGAAAGAATGTCGGATAGGTACATTTATTTTCTAAAAAGAAAGAAATTCTGTCAACTCAAGATTAATTTATGAGCCTAATTAGATCTAATCGGCTCGGCCGAATATATGGAAGTTAAGCTGGGTTTATAGTCCTCTACAACTTTACACAGTTTACACGTGTTTTGGTTCGACTTAAACGAATATAAGGAAACAAACTTTCACACGTTTTCTTTTACTTTTTTAACGAACAATAATATTTATTTATAGACTAAAAATATACGCAGTTGTGGTCCCAGGAGGGGGGCGATACCCCTTCTTTTCTCCAGAAAAAGTAGACAGCAAAGATGCTGGTGGTAACCCTGAAGTCTTTGGAGAAAAAACGACAAATTGCAGAACGTTCCTTTAAAGAATCCCTAGAATCCCTCCAACATATTTTGGAACAGACACAACAAACGCATGACGTACTTACCGCAAAAACCACGATATTGAAAATACAGAAGTGTAGAACATTATTATAGAGTTTAAGGGAAAATTATTTCGGACACAAAATCAAGGTTCAATAACGAGACAAGTATTTTTGACCTGAACATATTCATACCAAGTTTTATACAACGTGAAGCCAAAATCAAGGCAAAATTAACTAATGTCGTTTTCAAATACTATAAATTGTTTGATTAATCCAAAACACAAATTCTTGAAGTTTTACTGGGAGAAATAAGTATTTGGAAACAATATTGGTCAGAACTAGGCAAAAGCTTAAATCAAAACAGATATGATAACAAAATTATGATTGTTTTCCACAAAACAAAACTACACTTTTTTGCACTCGACGCGCGTTTCGCTAACAACGTTAGCATCATCAGGAGACGATAAACAATGAACTAAATTAATCTACGCTCTATCTTATATACGATCCTTTAGTGGGCGGAGATAAGACTAATAATTTGTGATTGATCACGATTTTTAATCCTATCTCCCCTCAACCAACGAATAAAGTGTACTAAAAGGGATGGGTCCTCTATCTTTATTTAAACTATTTCTGGATTTAATGATTTCCATACTCATATGCATTCAAAAGTGTTTTGTTTGGTACACTTTTTAGAAGTTTTAGGTTATCTTATGTGAATCTATGATTGTTTTCAAAAACATGCTCGGCCACACTTGACTTTTCTGTTCTTCCGTATTTTAAGTGTGCTAAGTGTTCTTTAAAACGTGTGTGAATAGAGCGCCTCGTTTGGCCAACATATTTTTTGTCACAATCCATGCAACTAATTTCGTAAATTCCACTTTTTTCTAGAACTGTAGTTTTATCCTTGGGATTTCCTAGTAAGGTTCTTGTCGTGTTACCGGATTGATATACTAATTTAAGACCGGTGTTATTAAATACTTTTTGTAATCCTTTCGTTTAATTAGGATTATAAGGAATTGATACAAATTTTGAGTCGCAGGTATGTTTTTGTCTGAAACTGTCTTAACATATAGATTAGTAAATTTCCTTTTAAAAAAAGAAAGATTTGAAGCAGAAAAGAAGAGAAAGGTGGCGAAAACGGTTACGACGAAGGCTTAATAAATAAGCTGATAAATAGACATTCTTTTCAAAAGACCTTTCGGAATTCCACTTTTCTCAGACAAAAACATACCTGCGACTCAAAATTTGTATCAATTCCTTATAATCCTAATTATACGAAAGGATTACAAAAAGTATTTAATAAAACCGGTCTTGAATTAGTATATCAATCCGGTAACACAATAAGAAGCTTACTAGGAAATCCCAAGGATAAAACTACAGTTCTAGAAAAAAGTGGAATTTACGAAATTAGTTGCATGGATTGTGACAAAAAATATGTTGGCCAAACGAGACGCTCTTTTGAAACACGTTTTAAAGAACACTTAGCACACTTAAAATACGGAAGAACAGAAAAGTCAAGTGTGGCCGAGCATGCTTTTGAAAACAATCATAGATTCATATTAGATAACCTAAAACTTCTAAAAAGTGTACCAAACAAAAGACTTTTCAATGCATATGAAAGTATGAAAATCACTAAATCCAGAAATAGTTTAAATAAAGATAGAGGACCCATCCCTTTTAGTACACTTTATTCTTTGGTTGAGGGAAGATAGGATTAAAAATCGTGATCAATCACAAATTAGTAGTCTTATCTCCGCCCACTAAAGGATTGTATATAAGATAGAGCGTAGATTAATTTAGTTCATTGTTTATCGTCTCCTGATAATGCTAACGTTGTTAGCGAAACGCGCGTCGAGTGCAAAAAAGTGTAGTTCTGGTTTGTGGAAAACAATCATAATTTTGTTTTAGTGCAACCAAAGGTTCCAAATTCCCAATATAGTTGAGATATGATAATGTTTTCGAGGCGATATTTTTCCGTTGATAAAAACATTCTTGGATGTTTACCAGTAAGTAATGTTTCGTCAGAAAGAAGCTTCTCCTGCCTCAGAAGATTGAAAATATAAGTACTTAAAAACACTATGACGGAAATTCGTCTGTGGGGCTTAGCATTGCTGAATATCAACAAATATATTGAAAGCTATTGATCCGTTTGCCCAAAAAAAAAACCGGAAACGAACTTTATTTTGAGATAGGCATTTTATATGTGAGATATTGCAATTAAAGGTAATTTTTCAACTTAAAAAGCTTTTTAGACCTCAAAAAAAAAGTATTAGGTTTGGTGTGTAGTTTATTTGTTATCTATGTTTTTATAACTAAGCAAGCGCGGATTTTAGGGGTTTAATTACCTCTCCCGCCACACTGAATTTAAATTTTTTACGAAAACATTTACGATATTCCTTTAATTTTGTGTTAAAAATGGCATTTGTAGTGTCATTTTCTTAAAAATTTTCGCCTGTTGCGCTTTGAAACCACTAATACATTTACAATTTTAGTTCAATTTTAAATTAAAAAATGCATATTTCAGTGCATTTTCTTTAAATTTTTCGCCTTTGGCGCTATAATACCGTTGATATTTACGATTTGAGTTAATGTAATTTTCTTAAAAATTTTGGGCGCCTTTAAACATTTTTTAAAACTAAAATGTATGAAATAAACAACTTAAAATCTGAGTACCCTCCCCTAGATTTGAGGCCAAATCCGTGTAATGACTAAGTTTTGTTTGCATTTATTGATATCTTCCTCATAAAAGCTAAGCTTTTGTTCTAGTTTTTTTACGCGAAAATAATGTTACTAAACAATAAAAACTAATTCCTTTTTGCATTCAAGCATGATTTAATAAAGTGTGTGTTACCATGTGAACATAAGACCTTAACGTGCTGTTGTTGATGGAAGCACCCTTCGGTGTTGTAAAATGTTTCCTCTAGAGATATTTTATGAAATCAAATAGGCGGAATTATAGTGTGACGTCATGCTAAACCGAAATCTAAATCTTAACAAAATCAATGAACAGCGAGCTCGGATTTCGCACTTGTGGTGCTCATCAGTACGGTGCTAGGAATTAGGAGATGAAATGATGAAATGATGATGGAAAAATATGACACTGATTCATGTAAGAGACAACCATCTGTCAAATTGCAGAATCGGCAGATGTACCTTCATTTTGAAGGAAAATTAAGCGTCTCTACGGAGACAGATATAATTATCTTTACAGGTATCCTAAGCTCTGGAGTTAATAAATTTAAAAAGGGATTTAGTGAGGGTGAATAAATAACAAAATCAATGAATAGCGAGCTTTCCCTCAAAAAGGTAATGGTAACCGTAGATCCGGATTTCGCACTTGTGGTGCTGATCAGTACGGTGCTAGGAATTAGGAGATGAAAATAGAAAAATATTTTTCCATCATCATTTCATCATTTCATCTCCTAATTCCTAGCACCGTACCATTACCGTTTTGAGGGAAAGCTCGCTATTCATTGATTTTGTTATTTATTCACCCTTACTAAATCCCTTTTTAAATCTAAATCTTAAGGTGGCAAAATTGACCTCCTGGTATTGCTAGTGAATATATTTTTTATTTTCTTGAAAAAACTCTTCCAAGCGCAGGCAAATTCGCCTTTGCCCTTGCCCCCCTTGGCACACATATTGCGATTCTTAATTCATTTTTCACTAGTTTAAAGTTTAACCCCCTTTCTACCCTCTTCCCAAACCCTCAGCCCCATTAAAAACTAATCAGCTCATCATCTGGTGACAAAGAAACTAATTTTTATGAAATAAAAATAGTTTTTTTTGCCGTTTCCAGTAGCCTTCATTTTTGATTTTTTTTTGTTTTTAACCCACCTTTATAATTTTTTAGCCATCCATGGAGGCTATGGGGATTGTAAAAAAAAGTTTTTTATTTCCACTAAGAATCAGTTATTTGGGCTAAAAAAACTAAATACAAAATTTTGTCATGGTGTCTGTCTGTCTGTCGGTAATATGATTACTCAAAAACCGGTTAACCAATTTTTATCAAATTTGGCACAAAAATTCTTTGTCACCAGACAACATAAATTTTGATGGTGGTGAGGGGTTGGTAAGAGGGTAGGTGGGGGGATTAAACTTTTAAAAAACTCGTAACTCACGAACCATCCATTTTCAATAAAAAAAAATCATATTCAATTTTTCTAAAAAGATTTTATATACGTGCTATACGTGCCTGCTGGCGCCATTTTTCTACAATAGTTGCCAGGGACTTCATCGTATTTTTAGACATAGTATTCTGGCATATTTAAAATAACGTCAACAATTTCGATGCAAAAACGATACAATAGGTAGCAAAATTTTGATATACATTCCTAATGGAACTACTCTACAAAAGATATAATTTATCCAGAAGAAAAGCTTTCGAAAATATCCAATTTGAGAGACGGACTGTTCCTCTATTAACGCACGAACCCGATGTCCTAATGTAAATTGTTTGCCTCTGAAAGGCATAGAATATAGGGTTAGTCCAGAAGATCGTTGCGACTAGTTATTATCGTTTGTGCAGGAACTTTAATGATCTATATTGAAACCCTTAAACTCCTCGTTTCTCTCTTAAACTCAATGAAACAGAAACGCGAGAAAATGAACAATCATAGATACTGTATTTTCTTTGCCAGGTTGCCCATACTTTTATAAAAAAGAAGAAAGCTTGTTATTCCAAGAACAGCAAGATCGGTTCGAATGTCATTCTACTACCTTAGACCCAGAGAAGGAAAGTAATGTTCTAAAAAACATGCGCCTTAGTGACACGACTAGCCTTTTAGAATAACAACCTACATTTTGTGTGTGTTTTTGTTCATTTACGTAAAGAATGTTTTTTTTTCATTGTTTAAAAAAAATATACACAGAGCGATTCAGGCTACTGCGAACATAGGCCAGAAGAAGTCCAATTTGCCAGTGTTTGTAGTGTTGAAACCGGAATTTGGTCAATAAATAAGCACATTTTAATAACGTAATTTTCCTGTTTTTTGTCACTGATAAATTAGAGCGTTTTATTTTCAACTGCTCAGATTTATCACTAAAAATGTGTTACTACAATGAAAACAATAAGGAGAAGTAAAATAAAAGCAAGTTCTCAAAATAAAAGAATACATTCTAAAAACCAAAAAGATTCTCCCAGTCAAAAAAAAATTAAAGCAAATGTTCGAAAAGTCCTCCTTGCTCGGCTAGACAATATCCGAGCCTATTATGAAAACCCCTTCTGATGTTTCCAAGCATGTTAGGGGTGATAATTTGAAAAGCTTCTTCAATTTTAATCCGAAGTTCTTCCAAATTATTAGCCCTTTCATGCCCGTAAACTTTATTTTTGATATAACTCCACAGATAGAAGTCATTAGGAGCAAGACCGGGTGATCGAACTGGCCATAAAATAGCTCCCCGTGTACTTATAACCCGATTAGGAAATACATTATCAAGATATTCCCTAACAAGGCCAACATTGTGAGCGGGACAACCATCTTGTTGAAACCATGTTTCATCAAATCTCACACCTAACAACTGCCTAGCAGTTGGAATAATATGCTGCTGCAGTAGATCTAGGACCATTCAAATTGCCGTCAATAAAAAATGGCCCAATTTCGTGTTTCCATAAAATACCCCCCCCCCCAAACATTTAGTTTTTGGGGATACGTCAAAATACAAATGCAAATTTTCTCTCGACCAATATCGAAAGTGTGTTGGGTTATCACGATTCAATAATGGAAAAGTGCTTTCATCTGTCATCACGATTAGCCCTTTCCATCATTGTTTCACAAAATTCCATACGACGATAATTGTTCTCCGGAAAAATTTGATGCGTTTTTGACGCTTTGTAAGAATGGTAACCAATTTTTTTGAGAGCACGTAAGACAGTGGCTGAAGACGTATCAACTGCTTCGGCAATTTGGTGGCTAGTTAACTTTTGATTTTCCTCCACTGCAGCGCAAATCATCACATCTCGTACTTCTTGCTCGTCATTCAAAACAGTGGGTTTTTTATGGTTTCTTGGCGCTACACAACCAAACTCTTCAAAATTCGACACAAACGTATGAATCGATGATAAACTAGGTTCTGGGCGATTTACAAAATTCTCCAAAAAAAGTTCTTGAATAAGTTTCAATGATTTGCCTTGATAGTACCATTTGACCCTCTGCACTTTTTCGGCAACTTCGTAGACATCCATTTTCAGTTTTAAAAATGTATTATTTCACTTAAGAACTTACCAATCTGTTTTTCGAGCAAGGCAGAAATAAAACAAAATAATAAAAGCAAAATAAATTTCAAAAAGATAACACTGCAGCGTGCTTCGACCTCACCTCGGTCGTACGGCACGGAGAGTAAATTGGACATAGAGCGAATCTATGTTTGCAGTAGCCTGAAACTCATTGTAGATGTTAGCGGAATTCATAAAGATTTTTTTAAATTTTTTGTTAGTATCTCTAGACCTAGTGTTCAAAGCCTCGTTTGTATTCAATCCGAAAAGATGACTCCTGAATTATTTAAACCCAATTTCGCCCTCAGGGAGAGCCACCGTCGCTGCTCTTCCATTACTTTTTTCCATTTTGGGACTCGTTGTCAATGGCATTAGAATTCCGGGAATTTGGTTTTGGGCCCGTTTCTACCTCAAATTAACTTTGTCTTTATCGTCGGCGAACATTTACACTGGGATTTACTAAAACGGTTTAGTCTATTTTAAAACGGTCCTAAGTTTAAGTAAAATTTTTGGTTTTCGGCATTTTAAACTAACCCTCCTTGAGTTTTGGGCGTTTATTGAATAATCATCTTAACACAATCTTTTGTTGGATTTAAGAGGAAATTTTCAATTTAGAAGAAAAGAAAATTAAAGAATTTAAACCCACGCGGGGCTTAAATAGTAAACACTCTGTAGAATAAATTAACATTGGGGTTATATGTCACTCTAATTAAAACTTACCCTTGTTAATTAATTTTTCCAATTAATACTTTATGTCACACAAGAAAGTAATAATAAAAAATATTAATTTTGTATTTATTTAAAAAATGTTTTTATTTATGAAAGTATTAAAAAACTTAAATGCAAGTTTTTTTTTTAATTTCTGTCAATGTCGAAATGTCAGTTTAAAAATATTAGCGCTGCGTTCAATCGCACTACTGATGAAAGCTACAGTTTTGAAATGAGTTGACTTTGAGTAAGGAAATTTTTCTTGACTGAGCTTTTAGATAACTTCAATGTTTTAATTTTATTCAGTTTGTAAATAAATTCATATATTTTTTTGGGTTTTTTGTTTGGTATATTTTTTGTGCACAATCAATGACCTTCACTTATGTTTGTTTTGCCTCGTAGTGCCGTCATAAATATATTTTTTGTCCTGAAAACGGGTTCAAATATGGCGTTTTTCTGGACAAAATTGGAGGGGTTTTATTGGTTAATGAACAACTTGGGATATTATATAAGATAAATTTATCCTTGTAAAAACGGTTACTTAGAGAAATTATAAACGCACTTATTACCAATTGCCACAAAAATCCTTTCTGGGGGCTATAAATTTAAACCAACCCCCAGAGGTGGTCTAAAAAATCGTCAACTTTATAACCTCAAACGCAGATAATGAAGCTATTATGGTCGCGATTCTTCAAAAACTGTCAGAAAATCTCGCCCTTACAAAAAATCTGACGATTTTTAAACACAAGTTTACACTTAATGCTTTTTGTCAGTACTATTTGCTAATATTTCTTAAATATTTTTATGTGTAAACAAACCTTTAAAACTTTTAACATACAAAACCTTAGATAGCCATGGAATATTTCGCTGTCACTGTTCAGAAAAGTCACACAAATTCTGTCTTTCCTTTTACATGGTGAGAATTTTCGACGTTTATTGGTACGTGTAGTAACAATTTAGCTCCGCCATAAACTAGTCCTGCAGAATATCTTTAAAATATTAAATTTACAAAATGTTAATAAAAAAATGACGCAGTTTTTCTTACAACGTTAGGATAAATATGAAGGTTGCTGTGTTTTTATTTTAAATGAGGCGATAAGTAAAAATCGCCACTTTCCAGAATTCTGACAGGTGAGATTTTCTGTCGTTTCTGAATAATCGCGACCTATGTGCCAAATGTTTGGTGTACTCACCATTTGCCATTTTGAAACCTGTAAAAAAAAATTATTTAGGGCATTTTCTCCTAAAATAGGGTATATTTTAATTAAAAAAGGCAGTTTTTCAGTGGTATTTTTCAATAACAATACAAAATAATGAATAACGTGTCTTTTCTGTATGGGTAAGTATTTTTTAAAAATTGGTTTTAAAATTTGGTACCCCTCCACAGGTGTAAATATTTAGACCTGTGGGGGGTACTACTTTATCTTAGTAAATCTCACTGTAAAATACTATAACGGCCCTGCCCTTGCATTGTAGCGATAATAACTGTCCTAATCAAGTTAGCGTGGAAAAATGCAAGCCAAAAACTCTTCTGGGCGCGAGCAGACTTCATCAGGCATGCGCCGTATGGATTTTTCGCCTTTGACCTTGCCCAATGCCAACCATGATTTTTATATTCATTTCTTTAAGAAAATTTTACTTGGCTTTGTTTTGTGCAACAATCCTCCTCCGGAGTGATTGTTGCTGAGCCTTAGTATAAGGCAACATAGTATAAACTCTACTTGAGAGTGGAGTTGCTGCGAACGTTGTGTTTTGCACGGTCTTCTTTCAGTAACCGGTACATTTTCGCAGGTTCCGCTTTTTTATGTCCTGCTCGCAAATTTGATTCTTATTGATATTTGCGTCCTTTAACATTTTGCTTTTCTCTTTATTCCGACAGGCGAAGAGGGAGAAATGACGAAACTGGGAGGACAAAAACCCTAAAATGAAACTTTAAATAAAGTATTTTTTTTATTATTTTTTAAAATACATATATCCCTGTTGTTCAACCACTATATTATTATTCTCATAGTAGGTCATGGCGAGACGAAAAAGAAGCGCAAATTTGCAAGTCAACTTAAATTGCATCAATGAGTCTTTTTTTCTGTAAAATTCTATAAATTTTGAGATTTTCTTATGGATTTTCAGTACAAAAATGAACTGTAATGTTTTAGTCGGGAGATATAGAGGCGTGTGCTAGTTAATTTAACATAATCTTAACATATTAATTTATTTTGATTAACTAATTTTTTGAGACTTTTGAAAAAATGCTACAAAATAAAATGGCATTTTTTATAATGTCAAATTTTACAAGGCATTAAAAAAAAAGGTAAAAAAAGGTATTTTTAATTTTTTGTAAAATCAAAGCCGACATTCTCTTCCTTAATGCAGCAAAATATAGTTTTCGTCTATTTGCGTCTTTCGAAGTTATATAAGTGTTTTTGGCACCATGTTGCATAATCATATATTGGAGTAGAAAATATAAGAAATAAAAAAAATCGTTTTTTTCTTACAATGTCTATCAAATTTCAGTTAAATTTTGCTACCTCATTTATAAAAGATTTGTTCATAATTTCATAATAAATTGGAGGCTATAAAAGTTTATACAAGGTGTCTAAACTTTCTGCGATTATTGGTTTTTAGCTTTCTTATTCAGCCTTGATCAAAAAACTAAAAACAAAGTTTGTAGGCGAAAAATTAGCGCCTATTTTCGTCTTCTTAAAATTTTATACCCAGCGTAACTTTTTATAAACCTTCCCCGTGGAAAACTTTTTATTATTGGTTCTACAAAGGTATCTCACCTTAGAATTAATTTAGAAGTTAATTAGAATTAACACAAAAGAATTAATATAAGAGTACTTTGTCCATGGCAAATGATATTGTTAAAAACATATTTTTTTAGAATATGAAAAATTTGGAAATATGTTGGTGTTCAATTTAAAAAGTCATGTAAATTGTCTTTCCTTAAGGGACATGGAAAAAGTAGGTACTCTTATATCGAATGCTTTTTATTTCAACTTCCTAAACCCAAAAATAAAAAAGTTTGCCACAAGCAAGATTTATAAAAATTCGGTTAATTATTATAAAATATCACTATAAAAATAACAAACAATTCGCAACCATTCAACTAATTCTGTTTAATTTAAGGTCTAACTAGCTAAATACCCGCTTTTTTACTCCTACCAACTTAATCCAACCCCTATCACCCGCCTCTACCCCCCTTCCTTCCCTTACCTTCCACCTAGTTAAGATATCTTATCAGGTCACACTCTATCTTCTTATTAAATTTTATTCAAATCGATTTAGCAATTTTTGCGTGATTAAGGAACAACCACAAACACATATCAACACACAAACTTTCGCATTTATAACATAAGTAGGATAGTAGGATTGATTTTTTCTTTAGTTTATATTAGAACTTGTTTACCTGAATTGAAAATAACATAATTACGCCATAAAACCTAAACATGAACTTCCGAATATTTTTGTCCTCCCAGAAATTAAATTTCGCCCACTGTGAGGCGGCTCGCCGCATACAGACCGCTTCAAGCTACTACGAACATAGGGGGAATCAAGTCCAATTTACTCTCCGTGCCGTACGACCGAGGTGGATTCGAAGCACGCTGCAGTGTTATCTTTTGGAAATTCATTTTGTTTTTATTATTTTGTTTTATTTCTGCCTTGCTCGAGAAACAGATGGGTAAGTTCTTAATTGAAATAATACATTTTTAAAACTAAAAATGGATGTCTACGAAGGTGCCGAAAAAGTGCAGATGGTCAAATGGTCAAATCGTCATAACCCAACACACGTTCGATATTGGTCGAGGGAAAATTTGCATTTGTATTTTGACGTAAGAACACAATATCCCCAAAAACTAAATGTTTGGGGGGGGGGTATTGTAGGGGAACACGTAATTGGGCCATTTTTTATTAACGGCAATTGCAATTTGAATGGTCCTAGATACTTGGATCTACTGCAGCAGCACATTATTCCAACTGCTAGGCAGTTGTTAGGTGTAAGATTTGGTGAAACATGGTTTCAACAAGATGGTTGTTCCGCTCACAATGTTGGCCTTGTTAGGGAATATCTTGATGTATTTCCTAATCGGGTTATAAGTACACGGGGAACTATTTTATGGCCAGCTCGATCTCCCGATCTTGCTCCTAATGACTTCTATCTGTTTTTGAAGAAGCTTTTTAAATTATCACCCCTAACATGCTTGGAAACGTTAGAAGGGGTTTTTATAGTAGGCTCGGATATTGTCTAGCCGAGCAATGAGGACTTTTCGAACATTTGCTTTAATTTTTTTTTTGACTGAGAGAATCTTTTTGGTTTTTAGAATGTATTATTTTATTTTGAGAACTTGCTTTTATTTTGTTTCTCCTTATTATTTTCATTGTAACACGTCGTCACTGATAAATCTGAGCAGTTGACAATAAAACGCTCTTATTTATCAGTGACAAAAAATAAGAAAATTACGTTATAAAAATTTGCGTATTTATTGACCAAATTCCGGTTTCATTGACTACGCTCCACACAGCACCGTGGTTAGAGGCGTACTAAATGCAAGGCGAAAGGCGGCGAACGGCAGCGAATGGCGATCGGAAGCCTGAGTGTTGGTTGCTTCACTGATAGCTTGTAGCGGTCTGTATAGCCAGAACAACATCCCGCGTTGTTTGACGACGAAATTCGCTGGGTGTGGTAAAGTGTGGTTGCTTATGTTATGCTTCGTACGCCAGGTACAGTCCTATGTTACCCTGATGATTCCTAACAAGGACGAAACAGTGCTGTATGTTTCTGGACTACCCATTGGATCTTGGAGGCCTGGTCGTAATCAATGGAAAAGCAAAATGTGCGTCTAAGGCCACGAATTATTCATTTTTCAAAGTTATTGTCTCATTCTTCATTGTAGTATCTCATAGACATATGGACCAAACTGGACACACCCAGTATTATCAAAGGTCTGTTCCTATTTTCGGCAGTCCCGTTCTCACTGTACGATTGAAAATTTTTTGCGGAAATTTTATTTTTGCTTTTTTCGCGGATGGTACACATTTTTATATGGCCACGTTCAAATCATACAGCGTCGTGATGGCCCGAAAATATATAAGCAATAAAATTGTACGTGAACATAAAACTTTTACAGCACTTTAATATCATTTTAGAGAAGGCTAGACAAGCACAAACAAATTTTATTTGTTTAAAGTGTTTAGTAGGGAAGACATAAGGTACTTTCAATTTATTTTAATCAAAGTTCTTCACAGTCTTTAAAATGATCAAAAACGTGTCCTACTTTGAAGTATTTTAGCACATCTAAATAGTAGTTTACAAAACACGCATGTTATGATGGTATTTAAACGCAAAGATGAAGTTTGAGACGCGAGCCGCAGGCGAGTCGAGTGTCTTGACCTACGGCCAATAAAAATGTCATCATAAATGTCAGAAATTATTAAAAATATCAAACGCGAACGCTCTTAAGTCAACAACCTTCATTTTTTTTATCTAAAACGTCAAAACAAATAAGGTTACTAAGGGAGTTTTCATATATCTTTTTAATCATCATTTTTCTTAAAAATGTGTAATTTGTACTAAAATTATATTGGATATATTTAATTTATTTACGTTTAATAAATATTTATTGTCTTAAAAATATAGAAAAATAATTCACATTTTTGCCTCAATTAGTGCTCTTACAAAATAAAGTTTGATCTCTTGTCACGCCATCTTGTGGTTTACGTCTCAAGCTTTATTATTATCCTAAGATCGTAAATGTAAAAATTAGTATTATTTGTTGGTCGAAGGTAAAATATTTTAAGAAGTATTTAACAAAAATATTTCAAATAAAAAAGAGAGTTTTACCAACAGAAAATTGTTGGATTTTTGGCCTCCCCTACCAGTTCTACCACTGACTATCATGGCCGTACCATTAATGACAGTGACAAAATTATTTATTGTCAGTGGTTGCCAACTATAATGTCAACACAGAACAACTGCCAAATCTAGTTACTTGGTAAAACAATAACTGTCAAAAGTTGTATACAGGGCCATTTTTATATTTTCTTAGGCATCCATACCAATATGGAGGCGATTGAGGTCGGCAACAAAAACTTTTTTTTTTTCACTAAAAATGAGGTATGACAAAAATTCTTGGGCACCATGCGATAAGCTGGTGGTTGTATGAAGGGCTGTACGTACTGGCGCCATTTATTAATTGTTGATATTATATCTATATCTAAAATTAAATCTAAAATTTAAAAAAATATATAATTTTTTATTTGTTTGTTTGCTCCAGCATCACGCAAAAACTACAAAACCGATTTGGATGGGAGTTTTCCTACTGCGTTTTTGGGTTCTTGATTATCCCATAGGCTTTGAAACAAAAGTTACAACCAATAGGGGAAAGCGCTTTTAAATAGAACGTATAAACGGTATAACAAAACAATATAACTTTCAATTGTTATTTCTTTCTTAGCGGTTCTGCATTTAAAAATAATAAATTATGTATAGTCCAATTTTTTATGAGCGTATTTCTTTGTTGTCAGCAGTTCGCATGTCAAATAATTTGCTGTTGTCAATTTGAAGTAACAGGTAAAACAATCAACGACATGACATATTTTTACATATTTATTGTCGCTGTCTAAAACAATGTATCAAATAGAGATCCAAAAAAATGACGTTAGTCCGCTCATCAAAAAATTGAACTATACTTAAGAGAAATTAATCCGAAAAAATTCAATAGCGATTTGGTTTATGAAACCTATTTTTTTAAATTGGAAATTGATGAAACCATATTAAGCTTTATTATGGCGTAATACAATACAAACGATATCCTGATTTTGAAACCGCCTATTGTTTCTCGTTTGACATTTTAAATTCGATTTCAAAGCATCCAAATCGGATTTTACCGAAAATAAACTGATATAGTCCCTTGTATTATTATTCTACAAACAGAAATTTAGGCTATTTTTTTTTTAGTTAGGCACATAAGATTGTAAAACAACCACACAAGGTATTAGACTTCGCGACTTGCTTCTGTCACATTTGATTGCACTGCTCGAGTTTTGCCATTCCATTTGAAAACGAGTTCAGTTGATGTTGCCCTAAGTGCACGGTTTCTTGCATGATCACCAATAGCTCTGGCAGCGTCAGATCATGATTATTTTTATGTTTTTTGTTGAGATTTCGACAATACCTTTGTTTAAAATGTCCAATATTGTAAAAAATATGTATTTTAAATGTGTGTGATGATGATGATGATAAAGAATACCGAAGTTTTTCTTAAGATACACGGGCGAATATATCCAAAAATCGAACAAGACATTAGTGACACACAATTTGCATTCAGGAAAGGCATAGGTACTAGAGAGGCATTATTTAGTTTAATCGTTTTGGTCCAACGAAACAGCGACGTAAATTGTGATGTTTTTGCCAGCTTTATTGACTTTGAAAAAGCTTTTGATCGCGATACTCATCAAAAGTTAATAGAAATATTAAACAAATACCAACTAGATGATAAAGATTTAGGAATTATCTCCTATCCTTACTGGAAGCAAGAATCATTTGTTCAAGTGGAGGAAATGGAATCCCAAAAATTTAAAATTCGTCAAGGTGTTCGGCAAGGTTGTGTATTGTCCCCTTTGCTCTTTAACATTTACATAGAAAAGCTATTTCAGGAAGCTCTTGAAGAGGTAACAGATGGTATTTTTATAAATGGTGTACTGATCAAGAACTTAAGGTATGCAGATGATACTGTTCTTAAGTAGTTAAGATGTGCGAAAAATATAACATGCGATTAAACACAAAGAAAACAAAGATAATGATAATAATAAAACAACTGCTCAGAACACAGTTTCACGTCACAAATTCCCTCATTAAGACAGTCTCAACCATTAATTATCTAGGAGTGCAATTAAATAACGATTGGGACCAAATAAAAGAGATAATCGTACTTCAATAGCATGAAAACTCTCCTGTGTAATATGAAACTTAATTTAAATCTAGGGACTCGTTTATTAAAATATTACACATTTTTAATATTAATGTATGGTGTTAAAGACTTGGACTTATTACGTAACTAATGAAGCCGTCTTGCAACGTATGCAACAAGAAAAAGAATTAATGAAGAACATTAAAGAAAGAAAACTTACATACTTTGTACACATAATGCGTAAGCAAAAATATGAAATACTGGAACTGGTCATGCAAGGTAAAATGGATGGCAGGAGGGGTCCTGGAAGACGCCAAATATCATGATTACATAATCTTAGGCAATGGACTGAAAAAAAATCAGCAGAGCTATTTTGAGCTGCCGTCAACAAAGTTATGTGGTCCAGAATGATCGCCAACGGCCATTGAGCAAAGAAGGCTAATAAGCCTAATGAGCCATATGTTAAAAATATTTCTAAAGATTATCCACAAAATAATTTATGGGAAATGCGAATCCTTTATGAGAGAGACAAGAGAGGACTTATTTGGCATTTAAGTTTTAGTTCAGCGGTTTAGGGATATGTCGGTGCCAGTATATGCCTGTTTCATAGATTATGGGAAAGCGTTCGATCGAGTCCAACACGAAAAGCTCATAGAATCGCTAAAAGAAGTGGTGTCCGAGGTCTAAATATAATCGCTAATGTATACTGGAATCAGACTGCTCAAATAAAAGTTGATGGCCAACTGTCCGAAGAGGTCCAAATAAGAAGAGGGGTACGCCAAGGTTGTATATTATATCCACTGTTGTTTAATATCTATAGTGACAAAATAATAGAGAATGCACTTCATAACTGCGAAGAGGGTCTGGCCATAAACGGCATAAAAATCTACAAAATACGATATCCCGACGACAGTGTCGTAATAGCAGACACGCTGAAAAGCCTGCAAGAGTTGTTGAATCAAATTGCTGCCAAAAGTTCGCAATTCGGGCTTAACTTAAATGTTGGAAGAGCAAAATGAATGGTCATATCCAAGGAAAAGAACATCCGAGGCATATTAGAAGTAAATGGGCAGCAAGTCGAACGCGTAGATTCATACAAATACTTGGGTTGTCTCCTCAATGAGAACTGGGAGAACATGCAAGAAGTTCGTGCAAGAATTGAACAGGCCAGATCATATTTTATCAAAATAAAATCAGTGTTGTGTAGTCGCGATGTTAAAACTATTCTCCGAATTCGTGTGATTGGACACTGACTTAGGCTATGTGCAAGAAGTTGAAGGCATTCGAGATGTGGTGTTATCGTTAACTTTTAAAATTGATAATAGAAGGTAAAATTGAAGGCAGAAGAGGTCCGAGTCGTAGACGGATATCATGGCTTAAAAATCTTAGACAATTGTATGGTGTTAGTACTACGAGACTTTTCCGAAAGGCAGTGGACAGGGTACAGACGTTCGAAGAGAGCATGGCACTTGAAGAAGAAGAAGTTGAAAATTCCTTAGATATTAGGGGAAATTCCCTATTTCCCTATTGCACCAACAAATCCATAGAACTAGAGAAAAATTCTCTAAGTTGACATCACTGCATGCACCGATACAATTTTCTGACAGCACCAGGCCAGTTTTATTTTTGCCCCCATTCTAAATTCAATTGAACCAGTTTTTTGACAATGACAGCGACAGTTCCATTTACTTTCTGTGTTTTAATGTTAGCCGCCATAATGAAATTGGTCCCGAGAATTCGCACCTAAAAATTTCTTTTGTTAGAATGACCGACCAAAAAATGGAGGATTATAAGTTTGACTCGTATATTTATGTCTTTGTGTTACTTTCGCAATTAGCTTTCCAACCACTGAATCGATTCCGATGAGTTTTTTTTTCTGTTTAAAGCCTATGCGAAAGCCATGTTCGATAACATATACAGACCGCTTCAAGCTTATGCGAACATAGGGGGAATCAAGTCCAAAACGGCAATTGCAATTTGAATGGTCCTAGATACTTGGATCTACTGCAGCAGCACATTATTCCAACTGCTAGGCAGTTGTTAGGTGTAAGATTTGGTGAAACATGGTTTCAACAAGATGGTTGTTCCGCTCACAATGTTGGCCTTGTTAGGGAATATCTTGATAATGTATTTCCTAATCGGGTTATAAGTACACGGGGAACTATTTTATGGCCAGCTCGATCTCCCGATCTTGCTCCTAATGACTTCTATCTGTTTTTGAAGAAGCTTTTCAAATTATCACCCCTAACATGCTTGGAAACGTTGGAAGGGGTTTTTATAGTAGGCTCGGATATTGTCTAGCCGAGCAAGGAGGACTTTTCGAACATTTGCTTTAATTTTTTTTTGACTGGGAGAATCTTTTTGGTTTTTAGAATGTATTATTTTATTTTGAGAACTTGCTTTTATTTTGTTTCTCCTTATTATTTTCATTGTAACACGTCGTCACTGATAAATCTGAGCAGTTGACAATAAAACGCTCTTATTTATCAGTGACAAAAAATAAGAAAATTACGTTATAAAAATTTGCGTATTTATTAACCAAATTCCGGTTTCATTGACTACGCTCCACACAGCACCGTGGTTAGAGGCGTACTAAATACAAGGCGAACGGCGGCGAACGGCAGCGAATGGCGATCGGAAGCCTGAGTGTTGGTTGCTTCACTGATAGGCGTGCGGTGTCTCTGCATGTACGTACACTGGCAAATTAGACTTCTTTCGCCCTATGTTCGCAGTAGCTTGAAGCGGTCTGTATAGAAAGGAATTTGAAAAATGACGACAAATCGGGTGTATGCAAATACGGTTAAAAAACGCTCAAAATTCCACCACGAAAACGACGATCATTCCGAAATTTAGCAGCCCGTTAATTTTAATCGGTGCATGCAGCGATATAACTGATGCACTGGCGTAAATTTATCATTATATCGCGCGGTACAGCTAAATGGGCCGTGCTCAGCTAATGTCCACTAGCTAAAATTACTGTGAAAGGAAGTGTGGCGGCTGTTTGGTTCTTATTACTAACCGGATATTTTTGTTTGACTTTATATTGCTCAAAACTTATATTTAAATATATCGGCTTAGCTAATGTCAACTAGCTGAAAAAACAGTACATGTAAGGTTTCATACTAATTATAAATATGTTGCTTTTTAGCCTTCACATGTGTGCTTTTTAGTTTTTTAATGCACTATACAGCTACATGGGCCATGCTCAGCTAATGTGTAATGAAAGGCAGCGTGGGGGCTGTTTAGGTTTTATGACCAATCGGACGTTATTGTTGGCAGTACATTGCGTAAATCTTATGGCTAAATGTACCGGATTAGCTAATGATAACTAGCTAAAAAACAGTACAAGTAATTAAGAAAAAATTATATTGCTCAAAACTTATAGTTAAATATACCGGCTTAGCTAATGCACTGTACAGCTAATGTCAAAAGCTAAAATTACTGTGAAGGGAAGCGTGGTGGCATTTTAGCGTTTTTTACTAGTTGAAAATTACTTGTTGGTATAGCTAAATAAATAAAAAGTAACCGATGTTTCAATTCAAGTAACATCCTATCTTTTACCCAATTTTATCTAAATCGGTTTTACCGTTTTTACGTGACTAAAGGACCAAAATATATATGCACACAAACAAACAAACATTATTAGTATAACTAGCTAAAATAATTGAAATCTTTCACCAATGTCTTTACTCATATTTATACAGCTTAATTTTCTAACTTCAATGATACGAAGCGAACTGTCGATTAATATTAGAACCTTATGCAGTCTTAAGCGAGGTTTGAATGTAAAGTAGGCCGGAATCAAGTTGTCAGGCCGTTTTTAATTATTAAAACAAAGTGCCTTTGAAATGGGGTAGTTTACTTTACAAAGTAAATATAAGGTTTTGGGGTAAAACTGAGGCGGCTGTGTGTCACTTTAACGCCCCTTGGATCTCTCACTAGATTTAGCTATACTTGATTTTGCATATATCTTTTTAAAAACAATTTTTTTTTTCTTAAAAATGCGTATGTCAATTACGGGACTTATTTTTGGTTAGGTACTAAAATTATATTGGATTTATTTACGTTTAATTAATATTTATTTTCTTACAAATATAGAAAAACAATTCACATGATGACCCTTAAAATAATTTCCTTAAATGTCTGTTAAATTAGTTATTAGTAGGACACGTTTTTTGGTAAATTTAAAGACTGTAAAGAACTTTGACTGAAAGAAATTAATACCACCTTATGTTTTACACACTTTACACTTTTCTCCATAAAAATTGCAAAATAAAAATCATATTTTAAGCCTTAAATTACCATCATGGCTTGAGTTTAATCGCTTGTCACGCCATCCTGTGGTTTACGTCTTGAGATGGCCGTAGAATTAGTATTATTTGTTGGTCGTAGGTAAAATAATTATTTTTCGTGTGTCAAACAAACATTGCTAATATGGGTGTACATAAACCATTGATTTTGTTGGTAAATACCTCGGTAAATTCATGTTACATTTTGGAAATTCTGGAAAGTTGCGGAACCGACGCGAGCCCTATACGATAGGTATTTCATCAGAAAACACAGGCTTTGTTTTATTAGACAAGATTTGTAAAACATGTATACGCACGTTAACGTTAAATATATTTTAATTGCTTAGAAGATTGAACTAGTAAAAGGAGTCTGGACTGTCTGGTTACACTGGTTGTTTGAGTGCAACATCTACAGTGGGGAAAGGGGAGAAAGAAATCTGTGTTGCCAATTTTAATAACAAAATTATGCAACGAAAAACTTATTAAATTTGGATTAAGTTTTGACGCTTATTTATTAATTAATTAATGAGGTTTAAGATATACAGACCGCTTCAAGCTACTGCGAACATAGGGGGAATCAAGTCCAATTTACTCTCCGTGCCGTACGACCGAGGTGGATTCGAAGCACGCTGCAGTGTTATCTTTTGGAAATTCATTTTGTTTTTATTATTTTGTTTTATTTCTGCCTTGCTCGAGAAACAGATGGGTAAGTTCTTAATTGAAATAATACATTTTTAAAACGAAAAATGGATGTCTACAAAGTTGCCGAAAAAGTGCAGATGGTCAAATGGTCAAATCGTCATAACCCAACACACGTTCGATATTGGTCGAGGGAAAATTTGCATTTGTATTTTGACGTAAGAACACAGTATCCCCAAAAACTAAATGTTTGGGGGGGGGGGTATTATAGGGGAACACGTAATTGGGCCATGTTTTATTAACGGCAATTACAATTTGAATGGTCCTAGATACTTGGATCTACTGCAGCAGCACATTATTCCAACTGCTAGGCAGTTGTTACGTGTAAGATTTGGTGAAACATGGTTTCAACAAGATGGTTGTTCCGCTCACAATGTTGGCCTTGTTAGGGAATATCTTGATAATGTATTTCCTAATCGGGTTATAAGTACACGGGGAACTATTTTATGGCCAGCTCGATCTCCCGATCTTGCTCCTAATGACTTCTATCTGTTTTTGAAGAAGCTTTTCAAATTATCACCCCTAACATGCTTGGAAACGTTAGAAGGGGTTTTTATAGTAGGCTCGGATATTGTCTAGCCGAGCAAGGAGGACTTCTCGAACATTTGCTTTAATTTTTTTTTTTAGTGAAACATGGTTTCAACAAGATGGTTGTTCCGCTCACAATGTTGGCCTTGTTAGGGAATATCTTGATAATGTATTTCCTAATCGGGTTATAAGTACACGGGGAACTATTTTATGGCCAGCTCGATCTCCCGATCTTGCTCCTAATGACTTCTATCTGTTTTTGAAGAAGCTTTTCAAATTATCACCCCTAACATGCTTGGAAACGTTAGAAGGGGTTTTTATAGTAGGCTCGGATATTGTCTAGCCGAGCAAGGAGGACTTTTCGAACATTTGCTTTAATTTTTTTTGACTGGGAGAATCTTTTTGGTTTTTAGAATGTATTATTTTATTTTGAGAACTTGCTTTTATTTTGTTTCTCCTTATTATTTTCATTGTAACACGTCGTCACTGATAAATCTGAGCAGTTGACAATAAAACGCTCTTATTTATCAGTGACAAAAAATAAGAAAATTACGTTATAAAAATTTGCGTATTTATTGACCAAATTCCGGTTTCATTGACTACGCTCCACACGCAGTAGCTTGAAGCGGTCTGTATGTTGGAAAAGCTAATATACACTATATATAATACTCACAACCTATTTAAAACTTTCGACGTTTTTTGAAAATTTAACATGTTTTTCCTTGAACATCTTCTTTTGTAGTCAACGTGGCAACATTGATTGTTTGTTTGCGGTTTCTAGATTTTTACTGTAACGTCATTATTGTCACAAAGCATATACCTAGGTACATATTTTGTGATTAATGTTTTGAAAGTGAAAGTTTCAGCACTTGTCAATAGTGTTTTCTTAATGTTTTTATGAAAAGTTTGTGGCAATAAATGATTCCGAAGTGTATTATTATATGCAAGTTGAAACAGAAGCCGGGGGACCGCAGTATTTCGTTTCACAGGTAAGTTAAATTAAAATATTAACTAAATATTAGGTTAGAATTCGTCATATTTGGCCATTCTTGGTAAACAAAGGCAGGAAATCTGTGTTACCGGCTTGTCATTAATTTCAGTGTGTATAGGGATTTCCATAGCACGTTTTTCTTATTTTTATAGTTGTACATCCTACTTGAATACATTTTTAGTTTTTTTTTTATAGAAACATAGATTTTTATTACTATATCTAGACCATTTAATTAAACGGAACTAAAACTTATTGAAGGTAGTTTAAATAATATTAAAAACAGGGGAAAACGTATTAGGCTAACATGACAACAATGGGATGAAGATGTTGAACTCAAACACCCTGCTCTAGGTCTGAAAAAAAGGTCCTTCTAGTAGTTCAATGTTCTAAGTTTTTCTTAATTTTATGAAAAATGAGTTATTAAGGTTCCAAAACACGATAAGTCCAGAACGCCTTAATCGATTTTAGCGAAATTTGGTACAAAAATTCTCTATAGGCTGACCATGAACTGATTAACTTTTTGGTAGGGTGGTGGGGGGTTGAAGGGGGAAAAGGAGGATAAAATATTTAAAAAAATTTGGAAACTTTGGAACAAAAGCAAGTAGCGACATACGGGGTTCAGATTTAAGTTTTGTTATAAAGTCCAAATTCGTGGGAGCTTTAGTTTCTGAGCTATTTAAAAAAAAGTTAAAATCTATTAAAAAAATCATAACTTTAGAAGTAAAGCAGCTATTGATATGCGGTTTTCAAATTTCGGTTTTCGTAAATATTACCCAAGGTTCAAATCTTTCAAAGCTAGAGTTTTCGAGATATATTCATTTCCTTTCAACATGAAATAATGGTGGACTATCCGTGGTTTCTACCACCAATTTTTTTTGTTTGGAGCCTGTCCTTCTGGAAGTGTTCTTAGCTATGTTTTATAAAAATGGGCTCAGTACTTCCAGAAATAAAACGCTTTCTACACACAAATACACGGAATTTGGGATATGCCGACAAATATAATCGGGTGTAACTGTTGAACCGTTTATGCGATTTTGATAAAATTTGGAGCGCAAACGTAGATTGGGCACTGGTTTATTTTAGTTTAGATATGTAAAAAAAATCGCTTCAGGCGCGGAACAAATGAAAGTAGTTTTTAGGCTCAATTTTACAACTCATAGTTAAACATCAAATCTCAGTTTAAACCACGGATGTAGACTTTTTTCTAACCTACAAGTAGTTATTTAAAATTTGTTTTTGGTAAAAAAAACTGTAAGTATTTAGTGAAAGCGCTGCGGTCGATGAATTAGAATTTATTTTTGATCAACTGGATAAAGATGATGAAGAAATTATTGACATTGTCGAAGCACCAAGAAGACCAAAAATTATTCGTTCTAAAACAAATCTTTTGGGGGAGTACCACCATGTAGATTTTACAAAGAGGTTTAGATTATCTAAAGGGACATGCGAAATTGTGCACCACCAGTAAGTTTTATTCTTACACCGAGCTCACACGGATATATATACTGTATATCTTTGCGTTTCTGACAACTCTGAACATTTTTGTTTGTGGCGTCTGGCTGTATGTCTGCCTGTAACCAACGCTGATATCTCAAAAACTACTTGACTGGTTTTTATAAAATTTGGAGACTATACGCTGGATTTTGCTGCAGTTTTTTATTTTATGATATTGTTTACCAATGGTTTAGTCCAAGGATTAAACTGAAGTTTAAAATATGGTTTAATCTGGAGTTTTACCTTTGGTTGTAAAATTAGTCCTTAGAAAAATTCGCATGGTTGTCGGGGTTTAATTTTTTTTATTTTACCTGTTTTAAGTTGTGTTAGCTTTACCGAAATTCCCCATTATTGGCCCAAACAAGCTAAAACGCAAAAATAAGCAAACAAGTCAGCGGGGATGTCAGAATTTCCTGTAACTTCGTGTTTATACTGTGTGCACCAACCACGCACGTAAAAAGTTACAACTCCTATTAAACAAGGTAAAAACAGTTAAAGAGAGGTCTAGAAATAGAAAAGGCAAACTCAGGTAACCCCATATAACCCGAGTATAACAAATAACAAACCAAAGTTCAATAAAAGATCCTTTATTTGGTCCGAGAGTTGATGACTTTTTTTTATTTTCTAGCAGTCGAGTCGGACAAAAAACTAGCGTCGTAGTAGGCCTGGAGTTAGGCGTTAATTTACTATAATGGATTTAAATTTAGGTTTTGTTCTTACTTTCTTATTATTGATTTTTTCTTACTACTTTATTTTTTATAGCTTAAAATTTACCAAACGGGAATTAAAAAATAAAGCATCCGACCGAAGAGCTGTTAGAAAATTTTCTATGACATTTATATCACCTGTATGAGCTAGAACGTAACTTATTGTGTTAGTAATATTCCCAATGGTAAAATGTAACATTTCTATCACATTCTTTGTTCGCTAAGTATATGACTATTACATTACAGGAATTTTTAATTGTTATGTGGGAGGTATTAGGTAAAAAAATCATTGCTAACCGTCCTGAGTTGCTGTTTTATAAGTTTCTTTGAAACTCATGGGAGTGGGGTAGTTTTGGCAAGAGATAATCTTCTGTATAAGAGGAGTTATGTGATGATGTAATCCAAACTGGGAGGCAGGTTAATCAGACCTCTAATTAATTTGGACCGGGTTACCACTTTGTACCGAGTTGTCGTATACTCACACGGGACACAAGCAAATAGCTAGGCAAAGAGAGATTATTAGCTTATATTTAACTGGTCGTAGTTAAGTTTTTAACGCGAAAATATGCGATTTGCAGTTTAATTTAGATAAAAAAATGTTTTAATTCTGTTGAGGTGCTTTTAATCAAGATCTGTACCACAACGTAAGATGTAAAATGCGCTGTCGGTGCAAAGAGTCCCTATAAAAAACCCGAAAAAAAGAACATAATTGGCCCGAAAAAAATTGTCTCGAAAATGAAATGACGGGAAAATCAAATCACTTAAAATTAAATGAAACATATTTTTATACTTAGAAACTCAAAATGTCAGAAAATATTTTTAACGAAAATAATTTAATAGAAAAATAATAATGTCGAACCACAAAATTTAAGAACCGTAATCCGTCCGAAAATGATTTGAACCAATAGCCACGGATTCAATTGCTACGTTGCCAGGCTTACGGCAGGTAAGAGTCGAAGTAAGTTATGATATTGTATTAATTTACCCTCTTTACATCCTTCAACCACCCCCTACCCCCAAATTTTTTCATAATATTAAAATAGGTTCACAGGAATTGTGTCAAAAATTAATCGCAAGATTTGATAGACAGTTAGAGACCCAAATACTGTGAAGTTAAAAAAAATCATTTAAGGCTATAGTTTCTTTCCAGATTTTAAGTAAAAAAAGTACCACTGGCAACGCCTTGTTCTGTAATTTTTTAATCTTTTGCCAGAGTGCACAGGGAAACTAAACATTAAAACTAGCTGAAATTTTGCAGTGGTGATCATTTCTAAATGATTAACAAAAATATCTGAAGGATTTTTCAAAATTCTCAATTATTTTTTCTTCAAAATAAAAGCTCTGGCGCTGTCATCTATCACAAAATCCTCTAAATAATTGCGGTTTAGAACAAAAAAAAAATAGAGAAATACTCAGAATTTCCTCTGGATTACATTTTTCTTTTTTATATTTCCTTGCTTTAGCGAAATGTGCACTCCGGAAAAGAATACGGATAAATCAATAATACTTCATTGAATTTGGAAGACACACGCCGTTCGTTTTAAAAAAAATGAGAACTGTAATTTTTTAAAAATGGTCATTTTCTTTGTTTTTTAAAACTTACAAATCAGTGACTTTTCTGGTGGTACCGAAGAAACCATATAAAAACATTTTTTATTTGGGTGGAAGGGGTGTTTCATTCCAGACAAATAAAGATTCGAATCATTTTATTTCGGCGGTAAATGACAAAGTTGTGGAAAAAAACTTGGACCATGTCCAAAAATATAGCCTAAAAACACATCAACTTTAAAGCTCCATATCTCAGGAAGGAATCCTCTGCTCCCTATCTCGTTTTTTTTTTTATTTTTGTGCTTTGTTGATCGAGTACTACAATATATAAAAAAATTATGACGTTTAGCCGAAAGCCATTTCCAATGTAATTTGTGCAGGGTTCTTTTAGTCCCGATGCTAAAAAATCTCTGGTATACCACCGTGGATAAACATAAATAAAGTCTCCGCATTACCATGGAAAACCAATTCAATGACGTAAAATTTTGCAAAAATATCAGGTCGACATAGTTAAATTGATTTCCCGTAAAATGTTGCTAAAAACAATTCCCCAGATTGTAACTACGACCTTAACGGCGCAAGAACAATCCAGAGATAATATAAATTTGTAAATCGATTTCAATACGTCATCTACCACTCATTATCTATCTCTGGTTTCTTTACTGTATTCTCCTGTTCACAGATTGCGCCGCGAATCATTGGGGATTAGGGTCACTGGATCCTAAAACCTGCGGCTGGGACCGCAGGTCTCAGGATCCAGTGACCCTATGAGGGATTGTTTATTTATCACCTAGGTGATCGAATTGAGAGCAGTGACAACTAGTCAAATGGTCATACACACAGACCACTTAAGGGTTCTAAAAAGTAGCTTTTCACCAAAGGAAAAATTATTAAATAAAACACAAAAACCAGGCCGACGAACTCCAAAACAAAACGACAAAACTAAGGTTATGAAGAATGTCAGGCAGACACACTGACATTGGTTAGTTGCAAATACAGTGAGTCGACCAATTTCGATGTTTGCATGGCATACATTTTTTTTCCTGGTAAGGGGTGTTACCTAGGTATATATGCTAGATCTCTCTTAGCCGAATACATTTAGGAAAGGAGAACACTAGAAACTATGCCTAGGGTAAGCTCACAAAAAAAAGACGTGGGTGGTTAATTTTGATGGTGGCGGTATCTATAATATAAGCATTTAAGTAATTTTTGATGCTAGGCATATAACTAATATTGATAGGTAACCCTTATAGTCCATGTTTTTACATTTCCGCATGTTTTTAGCTTTAGAGGAAAATAATATTCAATTTGTTTTTTATTAGAGGAAGAGGATTACAAAGCTTATTAATACAATCTAGAGAGTTTTTGAAATTAGGTGTCCATTATTTGGAAAATTACAAATATTTCCAATTTAGTTTTACAGGTCTCTATAAAGGGTATTTCTGACTGTTTCTGACGTGATATGGGCGCGCCAATTTTGAAACACCACAAAAGTTAAAACAGTTTTTTTCAAAAAATAAACAAAATTTTAAAAAAGTACCAAGATTTGATGGAAAAACATAGTCCAATAAACAATTTAGGCAAAGTTTCAGGCCATTTGGAAGTCCCGTTTCCGAGAAACATGCGGAAAAAGAATTGCCTAATAAGCGGACCCAACAGCGTTGCCGGTTTAACGATGTAATTGGGCCGTTAATAAAAAAAATCCCCGTGTCGTCTTCCAAATAGAGAATTATATTTGACGCGTGCCCAATAGCGATTCGGATGGATTGTGGTTATTGTGTTCATTTAAGGATCGGGCTTATTATTTTCTATTAATTTGTGGTTCTGTTGTTTTTCGTTTCTAGAAAATTATTTTCGATACTTTTGTAATTCTAATATTTTAAGGTTCGGGGAAATTATAATCGGTTAAATTATATTCGTGTCTATTAAGGATCGAGTAAATTAATATTCTATAAAATTTTCAGTTTCAGACGTTTTATTTTCGGTTTTTGTAAATTCGGCTTTTTTGTGGGTCCCGGTGCATTCGCTGTCATTAGAGACATTTAACTATTATTTAAACGTATTTTGTTTTTTACCTATTTGTTTGAATTTAGTTATTTTTTTTTGAAATACCTGCGAACCCACGGTATTGATTTTGTTTTTTTTTTTTGTTAAATTCTATTACCTACATGTTCCGCACATCCTATATACATTCCCGTAAATTAAACCAAAAACAAACGCACACCTGGTCGGCTTCGGAACTATAAATTTAAATTTCAGTGCAGTGTGACGACCTTGCTGCTCTGAATAATTAACAAATTCTGTGCCGCACTCTTGTATACAGGGTGCATGGTTAGTAGTAGTATTTATTAATTTTAACGTTAAACCGGCAACGCTGTTGGGTCCGCTTATTAGGCAATTCTTTTTCCGCATGTTTCTCGGAAACGGGACTTCCAAATGGCCTGAAATTTTGCCTAAATTGTTTATTGGACTATGTTTTTCCATCAAATCTTGGTACTTTTTTAAAATTTTGTTTATTTTTTTAAAAAAACTGTTTTAGCTTTTGTGGTGTTTCAAAATTGCCGCGTCCATATTACGTCAGAAACAGTCAGAAATACTCTTTATAGAGACCTGTAAAACTAAATTGGAAATATTTGTAATTTTCCAAATAATGGACACCTAATTTCAAAAACTCTCTAGATTGTATTAATAAGCTTTGTAATCCTCTTCCTCTAATAAAAAACAAATTGAGTATTATTTTCCTCTAAAGCTAAAACATGCGGAAATGTAAAAACATGGACTATAAGGGTTACCTATCAATATTAGTTATATGTCTAGCATCAAAAATTACTTAAATGGTTATATTATAGATACCGCCACCATCAAAATTAACCACCCACGTCTTTTTTTTGTGAGCTTACCCTAGGCATAGTTTCTAGTGTTCTCCTTTCCTAAATGTATTCGGCTAAGAGAGATCTAGCATATATACCTAGGTAACACCCCTTACCAGGAAAAAAAATTTATGCCATGCAAACATCGAAATTGGTCGACTCACTGTATTTGCAACTAACCAATGTCTGCCTGACATTCTTCATAAGCTTAGTTTTGTCGTTTTGTTTTGGAGTTCGTCGGCCTGGTTTTTGTGTTTTATTTAATAATTTTTCCTTTGGTGAAAAGCTACTTTTTAGAACCCTTAAGTGGTCTGTGTGTATGAACATTTGACTAGTTGTCACTGCTCTCAATTCGATCACCTAGGTGATAAATAAACAATCCCTCATAGGGTCACTGGATCCTGAGACCTGCGGTCCCAGCCGCAGGTTTTAGGATCCAGTGACCCTAATCCCCAATGATTCGCGGCGCAATCTGTGAACAGGAGAATACAGTAAAGAAACCAGAGATAGATAATGAGTGGTAGATGACGTATTGAAATCGATTGACAAATTTATATTATCTCTGGATTGTTCTATTTTAAGAGTTCATTATTTATCATTTCTCTGAAACTGTCATTGTCAGAGTCGAAAAAATTGGTCCGATTGAATTTGGAATAAAGTGGAATGTATTTTGTTTTCCCAACATTCAAGTAAAGCCCAAATTCCTATCTTTTGACCGTTCCAGACCTTTCAGCGTAATTTAAAGTAAAAGAAGCAATTTTTAAAAACTTACCCTGTTTGTAATGTGATTCGATTCTTCCATCAGTTCTTGCAAATTCTTCAATGACAAAATTATGATTGTTTTCCACAAACCAAAACTACACTTTTTTGCACTCGACGCGCGTTTCGCTAACAATGTTAGCATCATCAGGAGACGAAAAACAATGAACTAAATTAATCTACGCTCTATCTTATATACAATCCTTTAGTGGGCGGAGATAAGACCAATAAATTGTGATTGATCACGATTTTTAATCCTATTTCCCCTCAACCAAAGAATAAAGTGTACTAAACGGGATGGGTCCTCTATGTTTATTTAAACTATTTCTGGATTTAATGATTTCCATACTTTCATATGCATTCAAAAGTCTTTTGTTTGGTACACTTTTTAGAAGTTTTAGGTTATCTAATGTGAATCTATGATTGTTTTCAAAAGCATGCTCGGCCACACTTGACTTTTCTGTTCTTCCGTATTTTAAGTGTGCTAAGTGTTCTTTAAAACGTGTTTGAATAGAGCGTCTCGTTTGGCCAACATATTTTTTGTCACAATCCATGCAACTAATTTCGTAAATTCCACTTTTTTCTAGAACTGTAGTTTTATCCTTCGGATTTCCTAGTAAGCTTCTTATTGTGTTACCGGATTGATATACTAATTTAAGACCGGTGTTATTAAATACTTTGTGTAATCCTTTCGTATAATTAGGATTATAAGGAATTGATACAAATTTTGAGTCGCAGGTATCTTTTTGTCTGAAAAAGGTAGAATTCCGAAAGGTCTTTTGAAAAGAATGTCTATTTATCAGCTTATTTATTAAGCCTTCGTCGTAACCGTTTTCGCCAGCTATATTCCTAATCCTATTCTTTTCTGCTTCAAATCTTTCTTTGTTTAAGGGGAAATTTACTAATCTATATGTTAAAAAGTGCAAACTTGCAAGCTTATGTTGTAAGCAATGAAAAGAGTCATTTGGAATATACCTGTTGGTGGCCGTGCCTTTTCTGTATAGGTCAAAGTCCAATTTATTTTTATTTCTTATAACTAAAGTGTCTAGAAATGGCAGTGTACCGTTGTTCTCTGTTTCATAAGTAAATTTAATAGTGGGAAATTTGTTATTTATTTTTTCCATAAAATTTTCAACACTAGTTACTTTAGTGTTGAATACTGCAAACACATCGTCTACATACCTGAACCATACTCTGGGGAAATACTCAAATTCTTTACTTATATCTGATTCAAATTTGCTCATAAATAGGTTTGCGATAAAAGGTGATAAACTATTACCCATTGTGGTTCCTTCTAATTGCTGGTAGTAGTTATTTTTATATTGAAAGTAATTTTGATTCATGCAGAGTTTTGTTAAAGATAGGTATTCTAAAGTCTGTTTGTCTTCTAGATTGTTTTTTCTTAGTAGTTCCTCCAGGTATTGTAAGGTATTGGGGATCGGCACACTAGGGAACAACGAACTAACATCAAACGAGATTAAAATTTCACCTTCTTGGAGTGAAATATCTTTAACTTTGTTGATAAATTCAAGGGAATTTTGAACAGAAAAACCTTTTTGCTTTATCGGTAAATTTTCAAACTCGTTTGCTAGCCATTTCGAAATGTTGTAAGTAGGTGATCCTACAGCAGAAACTATAGGTCTAACCGATTTTCCAGGCTTGTGGATTTTCGGAAGACAATACAGTTTCGGCATAGTGGGATTGCTTACTTGTAGTTTATATTTAATATTGTCAGTAATAATATTGTTACATTTTTTAATTGTGTTTTTTACTTCGTTAATCATTTTTGGTAAGGGGTTCTTTGGGACTTGTTTGTAGGGTCCATTTTTTATTAGGTTATCTACCCTTTCGAAATAATCTGTTTTATCTAATATAACAACTTTATTACTCTTGTCAGCCTTTAGATAGAAAACATCTTTTTCTCTCAAACTTTTAATTGTTTTATTGTGATTTATTGTACTATTTTTATTGTTTTGAATGATGTTTTGAGAGATCTGATATCGGCAAGCATCTCGCACATAGCCCTTTGTGCCTTCTGAAAGACAACGGTACACTGCCATTTCTAGACACTTTAGTTATAAGAAATAAAAATAAATTGGACTTTGACCTATACAGAAAAGGCACGGCCACCAACAGGTATATTCCAAATGACTCTTTTCATTACTTACAACATAAGCTTGCAAGTTTGCACTTTTTAACATATAGATTAGTAAATTTCCCCTTAAACAAAGAAAGATTTGAAGCAGAAAAGAATAGGATTAGGAATATAGCTGGCGAAAACGGTTACGACGAAGGCTTAATAAATAAGCTGATAAATAGACATTCTTTTCAAAAGATCTTTCGGAATTCTACCTTTTTCAGACAAAAAGATACCTACGACTCAAAATTTGTATCAATTCCTTATAATCCTAATTATACGAAAGGATTACACAAAGTATTTAATAACACCGGTCTTAAATTAGTTTATCAATCCGGTAACACAATACTACTTACTAGGAAATCCCAAGGATAAAACTACAGTTCTAGAAAAAAGTGGAATTTACGAAATTAGTTGCGTGGATTGTGGCCAAACGAGACGCTCTATTCAAACACGTTTTAAAGAACACTTAGCACACTTAAAATACGGAAGAACAGAAAAGTCAAGTGTGGCCGAGCATGCTTTTGAAAACAATCATAGATTCACATTAGATAACCTAAAACTTCTAAAAAGTGTACCAAACAAAAGACTTTTGAATGCATATGAAAGTATGGAAATCATTAAATCCAGAAATAGTTTAAATAAAGATAGAGGACCCATCCCATTTAGTACACTTGATTCTTTGGTTGATGGGAAATAGGATTAAAAATCGTGATCAATCACAATTTATTGGTCTTATCTCCGCCCACTAAAGGATTGTATATAAGATAGAGCGTAGATTAATTTAGTTCATTGTTTATCGTCTCCTGATGATGCTAACATTGTTAGCGAAACGCGCGTCGAGTGCAAAAAAGTGTAGTTTTGGTTTGTGGAAAACAATCATAATTTTGTTTTAGTGCAACCAAAGGTTCCAAATTCCCAACATAGTCTTCAATGACGTCATCATAAAAACGTGGATTCTCTGACAAGCTTTGGAGAAGTTTATTTTTAATGGACAAAAGCGATATTTGCGAAAGTCTCTCCTTACCTGTTAAATTTCTCACGAAATTTTTTATACGTTTAAGCGTTGAAAAACCCTTTATTATTAAGACACACACCACACATTCTGTCACAATCTTACTTAACTTTCCAATATTTTTAGCGTTCTTCCCGTCCTGCATTTGCATTTCCAAGTCCGTATTATCGCATAACGCACGTATACTGTACACACCGATAGCCGTTTAAACCTGCAAATAACCTACTTCAATGATAGCTTTCATGCCCGCCTGGCACGCGACCGCAACTCGATGCTTGATGCATTCAGCAGGTTCAATGACCTCGACGCACACGAAAGCAGGCGTACTGCTGCTGCCGGCGTATTATAGCTGCAGGCTATAGAGAACCCAGCAGCTGGGTGAGATTCTACTGGATTTTTCTAGAGTAGTGATAAGGATGACCGATGAAATCCTGGAGTTGATGGATAAAAGACGGAGTAAAAAAGGCAGCGATCAATATCATTAAATCAATAGAGCAAAAAAAAAACAAGATAAGGTCAGCAAAACAAGACTGGATAACACAGCAATGTCAAGAAATAGAAAATCTTGATGCTAAAGCGGCCGAACTATTTAATAAAAGACAAGCTGGAATCCTTGTGAACAATCAGGGCACGATCATACCGGATACCAAAGAAAAACTAAAAGAATGGTGTAGCTACATAGAACATCTCTTTAACGATAATCGATCCGAACACCCAAAAGAATTCTCAAACAAAGGCATAGATATAACAGCAGAGGAAGTAAAACACAGAAAAGCAGTAGGGCAAGACGAAGTATGCACTGAGGTTTTAAAGTTAATAAAAAACGAAGATTCGCTCAATATGCTGGTCAAACTTTTTAACTTGATTTATTGTAGCGGTAAAATCCCTGCTGACTGGCTGAAATCAACCTTTGTTACGCTGCCTAAAAAACATTCAGCAAAGAAGTGTAGTGATTACCGCCTAATGAGCCATATGTTAAAATATTTCTAAAGATTATCCACAAAAAAATTTATGGGAAATGCGAAACCTATATGGGCGACACGCAGTTTGGATTTCGTGGTGGGTTCGGGACAAGAGAGGCCTTGGTTAGCATTCAAGTCTTAGTTCAAGGGTCTAGGGGTGTGTCGGTGCCAGTATATGCCTGTTTCATAGATTATGAGAAAGCGTTTGATCGAGTCCAACATGAAAAGCTCATAGAATCGCTAAAAGAAGTTGGTCTAGATGACCGAGATCTAAAGAAGATAATGACTAATCTATACTGGAATCAGACTGCCAGTCCGAAGAGGTCCAAATAAGAAGAGGAGTACGCCAAGGTTGTATATTGTCTTCGCTGTTGTTTGGTATCTATAGTAACAAAATATTAGAGAAACCACTTCATAACTGCGAAAAGGGTCTAACCATAAATGGCATAAAAATAATTTAAAATAACATACGATGTGCCGACGACACTGTCATTATAGCGGACACGCAGAAGGGCCTGCAAGAGTTGTTGAATCAAATTGCTGCCAAAAGTTTGCAATTCGGGCTTGACTTAAATGTTGGAAAAACAAAATGGATGGTAATATTCAAGGAAAAGAACATCCGAGGCATGTTAGAAGTAAATGGGCAGCAAGTCGAACGCGTGGATTCATACAAGTACTTGGGAGCCTCCTCAATGAGAACTGGGTGAGAACTGGGACAACATGCAAGAAGTTCGTGCAAGAATTAAACAGGCCAGATCATCTTTTGTGAAAATGAAATCAGTTTTATGTAGTCGCGATCTTAATACCACTCTCCGTATTCCTGTGCTTCGGTGTTATGTTTTTAGCATCTTGTATTATGGCATGGAAGCATGGACACTGACTGAGGACATGTGCAAAATCGTAGAATACTAAGGATATATTGGATGGACCGAATAACTAATGTGCATATTCTGCTTAGAATAAATAAAGATCTTGAAGTTTTATTTACCATAAAAAAAAGAAAACTTGAATATTTTGGCCATATTTTGAAAAATGAGAAATATAAACTTTTAAAATTGATAATAGAAGACAAAATTGAAGGCAGAAGAGGCCCGGGTCGTAGACGGATATCATGGCTTAAAAATCTTAGACAATGGTATGGTGTTAGTACTACTACACTTTTCCAAAAAGCTGTGGACAGGGTGCAGATCGTGCTGATGATAGCCAATGTTCAAAGAGAGCATGGCACACAATTTTTAGCATTTTTAATACAATCTAAAGTAATTGTTACCCATTTAAAAAATTACATTTAACAAGATAATGTTTTTCTAGGGGGAGCATTGGTTCCCTTGCTTCCGTGGACCGCACGCAGCTGATTTATAATTAGGACCTCTTCGCAGATGTGAAGTGCGTTCTCTTTTATTGTATTACTGTAGATCTCAAACAAGTTCGGAGACAATATGCAACCATAGTGATCACCTCTCGTTATTCGGATTTTTCCGGATAGTTGGCCATCAATTTGAGTTGTCTTGTTCAACTTCTTTAAGATATTTTATTAGCTTTTCGTGTTGTACTTGATCAAAAGCTTTATATCTATCTATAAAACTATCATCGATACATTCCTGGACTGTTAAACAATGAGATGGACCATTAGTGTCTGGTATGAAATGCAAAAATATACTGGGTGTTCCACTTAAAAACATAGGTCTGTACAATCCCTCGTAAGCAAAAAAGTTTTGGGATAGCACGATTAAAAGTAATAGAAAATTTCAGTTGGCATGTTTTTAAGTGAACAAATTGAATATGGTATTCCGGAATTTTAAAAAAAGAGCAAACAGAGTAACAGCAACGCAACTTCTGCGTCGGTCATCTTCTTGGGCTCTCATCTCAGATGATGGAGTTCTTGGGAGTTCACAACTGCAACTGACACTCTCACTAAATTAGCGAGAGTGGGTAGTGTCGTACTCGGGTACATGCCTCTCGGCCGGACAAACTAAATTCTACAAGCTTTCCGTCAAAAAAGATAAGGGTAAAGCGCACTGGACATGAAGCAATAAAATTGCATGGAAGACATCTATTTTCTTCTCGCTTTACCGAGCACAACAAAGTGAGATGGGAAGAGAGGACTTGCATGTAATTCACATTTTATTGCTTTGCTTTTATTGAGGAAAATATCTAATAGCGGTTTCCATTGGTAAAGCACAACTAAGTCGGTGCTGCTGTTCATTTAGGGTGCACTTTTTCAGTTTTCATGTTCCATTGGCAAAATGATATTTTCGGTTTTGCACTTAGTGCAACTTTTTCCGCACCAGCTCTGAGGGCTCGTGGCGCAACGAAAACTTTTTCCCGCATTTATATTTTAGTAGTAGTAGTATGGAGGCGGTCCGTGGCCCTGGCAATTAGGCCTCTTTATGGGCCCTTTCTGCCATACCCCGTTCCTTACTCCTATGCCCCTACTTCCGCTACAACTCTCTCTCCGGGCCTCCCTGTCTTTTTTACGAAGTTTAGTATATCGGCCCATTTGAGCGAGTGCAGCTCTTCTTCCTCTATCGTGGGAAATCCCCATTGCGCCGATTCCTCCTCGAGCCCGCAAGTGGGACACACAGGATCTCCTGCTACTCTTATTTGCGTCAGATGTTTGTTCAGCCGATTGTGCCCAGTCAGCATCTCTGTCAGCAGTTCAATGTCCTTTCGGGTCTTGCCTAAGGGCCATTTAGTTCTGGCTACATTCGGACCATCCACGAATAGCTTGGACTGTCTGCACTTTGACTCTTGCCTCCAGGACTTGTATTCTTGAACAGGGAGGGACATAGATCTATGATGAATGATCACATGGGACGAAAACGTTATATTCTTGAGCGATGATCCGATCCCAATCGCATGGTCCGAAACCGGGGAGCAGCGTCGAATCTAGTGACGCTTGCGCAAGAAAGAGGTTTTTTTTAATGTTTTGCTTCCTAAACTACTTTTCATTCGAGAGAGAAAGACCGGATCGTATGACTTTCAAGAATATACGTCCAGCTCATTGTTCTCCCATTTGTCGACACTCTTTACCTGTTTGCTTGTTATTCCTAGAAGAGGTTCCGGTCCAATGTATTCCTTCCTTCTTCCTCTTCTCTCTCCTTTATATTTTAAGTCAAAACCCACTAATCAACCTCTAAAAGAGTTTTTCAATGGTCCTAAGCTACTTTTATATAGATTGATTTAAGTGTTCTGGTTTGGGTGCAGTTTTTTTCATGTTCCATTCAATCTGCCCTGACGCAATTTTTTGACAGCACCAAGCCAGTGTTAGTGCACTATGAGTAGCGCACCAATTTTATCAATGGAAATCTCTATAAAAAGGAATCCCAAAACGTGGATTTATGCAAAAGACAGTGAACGTCAGTTTGCAGAATTAGCTGAAGCACCATCTGAGGCAATTCTATTGTTTTTGTTTTTATTTACCCTTGCAAAATCCTTTTTTGAATTCAAATATTCTGGTTTACTTTTCTATTTATTTGTGACAGACTGTCGTGCTTTATATGTTTTTCAAAATCTCTATGAATGCAGAATATGAGAATATTGTGTAACGGTCATTTTTATTTCGAGCATAAATCTTAAAAAGTGGAATTCTAGGGCACGCGGAGAATGGTTTTCTCTCGTTGTTATTGACTGTGCCTGTAGGAGAAGAGACATTTAGCATTTATTCAATCCAAAAAATACTTGCTTGTTCGATTTAAGAACGGATCAATCTTGACGGATCAAGAAGTAGCATCAAAGCAATAGACATAACTTTATTTTGTTATTTTTTGTTCCTTTTATTTAAAAAAAAAATCGACAGAAAGTTGAGATTATGAACATTAACGTCTTTAATGTGAAACCATTAAAGAAATAACAAACAAGATAAGGTCTGCAAAACAAGACTGGATAACACAACAATGTCAAGAAATCGAAGATCTAGATTCTAAACATGACACTTTCAATTTATACAAATGCATAAAGGAAGCGGCCGGATTATCTAATAAAAGACAAGCTGGAATTCTTGTGGACAATCAGGGAAAAATCACACCGGATACCAAGGAAAAACTAAAAGCATGGTGTAGCTACATAGAACATCTCTTTACCGATAACCGATCCGAACAGCCAGAAGAGTTCTCAAACCAAGGCATAGGTATAACACCAGAGGAAGTACTACACGTAATATCTTCAGCTAAAAACAGAAAAGCGTTAGAGCAAGATGAAGTATACACTGAGGTTTTAAAACTAGTAAAAAAAGAAGATTCTTTTCTTTTTAACTTGATTTATCGCAGCGGTAAGTGTGACCTTATACTTCTACAGGTTTCTTCTTTATAACCTGCTGAAAGGTACAGGATTTTGTATTTACGGTCTTCTGCACTTTTCAATTTTGACGTTTTTGTTTCTCGCTTTATTCGACAGGTGGCGCACACAGATACTACTTCTTCGCGGATTACAAACTTTTTGTTTTAAATTCGAGAGGTGTGCATGGTTGCCTGTGTAGCTTCAACTGCCAGGTACAATCCTAGGTCTATAGGTATCTGGATTCTCCATTAGACATTGGAGGCCTGGTCGTAATGAAGTGAGAAACAAAAACGCTTTGTCCGATATGCCATAAGTGTTACTTTAATTATGTGTTATTTCGTATGTTTCCCATAGAGAAACTAATAGCTACGCGAGAGTGATCGATACTGTGTTATACTTGGGGAACATTTTTTGTCAGCGACACGAGCGCAGCCAGTGGCTACAGGAAGGAACTATATATTCTTTTGGTTAATTTTTTACAGACACTTACTTATTTAATAATAAAAAGATATGAAAAAACTTAACAGTTTAACAGTTTTTTAAAGTTTTTAGATCTATACAAACCTTAACCAGCTTTGCACTGGTCCTTGCAGCTAAAAAACTTTCTTCAGCTTACAAAAAGTTTTTTGGACTCTATAAAAGTCTAAAATAGGAGGATGGGGTTATCAAATATTAAAAATAACAACATTTTATAAATGTTTTAACCTATATCTCTTTTTTTGTTGTATTTTAACCTATTATTTTCTTGCTTAACTCTGTATAAATCATCGCAATATTTTCTTCAAGGATTTAGTTCGCAAAAATCTGAACCCTAATTTTCAGCACTCTTCAAATAGTCCCATGCTCTCTAGCTTTAATGGTAGTGATCCATCCAAAACCGTACTCAACTAAAAAGCCTGTTAACTCCTACCGCTTCAGTGCCTTTAGCCAACCAAATTGACAAGGAAAACTTGGATTTTTTGTCAGTTTGGTGTCAATATGGCGCCGATCATAGGCCAAAGGATACTAAAACGAAAATGAGTTAACTAGCTTTTTAGTTGAGAATTGAGAAATTTTAGACTTTACAATAAGTTGTTAATCCACCATATAGCTAATCCCATAAACTCGCGCGATTTACAACCAAAACTAATTAAAATAACTCACTTGTAAAAAAAAACAATGTAAAAAAACCGCTTGCCAGGCTTAACAGACTTTGACAAGCGGTGGCAAAAACCGGCAGGTATTAAATTAAAATTGTGTGAAATATATTTCGACATTGAAAAACGTTCTGTCTTTCTTTCATGATCATATAGAAAGAGATGGACGGAGCAAGGAACACAGGAACGTAGTTCCTGCGCGGCCCTATCTTTCTGTTAGTCTCCGTAAGTTATTAGGTTGTCTCTGATGTTTCTCTCCCAAATCAACTGATTTTTTAAGTGCTTATTCAGAAAAAAAAGAATAATACTTTTTATGTGCATGTATTTATAAAAAAAATGTTTGGGGTTTTTATAAGGGTGCTGTGTGTTGTTTATTTTTTTATTTAACCCCCTTGGGGGATTCATTCATTCATTTATTGAAACTCTCAAAATATGGCTACCGTCGCGGCTACACGAGAAAAAGTTGAAATAACTGTAACTCTGACAGTGGCAGCCAGCGACAGACGCGTGGGGGAAATACCCCGAAAGGCAACATACTATAGGAGAACTTAAGGGTGCATTTGAATAAAAAATGCGCTTCTTCCAATTAGTTAATCTAAAAAACTGTTAATCAAATTTGTATCGATGTACCATTCGCGTAATTTTGCCTAATTTCAAGTTTTTTACATAATTTTACATATCCTAAAAATGTTTAATTCACGGTAGAAATTATCCATTATTTTAAAAAACTAAATAAAACAAGATATACATTTAAAAAAAAAAAACACGCCAATGGTCTGTGGAAATGTCTAGGTAAGTACAATGTAAAAACGTACTTTCCTAAAATTTACAATAACAAATCAGTACTGAGCAAAAATTTTAAAATGACAAAACTGTGTGGCGGAAAACAGTAATTGGTCAGAACGTACTGGCCTAAAACCTTACAATACTAAAAGGTTACTAGGGCAAATCCGTACAAACCTAAAATAGTGTAACATATTGCCGCTAGATGGCGCTACGGTGTGATGGACACCGTTTGATTTGTTAAGCTGAATTTACAATTAAGCAGGCAAGCAAGCAAGCAAACAGGTGTGCCAACCTAAACCCTTTTTTTGAATTTTCTCAGAAAGTATGCTATTTTAAGACAATTAAAGAAGCTTAAAACAATGAGGGAATTCTTAGCTTGCTAACACCAATGCAATTTTCTAGTTTTATTTCGATGAGATTCGAAAAAAAAACGACAGCTGATGAATATTGGTCGAACAACTGACTCCTATAGCCAATGGCATTTCTTATTTGTCGACTATGGACGGCCATCTAACGGCAATATATTACACATGTTTTGCTGTCCAACTGTTTTCATCCGGCTGTGTACGATGTCGCCATCTAGCGGGAATATGTTACACTATTTTGCTTTTGTACACTTTTGCCCTTGTAACGTTTTAAGTCAGTCCTTTATGATCCGTGGTAGTACAGTTTTGCGTATTTATTGTTTTTACGTAGTACTGTTATGCACCTGTACTTTTTTATAATTTACCTTTTTTGTAAAGTACTTTTTGATAAATTATGCGCACCCGTCTGTGGGGGATACCAGAAGCCTCCGATGTGCAAAATTTTATTAATTTTTTGGTTTTTGGGATTCAAATTTACTTTTAACGTGTAATGATCTGCATTATATACTCGTTGTGTTATAACTGCCATTTTATGTACAGTTCAAAGCCTTTTAATTTGTAAGGTATACCTAAGGCAAATGAGAAGAAGACCAAACATAGAAACACTTTTTATTAACATTTCTCATATAAAAATAGCCATTACGTCCACATTGCGGAATGCATTTTAAGGACTCGTATTCGCCATAGCCGACATTTGGCTTTAATTTAAAAACCGCAGTGCCATAATCTTTATTATTTTATAGTGTCTTTTTATTTAATTTTTTTCTTGTAATTTTTTTATATTTTTTTTTCAAATTCAGCCTTTTGTTTTACTAAAACAAGTAAGTACAAGACAAAAATAGTTCCCAAGTAATAAAAAAACATGGATACAATTTTTATTCACATTACTCATAAAAATAACCATTATGGATGCATTGCAATGTTAAGCTTTAAATTAAAAACCTCAGTGCCGCAATCAGTATTATTTCATTGTGTGTTATTATTTACTTTGTTTTTCATAATTCTTTTAAAAATGTTTTATTTTATTTTTTTCTATTATATATTTTTTATTCAAACTATGTAATAATATACTATCTAGCCTTTTGCTTTACACAAGTTATCTAAAACAAGTAGGTATAAGACAACACAATTATCAAGTAATAAAAAAACATGAAGGCAATTTTCATTGACATTTCTCATAAAAATAGCAATAACGTCCACATTGCGGTATGTATTTTAAAGTCTCGTGTTGGCCATGGCCGACGTTTGGCTTTAAATTCAAAACCCCAGTGCCATTATCGTTATATTATTTCAATGTGTGTGTGCCCCGCTTATTATATTGTTTTTAGTCGATGCGCTACAACCTTTATTTGAGCGTTTTATGAAAAATATTGGGACCCCCGCGATTATAGTGTGGTGGGGGTAAATATTAAATGGTAGAATAGAATACTAATAATTTAGGGGTTCATTTAAGAGGTAAGGAGGGGATATAACAAAATTCATTTAAGATATTAGACACTTAAAGTAAATATTTCAACGCATCGGTATCGGTATACGTAACGCGTTCAAAACAAAGTCAAAATACGCTACATTTTTCACTTGCTCATGGAAGGATGTTCGTATCATTACGGACCCACGAACGTACGCAACGATTTCAAACAGCAGTTCTGTCATGGCACCCTTCAAAAAAGCGGGCATCGTTCGAAACATCGCATAAACAAGTCAAAAATGTGTATTTTGAGTTTGTTTCGAACGCGTTACGTATATACGGATACTGATGCGTTGAAATATTTACTTTAAGTGTCTATTGACTTTAAGATAATTTTGTAATTAAACATTTGAAACCAAAAAACTGACTCATTTCTCAAATATTTTGGAGATATATGGGTTTAAGTACAAAAAAATACCCGAAAAATAAAAGAAGCAACACACTTTGTATGATTATATATTGGAACCCCCGCGATTATTTTAGGAAGGGAACCCAGCCCCCCACCCTGTGTGGTGGAAGTAAAATATTACCTCCTAAAGGTACAATAAATTCATTTAAATATTGACTTTAAGGTAATTTTATAAGTAAACATTTGAAACCAAAAAACTGACTCGTTTCTCAAATAGTTTGGAAATATATAGGTTTTAGTACAAAACAATACCCGAAAATTATACATTTTTCTATTTCACTTAATAATGTCTTATATTAGGAGTATATTTAAGAGGTAAGGAGGAGTTAGGGGTATACTTATTATACAGAGTGTAGAAGATAAGAAAAGGTTTAAATGAGTGCAAAGTTGCGGAATTTAATGCTTTGCTCAAAACTAAAAAAAGAGTTTACAAATTCGCGGAAAAAACCGAAATCCTCATTTTTAGTTTTTATTTTTCTGCGCCATTATTTTTAAAGCTGTCAAAAAACGCTTATAACTTTCTACAGGCACTTTTTTTAAGATCTACCTAGTGAGAGGTCCTTTTTTTAGACGACGTTTCAGTGGGACAGGAGCACTGTCAAGTTCATTTTTTCTTAGTGCAAAAGGATGGCAGATAACATTTTGCTTACCCTTACCTTTGATTGATTTTTTTAAATTGTTCACACCGGACTTACCGAGTTATTCGGGCTTTATTTGGTGAGTTTCTAATTCAGCGGTGGGGGTGCTTAAAATACCAAAAGGTACATACATGAAATTGGTGAACATATATCTAGGAAGTAAAACAAAGAGATATCTTTTAAAGGTAAATTTTTATCGTATATAGAAACATTTGATATTTTTGAGCGTTGATATGAGATTAAAGTGTGTGCTATATAAAATAATTCCATAACTTTTTTTATAAATGTCATACTTTTTGAAATATTGCCAAAAAACTAAAAAATGGTATCTATAGGGGGTGATTTTATCTCCACAGCCCGGGGTGGGGAGGTCTCCTGCCTAAAATAATCGGGGGGTCCCAATACATAATCATACAAAGTGTGTTGCTTCTTTCATAAAACTTCCAAATTTTGAATGGCTCATATATTTTGAGTTTTTATTGGTAACCGACTGAAAAGGATATTGAAAAAATTTGTAGGAGAATCACTATGCGGTCTTTCCACGGGTCTTGGACTGCACATTTGCAAAGTGATGTGTAGTACTTTTTAACAACCCTTAAATTAATTAATTGATAGGTGGTTCTGTTAAAATTAAAAAAATCCGTTACGGATCAGAGAAGTCTTAACTATCAAAAATGTCCATAAAGGAGATTTCTTTCTGCTAGGTATAACCGAGGCGAAAGGTAAGTGAAGCCTTCTTTTCATTTAAATAACTGTCTACATTCTGATCGAGCCATCTGTTTAAATTAAAAGTTTTTTTCCCATTTACTTTTTTCTCACGGCATAGCAAAAAATTCACGAAGAAGTCCAATAACCAACACATTTCGTAGGGCTAACGCCCGGCTTGCAAAGAAAATTAAATTTTCCTGTTTTTTTATTTTTCTTTGTTTTTTACTCGATTCAGCAACAGACACCAGACAAAAAAGTAGATAAATATTATCTACTAAATATTATTATTTTGTTTTGTATTAATTTTGCCGTCTCTCTCTCTCTCTCCCTCTTTACATTTGTTTACCTTCACTTTTTCGAGTTCCGTAGGCACTATTAACCTAATCGGACTTTTTTTGTCCTCCAGTAGTCTACCGAATTAGGGAGTGTGTATGGAGGGGTAGGGCCTAAGATACTTTTTACACTTATTTTCCCTGGGTTCCCCCCTTACCCTGCTCACCAGACCGGTCTGATGAGCACCCTCTAGGAAGGCAGTTTTCTTTTCCTAGAGGGATTTAGACCTAAACCCTTTTGTCGGGGCTAGGGAACTTTAAGTGCTCCTCTATCAATACATGGATGGATGGATGTAAGTAGACTACCGACGGCCCAGGGGATCGAAGCCGGGTGTTCTGGTTCCTAGACCAGGTATGTACACACTATACCAACCAGTATAGATAAAATTTCGTACAACTAATAATCGTGAATGTGTATTTTCTTGTCTTTATAATATCTCTAGGTTTTTAAAGCCGCAGTAGGCTTTAAAGATCACCCCACTACTAACAAATGAATTGTATGAAAGGATTTACGAAGAGTCAATCAAAACCCCATGTCCTCGATAGCTCAGTTCGTAGAGCTTTAGTATTCTAGAGGCCCCGGGTTCAAATCCTGGTGGAGCAAAAACTTTTTTCCGATTTATTCCCTCACCCTTTGACCTCCACGCCACAAATCTTTTCTGCAATATTTTTGGGTACAAATCAACCAGGGGTGAAAATGCATGTATTATTTTTTGGGATATAAATTTCCTAATCAACTCATTTTACCTATATCTGGTTTATGGAATTAATAATGAAAAAATATGTTTAGCGATTTAATAGTTTCAATCAAGAAAATATGGTATTATAAAAAAGAAAACACCACTTTTCCTCACTAGTACGGAAAACAAATCGTTTTTTCAGGTGGTCGTAGAAAATACCTAATAAGTGCGGAAAGTTATACTTTTCCGCACGCACCGGCGTTTACACAAACGACGCGCCAGTTGGGTACAACATTTTTCCTATGAGTGTGCGGAATATCAAAATATTTTGTCATTATTTTAGTTAAACGTAGCATGCTACAAATGAAAAATGAGTCAAAACTACGAATTTTATGTTTTATTCAGAACTAAACGTTAACAAGCTTAAAAATATAATTTTGATGGTCATTATTAATCACGGTTACATTGAAAGTCCCACTGCTCATGTTGATTAATGCCATAGTCGACTTCTAAGTCTTCCTGATTCATCACTGAGCAACAGCGTGCTCAACAACAAGCGTACTCAACAGCGTTCGTCTGCAGATAACTAAAGCATGGCTATGCAAAAAAACTTTTTTTTTGATCACGGGTGCAAAAAAATATTTTTGTCCGTTTTTTACCCAAAATTAAAGAGAAATAGCGGAATATAGTAATATTGAAAAAATCTAATTATTCTTGCCTAAAAATTAAGCCATTTCGGCCAGTTTTCACCAAGTATTTACGAAAAAATCATTTAAAAACTTCGTCAAAATATCAAACTGTCAAAGATTAAAATGTCGCAACAGTGAACGTCACCGAGTAAAAAGGCACATCGCTATGGAAACGATTGTTATTTTATTTACCAGCCGCCTTGATTTATAGTGTAAAGATGGAGTGTTGCGAGAAGTGCTCTTCGTTCGAGATTTTTAAAAGTATTTTCCTGTTTTTCATAGATTTTTGATAAAGGTATTAAAAAAATAGTGTTAACAACTCGCGGCTAAACTGTGCTTTTCTTTACTCGCGATTTTAAATAACTCGCTGCGCTCGTTATTTAAACCAACGCTTGTAGAAAAGGCACTATTTTAGCCATTAGTTGTTAAAACTACTATTTGGCTCAACAGCGTGCGTGAAAATTTTTTTTTGCTCAACAGCGTGCGTGAATTTTTTTTTTTCGCGCACGGCGCATGGTGGTGAGGTCATATGAGATTATGCGGCCAAAATATAGAAACTATTAATTTTGTTTTTAAATCCAGAGATCTAATGTAAAATAAGTTTGCTAGAGAGCTTTTAAAGAAAGTACAAGTAAAAAATAGCTAATTTATCAGAAACTAAGAAAATATTGCATTTTTTAGATGAGTAACGAAAGCCTTAATTTTCTCCTTTATAATTGAAGATATATTTAAAGTGTGTTTAACATTAAAAATTAATATTATTATTATATTAATGTTATTAAACTTTATTATTTTAGGTTGTCTGTACTAATTAAAAAAAATATATTTGTATATCTTTGTATATACAGGGTGTCCCACGACACGATCGATTTTTCAAAAAGTGGGCTGTGGAAATTTTTGAAAATTTGCCAGTATACCGATATAACCGGAAGTTCTGCCATCTTGAAAATATTCTAGCCGAGTTGCCTCCATCGACATCGAACTGCTAAGTTTTCAAAATTTTCCATTGTCCATTTTTTGAGAAATCGATCGTGTTGATTCATCATGGGACACCCTGTATGTTACTACTATTACTTATTACTGAAAATAACATATTTACTTGAATCAATTTAATAATAACAAAGTAACTAGATAAATGCAAAAGAATAAATTGCATCAAATGACTTAACTTTTCTATAAAGCTAGCAGTGGAATAGCTTCCACGTTCCAGTTGGGGACTGGCATTTTTCTTCCATTTTTTCCTTAAACTAGTCAAATAAGGACCAGAACAAAAGCGTTTAAGTTATACCTATAGCAGATCTTGAACATTTGCGTGAATATAGTTGTCGAAATCTTTTGAAGTCTTTATTTATAGACTCAGAAGCTTCCTCACAAAACAAGTGAACATAAGCTGACGCATCATCAAGATGCACGGTGTACTTTTAAAATTTATATCATTTGAATAGGCAAACTTGGGCAAACTTGCAAAATCTAATCTTCGGCAAACTTCGCAGATTATTTATTTCCTTGCAGAAAGTGAAACATTTCATTTTAAAAAAATTATGTGTATCATAGTAGCTAATTTACTTTAGCGAACTAAAAGAAAGATAATTTGGAAAACCAAATATTATCAGTTAAATTCAAAAAATATGATATAATTTAAAAAAAAAAGAACTTTAGGGATAAATTCCAAAACAGCCATTGAAAAAAATTACTTTAATTTCATGGTGGTTTTTTCATTTTATTAAAATATTTACTTGCCTTGCAAAAACTTCTGAATTTTTTGCAGTAGTCATTTTTTTATGGTATTAGTTATATGATATTTATTATGTTAGATGTGGCTACAAAATAATGGCATGAAATATTTTATATATTTTTTATTTTTATTTGAAGCAATTTTGGCCGCATGATCTCATATGATCGTGCGGCGTGCGGAAATTTTTTTTCACGCACAGCGTGCGGTAAAATGGCACTTTCCGCACGGAAATGAGGGCGAGAAATATGTTTTTCCGCACGCTCGTAGGAAATATATTGATACTAACTCATGCGGACTCACATTACTTTTTTGTATATATAGACGCTATATGTATTCAATGTAATGTTCAGATTGCATCCATTCTGAATATTCTCTGAATAATAAAAAACTGGACCGTTTGACACCTGCGTCATTTGGGTCAACGGCAGTTGCGTGCGGGAAAGATGAAATTATTGCACGAGTTAGGATAATAAATGTTTCTTGGCTACTCAATACAAAAAATGTATGATCCGAAAACAACAAACGTTTTTAAAATTAATTTTAATATTTTTATAAATATACATTTTTTTACAAGGGTTTGTAACAATATTATAAAACTTTTATACAAGTTCAAATTTTCTTTTCTGCTAAAACAATCTTTTTAAAATTTACTCTTTTCTTACGAAACTTCCTAAACAGATCGTTTGCATCAAAAGTTTGCAAATCCACACTTTTTCACTAAATTTTGTGCAATGCAATGATATTGATGCGGACTGAGTCGCGACTCAATGTCAGTATAAAACGTACAATTAATCAAGGGCTTTATTTTAATTTTTTTGTTTGTTTCAGGTAAGGCTGTACAAAATACGAAAAAATCGCAACTATAGTCTACTAAATCCAGGTGAGTTAATAAATTAGTTAACCTTTTTTTTTATACCTTCATCAAAAACATGATTTTAGTAACTGACTGCAGATAACTAAAATGCAATGCAAAAAAACTATTTTTTTGATCACGGGTGCAAGAAAAGATTTCTGTCCGTTTTTTACCCAAAATTAAAGAGAAATAGCGGAATATAGTAACATTGAAAAAATCTAATTATTCTTGCCTAAAAATTAAGTCATTTCCACCAGTTTTCACCAAGTATTTACGAAAAAATCATTTAGAAACACCGTCAAAATATCAAACTGTCAAAGATTAAAATGTCGCAACAATGAACGTTACCGAGTAAGAAGGCCCATCGCTATGGAAACCGCATTGTTATTTCATTTACCAGCCACCTTGATTTAGTGTAAAGATGGTGTGTTGCGAGAAGTGCTCTTCGTTCGAGATTTTTAAAACTATTTTCCTGTTTTTCTTGGATTTTTTAATAAAGGTATTAAAAAAAATAGTGTTAACAACTCGCAGCTAAACTGTGCTTTTTTTTAACTTGCGTTTTTTTAATACCTCGCTGCGCTCGATATTTAAACAAACGCTTGTAAAAAAAGCTGTTGTTAAAACTACTATTTTCTATCACGGGTGCAAAAAAAAATCCTAATCATTTTTACCCAAATTTGAAGAAGAATAGAATAAAATGGTATGGCATTCACGAAAGTAAAAACAAAAGTGGAATGATAATATCCCTTGAGAAATTTCACAGAAATGACCGCCTTATGCAGGTGACAGTTATGAGCCTAAAAGAACGTAGTCACATCAATCGAATCGATTTGACATTCTTTTTTGTTTTTAGTGTGTCTTTTCCACAATCAGTAATTGGTAGTTTTTACCATGATTTTTCATAATATATTAAAATTTTGTTTTTTTAAATTTTTGTTAATAGAAAAAGTAAAGTTATATCATTTTTAGATGGGTTTCAAGTCCCCCTGTAAACATGATATATATTTGCCTGCTTTTTTTATTAGCCACACGCTTGTTTGAACCAAAACAAAAGTTACTAGGATGTTACTCCGTTGTTTTTTTAGTCAAAATAAAATGTTTTCGTTTTTTTGCGTGTTTTTGCTAAAAATATAGTGTTTTGATTTATTCAGTGCTGTTATACAACCGGAATGACTAGTTTTTTGCCTTCCATAAGTGATGTGAGATAACCCTTTTTATTATTAGCCTCAGAGTTAGGGAATTTTGTCAATACCAACTTATTTAGGCTCACAAATGTCAAGTACATATAGCGGTCATTTTATTTACAGGATATTATCATTCCATTTGGTTTTTACTTTCGTGGATGCATTTCGAAATTAATAAAGATCTCAGCTACATGTCGCTTCTGTCAGATAAAGAGGAAAACCTTAAATTCAAAGACCTTTAACTAAAATAGACCCATCAAGTCATTCATAAATTGCTTTGAAACGCGGCCAGTCGTTAGATTTAGGGAAAACAATTTTCAGTTCCACTGGCAACGCTGCACCAGCCATGCTCCCCCTCACACATGCTCCAACCACCTTACGTTTAGCAGCAGCCAGAAGTGGCTCGTTATTTATAAATGTAAAAAGGTTTGGTCCTTATTTTCATGCTTGTCAAATTTTTTTACACACGGCTTATGGGAAGTTGAACTTTCCACATTAAAATTGATATGTAACAGTAGACTTTTTCACACGAATTTGCGAAGTAGTTTCTTTACCTATTTAATGACAAGTGACCTGCGAAACTTTATTAAAAAATTAGCATAGGTAAAAGTATTTTTTTAGCATGGCGTGAATTTTAAGTCTAATTGGAGTTTTTAGATGCATGTATAAACTAGATTAAATTAAAAATGAAAACCAAAAATTATTTTTTGGTTTTAGTTTTAAAAATACCAAATATATAACCTTAGACAGAAGCTTTTCATGCAAGTAGGAAATTGTTGTACTAAAAACATGTCAAAAGTGCCTTTTTCGCCCTTAACGGCCATCGTGTGCAGAAAAGTATCACTTTCCGCACTGTTTAGGCAAATTACCAAGAAACCAATGTGGAAAAATAAGCAAATTCGACTAAAAATAGTGGTATTTCGAAAAAGGATGATACCTATATTAATGGTACCATATGATGGTTTTTCGTTGTGTAAAAAAAAATGGAATTTATACACTCTACTGTAATTTTTATTTAATACGTATAAAAGTATCTTTATATTTTTAATAAATACAAAAAAATCTTATGTGGAGTATCTACCTATGTAAATTTTATAAATAAAAAGTTGTAACAAACATACATTCTTTATCCTGTGTCTGACATAATAATGTTTTAAAAATTTATATTTTTATCGGAAACGCTTGTACTACTTATAAACAAATCTCAGCAGAAAAAATAAGCTGGCTACAGATAATATCAAAACCTTACATTTTTTTGCTACTCATATAGGATATTTAAAAATGTCGCAGCTGGGGTTGGTTCATTATACCAAATATAGTGTAAATAATTATAAGTGCTTACCATATTGTTTTTATCACAAATTCGCAAAAATATCCCAAAAAAACTTATTTCTTTCCTATATTTATTAATTACATTTTGTATTTATTGCAACACTAGTTGCACGCCTATGGCGGCCTATCACGAGATGGCGTCGAAAAAACATATGATAACAAACACACTACGCACTTTGTCACATCACTTTTGCCACAAACACTTAAAAATCTATGGAAAAAATATTAAAAAAACTCTCGGTTAATCTGTAAAATATACCAAAACCTCGATTATGCTAAAGCTACAACATGTACCTCCACATTATAAATTCTTTGTTGATTTAAAAATGTGAAGATTCAAGGAAATTTAAATGCAATTATATAATATACCTAAATTTCTTTATATATTTGAATAATAATAAGGTGTTTCTCCATGTTTAAAAAAAACAAACCGGAGAATTTGCATAATTGCATGTAAATGATAAAGTTACAAAAATAATATATTTTTAAAAACATTACCTGTAGAGATACAACTTTCAGCCCAATCTGGCATTGTCGCCAAATTGTTTACCTTATGTCTGATCGCAACTGTGGTAAACATAATGTCTCTATTTAAGTTATACCTTTATGCTTAAATTCCACCCTGTGCTTCATTATGAAGAGGCCTTGTAAAAGACAAAATTTATACTGGAAAGCCTAGTATTAATCTACTTGATAGAGACCTTGTCTACCATTATTTTCTGGAACATTAATGACTTGAGCGAAACGGGGAGGCATTTGCATCAATATTAATCTCCAATCAAGCTGTCAGTGGTGCCATCTGCGTCCCTTTGTCGATCTAAATGCATTTCTGGCTGGCTAAACAGTGTATGTACAAGTAAAATTAAAACTTTTTGAAACTTCCGCAACCATGCAAATTTTTCTAATAACTACACTCATTGGCTTCTCCCCTGAAATGATTTTTTTTACCCAATGAAACTAAAATAAACTAGTGCGCAATCTACATTTACACACCTTTCATCATAATCGGACAAACGGTTCAGATGTTACAACCGGTTCTTGAAAGTGTGAGAAAGGAGTACTGGCCAAGGGAGTATTCATGTTGGACGCCCACGGTTTTTTGAAAAAATTTTTAAAACCGTAGTTCGTAAAACCCGTTGTTTATCTGAAAATTTTCGCTAAATTGATTGCGGATTCGCCGATAATACATGAACCGGAGGCGAACACGCAGGTGGAGGTGCGTTTCGATGCATTTCGCTGCTACGCGCATTCTTGTACAGGTAGCGTTGAATAGTTTGTGTGTAGATGTCACTTGTATTTCAGTTAAGAACAATAGAGTGACATCTATACACAAAGTATTGAACACTACCTGTTAATAATTTTAGCCAAGTGTGCGCACATGGAACGAAAAATGCATCGAAACGCCGTGTCTCCGCGCCACCTGCGTGTACGCCTCCGTAATCAATTTAGCAGAAATTTTTTGATAAACAACGGGTTTTACAAATTCCGGTTTTGACAAATAATGTTTTTTTGCAAAGTTAAAGATAAACACAAAATATCCATGCACCTACCCGGGATTCTAACCCAAGACCTTTCGTGCGGCAATACGCCATCCATTGCGCTACGGAGGCCGGCATCATCATCATGGATTAAAAAAAAACCCTAGTATACTGGTGTACACAATGGGCGGCGCATGAAAGATCGAAAAACAAAAGGTGGAAAGACAAAAAGGCCCAAAACATGAGATCGAAAATTAGAAGGTCGAAACACCAAAAGATCGAAATTACAAAAGGTCGAAATTACAAAAGATCGAAATTACAAAAGTTCGAATATCAAAATGTTGAAACGACAAAAGGTCGAGCAATAACCAACACAACCCAACATAACCAACTCTACCTAATATAACCAACCCAACATAACCCAACCCAAAATAACCAACCAAACCCAACACACAAACAAAACACAGAAAAAATCTGTAGAAAACTTTCAAAGCAGATTTATTAACATACCTGGATGGTCTCAGAAAGAGTCAAACTACATATTCTAAGCAAGAAAATCATTCTATTATACGAAATGAGGAGAGGGATATAACGTATCAGAACTTCGTCCTTTTTTATTTTCGATCTTTTAAGATTTGACCCTTTGTTATTTCGACCTTTTGTAGTTTCGACCTTCTGTAATGTCGACCTTTTTGCATTTTCGATCTTTTGATATTAGATCTTTTGTTATTTCGATCTTTTGTATTTTCGACCTTTTGTATTTTCGACCTTATGTAATTTCGACCTTTGGTATTTTCTACCTTTCGACATTTTTGTCTTTCGTCCTTTTTGTCTTTCGACCTTTTGTTTTTCGATCTTTTGTCCGCCGCCCGTACACAATAGTAGTTTCCATAACAAGCATGTTATGACGGTCATTAAACGCGAAGATGACGTTTGAGACGCGAGCCGCAGGCGAGTGTCCTAATTTATCTGAGCGTGTAATGACCATAACATGCGGGTTGGTGTACTATACTTTACCTGCGACCAATTAAAATATCATCATAAATATCAGAAATTATTAAATATATCAAAAGCGAACACTGTTAAGTCAACAACGTCCATAACCCGAAGTTTCAATATCGTTCTATCTAAAACGTCAAACCAAGTAAGGAAGGAGCAAAAGCGTTTTTTGTTTCTCACTTCATTACGATCAGGCCTCCAATGTCTAATGGAGAATCCAGACACCTACAGACCTGTTTCATCCTTATTAGGAATCATCAAGGATACATAGGATTGTACCTGGCAGTTGAAACTACACAGGCACTATGCACACCTCTCGAATTTAAAAGAAGTACCGTTCGCAGCAGCACTTTTTAAGAGTCATGTTACAGTGACCTTATACTTTTACAGGTTTCTTCTTTATAACCTGCTGAAAGGTACAGGATTCTGTATTAACGGTCTTCTGCACTTCAATTTTAATATTTTTGTTTCTCACTTTATTCGGTAGGTGGCGCACACAGGTACTACGTCTTCGCGGATTGCAAACTTTTTGTTTTAAATTCGAGAGGTGTGCATAGTGGCTGTGTAGTTTCAACTGCCAGGTACAATCGTATGACTCCCTGATTATTCCTAATAAGGATGAAACAGGTCTGTAGCTGTCTGGATTCTCCATAAGACATTGCAGGCCTTACTTTAATTTTTATTTGCGGACACGAACTTCACTTTGTTTCTTAAAAATGCTTAATATGTCAATTTAACGTGACATATTTTTGGTTAGGTACTAAAATAATATTGGATTTATTTATGTTTAATAAATTATTTATTGTCTTAAAAATATAGAAAAATAATTTACATTTTTGCGTTAATGTGCTCTTATAAAAATAAGTTTCATCGCTTGTCACGCCATCTTGTGGTTTACGTCTAAGCTTCATTATTATCCTAGGTTTACTACAGTCGTGTTGGGACGCTCGTTAAATTAGTATTATGGGTTTGTCGTAAGTAAAAATCATTCCTGCACAGCTTGAGTAGTAGGCTAGGATTCATTTTTGAGAAAAATTCAAATTAGCTCTGGGCGGCTGGTGGGAGGTAAGCCTCAAAGCACCCCCCCCCCCCCACCGCTGCCTACGCTACTATTTAAAACATCTCTAATGTTAACTTTTAGCTGTTATTACACGCGCCTCGAGCCTATATTACATTTGCTCTCAGATATAATAATTCTTGCTTTTGGAATGTAAAATCCATGGCGACATTTCTCTTTATCTTGTCTCGTCATTTTGTCACATCAAAGGCCCTTTTACACTGCAATAATAGGCTGGCTTTTCTCCTCTTATTGTCACCAGTCTCTGTTTTGTTTGTTCATCAAAGACGCAGGTTTACTCTGCTTTACAATCACAAATCTTTTAAAGCCGCTGGTTATTCTGGAGTCTAAAGCCTTGGGTCCTTTTGAAGAAAAAAGAAACACCGACTGTCGCTTCTGGAACAATATTCTGGGGGATCGTAACGGATACTGAAATTTTTTATTTTCGGCCAGCGTTGCCACTTGTAACATAAATATGGAATTGTGACATCATTTTTACTTAAAGTTGAGTTAAACGATAATGTGTAACATAATTGATAATTGTAACATATTTTTCCTATAACTTTGAATTTTTTAACTTCCACCAACCAATTTAACAGATTAAAATTATTTTTTTTTATTTAATCACTGCTGACCTCTCTTGGCAATTAAAAACAAAACTCCATTACAATAAAAGTCAAAGCACCATCTATGTAAATATTACCGTACTTCTAAAACGTCTTCTGTTTCATGGAGCGGAGGATCCCCTCGACTACATGGGATATCCATAACGTCGTATAAACACGACCAAGATGAAAATGTTGATATTTATTTTGTTGTAATGTTATTTTTTTTTGTTTGTTTTTTAAATGCGATTAAAAATACATTAAAATAAGCAAGCCGTGTTTTTTTTCTAAAAAACAAATTGTAGCATAATTTTTGAAGAAAACTCGATAATTTTGGCAGCACTGCACGATAATTTCTGTATTAGGTGGTGGCAACGCTGCTTTAGGCTAAGCTACATAGGAAAAATAGAGGAAAAAATTAGAACCATTTCTTACTTACTGATACAGAATTAAATTTGCAACATTTTTCCAATTTGTCACTTTTGACAGTCGCCCTCGTAAACGGCAACTGTCAAAAGTGACAAATGGGAAAAATGTTGCAAATTTAATTCTCTATCAATAAGTAAAAAATTTTCCAAGAAAAACGCTTTTTTGCAGTTTTTTGAACGTTAGAAATGACAGTTCCCGAGGAGATAGCAATAGGGACTTTTAGTATGTTTCCTCTATTCAGAAAATGTATATATAAATTGCCTATCCTATTTTAGTGAATTTAAAATATCAATGTTTTACATTCTAAACTTCAATTAAATTTAAACTAGGCTTTAACAGTACGGTGCAAGTGCCCCTAATGTAAAACAGTTTTTTGCTTCGGTTCTGTTTTTTTATTAAATATTTGTTATTTTTTTTCATTTAGATAATTTTTTGTTTTCGTTTTAAACGTTTGATATGAGGATGCTTTTATTTGTTTTTCATAAAATGTCATTTTTTATTTTTTTTTTCTAGTTTTATTCGGAATTGGGCGGCCATTTGCGATTTTGCCCAGGGCGGCCAAAAGTCTGGGGCCGGCCCTGGTAACTCAGCCTCACTTACTTGTTTTATGCAGTTTTCCATCAAAATACCTTACGGAAACTTCGACCATAAAGCGGAGATATCCTGTTGCATAAGAAAAGCCAATATTAATTATCCCCATTGTTTCTCGACGACCTGAGTGCGATAAAGGCTCTTGAGCGCCCTGTTGCCTAAATCTTATTGGGCATAGACAAATACAGACATATATAGAACGATAAATCAACGTCAAAATAGGAGCTTTTGTGCTCTGAGTGCAAGTGTAATATCTCAAAAAGTATGGATCCTACAGACTTTAACACTAGCATAGCTTTTGTTAAATACCCGGGTGTCCCAAAATTTCGAGTTTACCCTAATATCTCGAAAACCAAAGAGGAAGAGAAGTAAAATTTCACATAATTAGATGGTTTACAAAAAAGTATATTTTTGGATGCTAATCATCGCACCAGTCATTAAGGAGGTGGAGCTAGAGAGTAAGTTAGCCTGTATATTTTATATATTTTAGAAAATTTAAGTATAGCTTTTTCTTCTGTTCGCAAAAACTCCTAATATGTTACTTTTTTCTTTAACGGTTTTTAAATAAAATGGGAAAATCATCTCCATAAGACCAATGAGTTAAACAAGATTCGGTGATAGATTTTATTTACCATATTAAATATACAAATTTAAATTATATACATATGGTATGTCAGTCACTAAAACCTAAGAGGTTGAGGCAGTAGACAATAATATAATATTAATTGTCCTATTTTAGTATCACAATACTGATTTCGCAGCCTGTCAAATACACGTACTTATCATTTCATTAAATAATTATATAAATTTAAAAAGTGAAAAAGCAATACGACAAGTATTTTTATAACCTACAAAGACAACTCCCAATAATACAGTTACAATCAAAAACTTTAAAATGGTAAAAACTCCAGTAAAACATCAAATTTAAAATATGAAAATTAATTTAAATTAAATTAAAAGACTAAGATTTAATTGGTTAAATTGGTTTAAAAACAGATATTTGGAAGTTTTTGTCATTTTATGTAAAAACCGTTAGAGAAAAAGGTAACATATTAGGTATTTTTGGAAACAGAGGAAAAGCTCTATTCAAATTTTAGAAAATATACAAGGTTTCTTATTTGAAAAAAAGTATTGTCGCTGCCCTAGCTCCGCCCACCTTAAAGAATGGCGGCTCAATTAGCATCCAAAAAGAGACTTTTTTGTAAACCATCTAATTAGGTTTGTGAAATTTTATTTCCCTGTCCCTTTTGGTTCTGGAGATTCGGATTTTTAGGACACTCTGTATGTAATTGTCTATCTAAATGTGAAAACGGTTGCTACGGTTCGTGAGTTAGGATTTCTTGTAAGGATCATTCCACCTTCTTCCGAACTCCTCACCCTCATCAAAAACTAACCATCTCATCGCCTGATGCAAAAAAATTGTTGTGCCTTAAATTTTTTATTTACGGATTTTTTGACCCTCGTAACTCATTTTAAGTGGAAATAGGAAAAGCTTTTTTAGGTCGATGCCAATAATAGTTTCCATTCTAGTAAGAATTGATGGTTAAAAATGGGGAATGGCTTTAAAATCCATTTATTCAGTTCTTCCATTACGTAGGCCGGCTCTCCATTAGGCCGCGGTAGAGCTCGGACTATAGTGTTCAAAATATGAAATAACGACCTGCCGATACCGTTACAATATTTCAATAAGTAGAACTTTGTGGTATTATAGTAAATTTTGAAAAACAGAAAAAATTTATTGACGAAATCTATTATAATATGTCAAATGATCTCAAAACTATTAAGATAAGCTTTAAACAAGATTACTAAACAAAAAAAACAAAAGAACTAAATAAATTAAAACACTATATTTTTAACAAAAACACGCAAAAAGGTCTAAAATGCTTCACTTTGAATAAAAAAACAACGCACTAACGAACTAATAAAAAAAGCGGTCAAATATGTATCATGTTTACAGACGGGTTTGAAACAATCATATATTACGAAAAAGTATAGTAAATAAATACCATTTATTGATTGTGGAAGCGAAACTTAAGAAAAAAATTTAATGTCAAGACGATTCGATTGATGTGACTACGTTCTTTTAGGCTTATAACTGTCGCTTATATAATTTTTGTGAAATTTCTCTACTGTTTTTTACTTGTGTGCAGCATCATCTTAACTAAAAAGCCAGTTAACGGCTCTTTATCGTTTTAGTATATGACATAAAATCTATGTTTTACCTGCAATTTGGTTATTAAAAGGGCACTGAAAAGATAGCAGTCAACTGGCTTTTTAGTTAAGAACGGTGTTGTTTTCCAATCGAAGTTGATATAGATTTAACTGATGTCAACTCTCAGCGAGAATATACGATCAGTGCCCTTATTCTCGAACTGTAGGTCTATTCTTGAATCGATGTCGGGTAAAAGTGAGAGAAACCGATTTAAACCGAAGATTTGGTCTTTAAATGTGACAAAATGGCATATGTCGATAATTTGTACACAATCAAGTATTACCGGGTGTTTTGTTTGCATCCGTGTAGAAAGGGTTGATATCACGTCATCTATCAAGATGGCGGCCAAAAATCATAAAAAATAGAACTTTCGCAACCAGGACATGATTATACTCGGTTCCATATAATTCGAGGACGAGGATTGCAAAAAATTAACTTTAAAGGTCATCCGACCTTGAAAATCGCAAAAACCAATATTTTTGCCATTTTCTCTTCAAAAATTTTTAATAATTCGACTATTTGTCTCACTAACTTCAACTGTACCTCAAACTATTCTACTAGTTTGATGCAGTTTGAAGCTTTATGACCTTGGAAAATACCCCTGTAAAATTAACATATTGTAGATATAACATATTAAGAGCGCTATTAATCAACTATTAAAGCGAAGAAGAAGACCAAATTTGGTAGGAAAGGTAAGAAGGTTGAGTCCAGTAACATTGTTAAAAAAATTTGGTTCAGCCATGATGCGTTTCAATATGGCGGCTGATATATCAAAATGGCAACCTACAACCACATTTTATTTTATCCAATTTTCTAAAAAAAAACAAAAATGACAATTATTGTTGATTTATCGCCGCCTAATATGAAAAACAAGTTTAGTTGATGTATGACCTTGATTGACCAAAAATACCATGTACAAGTAAAAAACCAGGTTTTTGTAGTGTTTTTTTCCAATTAACCACTACGCAAAAACTTTAAGTGCCGGAGATGAAATTAATATCTTAGCCATAACTAAACACATAATTTTAGCCTCCCTATTATTTTTTTTGATCTGGCGTCCAATACCCCGGTAAAAATGACCTATATTTCATTTTTATTCAGTTTCGGAACTGTGAAGATAATGGTCTATTCACTTGTCTAGCCAACAAAGTCATTTAAATTACCTATAAGAGAGTTAGCAAAAGTTAGATATACATTACCATATAATGTATCTAAAACACCAGGTGTTTTAGATGCTATTTTCCAATATGGCGGTCAAAAAAGCATAAAAAATTCTAATTATGCCAGTAGGACATGGCACAATAAGCCGATAATGACTGCAGTGCAGTGACTGTGGCTTGTTACCTGGCAGGACATGGCTATACTTGTTTATTAACATCCATACTAAAATTCAAGGATGAAGTTACAGCTATTTACTCACACATTCATGTGCCACCGGGTGTTTTATTCGCATCCGTGTAGAAAGTTCCTAAACTTAATAAAATCGACAGGCATATAGGTCATTTTTACTCGGGTATAACATAAACATTTTGGAAGCCAGATCAAAAAAGAATTGGTAGAGAGGTTCAAAATGAAGATTTTAGTTATGGCTAAGATGTTAATTTCATTTCCGGCACTTAAAGTTTTTGAGCAGTGGTAAATTGGAAAAATTACAAGAAAAAGCTGGTTTTTCACTTGTATATGATATTTTCAAGGTCAATCAAGGTTATGCATCAACTAAACTTTTTTTTCAAAATAAGCGGCGATAAGTCAATAAGAATTGATGACCACCTTGTCATTTTTGCTTTTTGAAGAAATTGGATAAAATAAAATGTGGTTATAGGTCGCCATTTTGATATATCAGCCGCCATATTAAAACGTGTTATAGCTGAGACAATTTTTTTTAACAATATTTTTGTACTTGATCATCTTATCTTTCTTACCAAATTTGGTCCTCTTCCGTTTAATAGTTGATGAATAGCGCCGTTTAGTATGTTATTTATGCAATATGTTAATTTTACTGGGGTATTTTTAACGGTCATGAAACTTCAAACTGCATCAAACTCCAAGGATCGAATTTGGCATATATGCCTAGTAGTTTGAGGTACATTTGAAGTTAGTCTGACAAAACGTCGAATTATTAAAATTTTTTGTAGAGAAAATGGCAAAAATCTTGTTCTTTGCGATTTTAAAGGTCATTTAAGCTTGTATGACCTTGAAAGTAAATTTTTTGGAATTCTCGTGGTCGAATTATATGGAATCGAGTATAATCATGCCTCGGTTGCAAAAGTTGTATTTTTTATGATATTTGGCCACCATCTTGAAAGATGACGTCATATCAACCCCTTCTACACTGATGCGAACAAAACACCCGTTAACACTTGATTATGTGACTAAAGAGCTATCAATCCCACATAGTCACAAAACTCCTTCATTCAAAATCCCATGGACTTACACATGCCCCTTCACTAAAAACAACAATCTAGGCCGTTTGGATTTTTGTCAACTTTTAAACCTGGTTTTGTAGAGTGAATCATTGAGGTTAGGTTTTGTCTGAATAAAAATGGAACGTACTTGACCTGTGGTTGTTTTTTTTTTTTTGACGAGTGGCGGATTTCTATTATACCACTGCGAATAAAATATCTTTGAAAGTTAAGTTATCTGTTAATCCTATTTTCTTAGAGGCTATAACTAAAGCTGCTATTATTGTCCTGGACTCGTAATTAATTATAAGGTTTAACGAGGTCCTTCAAATCGATCTTTAAAGGGCCTCAGATTACTAACTTGGCTAATGTGCACAATTTAAGGCCATCATTTCTCTCCAGTGTACCTATTCGTGAGATCAGGGAAAAGAAATAGAACATTATAAACCTAGGGACTAATCTGGAGAAACGACGGAATTTACATAAACAGAAGAACAGAAGAACACAGGTCAAACCACTTGACCTACAGTTATGAAAATTTAAGGACATATTGGGTTTGTGACGTAGGCGATCGCTAAGAAACGATTTTTAAAAATATTACCTCTAAGGGGGTAAAAATAGGGGTTGAAATTTTAAAGAGGTTTTCTATATCACAATAAAATAAGTAAGCACTTGTTTTGGAGTTTTTCGAAATTTCAACTGGCAGTGGAAAAATAGGGGTAATTCGATTTCGAAGGGGGTAAAGGGATCTTCTGTATCTCAAAAGAAAAAAGTCACAGAGGTTAAGAAGTTGGTTCGATATACTCTACTAATAAAATAGATGGACACGTGCTTCAGAAATTTTTCTAGCAACTCCCTATTAATAGGGGGGATTCTATTAATTTTTGCATCACACCACCCCCTATACATTTGATAAAAATATTGACCTACTAAAATATGGGTTGTGGGGCATCAAATCGAAGAAAATTGAGCCCAACATAAAAAAATATATAGTTTTCAATAATTCACGCAATTTTTTATTACCCCCTCCCCCACTCCTATATTTGATAAAAATATTGACCCGCTAAAACATCTAGGTTGTTTCAATTTTTTTGATAATTCCGCTGTAAGCAACGCATCGGGTGAAATGCTAGTAAATGATAATAGTACCTTTCTGATTCAAATAATAAATGTAAATTCAATTCGAAAATTTAGAGTAACTTTTTTTTAATTTTCTTGCGATTCTCCTATTAAAGCCGAAGAAATATCGAAAAGTGATTAAAAGCGATTGATGCGGAGTTATTTTCAGGTCGTCCATCAAAAATCCTTCAGATAGACAGACAGGGTTTAGGATATCAATTCTGAAAGAGGTCAGATGACTCGTTTGAGAAATGATGTGCTAATTGAGTTTTATTCAATTTTCCGTAATTTTTTTAGAGAATCAAAAATAGTGGATATTTTTTTTGGAAAAAGAGGTCACAATTGCAAAAAAAGCTCGCGTTTAAATTGTTTTTTATCCTTTAAAACAAAATTTTTGCCTAGGAATAAAAACTGTAACCTTTATCCCTTAGTGTGTAATACACTCTTTTTTTTTATACCTTCATAAAACAAATCAGAAAACATATAAGAACCATTTTTATCATTTTTAAACTATCAATCAATACAGGAGCGTTTTACTTTGCCACCGCCCACCCCGTTTGCAAATTTTGCACCATATCCTTACTGTTGGCAACTTAATTTTCTTCTGCAAAAAATGCGCAGTTTTGTTATAATTTTCGGACAATATAAAATCGTAGTTTTGATGGACGTATAAAGTAGTAGTTTTAAAAACTAGTGGCTAAAATAGTGCTTTTTTTACAAGCGTTGGTTTACATAATGAGCGCAGAGGGGTATTTAAAAACGCGAGTAAAAAAAGCACAGTTTAGCCGCGAGTTGTTAACACTATTTTTTTTAATGCCTTTATCAAAAAATCGATGCGTCTTTTTACTCGGTGACGTTCATTGTTGCGACATTTTAATCTTTGACAATTTGATATTTTCACGATATTTTTAAATGATTTTTTCCTAAATACTTGGTGAAAACTGGCGGAAATGGCTTAATTCTTAAGCAAGAATAATTAGATTTTTTCAATATTACTATTTTCCGCTATTTCTCTTTCTTTTTTGCACCCGTGATCAAAAAAAAAGTTTTTTTTTGCATCGGTAACCAAAAAAGCCATGCTTTAGTTATCTGCAGACCAATTTTCTTTGTAAATTACTTTTTGGTTGAATTTTTTATTATTATTATTTTAGAGGAAAACTTTCAAAATTAAACTCAAACACAACCGAAAGGTATTAAGTTGCCATTAAAAGCTTTCCAAATGGAAGCAAGTTATACTAAACACCCTTTCGAGGTCAAAGAGCTTTTATTAGTTCCTCCAACAAATTTGTTTAATGTCTTTTGAGTTAAAATTTAGAGGTTTTATCCCCGATTTATTTTTTATAACAGGGTGACCAGGTTATTCCATTCCTGACAAGGATTTGTTACCGGATGTCTCATTATATTTTGAATAGCCTGGTAACTCGTTTAATACGGAAGAAGAATTTTTCGGATGCTTTTATATTTACCTGTCAAAAAACTTTTTTCTTTTTCTGTCACAGTTTGGTGTCTTGTGTCGTTTATAATTTAGAGAAAGTTTCCTTTAAATCAGATAAGAAATAAGAAAGATTTATATGGCGGATCCAAGATGGCAGTGCAATTTTGAAGTTTAAAATTTTATTTTTAAAAAGACAGTTATGGCAAATTCAAAAAATAAAATTAGATTTGGGTCGGTTTGCAAATAAGGTCAGTGCAATAATTCAAAAATTGCTCAAAAGTGCGAAATCGACGACTGTGACGTCACTTTTTGGAGTCTTCTGGGAGGGGTAGAGAGTGGGCGCAATGAAATAAAAATCTTCTTAGGACGAGTACTTCAATATATAAAAAAATTAGGCAATTCTACAGAATACAAATTTCCAGTTAAAAAGGGGATATCCTTTGTATTTTTAAATGAAACACCCTATGTATTATTTAAATTTTTGAATCGGTCTTTCCTTTTTGATTTCAAAAATACCAAACACGTTATTAATATCTGTAGTGGTTTGTGAGAAAAATGCCAAAAACCTTACCACAAACAAGCAATATTATTAGTCACGAGTTCACGGAGTAAACGCTGACAGGTGACAGCTGTTTTATTGCAATGTTGCCATTTATCTAGAAATAAAGTACGCCCTTAAAGCTTAAAATAGTTAGTCCAGATATTATATTGCTTGGAAAAGAAAAAAAAGAGCGAGCAGCGCAATAACAGACATTCCAATTTACTGGATCTTTTAAGTTAAATTAAAATATTTCGTGAATGGCCTAGGAAAAAAGTTACAGTATATTTCTCCAAGTAGTAAAGACTTTTTGTCCAAAATCAAGCTTTCGAGGGCCGCCGTAGAAAAAAATATTTTCTTAAACGAAAACCAATTTTCTTTGTAAATTACTTTTTGGTTGAATTTATTATTATTATTTTAGAGGAAAACTTTCAAAATTAAACTCAAACACAACCGAAAGGTATTAAGTTGCCATTAAAAGCTTTCCAAATGGAAGCAAGTTATACTAAACACCCTTTCGAGGTCAAAGAGCTTTTATTAGTCCCTCCAACAAATTTGTTTAATGTCTTTTGAGTTAAAATTTAGAGGTTTTATCCCCGATTTATTTTTTATAACAGGGTGACCAGGTTATTCCATTCCTGACAAGGATTTGTTACCTGATGTCTCATTATATTTTGAATAGCCTGGTAACTCGTTTAATACGGAAGAAGAATTTTTCGGATGCTTTTATATTTACCTGTCAAAAAAACTTTTTTCTTTTTCTGTCAGTTAGGTGTCTTGTGTCGTTTATAATTTGGAGAAAGTTTCCTTTAAATCAGATAAGAAATAAGAAAGATTTATATGGCGGATCCAAGATGGCAGTGCAATTTTGAAGTTTAAAATTTTATTTTTAAAAAGACAGTTATGGCAAATAAATTAGATTTGGGTCGGTTTGCAAATAAGGTCAGTGCAATAATTCAAAAATTGCTCAAAAGTGCGAAATCGACGACTGTGACGTCACTTTTTGGAGTCTTCTGGGAGGGGTAGAGAGTGGGCGCAATGAAATAAAAATCTTCTTAGGACGAGTACTTCAATATATAAAAAAATTAGGAAATTCTACAGAATACAAATTTCCAGTTAAAAAGGGCGATATCCTTTGTATTTTTAAATGAAACACCCTATGTATTATTTAAATTTTTGCATCGGTCTTTCCTTTTTGATTTCAAAAATACCAAACACGTTATTAATATCTGTAGTGGTTTGTGAGAAAAATGCCAAAAACCTTACCACAAACAAGCAATATTATTAGGCACGAGTTCACGGAGTAAACGCTGACAGGTGACAGCTGTTTTATTGCAATATTGCCATTTATCTAGAAATAAAGTACGCCCTTAAAGCTTAAAATAGTTAGTCCAGATATTATATTGCTTGGAAAAGAAAAAAAAGAGCGAGCAGCGCAATAACAGACATTCCAATTTACTGGATCTTTTAAGTTAAATTAAAATATTTCGTGAATGGCCTAGGAAAAAAGTTACAGTATATTTCTCCAAGTAGTAAAGACTTTTTGTCCAAAATCAAGCTTTCGAGGGCCGCCGTAGAAAAAAATATTTTCTTAAACGAAAACCAATTTTCTTTGTAAATTACTTTTTGGTTGAATTTATTATTATTATTTTAGAGGAAAACTTTCAAAATTAAACTCAAACACAACCGAAAGGTATTAAGTTGCCATTAAAAGCTTTCCAAATGGAAGCAAGTTATACTAAACACCCTTTCGAGGTCAAAGAGCTTTTATTAGTCCCTCCAACAAATTTGTTTAATGTCTTTTGAGTTAAAATTTAGAGGTTTTATCCCCGATTTATTTTTTATAACAGGGTGACCAGGTTATTCCATTCCTGACAAGGATTTGTTACCGGATGTCTCATTATATTTTGAATAGCCTGGTAACTCGTTTAATACGGAAGAAGAATTTTTCGGATGCTTTTATATTTACCTGTCAAAAAACTTTTTTCTTTTTCTGTCACAGTTTGGTGTCTTGTGTCGTTTATAATTTAGAGAAAGTTTCCTTTAAATCAGATAAGAAATAAGAAAGATTTATATGGCGGATCCAAGATGGCAGTGCAATTTTGAAGTTTAAAATTTTATTTTTAAAAAGACAGTTATGGCAAATTCAAAAAAGAAAATTAGATTTGGGTCGGTTTGCAAATAAGGTCAGTGCAATAATTCAAAAATTGCTCAAAAGTGCAAAATCGACGACTGTGACGTCACTTTTTGGAGTCTTCTGGGAGGGGTAGAGAGTGGGCGCAATGAAATAAAAATCTTCTTAGGACGAGTACTTCAATATATAAAAAAATTAGGCAATTCTACAGAATACAAATTTCCAGTTAAAAAGGGGATATCCTTTGTATTTTTAAATGAAACACCCTATGTATTATTTAAATTTTTGAATCGGTCTTTCCTTTTTGATTTCAAAAATACCAAACACGTTATTAATATCTGTAGTGGTTTGTGAGAAAAATGCCAAAAACCTTACCACAAACAAGCAATATTATTAGTCACGAGTTCACGGAGTAAACGCTGACAGGTGACAGCTGTTTTATTGCAATGTTGCCATTTATCTAGAAATAAAGTACGCCCTTTAAGCTTAAAATAGTTAGTCCAGATATTATATTGCTTGGAAAAGAAAAAAAAGAGCGAGCAGCGCAATAACAGACATTCCAATTTACTGGATCTTTTAAGTTAAATTAAAATATTTCGTGAATGACCTAGGAAAAAAGTTACAGTATATTTCTCCAAGTAGTAAGGACTTTTTGTCCAAAATCAAGCTTTCGAGGGCCGCCGTAGACTAGGGAACACCACACTATTTTGACCTGCAGAACACCGGCGATCCGAAGGCATTTGATTGGGGGGGGATAAAGGCCATTGTACCAACCAATATTAAAAGCGATTCCCAAGATTTACCTGAAACTTTGAGATTTTTTTTATTGTTGTTTGAGGAAATTAGAAATACTAAATGTTTTGTAAACTGTACTTAAATTTCCCAACTGAACCTTCATATTTCCCAACTGCAAGCAACATTCGGGGGGGGGGGAACTCCCACCATCCTCCCCTCCAAGGGATCGTCGGTCTGCAGAACAGAAGATTGCAGGATCGCATCCCGGCGAAATTATGCCCCTTTTGCCTTACCTCACGTGAGAAGAATTACACCGAATATTTCCCTCATGTCCCATAATGGGTGTGCAATATTCGCAAACTTACAGCGAATATTTCCCGAATATGTGTTAAAAATCATTTTTTTTATCGCACTCACTCGTAGTTCTTTATTCGGAATGCTGCCTCAGAGGCAATGACGTTCGAGATTTTAACTTGAAATCAGCAGAATAAAATAAAGATACTTCTTTGAGAGGGGAGACTGACTTACTCAATAAACCACAGCAAATATGTTTATACAATATTTTTGTTTTTTATGATATTCACCAGTAGCGTCCTAACGGGGGGGGGGGGTTCGGGGACAACCCCCCCCGAAACGGTTAATAACTTTGCAAAATATGCGGTTTGTTGAGGTCAGTCAAGCCAGACCCCCCCCCCCCCCCCGAAAGATATTCGAGTTTATATGCTTATAATTTTGAACCAATTTCGAACTAATTTTGAACCACACTCCTTCCTGAATTTCAAAACTTAATTAAATATCTTTCGGGGGGGGGGGGGGGGCTTGATGTGAACCTGCACCCCTTACCACTAAATTCTTTTGATTTCTTTTCACCAGGAAGGAGTGTGGTTCAAAATATAAGCATATCAAAACTCGAATATCTTTCGGGGGGGGGGGGTGTGGCTTGACTGAGCTGTGTGTTGACTTTGGAGCTGCAATGTTTAGAATACTTTTATCCCTAATTCTCCCCTCTCCCCACGAAAATTTTTCTTATTACGCCACTGTGTTAGGAAAATTCTCGAATTTTCCGCAATTAAAAGTAACAAACCATATATCGAGTTGAGTCATTAAAAAGTTTTAACTACATTGTCGAACTTACATTCGCGTATATTATTGAAAAGCAGTCACTACTAAACCCTGTACCAAGTTTACTGTTGCCTACTAAGAACAATTTGGACTCCAGGAAATAATCAACGATCACAAATTTCTGGAAGATATAAACGCTCCTTTAAACAGTTCGCGTAGGTGAAAATGTTTACATGGAAGTTTAAAACTGATTCAAAATTAAAAGGCATTTTATTACATGGGTTAAAAGTTTTAAGAACCATCCTTATGAGAAGAGTTCTTACAGCTTAAAATATGCAAAAATAGCAATTAACCGAGCAATTAACGATAATAACCTAAAGAAGTTTTGAAGAAATTTGGTAGAAGTAAACTGGCTTTGGTTTGTCCTATTTTTTTCACTTATTTTTTAATCGTTTTTCTCTTACAATCCTACTAATGCTACTAATATTATAAATAAAAAAGTTTCTTTGCGTGTGTATGTGTATGTATGTTTTTCCTTCAATCACGCCAAAACGGCTGAATCGGAATGGACGAAATTTACTAAAGATGTATAGATAAAATAATTTTTTATTTTCTTGTGAAACATAACCCGTCAAGCTTGCATACTCTAAACTTCAAGCAGATTAAGAACCGTAGCTGTAAACGTAGTCCTGTGGAAAACTAATAAAGTTCCTATAAACCTTCGCAGAACAATTGGGATTCAATAATAGGAACACGTAAATCTAGTTCATGAAACAAGGAGCTATCGGCGCTTTTATCTGGGTTTTAACTGAAAACATATATTGATTAAATCCGGAAGTTTATATAACACCCTTGGTGTGGGTATTGTGTGGTGTTTGTAAATGATGCCTATGGTTCACCATAAAAACTGCAATTTGTTATTGCGAACCCATCAAACACATTCAATAACAAATTCGAAATTTGTAAGACCAGCTTTTAGTCGAACTCGTAATTTGTAAAACCCATTTTTAATTTTAACCCGGAATTTGTCAAACCATTATTTTCAAAACCGAAATTCGTAAAACCCGTTGTTTATCAGAATTTTTTTTGCTAAATCACTCCTAAACGGTAGGAGATGTGTTATTGGCAAATGCGCAATCAATTTAGCAAAAATTTTCTCATAAACAACGGGTTTTACGAATTCCGGCTTTGAAAAATAATGTAGAACTCAATAGAAGATATACAGTGTTTCCGAAAAGTCTGGATTAATGGATTTTTGGGAGAACTATGAATTTTTTCAAATGGCAAAAACTTATCTTTTTTTAAATGCGACATCCTATATAAAGAGTATAAGTACTTTTTTTAAAAGCGCTTTTTTTATCTAAAATGATTAAAAAAACATAGTTCTTCCAAAAAATCCACCATTCCAGACTTTTGCGACAAACTGTATAAATGATGCTCAGGTGAGGTCGTATTATTAACAATACTGGCCTAAAATTCGGGTACTTGCAAATATATGATCTAAAGATTTTGTTTTTGTTGTTCTCCCTGTTTTGATACTGATTGAGTCTAGATTTTAATTCACCGCAAAACCACGTATATTGGTATTGTTTGGATGATATATAGATGTTTGTCTCGAACTTTGGGGGTTTTAGGCACACGAAAATTTATGATGGTGAAAAACTTGGTTTTCCATAAATTCCCATGGTATAAATGATGTGAGACTGGCAACAGAGGGCACACAGGGAATTATTAAAAACTTGAAGTAGAACATCTATGGTTTATTAAAACATTTTTAATTAAAATGTGCATTCTACGAACGTTACACTTTTTAATCAAAATATTTATTTATTTATTTATTTCCAACGAGTAGCACATATAAAAGAAAAATTCAGAAGCTGAAATTACTAAATAAAACAGCATATAACTCAACGATTAAGTAATATTTCAAAACCTATAAAAAAAAAATGTGTAATGATTAAATCATGTTATAGTGGAATTAAAATAAAATTAGGTGTTTAAAGAGCAGATAAAGAATACATAAAAATAAAACACACAATAGTAAAATACATAAAAAAACAAAAACATCAACACAGTATACAAATAGGAATTAATAACATTTATATCCGTTGACTAGGTACTGTAATGAATTGAATTTAATTTAATTTACTGGATGTTTAACTATCACATATTTTTTTTTATTAGTTAAAGTTTAAAAAGTATTTTTGGTCACTAAATTATTGTCATTATCATAATCGGGTGAGGGCGGCAGGGAAAAGAGGATTGGTTCAGAGTGACAGCATGTCAAAATGGTGTCTAAAGGCACGCTTGCCAACTTACTTTGGTAGTTCATTCGCACATTTATGAAAGCGATACGTACCGACCATTTAACTGCGATTTACTTAACCTGTGGTTTAAGTTAACAATTTTGTTTATCCATCCAATTTTAAACTCGAAATGTATAAAACCTGGTTCTAATCTAATCTTTCTGTCAGTCACCTTAGCTCAGGAAATGTCGACGTGACGTTCATGACTTTTTGGAGTCAAATAAACATCAGAATTGGCTAAACTTTAAATGGAAGGCACATTTTGTAAAAACTAAGGCCACCAATTCAAAATATTCACAGATTTGAATCGGTGGCCTTACGAATAAATTTTAGCTTATTCGGCAAAAAATCAGAAAAGAAGAATTTATTACTTTTTATCTAATCTATAAATTACATCTTTAATTAAAAAAAAAATTTGGGGATCTCTTCTGCGCGCTTCAAAGAACAAAATCCTTCCTAATCGACACCGTTGCTGTCAGTAGAAATCCCGTCCAACTACCTCCGCCGCGATTTTTATAAACATTTTTAGCATTGAGTGCACCACGAGCTCTTAATGTGCACTGAGAGCAACACTGGGTTTGTCTCAATAGAACACAGAAACTTTTTGTTGCACTTTTTTATCAAAAGAATTCGCTATAACACTAAGGAGTAAGGAGTGATTTATTGGAAATCTAATCCATTCTTTTTCTCTCTTGATCCCACATAAATGAACAAAGAGGAAGCATGGATTAGCTAAACTAATCCGAATATTTTTACGGTGCATCTGGGGGAATGTTTTGTTGGCTCCAGTTTTATGATTTTTGGCAACTTCTAAACATTCATAAGCATTTCATTTTCTACCAGTAAGGGCCCAGTTACTCAAGTTTTAATGCATAATGCTCAATCGACAATGCACAAGTTTGTCTTCTCTCTCTACTTTTTGAAGGGAAATAGGCAGAAATAAATATAAAAAAATTAAGCATTATGCATTTAAACTTGAGTAACTGGGCCCTAATTACAGATTTTATCGGTTTCAAATTTTCTATTCTTATAAAATGATTATTCCCCAATACATAATTGTCTTTTGTCCTTGTCCCATCGTAGATAGAGAATTTATCTTTATGTATCTATTCATGATCGAGTTTAAATTGTATAATTCAATGGAAATCCATGGATAAATTTATCGATTTTTGCGCCCTCTAGACCAGCGCTACATTTACTAACTTTTACAGGAAACCGATAAGATCTAGGCTCAATTTCTCTGCAGAGTATTGAGCGAGCTCTATTTTGCGCCACCTAGTGGACTTTTCCACGTTCTATACAAACTTTGGAAATCAATAATGTGGGAAGATCTATAAAGATCTCAAGATTTAAAGAAAAATCAATGGTTGCCTTTAGGGGTTTGGGAAAATGTGAAAGGAGCTCAAGAGCTCTTAAAGTTTTAATCTTCTTCTGTAAGATGTCTGCCGAGTCACGGAGGTTTATTTAATTTTGCAGACTAAGAAGTGTTTAAAATTATTATATATTATTCGATTAAAAGGCCTTTATAATTTTCTGACTTTTTGCAAAAAGAAATAGTTGACTCAATGAAATTTCGATTGTTTTGTTTTATTTCAATTATTTCCTTCTTCAGCAAACATGTTAGGAATAAACAATGAAATAAAGCTTTTCTCCTATTTAAAGAATGTTTGCCTTAACGCCAGATTACCCAGACGAATTTCTCAAAGACATTCTATGAACTTTTCGTGTTGGACTCGATCAAAAACCTTCTCATATAATTTATCATACTGGCACCACTACATTTCCAGACCGTATAACTTGAATAACAATGAATGAGCTCAGTCAAGCTACACTCCCCCCTCTCAACAAAACTCAATTTGGATATTGTAAAAATTGCGTACTAATTATGTATTAATTTAGATTAGATTCGACGAAAACTGACTATGCCAGAATTTGGTACTAATTATGTACTAATTTCGTTTTTTTATGGGGTGTGTAGCTTGATACCAAGGCACACCTCCCTCTGCCTAGGAAAGAGAGATTTTGCCACCTTCTAAAAAATTGCCTACTCTCAAGATAACTTCATTTTTTTTTTATGTGGTGTGTCGCTTGATATCAAGGCACATTCTCCCTTTGTCTAGAAGAAATTCGATGAAAAGTGATTATGCCAGAATTTGGTATTAATTATGTACTAATTTCGTCTCTTTCTAAAAAATTGCCTACTCTCAAGATGTGTGCCTTGATATCAAGCTACACACCCCGTAAAAACAAAAAAAAATATGAAGATATCTTGGGAGTAGGCAATTTTTTAAAAGGGGACGAAATTAGTACATAATTAGTACCAACTTCTGGGACTTTTGGTCGAATCTCTTTACCAAGCAGAGGGGGTGTACCATAATATCAAGCTACACACCCCATAACAATCAAACAAAAATCTTAGTAATCGATGGTTTTTGTAAACTAAAAGTACCCTTCTTTAAGAGTACATAATTAGTACAAAATTATGACATATCAACTTTCATTAAATCTATATATTTTCTAAGTATGGGGCAGCTTATTACCAAGCCACACCCCCCCCCCTTTTAAGTGCGAATAACTCCGTTATTCATTAAGAACAAAAATTTTTAAAAGGGGATTAAATTAGTACATAATTAGTACATACTTTTTACAATCCTTGTGCGGTTTGCTCTTAATAGTACAAATGTTCAGGGCACAAAATATGGTGGATTTCGCAAACCCCAACATTTCCATAGATATAATGGAGGAGCACTCCCTGTCGAAAAATCCACCGCGCGGGGTCTCTGGCCTTATTCTAGCCTAAGCTTCCCACTCATTTTTATGATTCAAGACAATTAATTATCTCAATTCTAACTTAAAAAAATATATTACGCATAAAATCAGGGGGTCAATTTTACCGCCTTTAGGTTTAGATTTATATTTAATGTGATTTCACACAGTTTGAATGAATGAGAATGTAGAAGTACGGGCGGGACAATTCCCGTGTACGTGGGCCACCTTGCTGGGCCCGTTGCACGCACACTATCCATGGTTTAGCCCAGGAAGCCTGCCTCTTTCGCAAAAGAACAGATTTTTCTGGGCTGCAACCTTCTTATGTTGCCTGGGGCCAACAGATAGTTCCCAAGGTGCGACTCTCTTGACCTGGCCAGAGCCGGACACTCCAGCAGGATATGCAGGGTCATTCTTGGTCCTCCATGCACCATCGACTCTCTGAGTTTCCGGAAATTCCCAGCGTCTCCAGATGCTTGTTGAGGCAACAGTGTCCTGTTAGGAGCCCTGTTGCTGGTCTCACATCCTTCCTACCTAGGTGGAGCAAGGACTTCGAGCAGGTGCTCTTCAGTCAGCTCTGTTTCGGTTGGAGTGTCCATGCTGACTATGATTTTGACCTAGAGCTTCCTGAGCTCCATGGCCAATTTGTTAGCGGCGGCGTCCGTAGGCTCCCCAGGATGCGTTTGTAGAGTGTCCAATGGCTACTTGTGCAGTTCCCTGTCGGCCCTCTTGTGTTGAAGAAGATCTACTGGGTCGCCGAATGTTCAGCTAGGATATTGGGAACATTCCGTGAATGTTCCCTCAAATCCTCTAAGCATACCAGGGATGTTCAGGAAATGTTCTGTGTCCGCAGTTTAGAACATTCATAGAATATTTTAGCAGGATTTTCCTTTTCATAGCACATTTATGACCTTAAAAATATATGTTCTCTCACAAAACACCCTAAAAAATTTTTTTTAAATTAAAAAAAAAAGTTTTTAAATAGCGATGGGATCCTAACCCTAAACCTTCTGGCATCCATATAACACTTTTTCAACGACTTAACCTTTTGCACTACGGAGGCTTATGGGAGAAATAATATATTAGCGGGATATAACCTTTTGGACATTTTAGAAGAGCACCGTGAATTGTTTTTTTTTACATAAAATCAGGATCACTCCTGAACGGATTTTCATAATTCTTTTTTTATGGGATACAAATATTACCTCCCTCCCCGAATCCCCCAAACGGTAGTGGAAGGGGATTACGTTATTTGTTCAATGCAGAATAACTCGCGAACGGCTCAACGGATTTTCATAATTCTTTGTTTATTGGATAAATATATTACCATCCTCCCCAAATCCTCCCAAACGGTAGTGGAAGGGGATTATGTTATTTGTTCTATGCAGGATAACTCAAGCGATTTTCATAATATTTTTTTTATTGGAAATAAATATTACCCTAGCCCAACAAGCTTTGTGAACAAAATAAAATCTTAAATTATGCTGCGTAAGCATGATCGTAGATAGAAAAATATTATTTCCTTTCATTGATGATTTTTCTAGGCCAACAAAATGGTTGTTTCTTGTAACTAAAAATAGAGTATTTTTTTAATAAAAAGAAAACTTGCAGCGATAGATAAAAATATCCTGAAAAAACCTTTACGGCAGCTGTTAGAACGTTACAATATTGCGTGATATTTTTAGGACTTTGGTAGAACATTGGTAGATTATCCTGACTAGAACATTCGCTCAATGTATTACCCAAGATATTCCCAGAATATCTCCCAAATGTGCTATCAATGCGCAAATATAAGGATATTTTTAGGACCTTACCAGAACATTCGTGGAATATCCTGCATAGAATATTTGGTGAATATATTACGCAAGATATTCCCAGAATATCTCCCAAATGTGCTATCAATTTTCAAATGTAAGGACATTTTTAGGACCTTACCAGAACATCCGTGGAATAGCCTGATACTTCTATCCAGGATATCCAGGGAACGTATTTTCAATGTGCTGTCAATATCCAAAAGGAAGGACATTTTCCGAACATTAGTAGAACATTTAGAAAATATTTTGCATGGAATATTCGCTGAATGTACTGTCCAGGATAACCTAAAAATGTTTTTTGAAATGCGCTGTCAATGTCCAAAAAAAGGACATTTTTCACACTTTCTCAGAACATTCCTGGAATATCCTACATAAAATATTCGCTGAATGTACTAGGTAGGATATTCTGAGAATGTTTTTTAAATGTGCTGTTCATGTGCTAACTTGAAAGTTATTCAGAGCACGTTTTTGGAACATCCTACGAATATACTGTCAATCTGCCAGAACATTCAGACATTCACAGCACCTTACTGGGATATCCCTGGAGTATCCTGTGCTATTAGAGCAGTTCCTTGGTGATCCTTATCTTCACACAGTTTACTGGTGCTTTGCATGGTTTGACTTTAAATGGTTCAATCAATGTAAGAAATTGTGACAAATTTTCACACTTTTTTTTACTTTTTCAACTAACAATAAAGTGTTTATTTATAGACTTAACGAATATTAAATACTAAATAATGTTACTAAACACGAATTTATTTTTTCATCCATTCATGCTGTTCATTCAATTTATTTTTTCATTCAAGCATGATTTAATAAGGTGATTTGTTCCCATGTAAACATAATCCCTCAAGGCGCTGTTGTAGATAGAAGCACCCTTCGAGGTTATAAAATATTTTCGCTAGAGATATTTTATGAAATCAAGTAGGCAGAAGTGTAGTGTAACATCATTAATCCCTTTCGGACGCCTATGGTTTGTCAAACCACGAATTTATCAGACCGTCTTTAATAAAAATTTTCATCGTAAGACCGATTCACCATAAAAACTGCAATTTTTTTAAACCCATTTTTTATCCGAACCTTATTTATTCAAACCCATTCAATAACAAATTCGAAATATATAAGACTCGTTTTTAATTAAACCATTGTTGCTTGTAATTGTAAAAATTTGTTTTTAATAAAATCCGGAATATGTCAAACCATTGCTTTTCAAAACCGGAATTCGTAAAACCCGTTGTTTATCAGAAAATTTTTGCTAAATTAATTGCGCATTTGCCAATAATACATGAACCGGAGGCGTACGCGGCAGCGCGGCGTTTCGATCCATTTGTCGTTCTATGTGCGCACACTTGGGTAAAAGTATTCACAGATAGTGTTCATTACTTTGTGTGTAGATGTCACTCTATTGTTCTTACACAAACTATTGAACGCTACCTTAAGAAGTATGTACGCCTCCGGTTCATGTATTATTGGCGAATGCGCAATCAATTTAGCAGAAATTTTGTGATAAACAACGGCTTTTACGAATTCCGGTTTTAAAAAATAATGGTTTGACAAATTTCGGGTTTTATTAAAAATGGGTTTTACAAATTACGAGTTTAAAGAACACTGGTTCGATTAAAAACGGGTCTTATAAATTTTGAATTTATGACTGAATGGGTTTAAAGGAATAACGTTCGGATTAAAAATTGGTTTAACGAATTTCAGTTTCTATAGTGAATGTTTTTTCCTTATTAAGGATAGAAAAGCAAACATCTCTGCAAAAAATTGTGAGGGTTGCCTATCCATCATAATTTATGCTATAAACTCTCGCTCTATTAATAAATCTCTGCAAAATATTTCGGCCATATTGCCTTGAGGCCAACCAGCGGCATTTCGCCAATTTTCGGATTAATTCAATTCCCATAATTCCATGTGTACACGCCGGCCGGTAGGCTAAGTATTTAGCTGAAGCTATTTAGCTAATGTAAACCAATACGCAATTCCTATATTATTATGGTTATGTTACTTAGCATATTTAGCATCTAGCTATTTAGGAAATGTTAACCCATATTTATATTAAATTATGGTTTTGTTACTTAGTCCATCTGTTTGTGGTAAAATTGACATTTTATAAAGTTGGTAAATTTCGTTCAACCTCCGAAGGAGTATACAAATGTTCAACCTCAAATGTTTTCAATTACTACGTTTTCATGTAAAAGTAAATACGTTTTCTATGATTCACTTTTTGGTGTTCATGAAGCGATTTGAACGCGTTTTGAACAAGATATGAGCTCTTTATATTTAGGTCAGTAAAGCCACACTCTCCCCCCCTCGAAAGATATTCGAGTTTTGATATGCTTATGGGTCAAACCATATCAAATCAACCAAAAAAAAGGCACTTTTCGTTTTGACCATCTCCGATTTTGATGATTTTTGGTACACTTATTCGTCTTATCAAAAAACTCAAAAATCAAATTTTTTGGATAAGCGGTTTTTGTTTTATTGATTTTTGAAATTGAAAAAATTACAAAAATAGTAATATCTCAAAAGCCATTGATCCTATAGAAGCGAGTGATAGCTCATTTTGAAGGGTTTTTAAAGACCTTTTTAAAGATGTGTGACACAATATAGTTTGTTTAATTTTTTTTGTCTTAATTAAAAATTTTTTTTTTTTAAATCTCAAAAACACATTTTTTAATTTTTTTCAAAAAAATATTTCTTTTTTTTCAATGTTTTTTTAACATTTTTGGAAAATTTTAGGATTGAGAAATAATGGAGTCATACTTTAAAAAAATAATAAGATATTTAATACCTGTATAATAGCTGTATTAAATATCTTATTATTTTTTTAAAGTATGACATTATTTCTCCATCCTAAAATTTTCCAAAAATGTTAAAAAAACATTTAAAAAAAAGGAAATATTTTTTTGAAAAAAAATTAAAAATGTGTTTTTGAGATTTAAAAAAAAAAGAAAATTTAATTAAGAAAAAAAAAATTAAACAAACTATATTGTGTCACACATCCTTAAAAAGGTCTTTAAAAACCCTTCAAAATGAGCTATCACTCGCTTCTATAGGATCAATAGTTTTTGAGATATTACTATTTTTGTAAGTGTCTGTCAAGGACATATTGGTCAATTTCTTGATTTTCACAAATCAATAAAACAAAAACCGCTTATGCAAAAAATTTGATTTTTTGGATTTTTGAGTTTTTTGATAAGACGAATAAGTGTACTAAAAATCATCAAAATCGGAGATGGTCAAAACTATTGCCTGGTTGACTTGATATGGTTTGACCCTTATAATTTGGAACCAATTTCGAACTAATTTTGAACCACACTATTTTCTGTTTTGAATTTCCCTCATTTAAAGCGTAGAGAAAAATTGAAAGCAACTATCTCAAAATTAAGAAAAAAAGTAACCCTGTTTTTTTACTTCCCCCGCTCTTGGGAAGTAATTTAATCATCGAAAAATCGCACAATCGAGATTTTCATGACCCTCTACGAATTTTGAGGTTCCGAATAGTGATAAGCACGAATCCAGACGCCGTCGCTCTTCTTGGCGGTCTGTCGGTCTGTCTGTCGCCTACTTTGTAGCCACTCTAACTCAAAAACTCCTTTATTAATCATAACAAAATTTTACATAGTGATTACTTTTGTTGACGCGCAGACCCCTATTGTTTTTGAGCATTCTCCTAGTAGACCCTTCGGAGCTACTCCTAAAAAACTTCATTCCTAAAAAAGAAATATTTTTTTTTCTTACCGTGTGATACCTCCTTGGAAAGCTTATAAAAATTGTAGTTGAATAGCGCCAAAATTTTTGACTACATATATATATATATATATCACATAAAAAATGCAAAATACAATTGAAAAATTCAATTTTCTGTGCCATATATCTCGAGTTATGAAACGAAATGTTAAATAAAAAGTAGCTTAAGATAAGATCCAGGTCACACCCTATTGTCTTATCAAATTTCATACAAATCGGTTTAGCCGTTACTGCGTGATTAATGAACAAATATCTTATGTATACGAGGATATATATATAGCACATGTAAAACGCAATGTTTTTAGAAACAATAAAGTCTGAATCTATATATGTATATATGTATAGAGCACATATAAAATGTATTGGAAAAGTCCTTGCACCCTAGAAAAGTCTGGATATACCCTGGAGAAGTCTGGAAAGACTCTGGAAAGACCCTGGAAAAGTCTGGATACACTCTGGAAAGTCTGAAAAGACCCTGGAAAAGTCTGGAAAGACCCTGGAAAACTCTGGACATACTCTAGAAAAGTTTGGAAACACTCTGGAAAAGTCTGCAAAGACCCTAAAAACGTCTGGAAACACTTTGGAGAAGTCTGGAAAGACTCTGGAAAAGTCTGGAAAGACCCTGGAAAAGTCTGGATACACTCTGGAAAAGTCTGGATACATTATGGAAAGTCTGGAAAGACCCTGTAAAAGTCTGGATACACTCTGGAAAAGTCTGGGAAGACCCTGGAAAAGTCTGGATATACTCTGGAAATGTCTGGAGATGTCTGGAACGACTCTGGAAAAGTCTGGAAAGACCCTGGAAAAGTCTCGATACACTCTGGAAAAGTCTGGAAAAACCCTGGAAGACTGGATACACCCTGGAAAAACCTGAATACACTGTGAAAATGTCCGAGAACACCATGGAAAAGTCTGAATACGCCCCTGAACAGTGTAGATACACCCAAGAAAAGTCTGGATATGCCCTGGAAAAGTCTAACCAACCCAATCTAACCCATGTATATATGAGTAGCAGTTTTTTATATAATATATGTTCTTCTGAGCGAGAGAAGTTTTGGAGTAAACCTTTACTCTAGTTATTTTTAAATATGGTGGGGGGTGCAAGTTGACGTTAAGCCACACCCCCCTCAAAAAAATTTGGAACTTTGATATGCTTATAATTTTGAACTAATTTTATACAACTTTTAAAAAAATTTGACTACCCTAATTTCTGTGATTTTTTATATTTATTCAATATTTATTTATGGTGGAAAATACAAGGGCAACGCTTTTATCTCGGCTTTTATAGTATCTCATAGTTATACGGTTGTATCCAACCTAATAAACTGGCTTTAACTTTTTAGTATCTTTATGGCCTTTTTGCTCCGACTTCCCTTGCTAAATTAAAGCATGTTTTGACTGCGCAATTTTCCTTGAAATCGTTTTTGCTATTAGCTAGAGGAATTCGCAATTATGTTTCAAATTGAAGGGGGCTAATAATGTAAAATGCATGCCTCAGTGAAGTGATGCTATCTCGAAACGTTACACTGTTTTTGGTCGGTCTGTACTGATAGGGAACAGCAGGGTGTACAGGATGATTTAATATTTTTTGCCACCCGCCTTTACTGAATTATAATGAGGGAACTTACAAAACGTTGTTGTTCGAAGGTTGTAGACAATGTTGAACTTGAGACTAAACTAGAGTTTCGAACTTCCATTGTCTTTATTTTTTACTTTTTCATCATCATTTCATGTCCTAATTCCTAGCACCGTACTGATGAGCACCACAAGTGCGAAATCCGGATCTACGGTTACCATTAGCTTTTTTGAGGGAAAGCTCGCTATTCACTGATTTCGTTATTTGTTCACCCTCGCCAAATCCTTTTTTTAAAACGATTTATATTCATCGTTAGTTGTACTTTCTATATCTATACTATAAAATCGTTTACAAACTTTTAAACAATCTTGTTTCAAGCGTCTCTATAAGGATATCCAATGTCACATAAAGATTGGAGAGTACTAATAATAGATTTAATTATAGGAAGAAATAGGATATAAACACTTGCGTTTTTTTTCCACCCTACCAACATTTCCAAAAAAATAAATTAAGTTTTTGGACTGTTTACGCTTTTCAACAATTTTTTTTCGCGTTTCCAAACGAAACATTTCCTGATTTGTTTTTCTTTTTTGACTTTCCAAAATTAATTTTCGATTTCTTTTGCAAGAAATCACAGGAGGATTAAACACTTTTCTGCCACTGTTTCAATCATTGAAAAAATTAGAAAAACATCTTTTTTTTAAGGAAAAAGAGAAAGACTTCCTATTATCGTTTATTCGTTGGTCAGTAGTTGTTAGATATTTTTAGGACGCGCGTGACTGACGTTTATTATACACTGCTTACAAATAATCTTTATATGTCGGCGTCTTTAAAATATAAACTGCTTAATTAAAAGTAAAACGGTGGGATTTAATAAAAAGGTTTAGTCTATTTTAGAACGGTCCTAAGTTTAAGTGAAATTTTTGGATATAAACATTTTGAACCAACCCTCCTTGAGTTTTGGACACAGTTTGAATTAGCAAAAGAATTTTAATAAATTTGTTTATTGAATAATCATCTTAACACAATCTTTTGTTGGATTTAAGAAGAAAGGTTCAATTTAGAAGAAAAGAAAATTTAAAAATTGAAACCCACGCGGGGTTTAAATAGTAAACACTCTGTAGAACAAATTAAAAGTGAGGTTATATGTCACTCTAGCTAAAACTTACCCTTGATAATTGATTTTTCCAATTAATACTTGATGTCACACAACGATTTAGATGGGTGATAATAAAATAAGGAGTAGATTAATTTTGTATTTATTTAAAAGGTGTTTTTATTTATGAAATGTATTCAAAAACTTAAATGCAAGTTTTTTTACATTTCTGTCACTGTCGAAATGTCAGTTTAAAAATATTAGCGCTGCGTTCAATCACAAACCGCGAGTTCGGATCTTTTACCTCTGCTTGCACCAACCTCTACTGATGAAAGCTACAGCTTTAAAATGAGGGGGCTTTGAGTAAGAAAAGTTATTTTGACTGAGCTTTTAGATAACCTTAATGTTTAACTTTCAGTTTGTAAATAAATTAATATAGTCGTTTTGGGTTTTTTGTTTGGTATATTTTTCGTGCATAATCAGTGACCTTCACTTATGTTTGTTTTGCCTCGTAGTGCCCTCATAAATATATTTTTTGTGCTGAAAACGGGTTGAAAATATGGCGTTTTTCTGGACAAAATTGAAGGTGTATTATTGATTAATAAACAACTTGGGATATTAAATAAGGTAAATTACTTCTTGTAAAAACGGTTACTCAGGGAAATTTTAAACGAACTTATTACCAATTGTCACAAAACAATTTTTCTGGGGGCTATAAATTTAAACCACCCCCCCAGAGGTGGTCTAAAAAATCACCAACTTTATAACCTCAAACACAGATGATGAAGCTATTATGTGCCAAATTTTTGGCGTATTCACCATATGCCATTTTGAAGCCTGCCAAAGCCTGAAAAGTTTTAGGGCATTTTCTCCTAAAATATGGTATATTTTTAGAAAATAAGATGTTTTTCAGTGGTATCTTGCAATAATAATACAAAATAATGAATAACTTTGTTTTTTTTTCTGTATGGTTAATTGTTTTTTTAAATTTGGTTTTAAAATTTAGTACCTCTCACAGTTTATTTTTTGTTTATTCTGTTTATTGTTTTAATGCGTAGCTGAGGGCATCCAAAGGGCACCAAGACTCAAGGGCGGGGGAGGCGAGGAAGCCCCCTGGCCCCCCTCCACGCTACGCCGCTGGATTTTGGATCCAGTTGTGACCCCTTGTCGAGTTTTGCGTTTGTGTTAGTATGTGTTAGTTAGTATTCTCCTGGCCTGATAACGATTGCATTCGAAACGTTGTGAAAAAATAGAGACAATGAAAATTCGAAACTCTAGTTTTTTTTAAAAAGACGTTGTTACGTCGGTACAGCCTAGGATCATCACGACCTATAGTCAGCCTGGGGGTGCTTCTAACTGCTCTCAGAGCAATCTTGAGGCGCAGTTAGACTGTGGTAGTGTAGTCGTCGTTGCATTGCAGCTGTAGTGAATTTTTTTCCATAGATAATGCAGAACAGGATATTTTACAGATAAATAGTTAACAATATTTTTTGGTACACGCTTTTTAATATAATTTACATTTTTTACTCTTGCAAAATTTTTGAACATGTTAAAAAATCCACCTTACATATTTCTTTTGTATTAACCAAGAAAGTTCCGTTTTTTTTTTTAATATAACTTCAAAAATGTTTTAGTTTTAAAATTACGGTTGATTGGGTACCAAAGATGGACAAAATAAAACTTGGGGAAGAAAAAAATGTGGTAATTTTGTATTTGCATACATACATACAGTCAATAGTGTGTTCAGTGGTATTAGCGATAAATTAACAAGGTACTATAATAGTTATATCTGATCCGTTGATTAATCATTCTGGTTTTACTTTTAGCATTACTTCGCTTGCATGGACAAATTATATCAAATAATTTTCCTTTTTAATCTTATATATTGCTTTAGTAATAACCTTTAGAAAAGTTATAGTACCGTATTATCAGGGGTGCACGGTGATTGTAGTGAAAAAAACTCACACAGAGATAGGTAGATATTTTCGGGCGCGTATGAAAGAGATGGCATGAATACACCAACTTTAAGCATCGTAGTGATTTCGTGGAAATGCAGACAGTCGATATTTTCAATAAATTAACAAAGTATTATATTTACTTATTTCCCTATCCCCTGACCAGCCGAATTTAATAATTAATAATGGTACCTACCTACAATAAACAGCGGCGCTATATTAGTCCTCTCCCCTTTTCTACGTCAAACTAGTAATTTTCTAAAATTGTTTATAAAACTGTTTAAAAGTAACTTTTTTAAAGAACATTTTCCCTCAAATATTATTTATATTCCCCACTAGACATATTACTTTTATTACACACTAGACACCGCCGCGCCGTTTTGCCTGCGGTTTTACTCATTTTTCCCACTTTTATTCCTTTAAATGCCATAACTTTTGTTTTCGTAAACCGATCTTGACGAAATAAATGCCTATGTGTTGCCTAGGAACACAAGGAATGCAATAGTGAAAGTCCCATTAAAATCGGCTGGGCCGTCTATGCGTGATGTTGGAACAAACAGACATACATACAGACAAAAATTGTAAAAATTGCATTTTTGGTATCTCGTTTGGTAAAGTAACAGAATATAAAAAAATAGTCAAGGTACAATTCACTGTACAGAAATGGTCCTTTTAGAGATTTATTACATGTATAGATAAACAACTAATTATAGTCAGGAGGATAAGTGGCGATTTTTTCAAATTTCATAAAATTTCAGTTAAGTGGATTTTGCCTAATTGTCTCCCAAACATACAGACAGACACCATCAAAAAATTTTATATTTAAATCTTTCTTTTTGCCGATCCCATTATCCTATACTATAGTATGGATGGCTAGAAATAGAGTTCTAGATTACTACATAGCCGGTACCTACTAAGTTTTTGTTTATGGGTAATAAAAATAACACGACCGCCCTATTTATAATTTAGAGATAAAAAGTTTGGTCACCTCTACTTGATAGCTAGGTATTGCAGTATATCTATTGATTATATAAGGCTATAGGTATTTATATTCTTTGGTTTAAAAAATATTTAATGTACAGAAATTACAGACTTACCAATAAATGTACCAATAAATTTTGGAAAATTAATAGTTTAACGTAAAAAGATGGAGGGGGTGGGTTTACTGTATCGCCAATGCGTATTGTAGGTAGGTAACATTAATATTATTAAATATCTGGTGGTCAGGGGATGGGGACATAGGTAAATATAATACCTTCTTCATTTTATTTTATTGCAAAGATCGACTGTATGCTTTTCCACGAAATCACTCCCATGCTTAAGGTTGGTGTATTCATGCCATCTCTTTCATACGCGCCCGAAAATATCTACCTATCTCTGTGTGAGTTTAATACGGTACTATAACTTTTCTAAAGGTTATTACTAAATAATATATAATAATATATTATATAATTTGTCCATGCAAGCGAAGTAATGCTAAAAGTAAGCGCTTTTTGTCACTTAGAAAAAAGGCTCTAATTTCTTCGCAATTAAAATAAAGCGGAATAATTAATCAGCAAATCAGATATAACTAGTATAGTACCTTGTTAATTTATCGCTAACACCACTGAACACACTATTGACTGTATATGTGTATGCAAATGCAAAATTACCACATTTTTTTTCCCCAAGTTTTATTTTGTCCATCTTTGGTACCCAATCAACCCTAATTATAAAACTAAAGCATTTTTGAACATATATTAAGAAAATACGGAACTTTCTCGGTTAATACAAAAGAAATATGTAAGGTGGATCTTTTAACATGTTCAAAAATTTTGCAAGAGCGTCTATTATCACCAATATTTGTTTAAAACATTAAACAAGGTAAATTATATTAAAAAGTGTGTACCAAAAAATATTGTTCTGCATTATCTATGGAAAAAAAATCATTACAGCTGCAATGCAACGACGACTACACTACCACAGTCTAACTGCACCTTTAGGCTTCATTTCTTTAAATCGTTGTGACTATATTTTACTCTCGCCCCCATTTTAAAAAATTGCCAATTTTCTATGCACGGACGCTAGAAATTTCCTGGGTGCAGAATAGGTAATATTTTAGACAAGTCATTTCGGTAAAGAGTAATTTCTTGTAATAAGTCTAGAGCTTTTTAATTTAATGCAAAGCCTAAGATAAAATAGATTTTTAATACCTTCTCACTGAAAGCGGGAGACATCGCAATCGGAATGCAAAGTTTGGATAAAGCGTATACTACTAAATATAAGAAATCCTAGTTATTGACCTCGGTCATAACTCGAGAACAGCGGCGTGCAGTCTAAAAACTTATATATTTCGAATGTGTGTGAAGAATTATTTTTCTTAAGAAGAGCCTGTCGATGGGGATGACCATTTTAATTTATTTATTATTACAAATAAGCACATACAGTGAGCTTCAGGTTACTGCGAACATAGGGGGAATCAAGTCCAATTTACTCTTCGTGCCGTACGACCGAGGTGGATTCGAAGCATGCTGCAGTGTTATCTTTTGGAAATTTATTTTGTTTTTATTATTTTGTTTTATTTCTGCCTTGCTCGAGAAACAAATTGGTAAGTTCTTAAGTGAAATAATACATTTTTAAAACTAAAAATGGATGTCTACGAAGTTGCCCAAAAAGTGCAGATGGTCAAATGGTACTATCAAGACAGACCATTGAGACTTATTCAAGAACTTAAGTAGTTTATCAACGATTCATAGGTTTCTCCAGAATTTTGAAAAGTTTGGTTGTGTAGCTCCAAGAAACCATAAAAAACCCACTGTTTTGAATGACGAGCAGGAAGTACGAGATGTGATGATTTGCGCTGTAGTGGAGGAAAATCGAAAGTTAACTAGCCACCAAATTGCCGAAGCAGTTGATACGTCTTCAGCCACTGTCTTACGTGTTCTCAAAAAGAATGGTTATCATTCTTACAAAGCAAAAACGCATCAAATTTTTCCGGAGGACAACTATCGTTGTATGGAATTTTGCGAAACAATGATGGAAAGGGCTAATCGTGATGAAAACTTTCTGAGATCTATTCTTTTTACAGATGAACGCACTTTTCCATTATTGAATCGTCATAACCCAACACACGTTCGATATTGGTCGAGGGAAAATTTGCATTTGTATTTTGACGTAAGAACACAGTATCCCCAAAAACTAAATGTTTGGGGGGGTATTGTAGGGGAACACGTAATTGGGCCATTTTTAATTGACGGCAATTTGAATGGTCCTAGATACTTGGATCTACTGCAGCAGCATATTATTCCAACTGCTAGGCAGTTGTTAGGTGTGAGGTTTGATGAAACATGGTTTCAACAAGATGGTTGTCCCGCTCACAATGTTGGCCTTGTTAGGGAATATCTTGATAATGTATTTCCCAATCGGGTTATAAGTACACGGGGAACTATTTTATGGCCAGCTCGATCACCCGATCTGGCTCCTAACGACTTCTATCTGTGGAGTTATATCAAAAATAAAGTTTACGGGCATGAAACGGCTAATAATTTGGAAGAATTTTGGATTAAAATTGAAGAAACTTTTCAAACTATCACCCCTAACATGCTTGGAAACGTTAAAAAAGGTTTTTATAATAGGCTCGGATATTGTCTAGTCGAGCCAGGAGGACTTTTCGAACACTTGCTCCAATTTTTTTTTGACTGGGAGACTCTTTGGTTTTTAGGTATTATTTTATTTAGAGAACTTGCTTTTATTTTTTATCCTTATTATTTTCATTGTAACACGTTGTTAGCAGTTGAAAATAAAACGCTCTAATTTATCAGTGACAAAAAACATGAAAATTACGTTATAAAAATTTGCGTATTTATTGACCAAATTCCGGTTTCATTGACTACGCTCCAAATGGCACCGTGGTTAGAAGCGTACTAAACGCAAGCCGCGAACGGTGATCGCAAGCCTGAGTGTTAGTTGCTCCACTGATAGGTGTGAGGTATCCCTGCATGTACGTATACTGGCAAGTTGGACTTTTTCCGGCGTATGTTGGCAGTAGCCTGAAACGCTCTGTATATCTGGTTGTAACATCTTGTTTTACTGTCGACTTATGCTGGTTTTATACAGGAAATAACATAAGATAAGAAATAAGCAAATGAGAAACCAGATCACTTCCATTGACGAGCTGTTTTGATGTTTTACTTCATGTTTATTCAATTTAAAGTATCAATTTGGAATTGTGGCATTTGATATATATCTCCGTAAAGAAATTAGAGACATAAAGCTATTTGTAACTCATCGCGGTATACGTATCCGCATCTAGCGAGAACCAAGCACATTGATTGGTCAGAAACTTATAGCACGTTCGAAAAGAGCAGATATATGCTAATTTAAGGTGTTTCTGAACGCAATAGGTGCTGAGATACAATACGTGTGCCGTAACGATACGTGATACCTAACGCATCTCAACACCTATCGCGTTCAAGAACACCTTAAATTAGCATATATCTGCTCTTTTCGAACGTGTTACAAGTTTCTGACCAATCAATGTGCTTGGTTCTCGCTAGATGCGGATACGTATACCGCGACAAGTTACAAATAGCTTTATGTCTCTATTATTCTAACAGCCCTTAACGTAATTTAATTTAAATTAATTTAACCTAACGTAAGAAAAATTTAGAGTGTTCATACCGAGGGGTGGTAGGTAATGCATTTTGGTATACACGCCGATAGCATGTTGTGGCAATTTGAGCATTATTTCGAGGCATTTCGGGAGCATTTAGAGGCAAAATCTGGTAAAAAATGCCTTTTGGTGTATACAAAATGACGAACGAGCCACCCCTCGGTTCATACAGCTCTTTCTTACCTAGCTGCCAATTTTTCCTCTTATTAAAAATTTTGTCAGCTACCGAATCAAATTTTTCCTGTTTTTGGATTTGCTTACAAGTTGTAAAAAATACGCGGCTAGTTTGGGCACTTTTCATTTAACTTGGGGGAATTTAAGAAAAGATAACAGTTGGTCATCTCTTAAATTAAATTAATTAAGTTACGCCTGTATGAACGCGATCGTTCACTGAACTAACTCCTAGGTTAAATTAAGTTAATTTAAATGAAGCTACTTTAAGTGCTCTTAGCCAACTTCAAATTAAATAAAAAAATTCTTGTAATAACTGTTTTTTTGCCTATGATTAAAATCTTACCTAAAGGTTCTTATAATGCAATTAAACCTTCCTTGGGGATATTTTTCCACTAATCCATGACTTACCAGTGGCTTCTTGAGAATATCAACCCCTGAGGTTTCATTTTTCAACCTTTAAATGAGACTTTAAAGTTTACTGGCGCGTGGCCTAGCTTATTTTTTAGTTCGCTGGGTTTGGAAAATTTTCATGGATTTTTTTCTGATATCGATGTATACTGTGTGTTCCAACGAAAACGAAACAAAGGCGTTTTCACGTATTTTGAGTCTGATTTTAAAAAATCCTCGGAAACGTCGATTTTTTATTCGAGGACACCTTTTGGCATGCTTTGGAGGAGTAAACTTAACCCCTATTTTTTGAATAGGAAAAGCGGGTCGAGAGTCATTGTTTTGAAGGTCTCTCTCTTGGAGTAAAAATTTAGAATATATTATACTGATTTTTTTACTAACTTACCACAGGTAAATTTCCCAGCTCGTGGGAATGTATCCTAGAAAAAAAATGAAATGATAAAATGTGCCAAAAACAAATTTTAGTTTCGTAAAAAAAATTGCATTGCGTTAGTCATACAATTTTGAACATCTCGGAAGCTATCCGCTAGATTTTTAAAACTTTAACATTTTTGTGAAGGCATTTGATGTACCTTCAAAACAAGGGATCACTCGAGACATTTTCCTTATTTAAAAATGAGGTTAAGGTTACCCCTCGGAGGAGGTGCGTGCTACAAAACTTTCAAGGTAGTGAAAAAGCTCCTGTTTTGTACATAAAAACAACGTTTTTTTGTCCTAAAATAGTTGTTGACTTACAGTAAAATATTTGTAGCGTAACGGGCCAAAAATTTTATTTAGTATTTAAAAACGCGAGTAGAAAAAGCACAGTTTAGCCTCAAATTCTTAACGCTATTTTTTTCATAGCTTTATCAAAAAATCCAAGAAAAACAGTTAAATACTTTAAAAATCTCGAACGAAGAGCACTTCTCGTAAAACACCATCTTTACACTATAAATCAAGGCAGCTGGTAAATGAAATAACAATGGTTTCCATAGCGATGTGCCTTTTTACTCGGTGACGTGCATCATTTCGACATTTTAATATTTGATAGTTTGATATTTTGACGACGTTTTTAAATTTAAAAACGTGCATCGGTAACCAAAAAAGCCATGCTTTAGTTATCTGCTAACAGTTACTAAAATCATATTTTTGATGAAGGTATAAAAAAAACTAATTATTCTTACCTAATAATATAAAGTCATTCCTTTAAGGTTCCTTTAAATCTTCACAAAAAAAAAGTCTAGTAACTGCTGTTGAGTTGATCTTATTGAATTGAGGAGGGTCGTCCATTTTCTCAAAGAGACTCAAATTTCAAATGCTTCAACTTGGGAAATTCAAAGTCATAACGTTTCAAAATATAAAATGTATTCAAAATTTGGTAGGTTACACGTGTTTCGCCTACATAGGCATCTTCCGACCTGGTATATAAAACGTCACGGTAGTGATTAACATTTAGAGAACATTACAAGAGTTCAAAAAATAAAAATAAAAAACATTTCAAGGAGTCTCGTTCTACATTTTACAAACAAAAATTAAAAAAAATTGTTTGTTTGTTGAATAAATTTTGTGTTTTGAGACTTTAAAATTAAATAAATTATTATTATCATTGCTATCATTGGTTTTTGTCTGGGTTTTAACATTTTGTGCTGTATGTTCCTGTTTTTCTTTGTTTTTCTCAACACCCTCTGTTAATACGTGTACGCTTTGTAACCTAAAACTGTGTATGTCTATAATATTTAGCACTTTGTACGGTTTTTTTCCTCATGAAACCTAATCTTAAAAAAGCCTCAAACTCCATGCGTGTAAAATTTTACATGAGAAAGGATTTTTTGGCATATAGTATAGTTAACCTACTGAAGTAGAAGGTACATCTCGGTTGTAAATATTCTTAGTTCTCGCACATTTTTCGATAACAGCGTGCGTATTAGAAAACTAGTTAAAAAAATAATCGATTCATTGTTTTTTCTTTTTTCGAAAAAAGTCACCATCAACCTAGAAAATCGCGTTTAAAGCACAACCTTATTAAAAAGGGTTCAAAATTTTTAATTTGTACTCTGAAGGTTGTATGTATGTTTTCAAAACTGGTGGTTAGCTCTCTACCGAAGGCTGAACCATGCACTGTGGCCTCACATGTGCCTATTGTGCCTTTTAGTTAGTCTTTCTTGGTCTTTTTGACCGCGTATTTAATTAATCAGTTACTACATTCACAAGCGCCGGCTTCATGCTTCAAAAAAAAGATGCATGTAAAAAGTTCGATGCATAGTGAGAACATGGCTTAATGCTTCTTGATAAGCACCATAGATCTAGGAGAGCATTGGGCGTCCATGTTTATGATAGGTACGTCACAACCGACAACCTAATCTCACTTTTTTAAAAGGGCAAACAGCTGGTTTTTCTATTTTCTGCAGTTTAGTAACAAAACAATTTCTACTTTTATACGCGCCTAGTAGCGGTTTTATATAACGAAAAGTCATTAAAAAATCAATGTCAATCATACTTTTTTTACACTTCTAGTAAACGTAAAAATTTCCTTACTTTCTTGCATCAAAATAAACCAGATAATTTTTCTATTAAGTGTGTTTTTAATACAAAATGTATTCGTTTGTTTTCATATTTTAAGAAAATGCCCTCCTCCTGCAGAATCGGGCTTCTTCGCGAAAACATAAAAACAAACTCTTGTAATATTAAAGCACTTATGCAATTATTTCCTTTGATTTCTATGATAAGCACCTACACTGTTTAAGAGCCTTTAGAGCAATGCTTGACTGACAAAAATGGATAAAAATATGTCGTTTTTAGACAATTCGCTGATGACTTTTGGCTGTTGCTTTTATGCAATTTTTTATACCCATAGAAGAATGAGGTTTTTAGATTATTAAAAAAAGTTAGGTCATTCTGTAATTTTTTAAAAAAACCGATTGAAATATGTCGTTTCTAGACTATTTGCTGATTTTTGTCTTTTGTCTGTCGCTTTTTTGCATTTATTGAAGCCCATAGAAAAATTTGGTTCCTGATATATTAAAAAAAAGCTATTTGAGTTCTAAAAAAATATCGTCTTGTGTCCATCGTGATTCTGTAATTTTTTAAAAACAAAAATTGATAGAAACATGACGTGTTTAGACTATTCTTTAAGCCGATAGAAAATCTTAGAGAAATATGTCTTTTTTAGACTATTCGCTGATTATTCTCTTTTGGCTGTCGCTTTTTTGCAATTCTCTAAGCCGATAGGAGAATGAGATTTTTAGATTATTAAAAAAAAACAAAAGAAGTTATCCGAGTTCTAAAAAAATATTGTCTTGTGTCTATCGTGATTCTGTAACTTTTTTCATTAAGTGCGCTTTTAGAATATTAAATTATGCTTTTTTTTATCAGTTATGGTATAAAAAAAAATTTACTTAATATATTAATAATACTGTTGGTTATTGGTAGTAAATTCTTTTAAAACCTAGCACGCCATTTGTAAAAAATTTGCATTTTTGCTGCGGAATTTCCTTGAAACAAGGGGATATTGATAGTCTCTATGATAAGCACCTACACTGTTCAAGAGCCTTTGGAGCTATGCTTGACTGTCACAGAATATAATTAGCCAGACGAACAATAGGACAATATCAAAGTGAGGTAATTAAAGCGTCTGGCATTTATATGCGACTGTCTTTTATTAAGGGTGCTTTAAGAATATTAAATTATGCTTTCTATTAATAACAGTATCAAAAAGGTATTTAATTATTATTAATAATGCTGTTGGTTATTGACATTTGTAAAAAAATAGCATTTTGACTGCATCTTGTGCCTAAAGACAAAGCGGGCCAAACCATTTTTTGAAACAATATAAAACGCTTTTTTTAAGGGCTGTTTTGTTGAAAGTGAAGAGATTGATAGCTTAATTTTAGAGCCCTATTCAAGATCGTAAGACCTTGATTCAAGATATCCTCTTGTTTTATTTTTATACTCAATTTTTATGTCTATTTCTTCTAAACTACACTGTGGGGATATTTTCAATGTTCAGCAGGGTCGAAAAAAAAAGAAAAAAAGCAAAACTCCACATAAGGAAATCAGTATATTTATTATTCTATGCTATTAGCACTGGTAGTTACATGGGGGAGGTTTGAAGGATGCCTCCCCCTTTGCGGTTAACCTAGCCCTAAATTTTTAAAAAAGACGAATTTTCTGCTTGTTTTATTATTATAATTTTCGTTCAATTTTTGTCAACAGCAACATGATTTTTAAAAAGTTTCTGTATTTGAAAAAAGATCCCACCCAAACAAAAAAAAAATTAGTTTATTTTTACGATTTTATGTGAAATTTACGCATTTTTGGTAAAAAATGTCAAATATGGTATCCAAATTTCCGACTGCGGCGCATTTTTAAGAAATCATTTTGGCAAAAAATCTGGAATTGAGCCCTCCGGGTCTTAAATATTTGATCCTTCTACCCCAGTATATATTTATTATTCTATGCTCTAAGTAACTTTTTAGAAAGCGCTTTTTCGAGTTTCGCAATATTGTGCGCAACGTAGAGACACCCGCTCTATGACGCTCTAACTCCGTTTTAGAGTCAGTATAGATGTCTGTATTCGCGCAGAACGTTTGAGTCGAGCTCTAATTATTGTGCGGGAAATTTTAAGCTCCGGTCGCACGTGGTTAACGTCCGAAAAAAGTTGAAAAATAAAAAACTTTTGTTCTGTTTATTAAAATTGATTACTTAGGAAAACATTGGTATAAAATTAGGCTATTATAAACTTTTTATCTCTTAAAAAAATCCAAGCTGGGCATATATGTGAAAATAGTTACATATTTCTACGTGGGTCCCCGCTTGAATTTTTGTCAATTCGATTCTGCAGACTGACAGTTGGTTTTATTTTGGCTATATCCACGTTTCATATAATTTTTTTGGGACCCCAATAATCACGAATTCTTTGTTGGTTACTACATCTTTTCAGTATCATTTCATTTCTTATTTCCATTGGGTAGCACGGTACTGATGAGCACTACTAGTGTGAAACTCCAACCTGCTCGATTCTGTTGTTTTGATAATAGAAATAATTTTTGCAGACTGATAATAGAAATAATTTTTGCCGACTTCATAAATCTTTCTTACGCAAAAATGCGTGAATGAAACTTCAAATTTTGAAAAAATAAAAAGGCCTACGAAAACAAAACAGGGAATTTGGAAAAAATAGGAAAAATCTGGGACGATAACTGGAAAGAAATTGAAAAACAATGCATAACAAGAAAAAGATATAATTATTAATGTTTTTTTTATAATTATATTATTTTTTGTTATAGAAAAACGGAAATTTTAAAAAAATATTCAACGAAAAAGTAAAGAAATTGATCGAACCATAAAGTTACTAATTCTAAAATGTGAAAGGGTTTTATTCTCTCGTTTTATGGAGTGTATACCAAAAGTTTTTTCAGTCAGTTTTGCATTTTCTCCTATGGTAATCAGAGTCTGGTCTGAAGAAGAAATATCTCTGGAAGTTTGAATAAAAACTATACGCTGTTTCTGCAAACAAAACCTATACATTAAATAGGTAAATAAAATTACGACACACGAAATTATTTTTGAGATAATGATGTGTTTGAAATTAACTCTGTGTTTCGATCAGTACAATCTCTGATCGTCTTCAGGTGCAAACTACAATCTATTTCTAAGGCTACGTACTTATATACTTCAAAATTTCACACAAATTGGAGATAATAAGCATAAAATGATTAATATCTGCAAAAGCAATACGTTCAATTTAGGAGTTGTATAAAAATACGAAAACCTTGGTTTTCGCACGTATTTTTTTTAAACTAAGAAGTTGGACTGCTAAGTTTATATAAAGTCAGCCGTCCACTTTGGTACCTTTGATAAAAAATTAATTTGGCATACGCGAGAATTAGGTGCTATATAGGAGCTAATTGGGCCCATTTTTAGAAAATTAAGTGCTCTTTTTATTTTGGAGAAAAATGAAAAAATAGAATGGGATGGAATTTCCGTGATATTTCACACAAATTACATACAATTAAAATACCGCAATTCCATTTTTCGCCATAACGAAAAGAGCACTTAATTTTCAAAAAATTGACCAAATTAGCAATTAAATTGCTATTTATTTTAAAATAATTAGAATTTGGTTTATGTGAAGTGGTACCTGCGTGGGACCGCTAGGTTTATGTTAAGCTAGCGGTCCCTGCTTATTTTATGGCGAAAATACATTTTTTTTAAGTTTTGATTTAATATTTGAGGAGCACTTAAATAGCACCTAATTTGAAAATAGTAACATTAAACTTTTCCCTTTAGAATTATGGATGAGACCGCTAGCTTAACGTTAACCTAGCAGTCCTACCGTTTTTTTAATTTTCTGCTAAAAGTAGAGGAGCACTTAATTTTTAGTTTGGGGACCAAATTAGCACCTAAAGAGCACCTAATTCTGGCACTATCGTTTTTTGATTTTATTGAGATGGGACCGCCTAGTTTATACAGGTCTGCAAACGCCAAAATAGGACCCAACCGATTGTCTGCCGACCGAAAGTTGGCTTCACTTTCGCGGGTATAACTTGCATCAGCATTATATGTCGCGAACGCGCGGCATTTTCCATACAAATATTTTGCCCCAATTTGTGCTGTGTTTACCATTGCTCCTTAATATCTTTATCAAATATGCAACAACTTTTAATTGTGTTTAAACACAAACCCTAGCGACCCCAATAATTAAGAAGTTAAACAAACGTACCCCGCATAGCTTCGAACGGCCAGTAAGCAAATTTATAATTAAATCTTAAGAGGAGAAATTTTTTTTTCTGTCAGTAGACCTTACCTCAGGAAATGTTCAAATGATGTTTAAAACGGGTCATGTGATATCCATACTTTTTGGAACTTTGAATGAAAAGCAGATTGTGTAAATACTAAGACACAGCTCAGAGCACTTTTTTGATTTTTTTGCCGAATTGGTGGCCTTGGAAAGAAATTTTAGGTTATTCGGCAAAAAAATCAAAAAAGTGCTCCGAGCCGTGTATTAGTTCTTACAAAATTTGCCTTCAAAATTCAGCTAATTCTGATGTTTATTTGACTCCAAAAAGTATGAATATCAGATGACCCGTCATCAGTATCACTTCGACATTTCCTGAGCTAAGGTCACTGACAGAAAAAAAAGAATCTCTACTCTTGTGTCCAATTGCACCGAAAATTCCTTAAATCTAAATTGGGTTAAATCCTGATTTAACTTTTAATCCGGATTTAAGAAAATTTGTTTGTACCAGGCCAAATTTAAATTCAAGACGCAGACACTCTGGCAACACTGGAAGCTGCTGTAAATGCATTATTATCCGCCTCAACTGAAAGTCCATTTATGGTGAAAAAAAATAATATGAGTTATTTTAGCAGAATTCTTGTAATTTTTCATTTACATTTTCCCCAAGCGAGTTCTCGTATTATATTTCTTTCTTACAAATCCTTAAAATACAAAAAAAAACCAATAAAATCAAAAACAGGTCATTGCCCTTTGCGCAAACATCTTTTTTTCCGAGGTTTATATACTATTTTATGCACTTAAGGAAAAGATCGTCAACTATAAGAAAGGGTGCTAAGAATGAAATCTTGCCCAAGAGCAAGATGCTGTTTGGCTTGACTTGCCTTAAATTCAATTATAATTTTCCAGAGAATAGTTTTTTTTAATCCCTGAGGGATTAAATTTACTTTTAATCCCTAAGCTGAGGGATTAGATTAATTTTTAATCCCTTAGGGATTAAATTTTCTTTGAATCCCTTAGGGATTAAAAGTGTCACTTTAGTCCCTAAAAAGAGGGATTAAAAGTACCTATATAATCCCTGAAGTGCATAAACTACTTTTATTCACTTTCCAAAACGAACAAACTACAATGAGAAAGTATTTTCACGAATACGAAAATCAACAGTGGCTAAAATTACGACAGTCGCGAATAAACTGTTTTTTACATTTTCACAAGACAACCAATCCTCCCCAACCCAACAGTAAACCCTACACAACACAGAAAAAGCAACCCAATCGTAAAAACTCTAGATACGACTGTCGTAACTCTAGATACGACTGTCGTAACTCTAGATACGACTGTCGTAACTTTAGCTACTGCTTTGAAATTACCGTTGCGTCTTATAAAACAAAGTTATGATTGTTTTCCACAAACCAAAACTACACTTTTTTGCACTCGACGCGCGTTTCGGTAACAACGTTATCATCATCAGGAGACTATAAACAATAAACTAAATTAACCTACACTCTATCTTATATACTATCTTTTAGTGGATGGATATAAGATAAAGTGTAGGTTAATTTAGTTTATTGTTTATAGTCTCCTGATGATGATAACGTTGTTAGCGAAACGCGCGTCGAGTGCAAAAAAGTGTAGTTTTGGTTTGTGGAAAACAATCATAACTTTGTTTTAGTGCAACCAAAGGTTCCAAATTCCCAACATAGTTGCGTCTTGTGGAAAATCGTTTGTTTGCCCTCCACAACACATGATCGTAATAGAATCGCAGATTTCTCAAGGGTGAAGCAGTTGAATCATAGTAGGTAGAAGGAAAGAAAGTCCTGTATGGTTCACAAATATTTTATTTCATTAAACACGACGCGTTTCGATTTTTTCTTTAAACAAAATTTTATTTTGTGGTTTGGAATGGTACAAAAACAGAATTAAATGAGTTTTTAGATTTTCTGAATTCGATAAATAAGAAAATTCAGTTTACTATGGAAATAGAAGAATATTGTTGTTTGGATTTTTTAAATTTGACAGTAAAAAGAAAAAACAATAAGTTTGAATATTCGATTCGAAACCTACTCAAACTGATAATGTCATACCTTCAGATTCCAATCACTTTTTTGTACACAATATTGCCTCCTTTAAGTGTCTTATTAATCGGCTTTCTTCTGTTCCTTTATTGAGAAATATCGGCTAAAAAATTTCTTTAATTAACAGGCTTATAAGAAAAAAAATATAATTCTTTATGAAAAAATGTATTTTCGGACCCAAAGAACACATCTATTTTACAATTCCAACCACCAAAATTTGTCAAACTAACTTACTCTTTAAATAAGTGTATAAATCTTTCTTCAACCTTAAAAGTTTGTTTTCCAGATTAAAAGATACAGTACCAACTTTAGAAAAGAGTGGTATTTATTTGATTGCTTGTGGTTCTTGCTCTGCAAAATATGTTGAGCAAACTGGACGCAGTTTTCGTGTTAGAGTTCGAGAACACTTAAATTCTCAAAAATCTACATCCGATAAGCGTTCAACGTTTGGCATGCATTTGCAGAGACCGGTTTTACTTTTAATTTGGAGAATAACTTACATGATGCTCACAAGGGCAGGAAATTGAAAGGGCGGAAATGATTCTACATTTGTCAGTTTGAATGGACCCAGCAACGCACACTATAAAGAGATAGCCAAAGTTTTCAATAATTTAAAATAGTTTTCTTGTTTTTTATCTTTGTTCCGTCTCGACAGTTTTATTTATATTTTTTAATTAGTTTTTAAATTGTTAGATGCCGCTCGTTGTTTCGTTTCGAATTTTATTTATTATTCTCGTTTCCTTTGTATTTTTTTAAATTTGTTGTTAGTGTATGTTTGACTAAGGTGTTTTTAATGATAGATTTTTGACGTTCTGTAAGTACCGTTTTTTATTTAAATTTAATTTTGAGACGCTCGTTTTTATTATATTGCGGAATGCAAACATGAAAATGATTTTTTAAAGAAAAAATCGAAACGCGTCGTGTTTAATGAAATAAAATATATGTGAAGCATACAGGACTTTCTTTCCTTCTACCTACTATGATACATGATCGTGACAGATCGTTGGGACCTTCTATTTTAAAATTTATTTTTACTTTTTATGCTATATCTTAAAGGGTTTAAGAATTTTTAAGCCTTGTCGAAGAGGGTGCAAATAAAAATCGGCGTCTTAAATTTAAATCTGATTTTAACTTTGCGGTGCAAATGGACATTAAATCGCTAAAATATTCGAATAAATATACGCGGACTAACTTCAGAGATATGAATACAAACTCTACTTAAACAAACCTTTGTTTAATTTGCAGTTACAAGAGTTGTCAAAACTTTCTATGCTATAGAATTTGGAAAAAATACTCTTCACTTCTATTCAGATTTTTAAACCCTTCTAAACTTACAAAGCTATTTGCACATTTATGAATGGACTCAGGGGGGGCAGAGTGAGCTCCAAAATGCGCAATTTCAATCAACTTACTTAGCTGTTAAATTAATAAGTTCGTTCATTTGAAATTTTGAGACAACGATGTATTTGAAATTAACTCTGTGTTTCGGACTTCCATTGTCTATATTTTATTTATACACGACGTTTCGATCAGTACAATCTCTGATCGTCTTCGTACTTATATACTATGGGAAATCACTCAACCGTGAAGTTTAACAAGTTGGCTCCGCCCAAGGAGGGGCTTCCAAATATTGCGTGTTCGGCGATTCCTGATTTCGTTGTATCACCTCTTTGGGTATTCATCTCATGTTCTTTAACCCTAACAGATAGTGGTCTTTTTGTTTCACCTATGTATGATTCACCGCACTCACAAGGAACTTGGTAAATGCATTCCTTATTTTGTTTGTTCTCCGGTTTTGTTTTACTAAGAAGGCTTCGAATTGTATTATTAGCTTTAAAAGCTATTACTACTATTTCTAAATTTCAGCAAACAGGACAGAGATTACAAGACCAAAACCAGGCAAATGCATTCCTTAGAATTCCATACATTAAAGGAGTATCAGAGAAAATTCGAAGAGCAGCGAACAACTTTAACGTTAAAACAGCTTATAATAACTTAATAATAATAATAACAATAATACAATTCGAAGCCTTCTCAGTAAAACAGAACCGGAGAACAAACAAAATAAGGAATGCATTTACCAAGTTCCTTGTGAGTGCGGTGAATCATACATAGGTGAAACAAAAAGACCACCAGCTGTTAGGCTAAAAAGAGGTGAAACAACGAAATCAGGACTCGCCGAACACGCATGGTCAAAACAACACCGAATGAAGTGGACAGAAGCAAAGGTTTTGCACAGGGAGTCACACTGGAAGAAACAAAAATTCCTTGAAGCTGCCTTTATTGGGCAGAATCAGGGTGTTTTCAGTAAAGCCCATGTTGAAATTCCAAATATTTGGAAGCCCCTCCTTAAACTTCACGGTTGAGTGATTTCCCATAGTATATAAGTACGTAGCCTTAGAAATAGATTGTAGTTTGCATCTGAAGAAGATCAGAGATTGTACTGATCGAAACGTCGTGTATAAATAAAATATAGACAATGTAAGTCCCAAACACAAAGTTAATTTCAAGTTCGTTCATGTTATAAAGCAGCTAAAAACGCAAATAACAATAAAAAGTTACACGTTTTATCAGAGGGTCAAATAAATAGCTGCATACATACCTATATTTTAAAAAAAATTGAATTCGTTTAACTGGCTATTTATACACAACCTCTGTGGGAACCCCAGTAATTAAGAAGTTAAATAAACCTTCCCTATAAAGCTTCGAACCCACAGTAAGCAAGTTTACAATTTAATGTTTGATTGCGAGAATATTCAAACATATACCTGGATAAACTTTGGACCGTCGATGTACTAAACGTCGATGCTTTGGACCTATGAACACATAAATATTCAGGATTTTACAAAAAAATACTCTCTATTTTAAACACTACTGGACATACAAAGCTATTTCCCAATTTATAAGTGGACACAGATATAAAAGAGTGCGGGAAGAATGAGCTCCAAAATGCCAAAGTTTGCGTTACTGGAATGTCACCATTTAACTTACAACCCTCGTTACAAATCCGCATCCAAAACATATTTGTATTTATATTATTTAATTCTATCGTCATCAAAATGTCTTGAAAAAGAAACTTTTTAATTATAGGTTTTTGGCCTCAAATATGGAAATTGGCCCCACTGTGCGCCATCGCCAGTAAGCAACTTTATAATTAAATATTAAACTGCTAGAATATTCCCATTTATACCTGCACTAACTTAGGTCCTATGAACACGAATCTATTTAAACAAAAGTTTGTTTAATTTGCACTTAAAAGACCTGTCGAAACTTTCTATGCACAGTCGTTTTAAAAAACTACATAAATACAGGATTAAAAAAACACTCCACTCTTTTTGTTCAGATTTTTAAACCCTATTGAACGTACAAAGCTATTTCCTCATTTGTGAGTGGGTACGGATGTAAAAGAGCTGGGGTAGAATAAGTTCTATAATGAACAATTTGCCTTGTAGCTTATGTGACCATTTTGATTTACCAATGCATAAATTTACTTATCCTATAAACAGTTTATGACGGATAAATATTGGCCCAATATAAATTTTCTGTTATTCGTTTAATGAACCCCTGTAGGGAGTAGATGTCTAGCCGGTAACTTTTTTTCCAACTTGAAAATACTGGCCCATTAATCACTTAACCGATATACCACAATCGTTGCTGGATCAGTAACAAGGCATAATGAAGGATATTTGTCACATAGTCACTGGTCCAATGTAGGTGTTCTCCATCTAACCAGCAACGGATGTAACGGTAACTAGTTAATTAAATTCAAAAATATATTTTTGTGTTCCAGTGAAGAAAAAATTACGTGTGTTACATCCTAAGGAAAAAAAACAAATCAACAAAAAATAATTCGGGATTCGAACCGTTAACGTCCAGATTACGAAGCCAACGCTATAACCACTGCACCAGTGCGGCTATAGGAAAATTTCCATTTTTTCGGTACCTTTATTAACGTTTTGTCTGAAGAAGATAGTGAACCAGTATCGGAGAGACGTAATTTTTTCTTCACTGGGCCAACAACAAAGCCCGGTGTATTTAAAGTGAATGTCCTACTTCGTCGATTCAACATCATATTATATTAGAAACAACTGTATTGGCACATCAACTGAAGATAGTCAGTGAACCACTAATGTATGGTCCAGTATCTGAGAAATGCAGTTTTTCCTTCAATGGTTCAACAAAAAGTCCGGTGTATTTAAGATGAAGAGTTTTCTTCGTCGATTCAACATCGTATTGCTCTTGGCAAAACTACTCTGTTGGCACACCAACTAAAATTAGCTAAAGTTAGTCAATTAGCCAATAATGAATGCTCCAGTATCAGAGAGACGTAGTTTTTTCTTCAATGGCCCAACAATAAAGCCCGGTGTATTTAAGATGAATGCCCTACTTCGTCGATTCAACATCGTATTATAATAGAGTTGGCGAAACAACTGTATCGGCACACCAACGGAAGATAGTCCGTGAGTCACTAATGTATGGTCCAGTATCCGAGAAATGCAGTTTTTCCTTCAATGGCTGAACAAAAAGTCCGGTGTATTTAATATGAAGAGTCCTCTTCGTCGATTCAACATCGTATTGCTCTTGGCAAAACTACTCTGTTGGCACACCAACTAAAGTTAGCTAAAGTTAGTCAATTAGCCAATAATGAATGCTCCAGTATCAGAGAGACGTAGTTTTTTCTTCAATGGCCCAACAACAAAGCCCGGTGTATTTAAGATGAATGCCCTACTTCGTCGATTCAACATCGTATTATAATAGAGTTGGCGAAACAACTGTATTGGCACACCAACGGAAGATAGTCCATGAGTCACTAATGTATGGTCCAGTATCCGAGAAATGCAGTTTTTCCTTCAATGGCTGAACAAAAAGTCCGGTGTATTTAATATGAAGAGTCCTCTTCGTCGATTCAACATTGTATTACTCTTGGCAAAACTACTCTGTTGGCACACCAACTAAAGTTAGTCAATGAGCCAATAATGAATGCTCCAGTATCAGAGAGACGTAGTTTTTTCTTCAATGGCCCAACAACAAAGCCCGGTGTATTTAAGATGAATGCCCTACTTAGTCGATTCAACATCGTATTATAATAGAGTTGGCGAAACAACTGTATTGGCACACCAACGGAAGATAGTCCGTGAGTCACTAATGTATGGTCCAGTATCCGAGAAATGCAGTTTTTCCTTCAATGGCTGAACAAAAAGTCCGGTGTATTTAATATGAAGAGTCCTCTTCGTCGATTCAACATTGTATTACTCTTGGCAAAACTACTCTGTTGGCACACCAACTAAAGTTAGTCAATGAGCCAATAATGAATGCTCCAGTATCAGAGAGACGTAGTTTTTTCTTCAATGGCCCAACAACAAAGCCCGGTGTATTTAAGATGAATGCCCTACTTCGTCGATTCAACATCGTATTATAATAGAGTTGGCGAAACAACTGTATTGGCACACCAACGGAAGATAGTCCATGAGTCACTAATGTATGGTCCAGTATCCGAGAAATGCAGTTTTTCCTTCAATGGCTGAACAAAAAGTCCGGTGTATTTAATATGAAGAGTCCTCTTCGTCGATTCAACATTGTATTACTCTTGGCAAAACTACTCTGTTGGCACACCAACTAAAGTTAGTCAATGAGCCAATAATGTATGCCCCAGTATCGGAGAGACGTAGTTTTTTCTTCAATGGCCCAACAACAACGCTCGGTGTATTTAAGATGAATGCCCTACTTCGTCGATTCAACATCGTATTAGAGTAGGGTTGGCGAAACAATTGTATTGGTACACCAACTGAAGATAGTCAGTGAGCCACTAATGTATGGTCCAGTATTCGCGAAATGCAGTTCTTCCTTCAATGGTTCAAAGTCCGGTGTATTTAAGATGAAGAGACTTCTTTGTCGATTCATCATCGTATTACTGTTAGCAAAACTACAGTTTTAGTTTTAGTAGAAATAAAATTTTAAACTTCAAAATTGCACTGCCATCTTGGATCCGCCATATTAAACTTTTTTATTTCTTATCTGATTTAAACGAAACTTTCTTTAAATTATAAAACGTTTCCAAGACACCTAACTGTTACAAAAAACTGACAGATGTCAGTCTTCATCTTGCGTCAGCATATTGAACTTTGTTATTTTTTTTAACAATATCCAATTTTAATCCAATTAATCCAATAATTTAAACATAACTTTTTATAAATTTTAAAGTTTCTTAATATAACTTAAATAAGACGCAAAATTGACATATTTCAGTAGCCATCTTGCGTCGGCCATATTGAACTTCGTGGGTTTTTGTCCGATTTGAACAAAACTTTTTTGCACCTAAAGCGTTTTTAACAATATCCAATTTTTGACCCAAAAGGTTATGTTTAAATCGGGCAAAAGAAGTTTAATATAAATTGGATATTGTTGAAAACGCTTTATGTGCAACAAAAGTTTTGTTTATATCGAACAAAAAATAACGAAGTTCAATATGGCCGACATCTGTCAGTTTTCTGTCACAGTTAGGTGTTTTGGAAACGTTTCTTAATTTAGAGAAAGTTTCGTTTAAATCAGATAAGAAATAAAAAAAGTTCAATATGGCGGATCCTAATACAGATAAAAAGGCAGTCGTGGTAAATTCAAAAAAGAAAATTAGATTCTGGTCGGTTTGCAAATAAGATCAGTACCATAATTCAAAAATTGCTCAAAACCCAACCCAAACTATTGGGTCGAGTTAATTCAAAATGGCGGTACCAATCTATGGTGGCGTAGTAGTTAAAGCTCCTTCTACCCTCCCCTGTAATTTTCTTGCCGGCTCATAAATCTACCTCATTATATTGTTGGAGAACTGCACAGGTTAATCTGGTAATCCAAACTAGGCAGCTTCATCATTAGTTTTGAATTATGGTCGTAAATTATCCATGTGGCATCACCGCTTGTCATACCCAACCTATTTAGTCAAATCCAGGCTTTAAGGGCGTGTTTTAAAAATAATGAAAATAAAATCATCATCTGTCTCTGTGAGGTAATTCTTTGTTGTCTTCGAACTGAAAAAAAAAAGATTTTTTACTCATTCTATCGTAAAAATAGGTGGAATAATAATACCCTATAAAAAAAAAATGACCACTACATGTACCTGACAATTTTTAGCCTAAATCAGTTGATATTTGGTATTCTAATTCTAATTCGACTAAAATAAATCCTTTTAAGTTCTTTTTTTTACATATAAACTAAATCTTAAGAAATTATATAGTAGCTATTAAGCATAAATAACATATTTACATTGCGTATATATTGAAGAAAGTGGTAAAAGCTACGTGCTGGCAGAAATACTGCCTTAGTAGCAATCACTTTCTACTTTATTCATATTCATTAATTTTTTTTTATTTTATTTTTAATTTATTTATTTATTTAATCAAATTTTATTTATTTAATCAGATTTTACATTAACTGTACTTATTTTTTTACTATAGGTAATTGTTGCGTTCTTTTAATAAAAATTATTGAAACAAAAACATGCGGGCCTTAAAATAAGTTTTAATTTCCGCGGGCGTTAAAGTACTGTTTTAACGCCCACGGGTGTTAAAGTGCTTTATTACGCCCTAAAATGCGGCGTTAAAGTGCACTTCAACATTTTGTGGTATTTTAGTTGCATTATTTCAGTACTAATATGGTTTATTAGCTTTCCGAGTGCTCTCTGGTGCATTAAAAAAAAAATTGAAGAAAACACAACTTTTCATTAAATTTACATTGTTTTTACGGATTTTAAAGATACTGTAAAAGTTAAAAACTTAAAAATTGATTATAAGTTGGCAGAGATCCAGTAAGTTGTTTGCCATGCGGTTAGGAAAGTTGATGAGAGCTTTTTTACAAAATTTATGGGTATTCACTCGATCGAGCTCTTGAGGCATAAAAGCTAAGGAGTTATACTTTCGCCATGCCGAGTTAAAATTTTATTATTATGCTATATGTAGTGTACTGTGATTTAATTTATTTTAACAAGTTGAAACATTGTAAAATCTCTAAAAAAGACACAATAAAACAAAATGTAAAAACTTACCTACATACACACAAACAGAAATAGACTTTTCATGGTTTTGTGGACCAATGGCTGTCCGTTGGATCAAAAAAATCGTTCCAATGTATGTCCAACGTTATTAAAAAACCACTGACAAATGAACAAAACTTTTTCTTTAGTAATTTACGAAGTGGGTTTTTAACATATTTTTGAAAAAATTTCCTTAACTTAGTGGCGAAAAACCCAAAAAAAAGTAGTTTCAACAGTTACTACCTTTATACGCACCTAAAACTGGTTTTATGTAAGGACGGTTTTAAATAAAATCGCTTTCTCCAAGGGTTTATAAGTCCTTTATTACTATTTAAAGAAAAAATAAATAAAACAACTTAGTTAACGACAAATTTTTCGGCAAAACCAGGTTTGAGTATTTCTTTAAATTAAATACGTTCTAAAGTGATAAATCACTTTCTTAAATCGATTTATTGATTAAAACGGTTTGAGTGGTACGACAAAATTTTCAAACCGTCCTTATATAAAAGCGCTTCAAGGGTTCCGTATAAACAAAGTAGCGGACCCTGTATTTAATAGAATTGCCAAAACTTTTACTTGAGAACTCGCTCCATGTCTTTCCTTGCTAAACGGGATAAGAAATTTTACAAAATTTATTGGTATTCAGTCAATTGACCGCAGTATTTCCCGAATGCCGTTAAACTAGGGTTTTTAATTAAATTTTCTTTTTCAGACTCGGTTTTCTAAGAAGGAAAATAAATCTGTTAATCAACTTAAATAATGTCTGGAAAATACGTAGATAGTGGATGCCATTTTAAATAGCTAACAGGACGTAAACCACACAAAAACAAGACTTTTGGTAGATGTTTGCATAGTTTCATTTGGCACATTAGGCAGTTTAATGGTTAATCCAGTTAACTCCTTCAGTGTCCTTTAGCCTAATGTTTCCGCCATTTTTATAACAAAATTGACAGGTAAAACATGGATTTTCTGTCAGTCTGGTGTCAATATGGCCGCTATAGTAGGCTAAAGGATACCAAATCGAAAAATAATTAACTGGCTTTTTTTGAGAAGGTGTTGTTCCTGGATAATGTTCGTTAACAATAACAAAAAAATATATATTTTTACTTTTTACAACAGCCAGCACAATAATATTATGACAATATTAAAATATTTGTTGTCAAATGGCGAATATTTTTAAACAAAATTTTTGTTGTTTTTTTTACAGTATGAAAAAATGTGTTTCATCTATTCAGTTATTTTGATCCTTTTCTTTAGTAATTTTTGCCTGTTTTTCAACACAATGGTGATGATATTGCTCACATTTTAAAGCTTTCTTTCCAAAGTTTCGATTTCTAGAATAAAACACTCAAATTTTTCACTGTTTTCTAGGCGTTCAAAAAAAGTACTGTCAAAGAACATTTTTCTCTGTTAAAATGAAAAATATTTAGAGAGAAGGCAGAATTTGAGAGGTGGAGAGATAATTTAGTGACGTGCAAAAATATTTGAGGTTGTTGAAGATAAACAGCAGTATTTTAGAGAAAGATGTTTACTAAAAATTTCTGTTATGTCATCTGTCTGTCATCTTGAGTGGTGTCGTGCATATGATTTTTATTTTGCAATTTTTATCCAAAAAACAGCAAAAAATGTAATTTTTTAAAGTATAAAGTGTGTAAAATATAAGGTGGTATTAATTTCTTTCAATGAAAGTTCTTTACAGTCTTTAAATTTACCAAAAACGTTACCATATGCTCAACTCGCATAACTCTGAATTCCGCCTTTTTTATTTCGTATAAAGTTTTGTATGCTTTCACCGTCAAATGGATTGTTAAAATGTATAAATTCAATATCACTTTACCGCAAATGCACTCCTTCTGTTTTAAGTTCAAAAAAGGTTAATATTATACATTTAAGAGTAGAGATTTTTTTTATGTTAGTGACCTTAGCTCAGGAAATGTGGGAGTGATGTTCAAAACGGGTCATGTGATATCCATACTTTTTGGAGTCCAATTAACATCAGAATTGGCTGAACTTGGAATGGAAGGCACATTTTGTAAAAACTAAGACACGGCTCGGCACACTTGTTTAATATTTTGCCGAATAAGCCGAAAATTTCTTTCTAAGGCCACCGATTCAAATGTTTGAATTTGGTGCTAAGGTCACTGGCAGAAAAAAATTAAATCTCAACGCTATACCCAAGTAACAATTTGTCGTTTGTTTTAACGTTGCCAAAGGCGACTTACCGTTGTGTGAAAACGCCGTATAAACGTTCTAGAAACTCGCTTTTGCACCAATTTGGCGGAGATTTTGACGTTGTGTTGACGTTGCCTGCGACTAGAGTCGCTAGCAAAGTTTCCACAACGTCGCCAAAGCGACTACGACTGAAGTGCCTTCTGGATAATATTTTTATTGATAAAATTGATTTAAAATCAAGACTTCCACGTCTCCGCAACCACAAATGGACTAATTTCCAAACACCATTTATCAATAATTCTAAAATACGTAGCTAGGTTACATTCAGTTAATTTATTACATTAAAGTGACTTTTTCAAGGTTCCCACTAACTAAATTTAACAACGAACCTTTTCCGTCAAAAATGGACATTTTAGTTTTAAAAAATAAGGGGACCTTCAATCCTTTTTACTTTTTTGCTAAATTATTTTTTTTATTTAAATACTGAAAATTTAAAAAATGCTTTAAACCTATTTTAAACTGTAGCCAATCTAAAAGAATACTCAAAAATTTCCGAAATTAACTAAAAATCATCAAAATCCAGCAAAAAAACAAGATTCTTTTAACGATTTACACAAATGGTGTAGCGGCGCAAATTCAGGAAAAGAAAACAGTATGGCGGCAATAATCATTTCTTGATTTACTGAAAACCCAACCATTTTGCAACTAAAGAGGTGCCCTCTATAGTTGTCTTATATTTTGAAATTGCCCTCTATAGTTTTCTTATATTTTGAAATTGGCCGAAAGTGCTAATAGCTTTTTCCTTTTGCTTTAATTATATCTATCCTTTATATTTATACAAGCTAGAAAAGGCCATTTAGATACATTTAGTGTACACCAGTGCATCAAAAGAAGAACCTCACAAATTAATTTCAAGGTAGTCTGACTCTTCGTTACTTGGTATCTACAGTCGGTCAGGGAGTCTGACCATAGTCTGACTCTGGGTCACTTGGGTGGCGTTACATAGTTTGTAGGCAGAAAAACAAATCAAACAATTACAGCTGCTAACAAAATTATGTCGCGATTTTTGATTGTGTGACGTCACAAACGTGGTCGGTCAATTTTCTAACATCATTTTATCTTAATTTTAACCCCTCTTTCCTTCCTCGTAATACTTTTGCAAATTGTGCAACACTTAATGAACATGGAAAACCTCCCTAAAAATATAAAATGTAACTTTTTATTATTTTTTACATTATTTTTGGAGTAAAACTGTTATGGAGCGCAGTTACTTTATAAAACTTTCACCCCCTTCTACCCCTTGCCGTGTTTTATTTATGGACGCATCCCTTTTTTAGGGCCGGTTAACGGCCCTTAGTTTATATTTCAAGACAGTCTGACCACTGGTCACTTGGAAACTGATTTTTTGAATTTATGTCTCTATGTTGACGTTGAGTAAACGTCCAGGAAACGTTAAACTGACGCGTCCTAAAAACGTTGTTTGCGACGTCACGAAGTAGTTTATGTAGGGTATACAAATTAACCCTAGTTAATTAACAAGTTTATAGCGTCGTTGTTCCGTCGTTCATTGCGGTCGTTGAAAACCCCACAATATTCCAGTAAAAATAAAAGTTGTTAGAGGGTTGCCAAATTTACCCTAGTTAATAACAACGGTGTGGCGTCGTTTTCTTGTCCATCATAGCGGCCGTTGCACAAATGACTAGTTTTTGTACTTTATGCTACGTTAATTTTAGTGTATTTCTTAGTTATGGCAACTAAGGCAACAAAAAATTGTTACTTGGGTAGTTTCTCCCCAGATTTTAAGTAAAAAAACGTACAACTGGCAACGCCTTGTTCTTTAAATTTTTTGGTGTTTTGTCAGAGTGCACAGGGAAAAGTAAACATCAGAATTAGCTGAAATTTTACAGAGGTGATCATTTTTAAATGCCTAACAAAAATATCTGAAGGATTTTTCAAAATTCTCAATTATTTCTTTTTTCTTCAAAATCAAAGCTCTGGTGCTGTCATCTATCCCAAAATACTCAAAATAATTGCGGTGTGGAACAAACCCAATTTAAAAAAAATAGAGAAAATTTTTCCTTTTTATATTTCCTTGCTTTAGCGAAAATAAAAACTAAGTTTCTTTTTTTCTAAAAGCCTGTGCACTCCGGAAAAGAAAACCGATCAATCAATCGTTTACACGTCATTGAATTTGGGAGACACACGCAGTTCAAGTGTTGGCCGATATATCGCAGAATTTATACGATTCCATGGTAACTGCAGGTGTTTTGTTAACAAACTGTAAATCGAGCCCCGCAGTGGGACAAAAGAGTATTTTTACGTTTTCTGACAGAAAACCATTCGACGTTATGTTTATCTTTCAAAAATGTGGTTTTAAAAACATTGTTCTCGCGTGTGCGGTCGCCCGCCGAAAAAGGCCTAGCGCTGCGCGGGCATTACTCCGAGTCTATCAAAGAACCAAGAGAACTTTACTGGCTCGCTGGGATTACTAGGAATTCGCATAGAAACATTCGGCGCCCCTAACCCCACATAATTTTGTTTTTATTTTAATTCAACCATCTTTTTTAATTTAAATTATTGCGCATAGTTATGTGCAAGTGTACTAGTAAAATCTTGGAGTGCCAAGGATAGATTTTAGATCCCAACCTCAGTTTCAAAAACACACGGATACTTGAGTACTAACAAAACAGGTCAGTAAAGCTCCATTTAGAGGTTGGAAAGAATCTTGCTAGTCGTTGACGCTCCAGCTTAAAATAGAATCATACCATTTATAAACTCTTTAGCGCTAACCACACACACTTTACGAAAAAAGTGAAAGTAAAAAATACTTATGTGCTTTAGCGGCACAGAACGCGAAAAATCAAAATAAGTAACCTAAACCCAAATTTTTGAGCCGGTGGTAAAAGATTTCTGGTATCCCACTGTAGATAAACATAAATAAAGTCTCCGCGTCGCCATGTAAAACAAATTCAATGACGTAAAATTTTGCAAAAAAATCAGGTCGACATAGTTAAATTGATTTACGGTACAGTGTTGCTAAAAACAATTCCCCAGATTGTAACTACGACCTTAAAATTAATGTCTGTAAAAAACTGACACAAAATAATACTGACATGTTTCCCATCAAATAATAAATACAGGTTAAAGTATTTCATCAAAGAAATTCTATTTTATTTTAAATTTTTGTCACTTTCATTTAATTCAATACGGATACCAGAATATCATCTCTGTGGTCTTGCATGAGCTTTTTTTTATCAAGGTCACGTTTTTAGCGGGTATTACGTTCTGACTTTAACATCTACCCCAACTTCTAGCGTAGCAAGTTTTGCTGAAGAGAGTTTCGAACGGAACAAAATTTTGAATTTTATTTTTTAAGACACTTTATAAATGTTATTTAGATAGTTCTAATAGAAACGGCTTTACAACCAATCCTATATAATCAATTTAAGTTCATTCCAGCTTTCAGGCAAGGTTCCAAAGTCCAATTTCTATTAGAAAAATGGAGGTGCTAGAAAAAGTAAGGGAAGGGTCCATGATACATCTTAAAAATGCAAGAGAAAAAACTGGCATCCCTTTTTCATTAAAAATGTTAATTTTATCTGGCGAATTAAACGTAACGATTTTAATTTGTTTGTCGATAAGGGTTGCAGATGCGAAAAAATTACAAGAGACAAAAAAGTTTCCAAAGGAATCAACGATTTTATTTTGTATATTATATGCTGACGGCACATTATAGCTACAGAGAACCTAGCAGCGGGGATAGCTTGTACTGAATTTTTCTCGAGTAGTGGAAAGCGCGCGCACAGGACACTCGGGCAGGTTTTCTGCTGTGAGTCGGTTTGAATCAAGGACGCATTTGTTATGGGCTTGATATTTAAAATAATTTTTAGAATTTTTAATACAATCTAAAGTAATTGTTTTCTACTTCATAAATTAAATTTTAGAAGATGACGTTTTTCTAGGGAAGCACTATTTCCCTTGCTTCCATGGACCGCACGCCGCTATTATTACCCTTTTTCTGTGTACGCCATTGTTTAACTACTTTTTCTAAAAGTTTTTCCCTATTTATATTGAATCTATGTGTGCTTTCCCAGAAGGCTGTTTCTTTCAAAAAGTTAAATCGAACAGAAATGATGTCGCGGATAACTCGAAGCTCCCATATATAAGCTCCCAGAGCTCCTACACTCATTGATTTATTATCGTCTTGGAATTGTAAGCTTCTGGTTTCTTTATCGAAGATTGTTAGACCTACTGTCCTTTCTCTGCTCGATTTTCTATAAAAAAAAAAAACGAGTTTTTTGGCTTTTGAGGGATAGAAAACACCCGGCTTTAAAAGAAAAAATCTTTTTTTTTTATACTTTCATCAAAAATATGATTTTACTAACTGTCTGCAGATAACTAAAGCATGACTTTTTTGGTTACCGATGCAAAAAGCTTTTTTTTATCACGGCTGCTTGCCTAAAAATTAATCCATTTCGCCAGTTTTTACCAAGAATTTACGAAAAAATCATTTAAAAACAATGTGAAAATATCAAACTGTCAAAGATTAAAATGTTGCACCAATGAACGTCACCGAGTCGAAAGGCACATCGCTATGGAAACCATTGTTATTTCATTTACCAGCCGTCTTGATTTACAGTGTAAAGATGGTGTGTTGCGACAAGCGCTCTTCGTTCGAGATTTTTAAAAGTATTTTCCTGTTTTTCTCGGTTTTTTTGATTAAGGTATTAAAAAAACCAGTGTTGACAACTCGTGGCTAAACTGTGCTTTTTTTTTACTTGCGTTCAAACCAACGCTTATAAAAAAGCACTATTTTAATCACTACTTGTGAAAACTACTGGTTGTGAAAACTACTATTGATTGGCCGTTACTTTAAGGAAAACATGTTTTCACAACACAATGGGGAGGTTTCTTTTAGAATACGTGAAATATAAAGGGTAATTTTAAAAGTTTTCCTATCTATTTGTTTAAGCATTAACTCTTCATGGGGCCTTATTATTGAAAACAAGAAGAATTATTCAAAAAATAATATTTTAGTCACATCTTTTTTTTAAACACACCTTTAATGAACTAAAAATTAAAAAAAATATGTTAACTAAATTTTTATTGTTACCCGCCCACGATTATCCAACTTGCTTCAAAGATTTAAATATAAAGTATCTAGATTTCATTGAACTATTTTTAAAATGTAGTTGACAGAAAAAATTAATTACATGCACCATAAGTGAAATATCTGACTGTTATAGATAATCCGTGCTTCCGGACTGCTGGAAAAACTGTGGGAATTTCCCGCGCAAAAATGAAATAAATTTCCTACCCACAAACGAGAAAAGTGTAAGGTAATTTCGAAGTGTAACCGCCGAAAACACAGAATAAGACTTAAGACAGATTAATAGCTCGCGAAACTATCCAATCTTAAAGGTGATAGGCCTGAATAAATGAATGAATACAGAAGTGCGGGCGAGACAATTCCCATGTACGTGGGCCACTTTCTGGGCCCGTCGCACGCCCACTATCCATGGTTTAGCCCTGGAAGCTCTTTCGTAAAAGAACAGATTTTTCTTAGCTGTAACCTTCTTACATCGCCTGGCACCAACAGATAGTTCCCAAGGTGCGACACCAGCGGGACATGCAAGGACGATTCTTCGCCCTCCATGCACTATCGACTCTTTGAATCTCCGGCGATTCCCAGCGTCTTTGGGTGCTTGTTGAGGCAACAGTGTCCCGTTGCTGGTCTCACATCCTTCCTGCCTAGATGGAGCAAGGACTTCGAGCAGGTGCTCTTCGCTCTGTTCCGTCCATATTGACCACGGCTTTGACCTGGAGCTTCCTGAGCTCCTTGGCCAATTTTTAACATCAGCGGCATCCGTAAGCGCCCTTGATGCGTTTGTAGAGTTCAATGAGTACTTGTGCAGTTCCCCGTCGGGCTTTTTGTGTTAAAGAAGATCTACTGGGTCCTTGAACAGTTCCTTGCTCATCCTTATCTTTAGAGATTCCACTGGGTACCTATTCGGTTCCCTGTGTTACCTCCTGGTTGTCGGAGGGTCCTTCTGCTCCCAGCACTTCGGAGAGGGGGCTTTATACAACAGGGTGCGCCTGGTTCCCTGAGGAAGGGTTTTATTGTGGTGCCTCATTTACTCGGCCCTGGCGTTTAAGCCCGTCCCCGATCCACCACTCAGAGTAGTCGAGAGCGAGCCAGAGTTGGATTCACCTAAGCGCTCCCTATCTCCGGCACACCGACCCCAAAGAGGTGCGTTCCAGGGGGGTATGACATTCTCTAACAGGATTTAGTTACCGACTTATTCAGTCGGAAAACAAAAAACAAAAGATCTTGGTTGGAAACAACGAAAATTCAAACCTGGATTAGCATCCCACAAGGAACACACAAAGGACCAAAGCGAAAAGAAAAATGATTAGACGATGTTTCGCTCTGGGTAACCAGCGTGAGCTCGTCAGTGGTTCCACTGGTCACCCTCCCCATACATCATTAAACACCATCATACACTTTGATTTCCAACTTTGAATCACTCACAAATGGGCATCGTTCCGTACTGATACTTATCCAAGTTACCTGATACGGATTCGTCCTGGCGGGTTCACCCCCGTGACTTGGACGCACCTGTTGAGAATTACCCCAAGTGGGATTCAGAGAAGATAGCTCTGGGGTCACCTTGGTCCAGGTTAATGCTTGTATCTTGCGAATTCAACCCAACACAAGCAAAGACAGCATCCCACAAGGAACACACAAAGGACCAAAGCGAAAAGAGAAATGATTAAACGATGTTTCGCTCTGGGTAACCAGCGTGAGCTCGTTAGTGGTTCCAATGGTCACCCTCCCCATACATCATTAAACACCATCATACACTTTGATTTCCAACTTTGAATCACTCACAAATGGGCATCGTTCCGCACTGATACTTATCCAAGTTACCTGATACGGATTCGTTCTGGCGGGTTCACCCCCGTGACTTGAACGCACCTGTTGAGAATTACCCCAAGTGGGATTCAGAAAAGGGAGCTCTGGGGTCACCTTGGTCCAGGTTAATGCTTGTATCTTGCGAATTCAACCCAACACAAGCAAAGGCAGGTGATAGGCTTAAGAGTATAGTCTTCGCTGGCATCTTTTCTTGTCTTACCCATGCAAAATTTCGCTGGCAAGGGTAGGTTGGGAAATTTTTCAAAAATTTTAGTCTCATTTTAAAGAAAAAACTTAAATCTAGATTTCTTCAGTAATCTGCAAGACTAGACAAAAATTGCAAAATGTACCACTAGAAATAGGAAAATGTGGGGCCAGAAATACTCTTGCCCTCCCCCCCCCCTTTTTTTTTTCTTTCTTATGTAGCGTGGGAACGCCTTAAATTTCTTCAAGTTTTATTATGTTAAAGGGAAGGATCATAAAAATATTTTTTATCATTGCCAGAAAATACGATAAATCCTCGTTTTTACGGAAACTATCAAATGAAGAAAAGTGTATTGTTTAGTAAAGCACAGCTAACATTTTCTGTATCTATAATTTAGCCCATATTTATACAGGTCATAATTGGTCAAAAATCGTTATTATTGCCAAATATTTTTGAGGGTCTTTAAAGCAATAGAACAATAAAACTTTGTCAATTTCGGTCATCAGTGGCATATCAAAACGATTTTTCTTGGGAGGGAGGGGTTCTACCGACGACGAAAATAGGAACTGTTCGTTTACCTACTGGGATTGTAAGTAGGTAATTATAGATACAAACTTTACGTTTACTGCATAGTCATCTTTTAAAAAAACTTTAGTAAGGGGGAGGGGACTCAAATATGATACTTAAGGGTTAAGACGTACGTGTGTATAATTAAATATTACGATCCGACTTAAATATATTTATGTCCCCCTCCCTTTCTAACGTTTTTTGAAAAGATGACGTACAGTTTGTATTTATAACTACTTACTTATTATCCCAGTAGGTAAAAAAAAAGTTAACGATGAGCCGGTAGAATCCCCCCCCCCCTAAGAAAAGTCTTTTTGGTCTGCCATCGCCACTGCCTCCATAGACATGAAATTGAAAACCATTTATTTTTGGCCAAATTCGAACAATTTTTTTTAGCGTCCCAGTATAAATACGGGCTAAAGTGTAAATACAAAAAATGTTAGTTATGCTTTACCAAACAACATACTTAAAACTCACTTTTCTCCATTTGACAGTTTTAGTGAGGTACAAAATAGACAATTTTCTAACTTTAACCTTATTTTCTGGCTCACCCTGTACCCATTGAGAAGGGTGGCAATAATAAAAAATATTTGTTTGACCCTCCCCTATAACATAATAAAATTTGAAAAAATTTAACGAGTGCCACGCTACGTAAGAAATTGGCGGGGTTCTTTGCATGCCTAATTGCTTTTAATTTCACAATATACCTGCTGTGAAATTCAAACTTTTTTTTAATAAGTAAGTGTGTAGATGTCAAAATACACATATATAAAACCGACACTATAAAATGTGCGCGTAATAAATGCAGAAAATAAAACGGCATTCTAAAAGTGAACGGATAGACATAACGTGCTGTGTGAAAAACTATTCTGTGATGAAAACTTGGAGTTGAAATCAAAGTTGAGAGGTTTTACGGGAAGTTGCAAGAAAATACGAGTTGACCCGTCAGCCTAGACAACTGTAGAAAGTTATGTTGTGCTATGTAAGTATAATTTTAGAAGTTGTTGCCAGAATTAAAAATATTGTTTGTTTTTTAGAATTTACAAAACAATAGTGTTAAGCGAAGTAAATTTTTACCTTTTTTGCGCTAAAACTCATGGCTTGCGCTAGGAAGGGTTGGTGGCATACAACTATGAAATACTTTAATGACCCAAGTGTCGCAAAATGTGTAATAATAATAACTTTGAAAAACAAAGAAAATAATGTAAAAATCAGAGTTGGCCATGGGCAGTGGCGTACTGAAGGGGGGGGGGCGGTCTGCCCCGGGCTCCGGGACACAGAAGCCCCCTACCTGTCATAAGATAAAAGTACCATGTATACGCGCACAGGGACGACCACTTATACTTATACCTAAAATGATAGAAAAAATATTTCCAGTACTCACGATCCCTCTCAGTCTCTCTAGCATCTGTCTAGGAAAGAAGTGCTTCAACTACGGACTTTCTATTTCAAAAATAGATCAAAGTTATAGTTTAATTTTTTAAAATAATTTGAAACAATAAAAATATAGTAGAAAAACTGACAAAATTATCAAAGATATAAAAGACTTTCACTTGCTTATTTCATTACTCGAAGGGTATTATTGTTTCCAAGATTTAAACCCTAAAAAATATATTTTTGGTTTTACAATCTTTTTGTTTAAATTAATCATATTTCTGAATATATTAAATTGATTCTTTGGTAATAAAAATTAATATTCGTCTTGGAGTTGTTTAAATTTTATTAAATTTATTGTTAAATATCAATTCAATCATTACCGAAATCGTAAAATTTTGACTTTTCTTAATTTTATCAAAAATGTGTTATTAAGGTTGTCTGTCGGTTTGTTGTCTGTCTATATACACGATAACTCAAGAACGCCTTAATCGATTTTAACGAAATTTGGTACAAAAATCCTCTATCGACTGACCATGAACTGATTAGCTTCGTGAGAGCTTTAGTTTTTGAGTTATTTGAAAAAACGTTAACATAAATTTAAAAAATCATGACTTTAGAAGTAAAGCTATTGATATGCGGTTTTCAGATTTTGCTTTTCGTAAATAGGTATTACCCAAAAAATTTGTTATAAGGTTCAAATCTTTTAAAGCTACAGTTTTCGAGATATTTTCATTTCCTTTCAACATAAAATAATTGATTGTATTGACTATCCGTGCTCTCTAGCACCAATTTTTAAGTCTCAAACTATTTATTACATTACATACAGTTTCTTGAAATTAAAATTAATTACAAATTATTTGCGGTCCACAATGAGGATAACAAGTTTGGCGATTTTATCCATTGAGATCGAAGTGACTAAAAACATCTATTTTAATGTAAAGTTATCCAAGCGTTTGCAACGATAAAGGGTAAAAAAAATTCATTTAAATTAATTTTTCAGCTTTTTTTAGTTGGCTTAACTTTCTTTTTTGTACATACGTATCTGTAAATATATATCATGTTTATAAAAATTTCTGGATTTAATATTGTTTTTTTTTGCCAAATAAAAGTAACATAAGTATATAAAAAAATCAGAGGGTTGGCCCCCATCTGAAGATACCGCCCCGGGGGGCTACTTTTTCTCAGTACGCCGCTGGCCATGCGCAAGGGCAAAGGCGAAAAATCTACTGCGCATGCCTAACTAAGATTGGGAGAGTTATCATCGCTACGGCTTTTTGTTCGGAAAATGTAAGGGCAGGGCCCTTATATTATCTCATAGTTACAGCTCATTCCAAATTCTCCGGACCAATTTCAATATGGCAGCTGACAATTCAATACGGAAGCTAAATGGAACTGTCATTCTCAGTGTCAAAAAACTGTACCGCAGCAATTTGGAATAGAGTACCCTGCTGAAATTATTTTTCCCTCAAATCTCATCCAGAACGAAGAAGTGTTTATCATGTTTTTATAAGTTCTATAAGATTCAATGAGAAGGCCAATATTTTTTTCTATAATATTTTATAATTTTCTAGAAACAGAGAATATTATATAGGAAATCAGCTTGTAGTTTTAGAATAATTTATAAGATTGGATAAGACTAGTTACTTTTATGAGAATCAGGGATGTTTTATAAGACAGAAGTCTAAGACATTTTATCAGTTTGTATAAGGGTGTCGGCTAGGAGAAGATTTTATGGACGCACAAATACACATTTTTAAAGGAGATTTGATGGGAATGGGTTATTGAAGATGTTTGAGGAGATTCTATCAGTATCGCGATTCTTGTGGGGTCGGATTCTAGGATATTTGATAAGATTCTATCAGTAGCGCGATCTTAGAAGATCCTATGAGGAATGATTTTGGAGAATTTTTTATGGATTCTTATGGGATCGGTTTCTAGGATATTTGATGAGATTCTATCAGTATCGCGATTCTGGGAGTTCCTATAAGCAATGATTTTGGAGAAGTTTCTATTCTAGGATATTTGATAAGATTCTATCGATATCGTGATTTTAAAAGATCGTATGAGGAATGATTTTAAAGAAGTTTTTATGGATTCTCGTAGGATCGGTTTTTAGGATATTTGATGAGATTCTATCAGCACCGCGAATCTACAAGTTCCTTTAAGCAAGAATTTTGGAGAAGTTTTTATAAGTTCTTTTGGAATCGATTTCTAGGATATTTGATAATATTCTATCAATCGTGATTTTAGAAGATCCTATGAGGAATGATTTTGGAGAATGGGGGATCAGTGTCTAGGATATTTGATGAGATTCTATCATTATCGTGATTCTAGAAAATTCTATAAGGAATGATTTTGGAGAAGTTTCTATGCATTCTTGTTGAATATGTTTCTAGGATATTTGTTGAGATTCTATCAGTATAACAATGATTTCAAGAGTATACTTAAGGCAAGTTAATTCAAGAAACAAATTTTTCAGACCTGATAAAATCTTCTACGACCTCATCGAAATCTGTTCCAAAACCGCTCCTCAAATCTTTTAGAAACCAATCCCATAATAACTCATATAATCTTCTCCAAAATCACAGACCCATAGACTTAATAAAATCTTCTAGGATCTCATCGAAATCTGTTCCAAAACCGACCCAAAATTCGATAAAATCTCTCACCCATAGTAGGATATTCCAATATCACCATAACGATAAAATCTCCTCGCTCGTAAGGTCTTCTAAAATCACCATAACGTTAAAACCTCCTCAAATCTCCTAGAAACCAATCTTATAACAACTCATATAATCTCCTCCAAAATCATAGACCCATAGACCTAATAAAAAAAAACCGATCCAAATCCCGATAAAAAATCATACAAGAATTCTATCATTTCTAAGTAGTACCATATATATATGGTTGGTAGTTATTATTACAGTTAACTGCCTTGGAGTGGGGATATACACCGGCCGTTGGTGCTGGTCACCCATTTGCGGGAACCCACAAAAAAAGCCGAATTTACAAAAACCGAAACACAATTGAACAGAAAATAAAACATCCGAAACACAGTAGGTCTAGAGAGGGGTTTTAAGAAAAAAAAATATAATCTTTAAAACATAAATTTTTGTTTTTGATACATCGCCATCTACTATTTACAGTAAAAAGTAAAATCCATTATGTAGCCTTTTTCTGGGGGGCTATTTTTGGAAAATATTCTAAAAACCTAAAATAGTAACTCCCTATTTTGACTTCATATTTGAATTCTCGCTGAAATTCTCTTTCCAATGGTACCCCATATCATAAGGTTTGCTATATTAATTTTCGAGATATTGGCTTTCAAAATGTCAAAAATTCAATTTTCAAAGGCCCGTATCTTAGAAACTAAACAAAATATCTGTATTTGGTTTATTATCGATTTTGGGGGTTTTATAAGAGCAAATAAAAAATGACAATAGTTTGACGTTGGCACATTCCATTTACATTTACAGTTTATTGATTTTCAGTGATTTTGACGATATTATTCCAAAAATATAAAGTATAAGGTCACATTGTCAAACTGTTGTCATTTTTTATTTCCTTGTAAAAAACCCCTAAAATCGATAATAAACACAATATAAATATTTTGTTTAATTTCTAAAATTAAATTTTAGACATTTTGAAAGCCAATATCTCGAAAATTACTAAAGTAAACCTTATGATATGGGGTACCATTAGAAAGAGAATTTCAGCGAGAATTTAAATATGAAGTCAAAATAGGGGGTTGCTATTTAAGGTTCCCAGAATATTTTCCAAAAATAGCCCCCCAGAAAAGGGCTACATAGGGGATTTTACTTTTTAGGATAAATAGTAGTTGGCGATGGATCAAAAACAAAAGTGTATGTTTTAAAGATTATATATTTTTTTCTTAAAACCCCTCTCTAGATCAACTGTGGAAACGAAATATGACTGAAAGTAAAATACCCAGAAAATAGTGGATACGAATATAATTTTATAGAATTTTAATTTACTCGATCCTTAAAAGACACGAATATAACTTAACCGATTATAATTTTCTTGAACCTTAAAATATCAGAATTACAAAAGTATCGAAATTAATTTTCTAGAAACGAAAAACAGCCACACCACAAATTGATAGAAAATAATATGCCCGATCCTTAAATGAGCAGAAGAGGATTGCGGCGTTGACAAGTTTCTCTTTGGAAGATGACACGGGGATTTTTTTGTTAAATGGTTTTATTCAACTTCACAGTTTCTGGCTGTTCAAGAGTCTATCAAATCTTGCGATTCATTTTTGACACACTCCCCGTGAACTGATTTTAATAGGGGTGGTTGAGCGATGTAAATGGGGTAAATTAATTAAACTTACTTCGACTCTTCCCTGCCGTAAGCCTGGCAACGTAGCAATTGAATTCGTGTATCGGCTATTAGTCCAAATCATTTTCGGACAGATTGGGGTTCTTGAATTTTGTGGTTCGGCATTATGATGTTTCTATTAAATTATTTTCGTTATATTTTATATATATTTTCTAGCGATTTGACTTTCCCGTAATTTCATTGTTGACACAATTTTTTTCCGGACCTATTATTTTCTTTTCTTTTAAATTCTGACAAATTATGTTTCTGCCAAATTTGGTTTCGGGTTTTTTATAGGGATCCGCATTTGCTCAAGGTGAAAGCGATGTAGCGTAAGTTTTTTTCTCTGTTTGGAGCCAAGCCTTTAGATATTGTTCTAATCTATTTTTAATTAAAATAGGCTGGCTAAGTAGTTCCGGAGATAATATACTTTTTACACACATGTGTCAGTGAATTTTAGATATCAAGACAAATATAATCGGATGTAACTTTTGAACCATTTATCCGATTCTGATGAAATTCGATGTGTAGATGTAGATTAGGCACTAGTTTATTTCAGTTCCGTTAAGTAAAAAAATCACTTTAGGGGCTGCGCAAATGGGGAGTTTTCAAAACAGTTTGCAGGTTGGTGGATTTAAAATTTTTTTGTTTTACTTTTTTACCCAAACTCCCTCTTTTAAAAAGATGCCAAATCTTTTTCTACACAATAAAGTTTTGGAACACTTCGTCGTATTGAAAACAGATAGCTTGTTTTCGAAACTCGTTACACTTAGAAAGCTTTCTCGTCAATCCATAGAACCTCTTTAGAAAATTAGCTACGTACAGCTACATGGTATAAAGATATATAGCTACATTATCTAACTTAAAATAGATATAGCTACTGACACGTCTAAATTTTTCGTAGATTTATGTTTTTTCATTACTGCAATATTTCGATTAAAAAATACCTATTAGTGGTGAAAAGTATTAGAGACCCTGTATATGTTTGACATTTATTGAAGGAAAAGAGACGCGATCTTCGAAGTCACAGAAATTGACCTTCTTTTTTAGTAAACCTGACTTTGATGGGGTTGTCGCGTCTCTCTTTCATTAAAATTTGTCATCCGCAGAAAAAAATCTCGACTAAATATAAGTATACAAAATTCCTCTTACCACTATTAATTTAATTAGTGTGAGAGTTCATTTATTAAAATAACTAAACTATATTTTTACTACGGCCAGTTTTACCGCCTATGCGGATAGTTTGTTTCGATCGACTTCTGATACCTATTTAGTGCTTGAAAAAATTAGATTAGTGAATTTTGTTCAATTTGTTTCCAGATCTCATTTTTTTCTCTCTATTGTTCCTCTATTCGTCTTCTTGTAAAACATCGCCATATTTATGCCGCAAACTATTTTTGTTTTTTTTTATGAAAAATTTAAAAAAATACTCTAACATAACAAACACCAGAAAAACCCAACCAAACCCAAATCCTACGATAAGCACGCGAAGGCTGGAAAAAATTCGATAATTCCGGAGTTGCCACTTCTCTGATCTGGTTTGCTCGATCGGCCTACGTTGCATCACAATGAGCAAGGATTGACTTGAGCGGGAATCGCCGATCCGGATCGGAGTCCCAAAACGGTGCATTTGGCCTTAAGGGATGGTGAAATTCTCGAAAATCATGTCGAATATTTTTTTGTTGTGGAAACCACTCGAGTGCTTGCCCGAATGATTTTCTGATTATTTCACCATCTCGAAATTAATTTTAAAGATTATTTACCAAATTAAAAAACGAATAACACAACAATAAACCAAAATGTCAATATTCGCTAATTATTAATCATCAAACCAGCGCCACCTTTTCTCGTTCAAGAGAAAAATTTCTCCTTTAGGTGGCGCTGATCAAACGACACATCGACAATAAAAACCTGTTGGTACAAGCGTGTGATTTTGAGTTATGAAAACGATAATTATCAGTTTTGACAAGAGAGATTTTCACCTAAGCGTGAAATTTTCGCTGAATAATCAGATGAAAATCAACCTGCTTTTATAATGTATGAAGTAAATAATCTGTAAAATTCTACGAATTCAATATAGCTTCCCGTTCGAGTTCAGAAATCGACACTTACACCGAACCGCCACTGAATTAAAGTTACAAAATTTCATGCAAATGACTTACTGCAGTTACTAACGAAGTTAGTAACTTTTCTTTTAGAAGCTGTAAGAACTTCTAATACTGCATCTGCATGCTGAATCGAAATTGCCGTCTTTAGTGCATATAACAAGATGGTGAAATGCAATGTACATGATATATTAATGCTTGTTTAGAATAGTAAGGATGTCGGAAAGTTTTTTAGAACCAAAGAACACCTTTTTTATCAATTAAATATCTGGTAAATTAAAGATACACTAATGCTAGAAAGCAAAAGGGGTAATTAAATGTTAGGTCTCATTTTGAGTAAGTTTTTGTTTTTTTCCTTGGGAGATTTAGAGACAAATATTAAACAACCTAATGAGCATATCTTTCAAATAGTTAAAGGTCAATCAGTAGACACGTGTTTCGCACTGGTGATGCTCATCAGTACGGTTCTACCGTATGGAAATAGCAGATGAAATTATGATGAAAATGTCTGAAAAAGGAATTATGAAATTTATATAAAATATATTTTTGGTAAAATCAGCTTTGAGCATTTTTTATACTGGCAGCAATGCTCTTAAGCGTTTTTAAAGTATTTATAACGACTTTAAAATGGGCTTTAAAGTGATACACCACTTTCCTAAATCGTTTTAAAGTAAAATCGATGTATTTCTTAAAAAAATTTTACTGGTGTTTATAGGACAAAATTTTCAAACCGACCTTAATAAAAATAAAAGCGCTTTGAAAGGCACGTATAGACAAAGTAATTGATTATTTACATTTAAATCAATATTTAAAATGCGTGAAATTAGCAGTTTTTGTAAAAAATTTTCAGTTTTTTCGCCTGAGAAATAATTTCAGAAACAAAGCTACAATTAAAAGTAGATTCGCCCTCACTTTTTAATCCAAATAAGTATTTTTATCGTACACACTACACCAACCCAACACCTACATAAGCGTCCCTCTCAAAAAAGCTGCCATCACCACTATTCTTCTTAAAAAATATAGGTGCACCAAAAAATTATATATTATGATGGGGATACTTTTTGACTGTTATTTTTGGTGTTTGATCTCCATAACATCAAGTTTTTTAATTTTTGGAATTTAATTTTTTCCACTTATTATTAATATTCGTTGGTTGCATTTTCAATTGTGACATTTTTTCCGTCCGCCGTGGTACTTGCAGCTGAAACACTATTTACCAAACAAATTTAAAATAAATTCGATGATTTAACAAGGAAAAACATATAAATCGAGGGACGTTTAGTGCAAACTGCCATTTATATTTTGTAGCGAGAATTTAAGCAATTCAATTACAAAATTCAAATCGATTTTGAAGTGTTTGTTTCAATTTGAAATTTGCCGAAATGGCTCTTTATATATTGCTGTTTACTATTTTATTTTGCCAATCTGTAATATAATTTTATTTAGACCTTATAGTTAGACCTTATGGTTTTAGGCAAATTATTTAACAATAATAGACACTAAAAGCCACGTCACTCTACTTGAACGTATCGTACGCCGACTTACAGCAACCTCATTGGTCAGATCCGACAGAAGTTGTCAATCGCACGTCGAGCAAGATTGCACTGTTAAAAAGGATTTGTAAAATTACAGAACTTATCTTTGGTAATTTTGTGACCAACGATAAGTATCGGAAAAATACAAAAAATATGTAAACTAGGTTTTATATAATATATAGTGTATTTAACACTTCTATATTGTACAAGTAAAGTGTCCATTGTAAAGTTAAAAACCGTTTGGTAAAATTACAATAAGTTTTTAAAATTTTTCGTAAAACTACATTGAAATTTGTAAAAATACAATGTAATTTTACAAAGTATTTCGTAATTTTACTATTTTATATTCAAAATACAAATTTTCTTGTAAAACTACAAAAAACAATACACAAACAAGAGTATATAGTATAAAGACTGAGGGATCCCATAAAATATTACACTCTTGACATTTCGAAAAACCGACCAAAGTTATATTAAGGTTCAAAGGTACTGCTGGAATCCGGTGCTTCCTTACCTCTATACTGTTCAGTGACGGTGTTAAATGCAAAGTTTCTTACCCTTGCAGCACCCTGATGCAAAGGGTATGTCGAATGAAACGTTTTGGTTCGTAAAATATAGTCACTTAACACAAGTCAAGTGTTTTCAGCATCATCAAAGTAAAAACTTTTTTAAAACGTACATTTCTTTAAACCCTAAAAATTTATCGTCCTTAAAAACACAAATAAATACGTTTCACTACACATACACATCACACATTTGCTATTTTTTACTTGCGAAGTGCTCTTCAAACGGACCACTGTGCCACTGTGAACAAACGACTACAAAATGGCCGCCTCAGGTGTGTTCCGGCGTGTTACAGCCGTTTTACCGAATGAAAAACGGACTTCTACCATATTACATTGTAATATTACATTTTGCATTGTAAATTTTGCTAGAAATCGGAAAATTACCATGTAAAATTGTAAAATTAATATGTAAAACTAGATGTGTAAATATACAAGTTTACTTTGTAAGAATAAGAAACAAAGGGTTTTTACAAGAAAATTGTAAACTTACGAAATAAGTTAGGTAATTTTTACAAAATATGTTATGTGATTTTTATACATTTTTTTTCAGTGTGCTTTTCATGAGATATACGCGGTAGCGCGCGCTCGGTGGTGTACCGGTACGTCGCGTCGCCTGAACCGGTGGCTGAAATCGCGTTATTCAAGGTGAAAACGCCCACCTCTGCCGGTTTTGACCAATGAGAGCGCCGGATTTCAGAGCTACGTTACATTTTCGCGGTTTGCCAAATTTAAGTGCCTAATCACTTAAGAAAAACAAAAGCGAAAAATTGACTGCGCAGGAAAAGTCTGAGTACACCCTGGAAAAGTCCAGATACTCATTGAAACAATCTGGAAACACCCCGGAAAAGTCTGGGTACTCCCAGGAAACTCTGGGTACACCCTGGAAAAGTCTGTATATTCTTGAGCGACGGCAATTTTGGAGTAAATCTCCACTCGATTTATTTTACCGTAAATCCTATTCTATTTAGGATAGCTCTAATTATCCATATTATTTGCCCTAGTTATAGTTAATATCCTAAACCCATGGAACTAATCAAGAATAAACTTTGTCTGATAATACTGAGATGAACTCACGCCTGATAGACATATCAATTAAATGCTTCGAATGAATGAATTTATGTAGAAGTCGGGCGGGACAATTCCCATATACGTAGGCCACCTTATATTATATATATTCCAGGAAGCCCCCATTTTTCGCAAAAGAACACATTTTTCTGAGTTGCAACTTTCTGACATCGCCTGGGCCCCACAGATAGTTCCCAAGGTGCGACTCTCTTGACCTGGCCAGACTGGCCAGAACCGAACACTCCAGCAGGATATGCAAGAATGATTCTTCACCATCGACTCTCTTAGTCTCCGACGATTCCCAGCGTCTCTAGGTGCTTGTTGAGGCAGGCCTAGGTGGAGCAAGGACTTCGAGTAGGTGCTCTTCAGTCACTCTGTTTCGGTAGGACCGTCCATGCTGACCACGATTTTGACCTGAAGCTGCCTGAACACCTTAGCCAATTTTTTTACAATGAGTACTTGTGCAGTTCCCTGTCGGACTTCTTGTGTTGAAGAAGATCTACTGGGTCCTTGAACATTTTCTTGTTGATTCTTATATTTGGAGGTTCCACTGGGTACCTGTTCGGTTCCCTGTGTTACTTCCTGGTTGTCGCTCCTTCTGGAGTTCCCTCACAGACTAGTAAACCGGCGAGTATATAGCTCCCTCCCCAGCACTTCGGGGAGGGAGCTATGTACCACACGGTGCATCTGGTTCCCTGAGGAAGGTTTTTATTGTGGTGCCTCATCCACCCACTTTGCCTTGAGCCAAAAGTTACGGCGTTTCCAATGATTATTTGGTATTGTCGTGAGAGTTGTGGCACAAGACCAAACTGCAGCCCTCCTGAATCGAATATAAAAATAATTATGAAAATCGGTTGGGTCGTTCAAAAGTTATCCTACAAATCAAAACCTTCTCGGGGTGCAATGGTCACGGAAAAGTGGCACAAGTATTCCAATTGAAGTCAGCATGCAACGTCGACTTGGTTTATTTTTTTTAAATCACCGGCATTAGTCGAAAGTGACAATTTTTTACAACATTTGTATAAACTCTGACAAAAACCATATCAAATATTGTATTTTTTTTCTGTTTTAATGTAAAACTGTGGTATCTTGACAATGTAAGCGGGTATAATGCCATGTATATGTTGAATTTTACTTTCTAAAATGTAAATTAATAAGCAGGTATGTAAATTGTAAGGTAAATTTACAATATTTTTGTAAATAAATTTACAGTATCCATTATTGCCACACGGTATCCAATTACTTTGTTTATATGGGTCTTTTAAAGCGCATGAATATAAAGACGGTTTACATTTTTTCATATAAGCACCACTAAAACCGTTTTTAAGTCGATTTTAGGGTCGGTATAAACTCTTTTAAAATGCTTTAACGCATTGCTTCCAACGTGAATAATTACTCAACCCTGGTTTTACTAAAAAATATCTCCTTAACTTAGTTGTTTTGTTTGTTTTCTTTTTAAATTACGTATAATCCCTAGGAGAAAGCGATTTTATTTAAAACTGTCCTTATATAAAACCGGTTTTACGCGCGTATAAATGTAGTAAATTCCTGAATCTTTTCTATTCGTGTACATAAATTTTTGACGTTCTAATGATTTTTTTCAGGATTGTGGTGAAAGTGGAGGGGAAAGTCTATTTTTTACCAAAACAAATAAATTAAGGGTCTCCTGAATCAAACAAAAAAAGGATTATGAAAATCGTTTAAGCAGTTTGGAAGTTATGCTGGAAAAAAAATCTAAAAAAAAATCACCTCAAACTTGTAACATCGTCTTTTTTGGAAGTCGACTAAAAATAGCGTATCTACTATTTTTTCAACTGGGAGATTTTGGTCAGTTTTTTTGTCAGTCTGTTACCCTTACCTTTATTCTGGGCAGACGCAGTAGCGCTCTGTCAGGCTGTTAACTTTATTACCCAACAAGCATTTGGACGTTATATTACGTTATGGTCACGTAGGGCAAGAAATACCTGACGTCGGCTCCGACGTCCATCAGTCTTCCTGAGGACTCGATTTAGCACCTGGGGTGTGGGGAATCAAAATTCGAGTCGTTTCGACGTCGGGTGCTGCACAATGTTTTGGTCAAATATTACGACAAATTACGTAGACCCACGACCCAAAGTTTTACTGTGCACACCAAGTTTACACTTATTAGGTAAAAACTTTTATATGTCTAAACAAACACATCCCAATGAACTGTGGATGACAATAATTATTATCTTAGTTATTGTAGGTAACTGAAAAAAGTTAGTTTTACACATTCTATGGATGCAAATCTTCCAACGGAGGTCAGTTTACAAATAAATGTAATTAAAATAGACATCAAAAAACAGAAACCCACAAAAATAATTCAAAAATATTAAGAAATTGATTTTGAAAAAAAATAACCTAAAAATAAAATCTTTATAAGGAAGCCCGTTTCTTATAGTAAAACATTATAGGCATTTAAAAAATGCATTTTAGTTGCCAACAAATGAGTTAATTTACATATCAAGCCTTTAAAATTAAAAAATAAAATGTACTGTTGTAATGGCGCATCGATGCTAAACGTTTAAAATGGCGTTTCGGGCGCCGACCAAATTTCTAATGATTATTTACCTATTCGGACAAGAACACCTCCTGCGACGTCGCCTTGTAGAACGACCCGACCTAGAATATTGTAGTATAATTGTAGGTCACGCACCCACGTCGGTGGACCTCCGAATAGTTACATTTAATAAATAAAAGTTTGGCAACGTCAATTTTATTACAATTCTACTTTAAAACTCATACTAAATATAACGTCTCATGAATTGGATGTTATACTGGGTGTCCCGAGGTGACTGGCCTATAAGAATATTTTGTAAACTATACAATAGAAACTTTTAAACTTTCTATTCTAACATAAGTCCATGTAAAGTATATTTATAAAATACTTTCGTATTTGCAGTGTTGCCATTTACAGAAAATCTTGGCAACAACTAAATTTATTGACGTCCGTTTTCACTTTGGCTTGACCTTAAATTTTATTCTAAAAATT